>CM038145.1:219444591-220044591 GCA_021437245.1 Aegilops speltoides
CCCTCCTAAGGCAAGATCGATGTTGGCGGCGGGGAAAGGAGCCACAGCGACGGGATTTTTGCGAGGCCCCACGAGGCCGGCCGGGCGCAACCCCCATTCGTCAAAGTGAGGAATATGCCTCGCGAACTCAGTCCTGCCCGAGCAAAGATATAGGAGGCTGCCCCCATGCCGGATGTCGCTCGCAGAGGGGTCGCCAGTCAAGAGCTCCAGCACCTTCTTCAGTGTTGCAGGCGCAAGATCCTCCTCCCGGAGCCTCATGCGGTCCTGATGCCTAGTCAGGGTCTACATCTGTCGGGAGTGACGCTGGAGAGGAGCGATGCGACACTGGAGGAACTCCTTCACTACCCGGGGTGCAGTCACGCCGAGCTCTCTCAACTTCCCCACTCGGCGCCAGGCGAAGGAAAGCCGGGGGCTCACGAGCTGCTCGTGGCCCCAGCCCGGATTAGGGATGGCAAGCAATGTCGGGTGCGAGAGCAGGGGGCTGGGCACTCCAACATCCACGTACAGCCACCGTGTCCGGAACCCGCTCATGGAAGGTGGAAGGCCAAAATCAATCCCCGAGGCGGCCGTCTCTAGCACGGCCTGGAAGCTCACGCACCCCGAGCACTGAAATGGGTCGGTCAGGTGCAAGGAGAAGAAGTGGCGCAAGAGGGCGATGGAAGGAGCAATGCCCACCATGGCTTCGCAGACAAAGGCGAAGACAACAAGAAGGGTAACGGATTGAGGGTCAAGATGCATCATGTGGATCTGATAGTGGGAAAGCACCACATTGAGAAAGGCGGAGAAAGGAGGAACCAGGCCAGCCCACAGGGCATCGGCGAAGAATCAAACCTCCATGACGATCCTGTCGAAGGAGGCATGGGACGCAGGCCAAGCCGTCGTCCTTCCGCACTCGTTAAAGCTGGAGGCGAGGGCGGAGCAGACCTTGTCCAAGGCTTCCAGGTTGAGTATCAGCGACCGGCCGACGGCGGGTGCGATTGCCGGAGGCGAGCTGGACGAGGGCGCGTGCTTCTTCCCTTTCTCCTTTCTTGTTGGCGCCATGGCAACGGAAGGGGGCAGAGCTCAAGTCAGATTGGAGGTGGAAACAGAGGCCGAAGGAAGAAAGGGGAACAAGAAGCACGCGGGCAGCCAGGAGGAAATACCTGTGTAAAGGTTTGTGGCCACCTAGCAAGGCGGATATTGGGGGAGTGTGGGGAAGTGGAGACGCCCACGTCCAATCAACTGCCATGCGGCGCCCAATGCCACAAGCTATTGGGGCTCAAGGCGCTCAAGACTGCCCTTTGGCTCATTGCTAAGCCAAGTCAAGCGCCTTGGGCCGGGGGCCTCTTGTCGGCGTTCAGGAGCAGGGGTCCCCAGGCTTGCTCACTGGGCTGCAGCGTGGCTCAAGCAGAGGCCCAGTACGTCCCATCTTCATCAACCCAAGCTCAAGACCCTCGCAAGGGACCAAGCCTCACGGGGCGGACGACGCAAGGCTTCCTCAGGGGCGGCGTCACCAGGCGGGCTCACAAGGAGGCGGAGAGATCAAGGCAAGGAGTACCTCGCGAGGTGCTCGTGATGCAAGCCATGACGATCAAGACCAGGCGGGCGCCAGCCTATGCAGTGTCCTCGTTTCCTCTTTGGTGCAAAGGGGGCAAGCGCAGGCGCGGAGTACCGCGACATCAAGCAAAGGTTACCATATCGGTGCAACGAGACCAAGACCAGTAGAGCGGCAGGATGGAGGTCACCATGGAGCCCAAGACGGTGTCATCGCCAGTGCCTTTGGCAGTCGAAGACCAACTTTAGTCAGGATAGCTTGTACTAGCTGTCCCCCTTCAAAATGGCTGTTGTTGGCTCCCTTCCCGCTCAATATTTGCGAAGAGGACCAGGGCCCCTATAAATAGTGATAGCCACCACCGTAGGGGGAGGATCTCATCTAGAGCTGATCGAATCCATCCCAAGTAGAGCATCGCACCAGCTCAAGAACACCCCTCACCAGGCTATTCTTCCTCTGTACTGTTCATCATCAGCCCCAGAGGCAATCCACCACACCACACACTGGATTAGGGTATTACACCACAACGGTGGTCCGAACCAGTATAAACCTTGTGTCCCTTGTGTTGTTCATCGTGTAGCTTAGATTCGCAACCAGGCTGTGGGGCATGGATCTGTAGGGAGAAGATCTTTGTGCACACCCCAGAGTTCGAACCTTAAGGGTTTTGCCGGAACCCGATATCCGACAAGTAGATATGATCAACATAGTGATGTTCACCATTGGAAACTACTCCATTTCACGTGATGATCAGTTATGGTTTAGTTGATTTGGATCACGTGAACGCTTAGATGATTTGAGAGATGTCTATCTAAGTGGGAGTTCTTAAGTAATATGATTAATTGAACTTATATTTATCATGAATTTAGTACATGATAGTATTTTGCTTGTCTATGTTTGTTGTAGATAGATGGCTCGTGCTGTTGTTTCGTTGAATTTTAATGCGTTCCTTGAGAAAGAAAAGTTGAAAGATGATGGTAGCAATTACACGGACTGGGTCCGTAACTTGAGGATTATGCTCATTGCTGCATAGAAGAATTACGTCCTAGAAGCACCGCTAGGTGCCAGGCCTGCTGCAGATGCAACTGACGATGTTAAGAACGTATCCTGGGGTTCTAAGATCTCGAGCAGAGGAAAGTCCCGGGGGAACGTGTTTGTAGATGCACGCCCTTCTCTTAGTTGAGAAGAACACATGTAAGAAAGTCTAGAAAGTTCTGAGACTGGGGTCTGGCAGAGCAAAGCTGATGACTACTCGATAGTTCAGTGTGCCATGCTTTACGGCTTAGAACTGGGACTTCAACGATGTTTGAACGTCATGGAGCATATGAGATGTTCCAAGAGTTGAAGTTAATATTTCAAGCAAATGCCCAGATTGAGAGATATGAAGTCTCCAATAAGTTCTATAGCTGCAAGATGGAGGAGAATAGTTCTGTCAGTGAACATATTCTCAAAATGTCTGGGTATAACAATCACTTGATTTAACTGGGAGTTAATCTTCCGGATGATAGTGTCATTGACAGAATTCTTCAATCACTGCCACCAAGATATAAGAGCTTCGTGATGAACTATAATATGCAAGGGATGAACAAGACAATTCCCAAGCTCTTCGCTATGCTAAAGGCTGCGGAGGTAGAAATCAAGAAGGAGCATCAAGTGTTGATGGTCAACAAGACCACCAATTTCAAGAAAAAGGGTAAGGGGAAGAAGAAGGGGAACTTCAAGAAGAACGACAAACAAGTTGCTGCTCAAGAGAAGAAACCTAAGTCTGGACCTAAGCCTGAGGCTGAGTGCTTCTACTGCAAGCTGACTGGTCACTGGAAGCGGAACTGCCCCAAGTATTTGGCGTATAAGAAGGATGGCAAGGTGAACAAAGGTATATGTGATATACATGTTATTGATGTGTACCTTACCAGAGCTCGCAGAGCACTTGGGTATTTGATATGGTTCATTGCTAATATTTGCAACTCAAGCAGGACTACTGATTAGCTTAAGGCGGCTAAGGACGAGGTGACGATGCGCGTGGGAAATGGTTCCAAAGTCGATGTGATCACCGTCGGCACGCTACCTCTATATCTACCTTCGGGATTAACTTTAGACCTGAATAATTGTTATTTGGTGTTAGCGTTGAGCATGAACATTATATCTGGATCTTGTTTGATGCGAGACAGTTATTCATTTAAATCTGAGAATAATGGTTGTTCTATTTATATGAGTAATATCTTTTATGGTCATGCACCCTTGAAGAGTGGTCTATTTTTATTGAATCTCGATAGTAGTGATACACATATTCATAATGTTGAGGCCAAAAGATGCAGAGTTGATAATGATAGTGCAACTTATTTGTGGCACTGCCGTTTAGGTCATATTGGTGTAAAGCGCATGAAGAAACTCCATACTGATGGACTTTAGGAATCACTTGATTATGAATCACTTGTTACTTGCGAACCATGCCTTATGGGCAAGATGACTAAAACGCCGTTCTCCAGAACAATGGAGCGAGCAACAGATTTGTTGGAAATCATACATACTAATGTATGTGGTCCAATGAATATTGAGGCTCGCGGCGGGTATCGTTATTTTCTCACCTTCATAGATGATTTGAGCAGATATGGGTATATCTACTTAATGAAACATAAGTCTGAAACATTTCAAAAGTTCAAAGAATTTTAGAGTGAAGTTGAAAATCATCGTAACAAGAAAATAAAGTTTCTACGATCTGATCGTGGAGGAGAATATTTGAGTTACAAGTTTGGTCTACATTTGAAACAATGCGGAATAGTTTCGAAACTCACGACACCCGGAACACCACAATGTAATGGTGTGTCCGAACGTCGTAATTGTACTTTACTAGATATGGTGCAATCTATGATGTGTCTTACTAATTTACCACTATCGTTTTGGGGTTATGCTTTACAGGCGACTGCATTCATGTTAAATAGGGCACCATCAAAATCCGTTGAGACGACGCCTTATGAACTGTGGTTTGGCAATAACGAAAGTTGTCATTTCTTAAAGTTTGGGGCTGCGATGCTTCTGTGAAACTTCAACCTGATAAGCTCGAACCCAAATCGGAGAAATGTGTCTTCATAGGATACCCAAAGGTAACTGTTGGGTACATCTTCTATCACAGATCCGAAGGCAAGACATTCATTGCTAAAAACGGATCCTTTCTAGAGAAGGAGTTTCTCTCGAAAGAAGTGACTGGGAGGAAAGTAGAACTTGATGAGGTAACTGTACCTGCTCCCTTATTGGAAAGTAGTTCATCACAAAAACTGGTTCCTGTGACACCTACACCAATTAGTGAGGAAGCTAATGATATTGATCATGAAACTTCGGATCAAGTTACTACCAAACCTCGTAGGTCAACCAGAGTAAGATCCGCACCAGAGTGGTATGGTAATCCTATTTTGGAGGTCATGTTACTTGACCATGGCTAACCTGTGAACTATGAGGAAGCAATGATGAGCCCAGATTCCGCAAAATGGCTTGAGGCCATGAAATCTGAGATGGGATCCATGTATGAGAACAAAGTATGGACTTTGGTTGACTTGCCTGATGATCGGCAAGCCATCGAGAATAAATGGATCTTCAAGAAGAAGACTGACGCTGATGGTAATGTTACTATCTACAAAGCTCAACTTGTTGTGAAAGGTTTTCGACAAGTTCAAGGAGTTGACTACGATGAGACTTTCTCACCCGTACGATGCTTAAGTCTGTCCGAATCATGTTAGCAATTGCCGCATTTTATGATTATGAAATTTGGCAAATGGATGTCAAAACTGCATTCCTGAATGGATTTCTGGAAGAAGAGTTGTATATGATGCAACCAGAAGGTTTTGTCGATCCGAAAGGTGCTAGCAAAGTGTGCAAGCTCCAGCGATCCATTTATGGACTGGTACAAGCCTCTCAGAGTTGGAATAAATGCTTTGATAATGTGATCAAAGCATATGGTTTTATACAGACTTTTGGAGAAGCCTGTATTTACAAGAAAGTGAGTGGGAGCTATGTAGCATTTCTAATATTATATGTGCACGACATATTGTTGATTGGAAATGATATAGAATTTCTGGATAGCATAAAAGGATACTTGAATAAAAGTTTTTCAATGAAAGACCTCGGTGAAGCTGCTTATATATTGGGCATCAAGGTCTACAGAGATAGATCAAGACGCTTAATTGGACTTTCACAAAGTACATACCTTGATAAAGTTTTGAAAAAGTTCAAAATGGATCAAACAAAGAAAGGGTTCTTGCCTGTAATACAAGGTGTGAAGTTGAATCAGACTCAACGCCCGACCACTGCAGAAGATAGAGAGAAAATGAAAGATGTTCCCTATGCTTCAACCATAGGCTCTATCATGTATGCAATGCTATGTACCAGACGTGATGTGTGCCTTGCTATTAGTTTAGCAAGGAGGTACCAAAGTAATCCAGGAGTGGATCACTGGACAGCGATCAAGAACATCCTGAAGTACCTGAAAAGGACTAAGGATATGTTTCTCGTTTATGGAGGTGACAAAGAGCTAGTCGTAAATGGTTACGTCGATGCAAGCTTTGACACTGATCCGGACGATTCTAAATCCTAAATCGGATACGTGTTTATATTGAACGGTGGAGCTGTCAGTTGGTGCAGTTCTAAATAAAGCGTCGTGGCAGGATCTACGTGTGAAGCGGAGTACATAGCTGCTTCAGACGTAGCAAATGAAGGAGTCTGGATGAAGGAGTTCATATCCGATCTAGGTGTCATACGTAGTGCATCGGGCCCAACGAATATCTTTTGTGACAATACTGGTGCAATTGCCTTGGCAAAGGAATTCAGATTTCACAAGAGAACCAAGCACATCAAGAGACGCTTCAATTCCATCCGGGACCAAGTCCAGGTGGGAGACATAGAGATTTGCAAGATACATACGGATCTGAACGTTGTAGACCCATTGACTAAGCCTCTTCCATGAGCAAAACATGATCAACACCAAGGTTCCATGGGTGTTAGAATCATTATTGTGTAATCTAGATTATTGACTCTAGTGCAAGTGGGAGACTGAAGGAAATATGCCCTAGAGGCAATAATAAAGTTATTATTTATTCACTCATATCATGATAAATGTTTATTATTCATGCTAAAATTGTATTAACCGGAAACATAATACATGTGTGAATACATAGACAAACATAGTGTCACTAGTATGCCTGTAGTTGACTAGCTCATTGATCAAAGATGGTTGAGTTTCCTAACCATAGATATGAGTTATCATTTGATCAATGGGGTCACATCATTAGAAGAATGATGTGATTGAATTGACCCATTTCGTTAGCTTAGCACTTGATCATTTAGTATGTTGCTATTGCTTTCTTCATGACTTATACATGTTCCTATGACTATGAGATTATGTAACTCCCGCTTACCGGAGGAACACTTTGTGTGCTACCAAACATCACAAGCGAATCGGGTGATTATAAAGGTGCTCTACAGGTGTCTCCGAAGGTACTTGTTGAGTTGACGTATTTCAAGATTAGGATTTGTCACTCCGATTGTCGGAGAGGTATCTCTGGGCCCTCTTGGTAATGCACATCATTATAAGCCTTGCAAGCAATGTGACTAATGAGTTTGTTGTGGGATGATGCAGTACATAACGAGTAAAGACTTGCCGGTAACGAGATTGAACTAGGTATTGAGATACCGACGATCGAATCTCGGGCAAGTAACATACCGATGACAAAGGGAACAACGTATGTAGTTATGCGGTTTGACCGATAAAGATCTTCATAGAATATGTGGGAACCAATATGAGCATCTAGGTTCCGCTATTGGTTATTGACCGGAAATGTGTCTCGGTCATCTCTACATAATTCTCGAACCTGTAGGGTCCGCACGCTTAAAGTTTGGTGACGATCGGTATTATGAGTTTTTGTGTTTTGATGTACCGAAGGTAGTTCGGAGTCCCGGATATGATCACGGACATGACGAGGAGTCTCAAAATGGTCGAGACATAAAGAACGATATATTGGATGACTATGTTCGGACACCGGAATGGTTTCGGAAGGTTTCGGACATATACCGGAGTACTGGGGGGTTACCGGAACCCCCCGGGGGGTTTAATGGGCATCATGGGCCCTAGTGGAGAAGAGGAGGGGCAGCTAGGGCAGGCCGCACGCCCCCTCCCCCTCTAGTCCGAATTGGAAAAGGAGGGGGGCGGCGCCCCCCTTTCCTTCCTCTCCCTCTCCCTTTCCCCCTTCTCCTACTACAACAAGCAAAGGAGGAGTCCTACTCCCGGTGGGAGTAGGACTCCCCCCCTTGGCGTGCCCTCCTCCTAGGCCGTCCGCCTCCCCCGTTGCTCCTTTATATACGGGGACAGGGGGCACCTCTAGACACAACAATTGATCATTGATCTCTTAGCCGTGTGCGGTGTCCCTCTCCACCATATTCCACCTCGGTAATATCGTAGCGGTGCTTAGGCAAAGCCCTACGTCGGTAGCATCATCAACACCATCATCACGCCGTCATGCTGACGGAACTCTCCCACAAAGCTCTGCTGGATCGGAGTTTGTGGGACGTCACCAAGCTGAACGTGTGCTGAACTCGGAGGTGCCGTATGTTCGGTACTTGATAGGTCGGATCGTGAAGACGTACGACTACATCAACCGCGTTGTGCTAACGCTTCCGCTTTCGGTCTATGAGGGTACATGGACAACACTCTCCCCTCTCGTTGCTATGCATCACCATGATCTTACGTGTGTGTAGGATTTTTTTTGAAATTACTACGTTCCCCAACAGTTCGGTAGATCTGGTCCTCGATCCAATCATCAATGGATTCCACCTTACGCGAGTCCTTATGGATGGCGGCAGCAGTCTCAATCTACTTTATCAAGACATTGTCCGCAAAAAGGGCGTTGATCCGTCAAGAATCAAGCCCACTAAAACTACCTTCAAAGGAGTAATACCTGGCGTAGAGGCCCACTGTACAGGCTCAATCACGCCGGAGGTCGTCTTCGGCTCGCCGGACAACTTCCAAAGCAAAGACTTGATCTTCGACATCGTCCCGTTTTGCAGCGACTATCGTGCACTGGTCGGACGAACCGATTTTGCCCGCTTCAATGCGGTCCCACACTACGCCTATTTGAAGCTCAAGATGCCCGGTCCACGTGGCGTCATTACAATCAATGGAAACATGGAGCTCTCCCTCCGCACTGAGGAGCATACCACGGCCATTGCGGCCGAAGTACAAAGTGGACCTGTTAAGCCGCACACCTCATCGGTTATTGAGCCACCGGACTTCACCTCGCAAGACCGGTCAGTTCTGCATGCCGACAATCCGGCAACTTCAAGGCTGAATTAGCAGCTTTGCCTTTGTCGACCGCTACATACATCAGCGAAATTTGTACCGCGCATGCATAATTATGCACTCAAAATACCTTGGGCATCGGAGGAGGCAATGTACGGACAAGCCTATAACACAGTTCGACCTTACACGACCTTCCCCTTCATTTAATCATCTTTTCCTTTTTACCACAGGTGAATCAAAACCTATTCGTTCTCCGGACTCACAAGGACTCTCTCCGAGCCCGGTTCCATATACATAGCTGAAGACCATTCCTCTAAAGGATTCTCCCTTATTTGGGCGAAAGCAGCGCAGACGTGCTGCAGGAAGGTGCAAAGCATTTTGCAGACCACAACTTTACTCAAGAACCTGTATAGAGCTTTTCCCTTAGCCCTAGACCCCTGGCATGTAAAATGGCCTTGGTGATTATGGTACCTTCTGTAAGATTACGTTTTGACGTATCAATCAGATTTCAGTGAACCAAATTTCTTATTCGGTATCGTCTTTACTTATAGACCTTATTCCTCTTGTTAAATTGTTTCACACACGCACCTCGGCATAAAATTTCCAGGGGCTCTATAAGGCAGCATATGTGTTGTCAAACAAAAGTCCGAATAGCTTCCCAGCAAAATTTGGTGTCCCGAGTCTGACATTATATGCATCAGCTCCAAATCATGTCTTTGGTCAATAGTTGGGTTGCCCGACTCCTATGCTTGCTACCTTACGTTCCGTTTGATTGGCTAGGGTAGTAAAGGGAGAACTACTGCGATTGTGTTTCTAGTTCGTCCGGTTAAGCACCTCAGTAGAGAAAGCCAAAAATTGACTGTCATGATGCGGCGAGAGCTGGTCAGCCACTTGGCGATTCATTACAATCCTTAGCGATTTTTCTGTACTACACGAAGGACTATTTCCCGGTCAAATATGTAGCGTATCCGCATCAGGATAGCCCTGTACATACCAGGGGCTACCTATTGGACCCATTGTCAAACTCCTATAGATAAGTGAGAGCAATAAAACCGAATAGTCTGATTGCCTGGTTCGCCGCACTGACACCTCCTCCTGGGACCAAGACGTTGAATTAAGTGTTGTCATATGCAATTCCGAACACCCCAGTAGTATCTACATGGGGGCTGAAGCTGACCACTGGGAACTCTCAGATATAATAAATGGCCGCATAGGAGGATAAAACTTTTTCATCAAGAAATGAATATATTACAAAAATCAGTTCATAATACAAATCCCCGGATAGTTCACACTCTTTTATTCGAACACTACGTCCTTAGAGCATTGGCCCTCTATAAGGCGAGCACCTTTTAGCACATCTTCGAAATAGCGCTTCGGTGTGCGGTGAGCCTTGCTTTTGGGAGGGCCCTCAACTGCCACCTTTTCGGCATTCATCTTCACCCAGTGCATCTTAACACGAGCGAAAACCATATGCACTTCTTCTATAAAGGACCACCTCTTGACGGTGTTAATCCGGGGCAGCGCATCGATGAGACACCACACGAGGCCAAAATAGCTTTCCGGAAGGGCTTCGGCAGGCCATAACCGGACTATGACGTCCTTCATAGCCGCGCTGGACATCTTATGCAGCTCCACCCATTGTGCCATTTGGTCATTTAGCAGTACGGGACACTCCTGCCCTGCAAACTGCGACCAGAAGAGCTTGTTCATCGCATATCCCTCCCGGGCTTGGAAGAATTGGACGACGTCCATGGCACACTTCGGCAGATCCGCATAAACATCTGGAGAACTCCACAGTCTATTAAGCAAGTCATACTTTGGATCCCCAAATTTAGCCTGTAAAAGAAAGGGGTTACCAGCCGCTATCTGTCCAGCTTGACGAATTTACTCGCACGCGGCGCGGGATCTGGACCACGCCTTCGAAGCATCGTGAGGGCCTTGGCGAGTTCGGTCCCCTTCGCCTTATTTTCCGATTCCAAGGACTCGCACTTGGCGGCAGTGTCCTTGAGCTTTTGCTCCATCTTGGTCACCCGTTCCTCAAAATGGCGTCGAGCGGCCTGTTCGGTCGTTAAGTCCGCAGCCACCTTATCACCAGCTGCCTTGCTTACCCGCGCTTGCTCCTTGGCTTGAGCAAGCTCGCCCCTGAGGGTCTCCACCGTGGCGGCACCATCTGTACAAACATGCACATGGCAGCTTTTCAATTTCCACAACAACACGGACATAAACACGCATACAGTAGGATGTATATTATACCTTGCACCTGGTCGAGCCGCGTGTTCACTAGGACTAGATCCTCATCGGCTCGCTCCAGTTTCCGTTTGAGTTCAGAAATTTCCACTGACTGGGCAGTCGCTGCTAACAGAGAAGCCTGTTCTACATCCAAACAAAATAGCATGTTACCACCTGACAACGGATTATTGACCCTCTGCTTGCTTTATTTTTTCAAAAAGCCGAACAGAGTCCTCATGGGCTATTGTCTATATACAAGCATATTTCTCACAAAAATGATTAGAAAAATGAAACATTACATTCGTACCTCGAAGCCTGCTAGCAGGCTAGAGAAGGCTTCGTTCAGCCCGCTCTTAGCGGACTGAATCTTCTCAGACACCGTACCCATCAGGATGCGGTGCTCGCCCAGGATGGATGCACCTTGAAGTACATCCGCCATGGTATCCGGCGCCTCCGGTTTAGTGGAAGTCGTCGTTCTCTCTTCTCCTGGAGGGGGTCGCTCGTTAGACTCTGGAGCCTTATGGGTCTCTGGAGTAGTGTTCGGCTGGGGGACGGATTGAAAGGGGCCCCCATCCCCAGTCTCCGGAGCTGCCGTACCCCACAGGCCTTCAGCATCCGAGGTCTTGCCCTCGAGCGCCGTTACATTGCCCTCCCTTATCTCCTCAACGCCCGGGAAGGGCCTACGGGACGACACCTCGGTGTCATCCGCTCTAGGCGGCGGGGAAGCTAGTGGAGGCGACTCGCTCTCCATCATCTCTGGAGGGAGGTCCCTAGAGGATGAAGATAGCTGGGGGAGATTGCGCGCCGGACTGAGAGATAGAACTTAGAGTTATTATCACATTGCATAAAAGATTGAATGAGTGTGTTAAATCCCAGACTACTTACGAGTCTGCCTGGGGCTTAGTCCGGCGATGATGCTTTGGGATGACATTGGCGTCTGACTCCGAGTCATTGAGGAGGGTAATTTTGTCCCTCTTGGATGCTTTGGCTTCTAGGTCTTCAGAAGCCGCCCTCTTCTTGCCCTTGCGGGGAGGATCTTCTTCTTCTTCCTCCTCCTCGTCGTCATCGTCATCCTCATGAGAGGACTGGGCATCAACCTCACCAGACACTGTGTCCGAAGTTCCCTCTTCTTTCTTTCTCTCCTTCTTCTTGTCCCTCTTGGCCGGCGCCTGGTATGGCGCTGGGACCAGCATCCTCATTAACAGAGGACTGACTGGGTCTTTGGGAAGTGGAGCCCGACATCGAATTTGATGTGCCTTCTTAGTCTAGACCTGTTTGGGAATGGACTGCTCAATACTTCTCTGTTGGGTTGACAAAGTCAAATGGTGTTCGGAGGTTTAGGAATTTACCTTGGAGGACTGATGGTTGCAATCGATGCCGGTGTCGTATGCGGACTTTGGCCATCATTTCTGCTTCTTAAAAAGCAGCTTCCAGGTCCCCTTGTGTGTTGTGCCGTAGAACCGTTGTAGGGTCCGCGGACCTTCCAAATTAAACTCCCACATTTTGAGGGGCTGCCGCTGATAGGGAAGTATCCGGCAGATTAGCATCACTTGGATCACATCAGTGAGGGTAATGTTCTTCTCTATCATGCGCTTGACGCGTTTCTGCAAACGCACCACCTCAGGGACCAACCCCCAATCCAGACCTTTCTCGGTCCATGATGTGAGCCTTTGTGGGTGATGTAGGGTGGAACCCTAATTCGTCGATCTTTCACGTTTGGAGGGGATCCTACGGAGGAAACACGAAGAACACGCGGAAGCACGAGGGGAAACACGGGGAAAACGAGAGAGAATCACTCAACCAACAAGGAATCGATCACACAAGTGCTAGATCAACGTACACACATGAGATCCACAAGATACATAGTCAACTAGGGTAAGGATACAAAGGAACCGTTCATCTCCAAGAGGAGGCCTTGAATCCACAAGGGGATCTTCCCATAAAGGGATCTTGTATCCGAGAGGATCTTCTCCGAAGAGGCCGCGGTCTCTCACGAGGAGGAGATCCGATAGATGAGCGTAGCTCTATCTCTAACTTGAGCTAAACCAACACTAACCCTCAAAGTGGGGAGGAGGAGGTCTATTTATAGTGCTAAGACACGAAGCGGTAAGTGAGGGGCGAAGGGGTACACGGGCCTCGGCCCAAGTCATGCGCGCAGGCAAGGCCGGATGATCCGGACGGGGTCCCGGATGATCCGGGCGTCGGGGTCTGGATGATCCGGCTGGAGTTCTGGATGATCCGGCTTCAGCAGAAACCTTCGGGTGCCTTCGGTGCATTTACCCAGGCGATCCGGGGGAGGGTCCGGATGATCCGGCTGGGTGTTCGGATGATCCGGGCAACTCCAGTCTTGCTCCATTCTTCTTCTTCCTTCTCCTCTTCCATGCTTGGCCTTGGTCCTTGGATTCTCCATGGTCATCTTGGTTGTACCTGAGTGTATGCAAGGTCCATGCATGAGGTAGTAGCCGTGTCTCATATGCAAAAAGTGACGGTTCAAATAGGAGTGAATTCACCTTGTGTCCAATGGCGCATAGTCGAGGTCTCTTCTTATGTATCCTTGGGGCTTGGAGAGTAGTTGGAGTGTACATGGGGATGAACGTGGATGCTCCGCATCATATCCCCCCCCCCTTGGGAAAGATCCGACCTCGGATCGTGATCCTCATCACCATGGAAACGGGTGTCGTGGACGGACTTGTAGCGGGACGTAGGGGAAGGCATTGCGCACTCCAAGTACTCCAAGGTGTCTCCGGTATGTGGTACATGCAAAATGATCAAACACAAAGTACACTTGGAAATACAATGGTTAGCGCACACAAAGTGTCCATCAATTAAGCAAGAGTCCGTGCGAATGGATAGTGCATGACAAAGCGCATGAAGCTTATCAAGATGATATAGAATGATATGCAAAGCATTCATGGGATAATTAGCATGGTGCACAAAGCGACAAATTCTACCATTGTGCAAAATGATGTCATAGAGGGACGGTTCATCAATAGCATGAATATGGCAATGGATGCTCAATATGCGTAAGCTATCATGCAATTGATGGTGGACAATATGATCATGATGTATAAATATGCCATCAAGGAAGATCACAACAAATTTGCTAAGGAAGTGAACAAGTTCATATATCATGGATGGCATGGTAATACAAGATGCAACAAGGCAATCATAATGTGAGTCAATCCATGCATTAGGTGCAAACTTGTGGTAAGTATGATATGTCCATCGAGCTTGACATGTATGAGCACAATCAACAAATATGAAGGTGGTAGTGTACCAAAGCTCGATGTCAAGGCATGAGTGGAGTGCCGAAGGTGCATCCCATAAGTGCGAGCGCTCCTCAATGTGAAGGTCCATGTAGCCAATCTCCCATGTCGCTCCTTCGGTCGCGAGATGTATCATGTAGACAACAAGAGGGAAGCAACAATGAAAGAGTGACCCATCCAATATGCAAACTTGAGGATGGCTCAAAGGGAAGGAGTTCACCTTTAGTAGATTCTCGCAAATGTTGTTGTTGTATATCGTGTATGCCTTCGCATGACCAAGTTGTCGCATAATGGCATCGCCTTGTGAAACCTCCAAAATGAAAGAACATGGCAAACACTCTGAAAAACAAATGAGGTTAGCGGAAATGCAAAACCTATCATTCGAGTGGTAAGATACCCAACAAGTGTATGCATCATGCTCATCATAAGAAAGTACAAGGTAGCGTGTCATAGTATGGAGGCATATGATGCAAGAACAACCATGTGCAATAGGCTCAATCAAACAAGCATGCATCACAAGTAAAGTGTCCAAGTCTCCAAGATCAATAAGCATAGCAAGTTGGCACTCAATACAAGGTGATATTAGAGATGCAACTAATGGAGACAAGAGGCAATGATCATGACAAATCATGTGGGAGGCATGAGCATATATGTCATCAACCCAAGAAAGCAAGTAATAGAGGAACATGGGTGATGCAACATAGCAAGCAATCATAGCGATCAAGTCAAGCAAGCTAGTAGTGCGAAGATGCAACATACTAGAAGGAATCATGGCAAGTATTTCATGTGTGCAAATAGTGGGCATGAATAATTCACATGACATATCACAAGCATGAAAGCAAGATGTGAGAAAAATATCATCAATGTATTGGTTAGAGGCCATATGTAAATAGCAATGGGACATCATGACTCTCCCAACACAACAAGCATCAATAGCATGGGGCACATGATAAATATGGCAATAGCAACAAGGATCTCCACCAAGCATGCAAATACACATAGAGGTAGCATAATGATGAAACATGGGTAGATGCAAGCAAGGGTCACAATTGCATGGCAAAGGCATAGGAGCAAGCATAACATGCAAAGTGAACACAATAGTATGGGCATAAGGTGACAAGTGGTAAATAGCCCATAGCCGTGTGAGAGCCAAGTAAAAGAGATGCGCGTAGTCCTTGCGCAAAGGGAACGGTGGTAAGGATAGTCCATGGGATCCCAAGTCGTCATTGCTCTCAAGAGCTCATTTCGTCAACTCTTGGGATTGAGAGGTTGACGAGTATACATGAGTACCTACACAAAACAAAGACAAAGGGAAAATTGTGTGTGCATGGTAGATGTACACATCATCCATCATGATGCGCACGTGCGTGTATTTGTTAGCACAAAATATCCAACGCTCAAATAAATGAGATGCGTGATATAGAAACATGTCATCCATCATGAGAGGTTTGTTATTATGTATATCATAATGGAGACTCAAATTGTGTAATGCATCATGAGAAATATCTAGAGCATTGTTATTCATGGAATGCATATGGTGCAAGCAATTATGTGAATCATGCAAAGTATGGAATGCATCAAAGTCTCCTAATATGTATGAGGAAACTATGGGGGTCTCCTCATGAGCATGAGTAGCAACATCATGTGGAGAATATTGACAACATCCAAAACAATGCATATTTGGAACAAGGTGATCATGGCATGACATATTGGATGAATTGCGCAAATCATGTAAAGGAAGTATGGCAATATCATCACATGAAAAACAAAAGCCAATGACCATCATCTCGTCATCTATGCCATAAGTGCAAATGGGATTTATTTTGATGGGGCATGCATAGTTACTATGTTGAGATTGAAATGAAGCAATATGGCAGATCTCACTCATAGCATATGACAAGTTCAAAGGATTGTCAAACATGAACTGACCAATAGAATTTTCACATGATATCCTATGAAGCATAGCATCACAACTAGGCAACTCAACATGCTCATCATCATATTCATCATAAATACGTAAGTCAAGGCATGAAGAAGTCTCACTAGCATGAAGCATGGTAATAGGTGGGTCAACATCATGTGGGCAATCGATGTCAAGATGGTCCACTAGTGGGACAAGAGAAGCACCATCACCTATGTTACCTTTGGAGCATCGCTCATGTGTTGTAGGTGAGGTGTCAAAGATCGTCTCATTGTCATCTTCATCTTGATGGAACCATGTGGGGGGTGCATCATCGTCCATCATGGCCATCGTCGTCTCCATAGGAGGTATGGACTCATCAATGGTAGGCGTGTCGTCATGTAGGAGACCTAGCACCAAAGGAGAAAACACACAAGGAGTAGAGGGTAAGTCGTTAGAAATCATAGTGGCCTCACATGCCGTGTCAACTACCTCACTCGCTAAGTGTTGTGGCTCACTCACTCCCTCAAGGTTGCTCTCACTCATATAGCTGGTGTAGTCACTCAAATGGCGCTCAACCTCACATATGATGTGTGGCATGCTCTCATGTGTGGGGCTAGTGGTGGTCACACTCATCCTCTCATAGGAAATGCTCTCAATGTCACATATGGTGGAGTCACTCATGTCACTCATGGCGTGGTGGCTCTCCTCACATGGCACTTGGGGCATCTCGACATATGTGGGTGTCAGAGAGATGTTGGTGCAAATGTCTCCATGCTCAACTCCTATCGCCGTGGTCGAAGGGGATGGCCCTTGCTCGACCTTCTTGTCACCGTCTTGGTGTAGGCGGCCCATATGATGTGGCACCTCATAGCTCGTCTCCATGACTGAAGGGAGTTTCCCATGCTCGGCCATCTTCCTTGGGAGGCTTCCGAAGATGGAAGTGTCGCCCTCACTCGTAGTTGGTCGCCTTGGACTTGATGAAGTCGATGTAGGCGTAATCGTGGGAAGTAGGCGAAGATGCCGTACATCCAAAGGCGAAGATGCCTTGATAGCACTTGGCGAAGATGCCAAAGTGGTTGGTGTAGCCGTAGCGCAGTCTTGGTGGTGGTCGTCTCGCGGTCTTCTTTTGTGCTCTTGAAGCTTGGACTTGGCGTGTTGGGACTTGTGCATTTGCGCTTGTGGAGCATCTTCATGATGATGATGTTGTTTTCGTGCTTGAGCTCGTAGGCGTTCGTCGTTATCGTGCACATGTTGCTTGGAGGTGACTTGGCCTTCATGACAATGTGGATCACGAACGTGAGGATTGTCACCATGTAGATGTGGACGAGGACGATTTGCACTTGCATCTTTTTCGCACTCCGAAGACTTGTGGCTTGACCGTCGTCGTCTTGAGGATGATGAAGTGGAAGAAGACTTGATCAAGGCCCGAATCTCTTCCATCCTCGCATCTTGCTCCTCCTTTTGTGCGGCAAGCTTGTTGTCGATGTAGTCCCTTTTCCTTGCTTCGGAGTGGAAAATGTCGATGGAGAGGTTCTCAATGCGCTCTTGCAATCTTGATTGTGCGCCTTGCATTTGTCGTTGTAGTCCGAAGATGGACCTTTTGGTGATGTAGTTGTTCACGCCGTCGTTGTTGTCGTAGACCGGAGAGGAAATGCCTTGCCTATCCATCACAAGACTCGAGCAAATATGAGTGGGAGAAAGAGAAGAACTAATACCAATGTACCTTTGACCAAAGTTGAAGATGAATCAAGTTCACTCAAATGCGGACAATGAAATAGCACTATTGGTACCAATCCTTGTCGATTCTCACACCTACACAAGTAAAGCTCATAGTGGAGCTCGGTGAGGATAGTGGCACAAAAATTTAATGCAAAATGTTAGCAAGAGTCAATAATGTTGAAAGAGATTCACAAATTCGCAAGCGAAACAAATGGACCAATAGAAATGAAAGGTACACAGAAACACACACACGGATAGATAAATGGGGTCGTGCAACCAAGGAATGAGCTCAAAATGTGGAATCCACCAAAACGCTCGTGTTGCACAACTCAAGAGAGACGCTAGCACGATTGCTCAATAGGCGGATACGACACTTGTGCACAACCTATAAGATGCAAAATGGATATTCTTTCTATCCCAAGTATGATATGTATGTATGGTTCCCGGTGTGTCTCTCAAGCATGATATTATATGATGTAGATTTTGGTGTGGCTCTTATGTGCAATGGGGGTATGATGCTATGGCACTTGCTCACGAGCTCTTTGCTCTCTTTTTGCTTAAAAGCTTTTTCTCTCTTTTTTTTATATGGCCAATTTGCACAATGCACAAACCAAGATAGCAATTGTGTATATGCGGGAACAAACTTGAGGCACAATGGATGATATGATACCAAGATGATATGGTATGTATGCAATGGATGGTGGATCACTAATGTGCACAAGTAACGTTGCCGGCAATACTTAAATGGCTAGTCTCGATAGGCAAGTAACGCAAAATGGGCTAGGGGTTAACAATGCAATTGCAAGGGAATATACAAATGTGTCGTCGAGGTTACCGTCCTTTGCGATGATGAGTGGCGGTGTTCTTGGTGTAGATACCAAGATGATGGAGACTCGTCCCTAAGTAGCCGAAACACCTTAGGACACGAAAAATGTATGGTGGGCACGTCTATGCGGAAGTGGTGGTGGTGGTTGATGAAGAAGCAATTGTCCCTAAGTATCCGAAACACCTTAGGAGACTCTAATCACAACTCAAACAACCACATATGCAATGGGGAACAAAATGGGTTAGGTTGCGGAAGTCGGTGGTGGTAATGCAGATGATATGGTGGAGGGCCTAGGCAAACTTGCCAAATTTCAGAAAATATGATGGAGTCAACTGATGTTGGTGGTATTTTTGTGGGATGGGGGATGTCAAGAGCTTCAAAACGAGCTAAAGAACGTCAAAATCGGACTCCAGATGAATTAGTTATGACCAAAACAAAAAACTGTCCGTGTCAGTTTCAGGGTTAACCGGACATCCGGGAGGAGGTTCGGATGATCCGGGCTAGGTCCGGATGATCCGGGAGGAAATCCGTATGATCCGGTTTCGTCAGCGGCGGTTCTGTTTTCTGGGTGCGTGGGTTATCCGGACGTCCGGGGGGGCGTCCAGCTGATCCGGGGGTTGTCCGTATGATCCGGGAGAAGGTCCGGATGATCCGGGCAAGTCAAACTGCTCGGGATTTGCTCGTGGGGACGAATTTTTGGGCGGAATTCGGGGATTTTGGGGTCAAAATTGACGAGATTTCGTGGATGGAAGGTGGGGAAACTTGGGGAAATGCTAGATCCACTTGAAACCAAGCGAATCCATGGATCAAAATCAACAAAACATCATCAAACCAACAAATCACAAAAAAATTTGGGGGCTATTTTTGGTGGGGATTTTCGGATTTAGGACGAAAACAACAAAATCAAGCTAGAAAAAGAGGGGTAGGGGCTCCAAAAACGTGATCAACGTGGCTCATGATACCATATGATGTAGGGTGGAACCCTAATTCGTCGATCTTTCACGTTTGGAGGGATCCTCACGGAGGAAACACGAAGAACACTGTTGAAGCACGAGGGGAAACACGGGAAACGAGAGAATCACTCAACCAACAAGGAATCGATCACACAAGTGCTAGATCAACGTACACACATGAGATCCACAAGATACATAGTCAACTAGGGTAAGAATACAAAGGAACCGTTCATCTCCAAGAGGAGGCCTTGAATCCACGAGGGGATCTTCCCATAAAGGGGTCTTGTATCCGAGAGGATCTTCTCCGAAGAGGCCGCGGTCTCTCACGAGGAGGAGATCCGATAGATGAGCGTAGCTCTATCTCTAACTTGAGCTAAACCAATGCTAACCCTCAAAGTGGGGAGGAGGAGGTCTATTTATAGTGCTAATCCACGAAGGGGTAAGTGAGGGGCGAAGGGGTACACGGGCCTCGGCCCAAGTCATCTTGTGAGCAAGGCCGGATGATCCGGACGGGGTCCCGGATGATCCGGGCGTCGGGGTCCGGATGATCCGGCTGGAGTTCCGGATGATCCGGCTTCAGCAGAAACCTTGGGGTGCCTTCGGTGCATTTACCCGGGCGATCCGGGGGAGGGTCCGGATGATCCGGCTGGGCCCGGATGATCCGGCTGGGTGTCCGGATGATCCGGGCAACTCCAGTCTTGCTCCATTCTTCTTCTTCCTTCTCCTCTTCCATGCTTGGCCTTGGTCCTTGGATTCTCCATGGTCATCTTGGTTGTACCTGAGTGTATGCAAGGTCCATGCATGAGGTAGTAGCCGTGTCTCATATGCAGAAAGTGACGGTTCAAAGAGGAGTGAATTCACCTTGTGTCCAATGGCGCATAGTCGTGGTCTCATCTTATGTATCCTTGGGGCTTGGAGAGTAGTCGGAGTGTACATGGGGATGAACGTGGGATGCTCCGCATCAGCGGGGTTCCGGATCTAAAGGCCGGGGCGGTCGCCCACTAGGAGCCGCGGGGTTCCGTGATATAGAACCATTCTTGTTGCCATATCTTGATGGTGTCCACAAATACTGCCTTGGGCCAATTGACTTTGGGGAGCTTGCTCACCATGGCTCCACCATAGTCCGCGTGTTGCGACCACCTTTGGCTTGACATTAAAAATCTTGATCCATAGGCCGAAGTGTGATGGGACGCGGAGGAAGGCCTCGCACACGATGATAAATGCCGAGATCTGGAGGAATGAATTTGGGGCCAGATCGTGAAAATCCAGCCCGTAGTAGAACATGAGACCCCTTACAAAGGATGAAGGGCAAATCCGAGTCCGCGAAGGAAGTGGGGGATGAACACCACCCTCTTGTCGGGCTCTGGAGTGGGGATAACCTGCTCCAGATCGGGAAGCCTATGCTTGATCTCCGCGGTAAGATACCACGCTTCCCGCAGCTCCTTAATGTTCTCCTCCATAACGGAGGAGGCCATCCACTTGCCTTGGGAGCCGGCCATGGTCGGAGGAGTTGCGGAAGGGAGGAAGGCTTGGAACTCGGGCGCTGAAGCTTGAGGATGGAGAGGCAGAGAAAGAACTAGGCTGGGGCGGAAGAGTTGGACTCTATCCACTTATATGGACTGCAAATATGGAGCGTCCCCCCCATCAAGCCTTAAAACTCGTTTATTACCAAGGGGCCGTGCAAACGACACGGTTGGGTTACTCAAACCCGTATTGATAAGGATCCCGTGAATAAAGGACACGATCTCCGCCTTGACGAGACATGTCAATAACGGGCACACCTCGATGTGTGAGGCGGGAGGTCCAAAAAACGATTCGAGTTAATAATGATGACACTTGAAGTAACGTTTCGCTAAAAGGAAAAAGGAGAGCTGTCAGTGGACACAACTTATATCTACTTAATATTTTACCTTTATGCTTAAGGATTACAAATATTGTACAGAGCCGGATATAGTGCTGGAGATCAACTACTTTGGAGTATTCGGAGGAGGAACCCGCCTTGCAATGCCGAAGACAATCTGTGCGTTGGACACATCATCATTGAAGATTGGTTCAGGGGCTACTGAGGGAGTCCAGGATTACGGGGTCCTCAGGCATCCAGGTTATGTGACGTAGGCCGGACTGGTGGGTCGTGAAGATACAAAACGGAAGACTTTCCCCCGTGTCTGGATGGGACTCTCCTTGGCGTGGAAGGCAAGCTTGGCGTGCGGATATGAAGATTCCTTTCTCTGTAAAGCGACTCTGTACAACCCTAGCCCCCTCCAGTGTCGATATAAATCGGAGGGTTTAGTCCGTAGAGGCAATCATAATCATACAAGCTAGACATCTAGGGTTTAGCCATTACGATCTCGTGGTAGATCAACTCTTGTAACCCCTATACTCATCAAAGTCAATCAAGTAGGAAGTAGGGTATTACCTCTATCAAGAGGGCCCAAACATGGGTAAACATTGTGTTCCCTACCTCCTGTTACCCTCGATCCTTAGACGCACAGTTCGGGACCCCCTACCCGAGATCTGCCAGTTTTGACACCGACACTGGCCCACATGGGAGATAAGGCACCGCTGGCGTCCGTGTCCTACTCATCATCAAAGGAGTCCGTGCCTTGTCCGTCGCAGGTGGACATGAGGTCCATGAGGGAAATGGTGGTGCCTTGACTGTCGTCGTCCCACCGGGCCGGCTGATGGTTCGTCGGTGCCGCGTAGGAGGTGCAGCTAGCTATGTTCTCTTCTGCGATCACCTGCGGCTGCGCCTCCACGGTTGCCGCTTCCTGGCGAGCGGCGGCTTGAGCACGGACATCATAGATGGCACGCTGCTCCGTGACAAAATTTAGATTCACCGCGGCCATGGCCGCCACGGCCTCCTCGCTCGCGCGCTCGCCGTAGATCTGGCATTCCGCCAACCAGTGCTGCTCCAGGAGGAACATGTTGTACCGCTGTTCCTCTAGTGCCTCCTATAACGCCGACAAAGGCACCGGTGCAGGCTGCACCTCTGCCATGGCGGCGTTGAACTGGACCTGCGCCTGCTCCATGGCGAAGCCGGCGTGCACAGGAGGCGCTAGAGCTGGGGCAGAGTCATCGGAGCATGTCTCTGTCGTGGTGTCGTCCTCGTCGTCGGAGACCTCGGGCAAGCTGGCCGGCAAGCCGGCCTCGATCCACCTGGCAAGGCGGCTATGCCAGGCGGTGGTAAGGGCGGCCATCACGTGCTTCTTCTCCGGCGACAGACTATCCCACAGTACTTTCCCGCTGGCGGTCATGGCGGATGCAATGCAAGGGAGGAGGATGTGGAGGGGCTGGTTTTGTGGTGTGGAGTTAGTCGGTTGTGACCGCATTTATATAGCGGATTCCGGTGAGGCCAGGCGTCCGGGTGCGCCAATGCGCAGCGCCGGAGCGGGTTTCTCGGCCGGCGAGCCTGCTTAATGACGGCAGATGGACGGTATTGGGGAACGTAGGATACAATTTGAATTTTTTTTCCTACGATCACGCAAGATCTATCCAGGAGATGCATAGCAACGAGAGGGGAGAGTGTGTCCACATACCCTAGTAGACCGAAAGCGGAAGCGTTAGGTTAACGCGGTTGATGTAGTCGAACGTCTTCACGATCCAACCGATCTTAGTACCGAGCGTACGGCACCTCCATGTTCAACACACATTCAGCTCGATGACGTCCCTCGAACTCTTGATCCAGCAGAGGGTCGAGGGAGAGTTCCATCAGCACGGCGGTGTGGTGACGGTGATGTGATCCGCGCAGGGCTTTGCCTAAGCACTATGTCGCTATGACCGGAGGAGTAAACTGTGGAGGAGGGGACTGCACACGGCTAAGAGAACAATTGATGTGCCTCTGGGGGCCCCGGCCCCAGTATATAAAGGAGAGGGGGAGGAGGCGGCCGGCCAGGAGGAGGCGTGCCAAGGGGGGGAGTCCTACTAGGACTCCACTCCTTGTAGGATTCGCCCCCTTCCTTCCAACGGAGAGGGGGAAAGGGGAAAGAGGGGAGAGGGAGAAGGAAAGGGGGGTGCCCCCACCCTTTGTCCAATTCGGATTGGGCAGGAGGGAGGCGCGCGCCACCTCTTGTGGCCTTCCTCCCTCTCTCCACTATGGCCCATGAGGCCCATTAACTTTCCCGGGGGGTTCCGATAGCCTCCCGATACTCCGATAAATCGCCGAACCTCTTCGGAACCATTCCGGTGTCCGTATATAACCTTCCACTATATCAATCTTTACCTCTCAACTATTTCGAGACTCCTCGTCATGTTTGTGATCTCAAACAGGACTCCGAACAAACTTTGGTCACCAAAACATATAACTCATAATACAAATCGTCATTGAACGTTAAGCATGCGAACCCTACGGGTTTGAGGACTATGTAGACATGACCGAGACACATCTCCGGTCAATAACCAATAGCGGAACCTGGATGCTCATATTGGTTCGTACATATTCTACAAAGATCTTGATCGGTCAAACCGCATAACAACATACATCATTCCCTTTGTCATCGGTATGTTACTTGCCCGAGATTCGATCGTCGATATCATCATACCTAGTTTAATATCGTTATCGGCAAGTCTCTTTACTCGTTCCATAATGAATCATACCGCAACTAACTAATTAGTCACATTTCTTGCAAGGCTTACTATGATGTGCATTACCGAGAGGGCCCAGAGATACCTCTCCGACACACGGAGTGGCAAATCCTAATCTCGATCTATGCCAACCCAACAAACACCTTTGGAGATACCTGTAGAGCATCTTTATAATCACCCAGTTATGTTGTGATGTTTGATAGCACACAAGGCTTTCCTCCGGTATCCGGGAGTTGCATAATCTCATAGTCAAAGGAATATGTATATGACATGAAGAAAGCTATAGCAATAAAAGTGAACAATCATTATGCTAAGCTAATGGATGGGTCTTGTCCATCACATCATTCTCCTAATGATGTGATCCCGTTCATCAAATGACAACACATGTCTATGGTTAGGAAACTTACTAGGGACATGGTGTTTTGTCTATGTATCCACACATGTATCAAGTTTCCGGTTAATACAATTCTAGCATGAATAATAAACATTTATCATGATATAAGGAAATATAAAATAATAACTTTATTATTGCCTCTAGGGCATATTTCCTTCAGTCTCCCACTTGCACTAGAGTCAATAATCTAGTTCACATCGCCATGTGATTTAACACCAATAGTTCACATCACCATGTGATTAACACCTATAGTTCACATGCCATGTGACCAACACCCAAAGATGAACTAGAGTCAATAATCTAGTTCACATCAGCATGTGATTAACACCCAAAGTGTACTAAGGTGTGATCATGTTTTGCTTGTGAGAGAAGTTTAGTCAACGGGTCTGCCACATTCAGATCCGTATGTATTTTGCAAATTTCTAAGTCTACAATGCTCTGCATGGAGCTACTCTAGATAATTGCTCCCACTTTCAATATGTATCCAGATTGAGACTCAGAGTCATCCAGATCGGTGTTAAATCTTGCATCGATGTAACTCTTTACGGTGAACTCTTTATCACCTCCATAATCGAGAAATATTTCCTTAGTCCTCTAAGGATAATTTTGACCGCTGTCCAGTGATCTACTCCTGGATCACTATTGTACCCCTTTGCCAAACTCATGTCAAGGTACACAATAGGTCTGGTATACTGCAAGGCATACTTTATAGAACATATGGCTGAGGCATAGGAAATGACTTTTATTCTCTCTCTATCTTCTACCGTGGTCGGGTTTTGAGTCTTGCTCAACTTCATACCTTACAACTCAGGAAAGAACTCCTTCTTTGACTGATCCATTTTGAACTCCTTCAAAATCTTATTAAGGTATGTACTCATTGAAAGTCTTATCAAGCGTCTTGATCTATCTTTATTGATCTTGGTGCCCAATATGTAAGTACCTTCACCGAGGTCTTTCTTTGAAAAACTCCTTTCAAACACTCCTTTATGCTTTCCAGAAAATTCTACATCATTTCCGATCAACAATATGTCATTCACATATAATTATCAGAAATGTTGTAATGCTCCCACTCACTTTCTTGTAAATACATGCTTCTCCAAAAGTCTGTATAAAACCATATGCTTTGATACCATTATCAAAGCGTATGTTCCAACTCTGAGATGCTTGCACTAGTCCATAAATGGATCTCTGGAGCTTGCACACTTTGTTAGCACCTTTAGGATCGACAAAACTTTCTGGTTGCACCATATACAACTCTTCTTTAAGAAATCCATTAAGGAATGCAGTTTTGACATCCATTTGCCAAATTTAATAATCATAAAATGCGGCAATTGCTAACATGATTCGGACAGCCTTAAGCATCGCTACGGGTGAGAAGGTCTCATCGTAGTCAACTCCTAGAACTTGTCAAAAACCTTTCACAACAAGTCGAGCTTTGTAGACACTAACATTACTGTCAGTGTCAATCTTCTTCTTGAAGATCCATTTATTCTCTATGGCTTGCCGATCATCGGGCAAGTCAACCAAAGTCCACACTTTGTTCTCATACATGGATCCCATCTCAGATTTCATGGCCTCAGGCCATTTCACGGAATCTGGGCTCATCATCGCTTGCTCATAGTTCGTAGGTTCATCATGGTCTAGTAACATGACTTGCAGAACAGGATTTCCGTACCACTCTGGTGCGGAACGTACTCTGGTTGACCTACGAGGTTCGGTAGTAACTTGATCTGAAGTTTCATGATCATTATCATTAGCTTCCTCACTAGTTGTTGCAGGCATCACGGGAACGGTTTTCTGTGATGAGCTACTTTCCAATTCGAGAGAAGGTACAATTACCTCATCAAGTTCTACTTTCCTCCCACTCACTTATTTTGAGAGAAACTCCTTCTCTAGAAAGGATCCATTCTTAGCAACGAATATCTTGCCTTCAGATATGTGATAGAAGGTCTACCAAACAGTTTCCTTTGGGTTTCCTATGAAGACACATTTCTCCGATTTGGGTTCGAGCTTATCTGGTTGAAGCTTTTTTACATAAGCATCACAACCCCAAACTTTAAGAAACGACAACTTAGGTTTCTTGCTAAACCACAGTTCATATGGTGTCGTCTCAACGGATTTAGATGGTGCCCTATTTAACGTGAATGCAGCCATCTCTAAAGCATAACCCCAAAACGATAGTGGTAAATCGGTAAGAGACACCATAGATCGCACCATATCTAAAAAAGTACAGTTACGACATTCGGAGAAACCATTACGTTGTGGTGTTCTAGGTGGCGTGAGTTGCGAAACTATTCCACATTGTTTCAGATGAAGACCAAACTCATAACTCAAATTCACCTCCACGATCAGATCGTAGAAACTTTATTTTCTTGTTATGATGATTTTCCACTTCACTCTGAAATTCTTTGAACTTTTCAAATGTTTCAGACTTATGTTTCATTAAGTAGATATACCCATATCTGCTCAAATCATCTGTGAAGGTCAGAAAATAACGATACCCGTCGCGAGCCTCAACACTCATCGGACCGCATACATCACTATGTATTATTTCCAATAAGTCAGTGGCTCACTCCATTGTTCTAGAGAACGGAGTCTTAGTCATCTTGCCCATGAGGCATGGTTCGCAAGCATCAAGTGGTTCATAACCAAGTGATTCCAAAAGCCCATCAGCATGGAGTTTCTTCATGTGCTTTATACCAATATGACCTAAACGGCAGTGCCACAAATGAGTTGCACTATCATTATTAACTTTGCATCTTTTGGCTTCAATATTATGAATATGTGTATCACTACGGTCGAGATTCAACAAAAATAGACCACTCAACAAGGGTGCATGACCATAAAAGATATTACTCATATAAATAGAACAACCATTAATCTCTAATTTAAATGAATAACCGTCTCGCATCAAACAAGATCCAGATATAATGTTCATGCTCAACGCTTGCACCAAATAACAATTATTTAGGTCTAAAACTAATCCCGGCAGTAGATGTAGAGGTAGCGTGCCGACGGCGATCACATCAACCTTGGAACCATTTCCGGCGCGCATCGTCACCTCGTCCTTAGCCAATCTTCGTTTAATCCGTAACCCCTGTTTTGAGTTGCAAATATGAGCAACATAACCAATATCAAATACCCAGGCGCTACTACGAGCATTATTAAGGTACACATCATAACATGTATATCAAATATACCTTTCACTTTGCCATCCTTCTTACCCGCCAAATACTTGGGGTAGCTCCGCTTCCAGTGACCAGTCCCTATGCAGTAGAAGCACTCAGTTTAAGGCTTAGGTCCAGACTTGGGCTTCTTCCCTTGAGCAACAACTTGCTTGCTATTCTTCTTGAAGCTTCCCTTCTTCCCTTTGCCCCTTTTCTTAAAACTAGTGGTCTTGTTAACCATCAACACTTGATGCTCCTTCTTGATTTCTACCTTCGCAGCCTTTAGCATCGCGAAGAGCTCGGGAATTGTCTTTTCCATCCCTAGCATTTTATAGTTCATCACGAAGCCTTTATAGCTTGGTGGCAGTGATTGAAGAATTCTATCAATGACACTATCATTAGGAAGATTAACTCCCAATTGAGTCAAGTGGTTATGGTACCCAGACATTCTGAGTATGTGTGCACTGACATAACTATTCTCCTCCATCTTGCAGCTATAGAACTTGTTGGAGACTTTATATCTTTCAACTCGAGCATTTGCTTGAAATATTAACTTCAACTCCTGGAACATCTCATATGCTCCATGATGTTCAAAACGTCTTCGAAGTACCGATTCTAAGCCATAAAGCATGGCACACTGAACTATCGAGTAGTCATCAGCTTTAGTTTGCCAGACGTTCATAACATCCGGAGTTGCTCCTGCAGCGGGCCTTGCACCTAGTGGTGCTTCCAGGACGTAAATCTTCTATGCAGCATTGAGGATAATCCTCAAGTTACAGACCCAGTCCGTGTAGTTGCTACCATCATCTTTCAACTTAGCTTTCTCTAGGAACGCATTAAAATTCAAGGGAACGGTAGCACGGGCCATTGATCTACAACAACATAGATATGCAAAAACTATCAGGACTAAGTTCATGATAAATTTAAGTTTAATTAATCATATTACTTAAGAACTCCCACTTAGATTGACATCCCTCTAGTCATCCAAATGATCACGTGATCCATATCAACTAAACCATGTCTGATCATTACGTGAGATGGAGTAGTTTTCAATGGTGAACATCAGTATGTTAATCATATCTACTACGTGATTCACGTTTGACCTTTCGGTCTTAGTGTTCTGAGGCCATATCTGCATATGCTAGGTTCGTCAAGTTTAACCCGAGTAGTCTACATGTGCAAAACTGGCTTGCACCCGTTGTATGTGAACATAGAGCTTATCACACCCGATCATCACGTGGTGTCTCGACACGACGAACTGTAGCAACGGTGCATACTCAGGGAGAACACTTGTACCTTGAAATTTAGTGAGGGAT
This sequence comes from Aegilops speltoides, assembly GCA_021437245.1. Lineage (NCBI taxonomy): Eukaryota > Viridiplantae > Streptophyta > Magnoliopsida > Poales > Poaceae > Aegilops > Aegilops speltoides. The sequence continues at coordinate 219,473,756 of CM038145.1, forward strand.
CATTTTATAATGCTACCACCGTACTAAGCAAAATAAGATGCATAAAGGATAAACATCACATGCAATCAAATATGTGACATGATATGGCCATCATCATCTTGTGCCTTTGATCTCCATTTGCAAAGCACTGTCATGATCTCCATCGTCACCGGCTTGATACCTTGATCTCCATCATAGCGTCGTTGTCATCTCGCCGACTATTGCTTCTACGACTATCGCTACCACTTAGTGATAAAGTAAAGCAATTACATGGCGATTGCATTTCATACAATAAACCAACAACCATAAGGCTCCTGCTAGTTGCCGATAACTTCTACAAGACATGATCATCTCATACAACAATTTATATCTCATCACGTCTTGACCATATCACATCACAACATGCCCTGCAGAAACAAGTTAGACTTCCTCTACTTTGTTGTTGCAAGTTTTACGTGGCTGCTACGGGCTTCTAGCAAGAACCGTTCTTATCTACGCATCAAAATCACAACGATTTTTCGTCAAGTGTGCTGTTTTAACCTTCAACAAGGACCGGCCGTAGTCAAACTCGATTCAACTAAAGTTGGAGAAACAGACACCCGCTAGCCACCTGTGTGCGAAGCACGTCGGTAGAACCAGTCTCATGAACGCGGTCATGTAATGTCGGTCTGGGTCGCTTCATCCAACAATACTGCCAATCAAAATAAGACGTCGGTGGTAACCAGTATGACTATTATCGCCCACAACTCTTTGTGTTCTACTCGTGCATATCATCTATGCATAGACCTGGCTCGGATACCATTGTTGGGGAACGTAGCATGCAATTTCAAAAAAAATCCTACGATCACGCAAGATCTATCTAGGAGATGCATAGCAACGAGAGGGGAGAGTGTGTCCACGTACCCTCGTAGACCGAAAGCGGAAGTGTTAGGTTAACGCGGTTGATGTAGTCGAACGTCTTCATGATCCAACCGATCTTAGTACCGAACGTACGGCACCTCCGTGTTTAGCACACGTTCAGCTCGATGACGTCCCTTGAACTCTTGATCCAGCAGAAGGTCGAGGGAGAGTTCCATCAGCACGACGGCATGGTGACAGTGATGGCGATGTGATCCACACAGGGCTTCGCCTAAACACTATGACACTATGACCGGAGGAGTAAAATGTGGAGGGGGGCACCGCACACGGCTAAGAGAACAATTGATGTGCCTTTGGGGTGCCCCCGCCCCCGTATATAAAGGAGAGGGGGAGGAGGCGGCCGGCAGGAGGAAGCGCACTAAGGGGGGAGTCCTACTAGGACTCCACTCCTAGTAGGATTCGGCACCCCTTCCTTCCAACGGAGAGGGGGAAAGGGGAAAGAGGGGAGAGGGAGAAGGAAAGGGGGGCGCGCCCCCACCCCTTGTCCAATACAGATTGGGCAGGGTGAAGCACACGCCACCTCTTGTGGCCTTCCTCCTCTCTACACTATGGCCCATGAGGCCCATTAACTTTCCGGGGGGTCCGATATCCTACCGGTACTCCGATAAATCCCCGAACCTCTTCAGAACCATTCTGTGTCCATATATAACCTTCCAATATATCAATCTTTACTTCTCGACTATTTCGAGACTCCTTGTCATGTCCGTTATCCCATCCGGGACTCTTAACAAACTTCGGTCACCAAAACATATAACTCATAATACAAATCGTCATTAAACGTTAAATATGCGGACCTATGGGTTCGAGTACTATGTAGACATTACCGAGACACATATCCAGTCAATAACCAATAGTGGAACCTGGATGCTCATATTGGTTCCTACATATTCTATGAAGATCTCAAACCGCATAACAACATACGCCATTCCCTTTGTCATCGGTATGTTACTTTTCCGAGTTTGTATCGTCGGTATCATCATACCTAGTTCAATATCATTACCGTCAAGTCTCTTTACTCATTTCGTAATGCATCATACCACAACTAACTCATTAGTCACATTTCTTGCAAGGCTTACTATGATGTGCATTACCGAGAGAGCCCAGAAATACCTCTCCGATACTCGGAGTGACAAATCCTAATCTCGATCTATGCCAACCCAACAAACACCTTCGGAGATACCTGTAGAGCATCTTTATAATCACCCAGTTACGTTGTGACATTTGATAGCACACAAGGCATTCCTCCGGTATCCGGGAGTTGCATAATCTCATAGTCAAAGGAATATGTATATGACATGAAGAAAGCTATAGCAATAAAACTGAACGATCATTATGCTAAGCTAACGGATGGGTCTTGTCCATCACATCATTCTCCTAATTATGTGATCCCGTTCATCAAATGACAACACATGTTTATGGTTAAGAAACTTAACCATCTTTGATTAACGAGCTAGTCTAGTAGAGGCTTACTAGGGACACAGTGTTTTCTCTATGTATCCACACATATATCAAGTTTCTGGTTAATACAATTCTAGCATGAATAATAAAATTTTATCATGATATAAGGAAATATAAAATAACAACTTTATTATTGCCTCTAGGGCATATTTCCTTGAGATGGACCGCGGGATTAAACAAGCGCGGTAGATATCCGTATGTCTTGTCCTGTCACGCGTCTCTAGCATTGAACAGACACGGACACCGAAGACGCCTCACAAGCGGCGCCCTCGGTTTGCATGTCGCTTCAATGGCGGAGGCAATGAGAGGCCGCGTCCGCTCTGAGCCTTCTTCAATGTTGAGCGGCGCGCTCTACAGCAACATGAATGCTGGCAGCTGCCACCGGGCGAGAGCGCGTACGGGAGGGGGAGGAGTTTTTGGTCGGCCAGGGCGGTCAAAAGATGGGCTTGGGATCGGTTCTGACTCCCGCAAACCTCCCCTACTTTTGTCTCTGTTTTGCTAGAGAAATCGTGTCCAGACCGCCCCATGGACCGATATAGAATCGCGTTAGATGGACAACGCGGTCTGGACAACGCGATCTGGACACTTGCGGGAGGTTTGCGGGTCCGCCTTGGAGATGCCCTTAGATACCATGTTTTGTGGTTATTAAAAGTGCACAAGATGCAAACATTTTATTAAACTAGAGGATGCTCTGCACATTGCCGTGGGAATTGGTTGATAAATTTTTGGATTGATAACATGAGAATCAAAATTTAAAATACATGTCAACCAATCCCGTGGTTGGATGATTAGGAGGACAGTGGCATCCCCAGTCCATAAAAGTTCAAGTCCTAGACTTGACACTGGTGCTTGCATTTTTTTGGATTTATTCCAGGTCTTCCGGCGATATACGTTCAGTGTGGGAGGATACATTCTCGTCGACTTTATAAAACTTGTCATGTTTCACGGGTTTAAACCCGTTTTAGTAGTACCTGAACCCAAAACCTATCAAAATATGTAGCTTATTCACGGATCCACCAATTTCTACCCATCCACTGATCCAACCTCGACTACCCACACATGGCAGCACACCAGATGAGCCTAAAACTAGCCTTTTCTTCCGCCGCCGCCGCCCGGGGATGAGTGCTGTTGTTTTCCTTTGAAAGTTATTGTTTCGCTGGCTGATCGCGGGGACGGGTTCTCCGTGGGTTCAGAAAACCTGAGGGTTTAGGGACGGGCAAAAAACTGACCCCGTGCACGGGGACAGACATGCAATTTTCTTGCGGGGATGGGTTTGGACAAGCAAAACCCGGCTGGTTTCGTCCCTGCTGCCATCTTGGATCCAGACTACTCTAAGATTCATGCTAAAATATCCAAGGGTAGAAAGAACATTACTTTTGAGATCCTAAGAGCAACTCCAATGCACCGACCCAAATGGACGGTGATTTTATCTGTGTTTTGTTCGTTTGGGTCGGCCACCCGCTCGACTTCCATCCGTTTTCTTTTTGGGTCGGCCGCCCGCCCAGCGTCTGCCCTGTTTTTGTTTTGGGTCGATGTGTGCCCAATGCAAGTGACCCATTTCATGTCCGTGTACAAATTTTAAGAGGCCCGCGGCCATAGATCATGCCAATGGCCATGCCGCCGTCCAAAGTTCATGCGGGCACCATGCCAGCGGCCGACGTACAATGCCAGCCTCCAAAAAGGCCATCACACAGTTCTTGCTGACGCACTTGCTAGCGGCTGGCACACATGCCAGCACACAAAAAGGGGTGGGAGTTCAACCACGCCATCTCGGTCGTGTTCATGCCAACACACTTGTTGGCATACAAAAAGGAATGGCGCATGCTGCCATAGATCACTCATCGTCGAACTTGAGCATGTCGGCCTACATCTTCTTGAACCACTACCTCTTCCGCGACACAGTGTTGTGGTCCACCTTCATGATCTCCACCCCCATCATCATGCTAGCGAGAGCCACTTATTTTTCCTCAATCTTGGCATTGGCGGCCTCGATCTCTAGCATATTGGCTTGCTTCCCCGCCTCCATCTCAAGCATCCTCGCTTGCTTCCCCGCCTTCATCTCAAGCCTCCTCCTTTGGATCTCCATGAAGGTGTTCATTTGCTATTCCTTGTCTTGTCAGCGCTTCTCCTCCCTTGAGTCCTTCTTGGTCATCATGCCCTCAACGGTTGTGATGAAGGCGATGGACGCCGCATCCTGCTTGTCCTCCTTCTCCGAGTTGGTCTTCCCCCGTGGCCGTGGCTTCTCACCCTCCCCAACCTCCTCCATGAGGGCGACATATTGCGCCTTGAACTTCTCCCCATTAATGACCCTCCAACAGTGGGAGAGGTTGAAGGACTTGCCTTCATGTTGGACCTTGAATGCCTCCAAAGCTTGGAATGCTTATAAATAAATAGCATGCAAGGATATGGGCTAATGGATATGCAAGCATAAATGGAATGAAAACAAAGAGGGGCGCATGCATACGCTGTCTTGCATGTCGATGCCGCTCATGGGGCATGCCTTGATGCTCTCAAGAGTGTCCCAAAACTTGTTGCACTCTTGTTGGATGACCCTCCATCGCTTTAAAATGGACACCCACCCACGCGTGCTATGCATTTGGTATAGCGCAAGCTTCTTGTGTTCATGGAACTCATGGTGGACACGAATCCAAAAGGTTGATGTCTTTTGTTCGGTGTCGACCTTGGGGTCTTGCTCAATGTCCCTCCAACACTCACAAAGGAGTTTGTCCTCGGCTGTCGTGTATGCATTCGTCCACTTGCTCTTGTGCTTTGGCTTCGCCCCGACGGCTTGGTTGGCGAGCTTGTCCTCAAACAAAGGCTCCCCGTCGATGTACAACTCATCCTCTTCCTCGAGGTCGTAGTCCTCTGGAAACTCGTGGTCGAGCGGGAAGCCGTCCAGGTCTAGGCCGACCTGATCTTGCATGAAGGCATCGTGCATGCCATCTTGATCATAGGTCGCCGGCGTGAACGGCCCTCGACCATCCTGGCTTTGGGTCTCATTGGGATTGTAGCCAGCCACGGTAGCACCGCCAGCGACGCTAGCGGTTGCCGCACCACCCTCGAAGATAATGCCACCGGCATTGTGTCGAACAGGTTGTGGGTGCTGGGGAGCATGTTGGCTGGCATCTCCCGCGCATGTTTCCTGGTCCCTCCGTATAACAAGGCACCGGCCACTGGCATGGCGTTGAGGTCGATGGGCGTGGGCGCGGGCGTGGAAGGCGCCACCACACTCACCTCCGACGAGCATTCCCCGGAGAGTCGGGAGAATTGAGGGTAAACGTGGAAGCCAGGAGTCGGGTGCGTCGCCGACTCGTCGGGCGACTTTGGCAGCACCTTCCGAGGAAACGCGGATGAGCCAGTGCTAGCAGCGGCCACGGCGGCGTTAACGAGCCCGTGCTGGCCAGGGTTTAGTAACCCTAGGTAGAGTAGGGCCTCCCTCGTTGCCGCGGCCACTCGGGCATTGGTTCCCTCCTGTTGTGTGGGAGGGGTGAGGGCGGCGATGACCGCTACTTCCTGCCTTGCGTCCGCCACATGCCTCCGTCCCTTCCTCTTGGCCGACTGCACGGCCTGCTCCTCGGGCATCAGCTACCTCTTTTTCTTGGGCGGCATGGCGGTCTTGCGGTGGGCGTGGGGCTTGCCTTTGTCGGAGGGGGCAGAGACGAGGCCGGATGAGGCGAGGGAGGCAAGGCCGGCGGCAGCATCGAGGGCGTCGTCCGTGGCGAGCGGCCGGGAGCGTGTGCGGGGTGGGAGGGTTTTGGGGAAACTGGAGGAAAATGATGGATGCTTTGCACCGACTGGCGGGCCAGGGGGAGTAGTCGGCGCGCGGCGCGCGCGGCTGTCTCGTGTCTGCGCTGACGCAAATCAGACTCAAAGTTGGGCCGCGAATGGGTCGGCAGGCTGACAAAAAATAGATGCGTGTCCGTTTGGATGGGCGCGTTGGGCCGACTTTTCTGTCCGCCGCGACCGAAACGGATGCGCACGAAAGAAATGGGTTCACGCATTGAAGTTGCTCTAAAAACGTAATGTCAAATTTTTAGCTTTATTATTGTTTTTATAAATTGCTCAAGCGCCTAAACAAGCATTTTTTTACATCAAAACAACTTTATTCCTAAAATAATGCGACATCGTTTACAATTTGAAGAGAAATAAAGTCCGGACAATCACTGTCCCAAACCATAGAAGATGTAGAACTAAGAGAACTCTTTGCTATGCTGTTAGCAACAAGATTTGCCTCTCTAAAACAATGAACAACATCAACATTAGAGAAATCAGCCCCCAGCTGCTTACACTCCATATAGATAGCAGCATCGTGTCCCTGATAGTCCTCCTGATTGATGATTTCGACTGCATTGTAGCTATCTGATTCGACAATAAGTGATGTACATCCAATGTTCCTTGCGAGAACAAGGCCATTATGGATCGCGTTCGCTTCAGCAGAATCAGTAGATGTTACATGCGGTATGAACCAGGATGCTGCCGCAATGAATTCCCCTCTATCATCTCGAGCTATTGCTCATGTAGCCCCTGCCATATTCTCTGTGCAGAAAGCTACAACAACATTGATCTTTACCCTTCCGCTAGTTGGCTTTTTCCACATATAATCACGCTTTCGGACAGGCTGGTTTGGGGTTGCTGCACGCACAAAATTTGTGGCCAAAACTTTGATCGAAATAGCAGTACGATCCGGCATTCTTATGCTTTCCCCTTTAACAAACTGCCTACGTTGCCACCAAACATACCAACTGCCCACTACTATGACCTCTGCCAGAGGTAGTTCTCCTACCCTTGACGTGTGCCTCAAAAGCACGTCCATTGTGATTGCACTAGACCGGTCCTCGGCTATTGCACGTTCTATTTCTTCTCTCACTGGTATGCGTCGGTCCTAAACAAACGGTTTTAACACCTTTCCGCGATGGAATTTGGAACCGTCGCCAAGTGAGTGTGGGCGATAGGGGGGTCCTTCCCACATGACCCAGAAACCGTCGGGGATAGGGCCCCTACAGTACTCCTACTCGTTTTTGCTCGCATTGCCATCACAGTCGGTATTCTGTGGTGCTACGTTTACGATTCGCGGCCCATCAAAAACAGTTCACTATTATAGAATGTGTATGATGCGCGGCCCATCACAAATGGTTCATCGTTAAGAAGATTAGCTAATCACCGTACGAGTGTCAGACAGGATTACAAAACGTCGGACCATCATAACATCGTCATACACGACAACTATCACACACGCTATTCTGTGGTGCAACGTTTACGATGCATACTTCACCAGAAACAGTTCATGGTTGCGAATCGTGTACGATAAGGCAACTAACACAAACGTTTAGTTTGCCCGCACCATTTGTGATATTGTCTGACATCGCACACGCTTTGCAAACAGCAACTGTGTGCATGCTTGCACATGTTTCCTCTCTGTGAACCATCTCCGATTATGGTGCATATCACAAATGTTTGTGTTTTACCAACCGTGTGTGCTGTAACAACCAGGAGAGCGTAATTTCACCATAATTTAATTGCTGCTTTTCCAAATTGTACCGGATTTAGATTTGAATTTGAATGTACGCTACAGCTTTATTCATATCCATCAGGTTCAAACAACCAATGCATTATTCGATTCATAGGTACATATGTACAAGAGTTACATAAGAACCAAATAAAGAATGATGAACCACAGTTGTATACTTGTACTATTAAAGACGGTAAAGAAAGAGGCGAAATATATTCTGGTTGCTGAACAAGGTGAAGCGGAATGCCCATATTGTGCCCTCCTCCATGCAGGAGGCACACACGACTCTAGTCCAACCCCTTGTGATGGTCGACCGCCCATCCTTCGCGGTCTTCATGAAAACATCTAGATAATCATCGTGTTCTGGTAGAAATACTTTAACCTTTGCATGCCCACCAATCATGTAGTTTGAGAGGTAATCTTGAGTAAAATGCTTTGGCAACCGTTGCAAAGGAAAAAGATTCAGACATTGTCATCTAACACAACTCATTATGGGCAGTAAAAAGAAGGCTGCAGAGTTCTTACTTACCATCCTGCAGTTCGCTGTTGTCTTGGATAAAGTGTAAACAAATAGTTTAATTGCCATCTTTGGACCCATTTTACTAACAATCTTTATCAGCTTCCTCACTTGATGCTGGTTCATCGATATCTCATTGCCCCATACACAGAAAGGGTTGAAACGCGGATCTTTACCAATGACATATGTGCCTAAAAGCACCAAGTTAATATTAGAAGCTAAACAACAATTGCACAATGATGTAGTATAACACTCTTTTATAATATGTCTATATACATCCGTATGTGGTAGTCCATTTGAAATCACTAAAAATACAAATATTTAGGAATGGAGGGGGTATCTTATAACATCCAATATACTCACATATTTGACGAATTAACATCTTATATTATGGGACGGAAGGAGTTTAGTCCATTCCTACAAATTATCGGTTGATTAACTGCTGATGTATCCATGGGTTATAGTTAGTTTGAGCAACTTCGGGCTCAAATAGCCCTAAAGTATATCTAAACATGAGGGCTAGTTTGATCTAGTTGCATCTATAACCCGCCCATAAAAACTAGTATCCAACCAAAGAGGTACTAATTGGAGCTAGTTCTCCTAGTGCATTTATTGTCAATCTAACCCTGCTATCCAAACAACTCTTTGGATGGAGTTAGTTCAGGGTTAGTAATGAGCTAGAAACTAACTCTAACCTCTAGCTAAGTTGAGTATCCAAACAGGGCTATGTTTTTGCTGTTGCTGCCACTGCTCTTCTACGTATATCTAGACATCATTAGAACATTAATGTAACACTCTTCCTTGTTTCTATGTAGCCTAGGATTGCATATTTAGACATTAAGTACAGTGCATGTTGCTATGTAGCCTCAGATATATTACATATGTCCCTAGTTAACCTAAGGAAAAATGGGTTGCAGATATATTCAGTTAAAAGTCTGATTCATCGATTAGTCCCTTATCAGCCGCCGGCCTATATGGTACCAGCTACCGATATCCTGAAAAGTGAGCAGATATAATCCATGGGATGAAACTAACCTCGATGGAAAATAACAGTCGTTCCCAAAATTGTCCTGTGTAGGTACATCAAGAAGTATGTTAAGCACAACAGGCTAAACATCAACCAAAATTACACATGGCAAACGAAATAATCTCCAAAAGATAGCTTCAGTGTGCAAGTTTAATCATGCTAGTAAAGCAAAACAAGTGGAAAGGTGTGCTAACTGCAACAGGCCTAACATTTAACAACAAGCAAAAATGGTCATTCAAACTGGTATTGTGAGACTGGTTATGGTTAAATAAAAATGGAAAGGCGTCTTAACTACAAGATGCAGCAACCAAATGTAGTCATTCATAGTGGTATTGTTGAAACTGGTACTGATGAAATTGAACTGCACAGTTCATACTTGCACATATAGAACATCACGTTGTGAATAACTGGAATAAACAAGGCATACTATGAACAACCAAAGATAGCATTTGAAACTGAACATATGCTAACTACAAACAACCGAACAATCAAAAAAACTTCAAAAGAGGCATATGCTAGCTATAGCAGGCTTAACAGCAAGCAAATATATGCATTCCTATCGGTATGTTTAAAACTTGATTGATGAAATGTATTGCACAGTAAATAATTGCACATATAGAGCATCACATTGTGAACAACTGAAATAAACAAGGCATACTGCAAACAACCATATATAGCAATTAAAACTGGACATATTCTCACTACACTACAAAAGGGACTCGACAAAACAAATCATGGGTTTCCCCCTGTGAAGAGGCACGGCAAAACAAATCATGGGTTTCCTCACTTGTCACGGATGGGGTCGTTCCCGTGGGAAGAGCACGGACCCTGGATGCGCTCCATGTTGTTGCATATGGGCTCCTTCCCCGTGGAAGAGCACAACTGTAGGGTGCCCTCCCTAATGTCGCAGACAGGCGCTTTCCCCTTGGAAGAGCAGATGGGCTCTTTCCCCTTGGAAGAGCCGGAGAGGGTGCCCTCCTCGTGGTCGCTGTCGGTGTCAAAACTGGCGGATCTCGGGTAGGGGGTCCTGAACTGTGCGTCTTAGGCTAATGGTAACAGGAGGCAGGGGACACAATGTTTACCCAGGTTTAGGCCCTCCCGATGGAGGTAATACCCTACTTCCTGCTTGATTGATCTTGATGATATGAGTATTACAAGAGTTGATATACCACGAGATGGTAGAGGCTAAACCCTAGAAGCTATCCTATGATTATGATTGTTGTCATCCTATGGACTAAATCCTCCGGTTTTTATAGACACCGAGAGGTCTAGGGTTACACAGAGTTGGTTACAGAGAAAGGAATCTTCATATCCTAACTGCCAAGCTTGCCTTCCACGCAAAGGAGGGTCCCATCCGTACACGGGACGAAGTCTTCTATCTTGTATCTTCATAGTCCAACAGTCTGGCATATGCATATAGTCTGGCTGTCCGAGGACACCTTAATCCAGGACTCCCTCAGTAGCCCCTGAACCAGGCTTCAATGACGATGAGTCCGGCGTGCAGATTGTCTTCGGCATTGCAAGGCGGGTTCCTTCTCCGAACTCTTCAAAGTAGATCTTGAACATATGAATCATGTCCGGCTCTGCAAAACAAATTCCACATACCACAGTAGAGAGTATAATATCCCACGGGTCCAATCTGCTGACAACTCATAGCGTGACATCAGGCCATGGCCCGGTCTTTATTCGAACCGTTTTTATCATGCCCCTCCGTATTTTGAGGCGCGGTTTCATTGGCATGTCTTGTCAAAGCAGAGATCGTGTCCCCTTATCACGGGATTCTCATCAATGTGAGCACCGGTAACCCAACCGTGCCATCAACATGGCGCTTGGGAAATAAGCGAGCTTTAGGGCGAGTGGGGAGGCACATGATTTTTACTGCCTTTATAAAGGGATAAGGATTCCCCTCTTTCACCCACGCCCTCCTCTTCCTCTGCTCATCCATGCTCGAGCTCCAGCGCCCAAGCACCCATCTCTTCCGCCCAAAAATCACTCCAACCATGTCTGGATCTAGAGCGCAAGGCAAGTGGATGGCCTCCTCCGTCAAGGAGAAGGATATCAAGAAACTCCGGGAGGCCGGATACCTGGCCAAGAAGATCGCACACCGTCTCCCGGTAGTGGGACAAATCGTCCCTACTCCGGAACCCCACGAGAGGGTTGCATTCCTTCCTCACTTTGTCTGCGGGCAGGGGTTTCCTCTCCACCGATTTGTTCGCGGCCTTATGTACTACTACGGTATAGATTTCCATGACCTATCCCCCAACTCCTTCCTCAACATCTCGACATTCATCGTCATGCGTGAGGCCTTCCTCCGCATCCCGCCACACTTCGGATTGTGGCTAAACATTTTCAATGTGAAGCCAAAGGTGGTAGGCAACGAACACGCCGAGTGCGGAGGAGCCATGGTGAGCAAGATGCCCAACGTCAAATGGCCATCAGGTAAATTCAACGAGTCCATCAAAGGTTGGCAACAACAGTGGTTCTATGTTACCGAGCAAAGCGGTACCAAATGGGCTGCCGCCCCCGAGTTCCGATTTGGAGCCCCACTGCGGCTCATGTCCTGGCCCGAAAAGGGCCTAGATTGGTCTTCGTTAGACGAGCTGACGCCATTCCAAGCGCGTATCAAGAGCATGGAGGATCAGAATATCAAACTTGTCGATGTGGTCCACGTGATGCTAGTTCGCCGGATCCTTCCATGTCAACGCCGGACTTGCAATCTATGGGAGTTCGATCCGGCCGAGCACCAAACCTTGCTGGAGTTCTTCGGCACGACGCACGAAGACATTTGGAAGGTGCTATTCAAGTCTGGCAAGTCGTGGCCGGACACCGCCGAGGATCGTGGGCACAAATTGTCCCGCCCCGCAAGTTCGGTAAGTTTTTATATGTTTTCAAGGTGTATCCTTTATTTGTATACCTTGGGGAAAACACCTAATATTTCCCTAACGATTCTCCCAGGGCTGGACGAAGAAGGCAGAGAGGATCTACTGTCCGGCTCCGCTTCCTGAAGAACAAGCTGGCCCACTTCTGATGAAGATGCTGCTCCCGGCGCCATATAAGGCGCCGAAGAAGAAGGCCAAGAAGGAGGCCAAGGAGACCAAGGGCGGGCTTCGTCGCAGGGGTAGTTCGGACGTGATGTCCGAAGACACCAAGGCCCACTCCTCCGATGAAAAAGACGAGGAAGAGGAGGAGGAAGAAGAGGAAAGCTAGTCCCCCCTGCGAGGGGGAGAAAGAAGAGGACGGCCTCCAGACATTTGGAGGCTGAAACCTCTAAGAAGGGGAAAGCGTCCCTTCCAGACCAATCCACCGCAACCACCGACAGCAGCCCAGAGTGGGAACCCAGGGTCAGGCCCCTAGCCAAATCGTGAGTACAAAGAGAACCGGACACATCCATATATCCAGTCTCACTTTTGCATAGCATTAATGTATTGAGTCACATATTCTGCAGTCCGGCCAGGTCCGACATCAAGCAATCTTTGTCGGAAGATTCGTTGGACCAGGATGCGATGGACAGAGGGACCCTCCTGACGGCCTCCTCCCCAAAAGGCGTGGACAACACTGAGGTGTCTTCCCAAAGGGGCCCAGGCCAGGGCAAAGCTCAGGAGACCGTCGAGGTGGTGCCGAAGGGTCAAACCTCGGCAACCGGACACAAGGGGGAGCAGACCCCCATGGATGCTAAAGGCGGGGGCCGTCCTGAATTTGGCCCCCAGCCAGAGACAACTCCGGAGACCAATATGGCTCTAAATTTAGGCCAACAACCTTCTTTAACAGAAGGTGGTGCGCCTATTCCACCGGTGACCTCAGTCCACCCAGAGGTGCCAGATACTTTATTGGGCTGCTGCAAAGCGCTTCCATCGTTGAAGAGCATCGTACCCTTATGGGTGCGGTGATTGAGAAGGTCCATCCGCCAAAAGCAGGCTGACCGAAGCCTGCACCAGCCTTCTAACAGGCTTTGAGGTAAGTAATGAAGTTAAAAGAATGTCATAATATAGATAGTATCCCCTGATAGATTATTTGGTGTTCAAAAAGAAAGCCGGACAGAGGATCAAATATATTTCGCAGGAGACTAATTAGAAAATACCTATGTAAATAATCAGGCGTCATTATTGACTGCAACCTCGCATACTGCAGAGGTCTCCAGACTGAAGCAGAGTCTAGAGCGGGCCGAAAAGGAGCTCGGGCAAGTAAAAAAGTAGTTGAAAGATCACCAAGGTATGGGATAACTTTGTTTGTATTTAAATACAAGTGAATAGTTATTTTGACTGAAAATGTCATGATATGTTATAGGAGCAACGACCGAAGTCGAGGCTCTTAAGAAGGCGGTAGCCGAGGCCGAGAAGAAGGCGGCCAAGGAGCAGGCCACTTGTGAAAACCACGAGGGCCGGGTAATTTAAGTTCAACAAGAGCTCCAAGAAGCCATAAAGAAGTGCGAGACCTTGGAGCAGAGCATAACGGATCAAGAGTCTGAACTCACCAAGGCTCGTCAATCCGCACACGATGCCCGGGCTGAATCCCAAGGCGCCTTCCAGGAAATCCAGGTGGCCCGAAAGATCGCAGTGGGTAAGGCCTTTATTACGCAAAGCAAATACGCGAAGGAAAGATTTCGTTTACTGACCCGGTTTAGGAGTTCTCCAGGGGTGTTTGCGGATATGCCGCATAGCGTGTCTGACGCCGCAAAATTCTACCGAGCCGAAGAGGGGCGCTCTACCGAGAAGCTGTTCTGGTCACAATATCTTGCGCCAGAATACGCAGTACCCTTTACCGATCAGCTGAAGCAGTTGGTCGAGCTGCATAGGGCGGCCGAACTAGCCCTCAAGGATTTGATCATCCGGCTATGGCCTGCCGAAGCGATTCCCAGTAGCTACTTTGGACTCGTGAGGCGGCTGGTTAGTGCCTACCCTCGGCTTGACGCCATCAAGCGGTCAGTCTGCATCGAAGGTGCATGAATGGCCTTTGCCCGCGTGAAGGTGCATTAGGCGAAGATGGATGCTGTGAAGCTGATGACCGAAGGACCGCCCGAAGGGAACAGCACCGCAAGCCCGAGTTGTATTATGACAGTGTCCTGGAGGGATCCCGCCTTGTGGCAGAGCAATATGCCAAGGATATTATATTCCCATGAATGTATGCACGTTATCCTGTGCTGTAATATGAAACAAGGTCGTTATGTAAAATAATGCTTGTTATTTGAATTATTACCTCCTGTGCGGCCGTGTTTAAATTAATTATCAGAGTTGGCCAGTCGTCGGCTTCTGCCCCCATGTAGGAAGTACGGGGGTGTTCGGGATAAATCTAAACACTCTTTACTCCAGATGTTTGGTCCTTAAAGGAGGTGTTTAGCGCAACGAACCAGGCAATCAGACTATAAGGCTTTATCACCCTCACTTAGCCATAGGAGTTCGACAAAAGAAAGGTAGGCGCAGCCCCTAGTGTTCGGAAGACCAAACTTGGGGTATTGTAAAACACTTGATCGGATAAAAACCGATCCATCGCACGATGCATTAGTTATCGCATAATGCGGAGGAAATCGCTAAAGATTTTTTGACCTCTCAAACAGCTAACCAGCTCTCGCCGCATCATGACAGTCAGTTTTCGGCTTTCTCTACTAAGGTGCTCGTAAGGAAGAACCGGGACACAATCGTAGTAGTTCTCCCTTTACTACCCTAGCCGATATAGCGGAACGTAAGGTAGCAAGCACAGGAGCCGGGCAACCCAACTTTTGACCAAAGACATAATTCGGAGCCAATGCATATAATGCTATAAGTTCGGGGTGCCGAACTGTACTGTAAAAGTGTTCAGACTTTCTTGCTGTGTTATGGGGTACAATGAAGCCCCTGGAGAATTAAGGCATACCAAAATGTACGGGCGCAATTGACAATAAATAAATAGACAAGGAAAAAAACTAAGTAATAAGCAAACGCTGCAAATTATTTTTCATTGCAATTTGATTAATACGTCAAGGCGTATGTGTACAAGAAGTGCAATAAGCAGATAAGGCTATTTAACATGCCACAACCAAGAGCGAGCTGCGTGCGGGTATTTAAAATAGGTATGACGATCGTTAGCAGAGACCACCTGGGTATTCCCTTGTACGTCCAAGCCCCTAGCTTTCTTGGTGTATCCATCCCGCTATGAGTCTGATGAGAAGGCTTATCAGAAAAGGCCTCGAGAAGAGGAAAAACCTGAAAGAAAGAGAAAAAGTGAAGGTATACGGATCTCGGAGCAGTTGAGCCGCATTGTGGACCGAGGTCTAGTTGTGCCTCCGTCCATGCCCATGGTATTTTAAGTGCGTAGTTTTGTACGCGCGGCACGAATTTCGCCGCTTTATTGGGGCTGGGACAGAGGCCGGATTGCTAGCTGAGCTCTGGACGAGCCTGACGGTCCTGTTGCAGAGTAGCTCGGACTCGCTTGATGGTGTCCGGGGCCTTTATTGCCAAATTGAGGTTTTGTCTAAGAAGGCTATTCTGTACATCTGCTGCAACGGCCGCGGTGTGCTCCTTAGTACAGAGGGACCACTCCATATTTCCATTGACTGTTATGACACCGCGAGGTCCGGGCATTTTGAGCTTAAGGTAGGCATAGTGCGGCACCGTGTTGAAACGAGCAAATGCAGTTCGTCCGAGCGGTGCGTGATAACCACTGCAAAAGGGGACGATGTCGAAGATTAATTCTTTGCTTCGGAAATTATCCGTGGATCCGAAGACCACTTCGAGTGTGATTGATCCCGTACAACAGGGCTCTACACCTGGTATGACACCTTTAAAGGTGGTTTTGGTGGCCTTGATCCTTGAGGGATCAATACCCATTTTGCGCACTGTATCCTGATAGAGCAGGTTCAGGCTGCTACCACCGTACATGAGGACGCGCATGAGGTGGAATCCGTCAATGATAGGGTCAAGCACCAGTGCGGCTGAACCGCCATGACAGATACTGGTCGGATGGTCCCTTCGATCGAAAGTGATCGGACAGGAGGACCCCGGGTTATATTTTGGGGCGACTGGCTCCATCGTGTAGACGTCCCTTAGTGCACGCTTCCGCTCCCTTTTGGGGATATGGGTAGCATATATCATATTCACCGTTTTAACTTGGGGAGGAAACTTCTTCTGTCCCCCTGTATTCGGTGGCCGGGGTTCGTCGTCGTCGTCGTTTTGCGATCCCTTTTCCTTGTTTTCGGTGTTTAACTTGTCGGCTTGTTTAAAGACCCAACATTCTCTGTTGGTATGATTGGCTCGTTTATTGGTGGTGCCGTGGATTTGGCATGGACGATCGAGTATGCGGTCTAGACTAGACGGGCCCGAATTGTTTCTATTGAATGGCTTTTTCCGCTGACCGAACTTGGGGCCACTGAATCCGGCATTGACGGCCATGTCTTCAGAGTTATCGCCATTATTTCGATGCTTGTGTCTACTACATCGGGGCTTGCCGCTGCTATCTCTGGCTTCAGAAGTGCCAGGTTTACTTGAGGTGTTGTTGCTATGAGCTAGCAAGCTATCCTCGCCCATGCAAAAGTGGGTCATGAGCATCATAAGGGCTGCCATGGACTTCGGCTTCTCTTGGCCGAGGTGTCGGGCAAGCCACTCGTCACGGATGTTATGCTTAAAGTCCGCTAGGGCTTCGGCATCTGGACAGTCGACGATCTGGTTCATTTTAGTAAACAACCGAGTCCAGAATTTCCTAGCTGACTCTCTGGGCTGTTGGATTATATGACTTAAGTCATCGGCATCCGGAGGTCGGACATAAGTGCATTGGAAGTTGTCAAGGAATGCATCTTCCAGGTTCTCCCAACTGCCAATGGAGTTTTCGGGCAGACTGTTCAACCAGTGCCGAGCTGGTCCCCTGAGTTTTAGCGGGAGATACTTGATGGCATGGAGATCATCACCGCCGGCCATATGTATATGGAGAAGAAAGTCCTTGATCCATACCGCAGGATCTGTTGTTGCATCATCTGATTCAATGTTTACGGGTTTGAACCCTTCCGGGAATTCATGTTCCATGACTTCATCGGTGAAGCATAGGGGGTGTGCGGCGCCTCTGTGTTGGGCTACATCGCGACGCAGTTCGGATGGAGCCGGTCTGTAGTATTCGGCCCGAACAGGTGTGTATTTGTTATATCTAGCGTGGTGGCCATCGTTGCGCATTGGGGCACCCCCCCCCCCCCCCCCGCGCGATCCATAGATTGATCTAATCTGGCCTGCTCTGTTGTCCAAGTCATACCGCAGGTCATGTGTGTATCCCCGAGCTATTGTGTTTCTATTTGTTCGGTGACGTGGTGCCGGCTGGTGTTCAGGCTGAATTGCCACTTTATCTCGGCCACGCGGTGGTCGATCAGCCGCATTATGCGCTGGTAGTTCTAGCTCCAGTGCCTCGTCATCGAATTGAGGTAGCAATTTACGCTTAGGGTAACTCTTGGTTGGGCGTTCGAGTCCGTATTCCTCGGCTGCCAGGACCTCAGTCCATCTATCGGTGAGCAGATCTCGATCAGCTTGAAGCTGCTGCTACTTCTTCTTCAGGGTCTTTGCCGTGGCTGTAAGCCGAAGCTTAAAACGCTCCTGCTCGACGGGATCCTGTGGCACGATAAATTCTTCATCGCCGAGGCTTACCTCATCCTCAGAGAGAGGCATGTAATTGCTGTCCTCCGAGTCATCGTTCATGGCCTGTTCATCAGGGCTGGCTCGCCCGTCTTCCCGTTCAGCCTGTTCAAAACTTGGCTTGGCGAGGTCTTCGTTGTCTTCGGCATCGCCCGGAGTGTTATTTCCTCTTGTGCCGGTATCGCTATTTTTACCATGGCGTGAATTAGAGCGGCGCCGCTGACATCTGCACTTTGGCTGCTTCTCAGTAGGTTTATCCTCAACTAGATCCTGTGTGTCATCCCCATTGTCTTCTTTGGGTGTATCCACCATGTATATGTCGTATCAGGAGGTGGTTGTCCAGCGCCCTGTGGGCGGTGGTTCCTGTTCTTCTCCGGCATTGTCGTCCATACCGTCGATGTCTTTGGAGTCAAAGCCAAGCATGTCAGTCAAATCGTCGACAGTGTCTATCAAGTGGGTGGTGGGTGGGTAACGAAGCGCTTCGTCGTCCGCTTCCCACTCAAGCCGGACATAGTTCGGCCCAGAATCTCCTAACAAGGAGAGAGATTTTAATGAGTTTAACATGTCACCTAGGGGTGAGTGTTGGAAGATGTCCATGAAGCTAAACTCTAAGATCGACGCCCGGTCGATGGGTGCGGATACACTCGGTTCGGAACCTATGGCCGGAGACGAGTCTGAGGTTTCAATGACACAGGCGTCGTTGGAGGTCAGATCTGTGTTCGGCTCTAGCGCCGCTGAGTCTGCGGCCTCCATGGCGAGGTTGAGCTTCTTGTCCTTGGATGGCGTGCTCTATTCTGGATCTAGGGCCAGAGCGATTACAGGCGCTATCTCCTGCACACAGTCCGATGACAGATTTAGGTCATGTTCATCATGGCGGCAGGGCGCAGCTGCCATGGGCTCGAATCCGTCGAAGATCAAGTCTCCGCGGATGTCGGCATTGTAGTTCAAGCTTCCAAACCTGACCTGATGGCCAGGGGCATAGATGTCGATTTGCTCCAGATGGCCAAGCGAGTTGGCCCGCAGTGCGAAGCCGCCGAATACGAAAATCTGTCCGGGGAGAAAAACTTCACCCTGGACTACGTTGTTGGAGATGATTGAAGGAGCCATCAAGCCTTATGGTGACAACACAGTGGAACTCTCAATGAAAGCACCAATGTCTGTGTCAAAACCGGCGGATCTCGGGTAGGGGGTCCCGAACTGAGCATCTTAGGCTAATGGTAACAGGAGGCGGGGGACACAATGTTTACCCAGGTTTGGGCCCTCTCGATGGAGGTAATACCCTACTTCCTGCTTGATCGATCTTGATGATATGAGTATTACAAGAGTTGATCTACCACGAAATCATAGAGGCTAAACCCTAGAAGCTAGCCTATGATTATGATTGTTGTCGTCCTACGGACTAAACCCTCCAGTTTATATAGACACCGAGAGGTCTAGGGTTACACAGAGTCGGATACAAAGAAAGGAATCTTCATATCCTAACTACCAAGCTTGCCTTCCATGCAAAGGAGAGTCCCATCCGGACACGGGACAAAGTCTTCTATCTTGTATCTTCATAGTCCAACAGTCCGGCATATGCATATAGTCCGGCTGTCCGAGGACCCCTTAAGCCAGGACTCCCTCAGTCGCTGTCGATGAGGTCTGACTTGGAAACTGTGGATCCCAAGCCAGCGTCGCAGAATGTGTCCTTCAGAAATGACAAAAGGGGCTCGATGGCGATGTACAATGGAAAATTGTTGACAACGAGCCAGAGGAGATCAGCGGTGGGCCATGGATGAGATCGACTGTGGTTGAACCTGAGGGGTTGGGGTGGGCCACTTAACATGTGACACAGCGCGCTTCAGGGCATCGCTGTTGATGACCTCGATGTCATAGCCGGCGGACAAGATATGCCCGCATACTCTAGCCTGCTGCTTGAGTGCCTGCCGCTAGTAATGGTCGCCAGCTTCCTCGGTGACGTCGGGCGAAGAGACCGCTATACACCTCTTTTGGGCCAGTCACTCCTCAAGCTCAATGGGAAGCGTAGTCGGGCTTAGGCTGCGACGCTCTGGAGTGGGGGATGGGGATCAATGGGAAAGGGGGCGTTTGGTAGGCGTCATCTAAGAAACTTAGGGCGGCCTGGGTATGGAGATCTGTGGGTAATCTGCACGGGCAAACTGGCAGATGTTGACAATGGAGGCCTTACGGCGGTGGGGACTTTGCTAGGGTTTCGAGCGAGGGAGGGATGTGTGTGTGTGCGCGCGCGTGCTCGCCCAAGGAGGTTTTGGTGTGTGTGTGTGTGTGTGTGTGTGTGTGTGTGTGTGTGTGTGTGTGTGTGTGTGTGTGTGTGTGTGTGTGTGTGTGGAGGGGGGTGTTTGAGGAAATGACACGGGTACTGAGGGAGTCCTGGGGGTGTCCGGATAGCCGGACTATCATCGTCAGCCGGACTCCAAGACTATGAAGATACAAGATTGAAGACTTCGTCCCGTGTCCGGATGAGACTTTCCTTGGCGTGGAAGGCAAGCTTGGCGATGCGGATATGTAGATCTCCTACCATTGTAACCGACTCTGTGTAACCCTAGCCCTCTCTGGTGTCTATATAAACCGGAGGGTTTTAGTCCATAGGACACACAACCATTACAACAATCATACCATAGGCTAGCTTCTAGGGTTTAGCCTCCTTGATCTCATGGTAGATCCACTCTTGTACTACCCATATCATCAATATCAATCAAGCAGAGTAGGGTTTTACCTCCATCGAGAGGGCCCGAACCTGGTAAAACATCATGTCCCTTGTCTCCTGCTCCATCCGCCAGACGCACGATTCGGGACCCCTACCCGAGATCCGCCGGTTTTGACACCGACATTGGTGCTTCCATTGAGAGTTCCTCCGTGTCGCCACCGATGGGCTTGATGGCTTATTCGATCAACAACAACGCAGTCCAGGTTGAGAATTTTCCCCGACAGATCTTCAGATTCGGGCGGTTTTGCATCGGGCCAATTCGCTGGCCATCCGAGCAGATCGAAGCTACGCCTCGCCTCAGTCGATTTGAAGCCTAAACTTCACGGCCGACATCCGCGAGATTTGCTCTTCGATGGATTCAAGCCACACCGAAGCGTGCCGCGATGCCACGATGGGCATGATCTAGCTCGCCACGGACAAG
This sequence comes from Aegilops speltoides, assembly GCA_021437245.1. Taxonomy (NCBI): domain Eukaryota; kingdom Viridiplantae; phylum Streptophyta; class Magnoliopsida; order Poales; family Poaceae; genus Aegilops; species Aegilops speltoides. The sequence continues at coordinate 219,494,889 of CM038145.1, forward strand.
ATTTTGAGGCCGTGACACGAATCCGCCCGACCCATAGCTCGAGCCGATCAAGGCAGACGAGGACCGTGTCCGACACCGCCGAGCTGCAGAATCGCCACGCCATGGAGCCGACATCGACCTTGTCCCTTATAAAGCTCGTGATTCCTGTGTGCCGACTCTCGCGGACTCAACCTCCTCGCACCCCTACCAATCGAATCCGATTGGGCGCCGATCATGGAGTTCACCGTCATGACATCTTTCAAGACTCACCCTTTGGCGACATCCTGAATTCGCTAAAACATCTCTCGTTATCGAGAGCCCTAGCCGGATCAAGGTCGATGGTTGGGATGCGGATGACGAAGAAATTCAAAGCCAACCCACCACCCACTTTGTAGCCATCGCCGACGATCTAACCGACATGCTAGACTACGATTCAAGACATCGACGGTATGGACGACGATGCCGAGACTACTAAGAACCAGCGCCTACCAAGCACTGTAAGGCCACCTCAGCTCATGATGTATATATGGTAGACACCCCAAAAGGAAGCGATAACGAGGAATAACGGGACGCGGCAAAAGACAATCCCGCCGACAAACAACCAAAGCGGCAACGCAGGCGCCGCCCTAAGTCCCGTGATCGACAATAACAAAGATTCTAATGACCCAGAATAGAGCAGGCAAACCAAGAGGGCTATTTAACATGCAACCAAGCAACCATTGGAACAGGACGAATCGGATAATCAATCCATGCCCGGCGATCTCACATCGGACACACCAACGGAGCATAAGAACCTTCACAAAAGATTTGTCGCCACTGCAAGAAGTCTGAAAAAGGAAAAACGGAAGCTCAAAACAGCGGAAGACATACTCAGAATGAGGTGGAGCAAGGTACTCAAGACCGCGGACAAATATGGCAATAGCCACCAAACAAAGAGCTACCCGGCGCAAGTTGCTGCCAGACCGACGAGGAGGCCATAGAGCTCCCACAACAAAAACAAAGAGGCCGCTGGCCGGATAGACGCACCGATGATGTGCCAAAACAACAAGCGGCACCGCACACAAGACGACACATGATCCTCAGAAATGATGGCCCGGTCAGTCCATTTATGGGCCAAAAAGAGGGCCCCAGAAGCAACATAACATGCCGCATGTTCAAGATAACGGCATGCCTAACATGTGGGAGCCAGACACCCACTATGTTTCACCGATTCAGGCCGGATCATGAATTTCCAAAGGATTCAAACCCGTAAACATAGAGGCATACGACGGAACAATGCACTTTGAGTCTGGATTGAGGATTACATATCGCACATACACATGGCTAGAGGAGATGATCTCCACGCCATAAAATATCTACCCTCAAGCTCAAAGGGCCAGCTCGGCATTGGCTCAAAAGCCTCCCGTAAAATACTGCTGGAAGTTGGGAAGAGCTCGAGGACGCTTAGAGCAAATTTTCAGGACTTATGTCCGCCTCCGGATGCGCATTTATTTAAGTCACATAACTCAACAGCCCGGAGAGTCGGCACAAGAAATTCGGAACAGGTTTCTACCAAAAGAACCAAATAGTCGATCGTCCGGACGCCGAAGCCTTAGCAGCTTTTAAACATAATGTCCGAGACGAATGGCTCGCTAGACACTTCGGCCAAGAGAAGCCGAGAACAATGGTCGCGCTAACAAGCCTCATGACCCACTTTTGCGCAGGGGAAGACAGCTGGCTAGCATGATGCAGCACCAGCGACCCGAGTACATCCGAGATCAGAGATGGAAACGGAAAATCACGGCGCAGAAAGGACTAACGCCGAAACAAAGGAAAAAGCCCAAAGAACACGGCGATCAATGCCGGATTCAAAAGCTCGCGGCCGAACATCAAAACACTGCCTCTTAAGGACAACAGTGACGAGCTATCCAACTTAAACAAAATTTTGGATCGGATATGTCAAATCCACAAGACCTCCGGAAGGCTCGCAAACCACACCCACCGAGATTGTTGTCTTCAAACAGTCCGCCGACTCAACGCCAACACAAGGGGCTCGATGTGCCAAGCGAGGATGACGACGAACCCCACCAAAGCAGAGCGCCGAAAACAAAAGACTTTCCCACAAGAAGTCAAAACAGAAACTCACTTCATGTGATAATACGGAACAACAAAGGCGGCACCCGCCAAAGTAGGTATCGACGGTCCACCCCAATGAACCTCGAGATTGATGTCAAAACCAATTACTTTCACCACCGGACTATTCCGTATATTCAAACGCAGGATGGACTGCTCTTATATTGGATCCTATAATCGACGGACTACAATTTACACAAGTCCTGATGGATGGCGGCAGCGATTTAAACCTGCTATATCCGGACACAATCCGCAAGTTGGGGATAGACCTTACTAAAATTCGACATAGCCGCATTTCCTTCAAAGGAGTGACGCCAGGCCCTTACGCCAAGTGCACGGGCTCCTTACTACTAGAAGTTGTGTTCAGGTCACCCGACAACTTCCGATGCGAAAAGCTAATCTTTCATATCGCCTCATTCAAAAGTAGCCATCAAGCACTATTGGGACGTGAAGCTTTTGTCCGCTTTAACGCAGTACCACACCACGCTGCCTCTTACACTTAAGATGCCCGTCCACGCGCATCATATCGAAAAGGACGTTTAAGACCCCGGACACGGCTGGACGAGTCCGCATAAATAAGCTAGGGGTTTCTAGCCACACACCCCTTTAGAAGGGCTGTGCGATGAGCAATAAGGAGCCAAGAAAAGCTCAACTTTATTCATGCTTTGTTTTAAATACATTTTGACACGATTACTTTTCAAACTAAGTTCCTCTTTTTACAGATGAACAGCATGTTACACCTGGCCCGTGATACAAAGACAACGGAGACACAGTGTGCAGACGCAAGAGGGACCCGCTGTAAGGATTCTTTTCAGATTAAGACCCCACGTAAACCTTTTTTACTGCTCTTGTTGCTATACATCCCCTGGTTTCTCATCATAACCAGAGAGGAGGCCGACGTTTGGCATCGGGCGTCGTGAGGACCTTGCGGTACTGACACTAGGAGCTTAGGGCATTGATCTGCCGTCATCATAAAGACCAAACACCTCGTGGAGTGTTCGCGCCTCGAAGTTAGGCCTTATATGCATCGGCTTCAATCATCTCTTTGGTCAAATGTTGGGTTTGCCCGCCTCTGTGTTTTGCTGCCTTACGCTCCGCTTATCGGCTAACGCGCACCAGGAGAACTGCTGCGATTGTGCCTCGTTCGCCGGGCGAGCACCTCAAGAGAGAAAGCCGAAACCGATCGTCATGATACAGCGAGAGACTAGTCAACCACTCGATCGACTACCGGAATGTTTAGAATTCTCGCTGACGAAGGACCGCTTTCCGTCAGCACATACACGCCTCAATTCGAGAGCGCGGTGCCCCTAGGGGTTATATCGTAGCCCCACCTCGAACTCCTATGGCTAAGTGAAAGTGATAAAGCATTATAGTCCGTTGCCTCGCTTGTTATGCTACCACCTCCTTCACAGACCGAGATGTCGGATTATGTGAAAATGCGCTTATTTTTATAACACCCCGCACCTTTGTGCGTAATGAAGCCGCGATCGCCATCTTTCAAAGTTATACACACGATACGTAAACGGCCAAGACAGAGACATTTCAATACTTGAACACACAAGTACAAAAAGCGCTACATTATAAACATCATTTTACAAATCATAACGCTCATTTGAACATGACATTTTTGAGCATCGCGACTCTATTTCACGAGCACCACGCAGAACTTCCCAAAATAGTCTTTGGGTGGGTAACCGCTCGTCTCAACCTCGGGTCGCAACAGCGTGGCATCCATCTCCGCCCAAGATGTCTTCACACGGGCGAGGGCCATCCGTGCACCCCTATGCAGGCCGACCGCTTATCGCTTTGATGTGCGGCACCGCCCCAAGGAATTGCTGCAATATGCCAAAATAACTCTTCGGCTTGGGCCTGTCCGGCCAAACATGAGCCACGATATCCGCTATGGCAAGTCCGGACAATCTATTCAGCTCAGCCCACTCGCCAACCGATCGGTCGCCAGGCGAACGCCCGGACTATGGAATTGAGACCAAAACAGCTCTTCCGCCTTGTGATCCTTCTAACTTTGGAAGTGCACAACGACATCCGCCCGACTCGCCGCTTAATCCATATAAGGATCCTCCGCACTTACAGCCTGGCCAAGTTGAGCATACTTTGATCTCAGAACCTCCGGCAAGAATGTAAAGGGCTTGCCAGCCACAATGTCTCCGCCCGGCGCAGCTCCTCCTTTATAGCCCGCATTGCAGTAACGGCATCCTTGGCTTCGCGGTGACCTTCCCAGTGTTCTGTTCGCTTAGGTGTTCCTTTTCAAGAACCTCATTGCGGTCGGTAGCATCTTTCAACTTCTCGCCATTTCGCCATCTCCTCCTCGCTTCGGCAAGTGCAGCCCTTTCGCTTTAGCTCTTCGCCGCCTCGAGGCAGCCACATCACTCCTTCCGCTTGCTCCTTGGCTTGAGCAAGTTCTGCCCAAGGCTCTCCACAAAGAACGGCACCATCTGCATTAAGCACACATGTTGTAAGGAGGGCTTCGTCCCTTACTAGGTGACCACGGAGAAAAACCCACCTTGTGACTTGTCAAGTCGCTATCGACCAGCGCGATGTCCGTGATCCGAACGCCGAGTTGCCGCTTTAGTTCGGCACTCCATCAGTCCGCTAGCCATCGAACTATCCGCCACCGCATAGGAAAGGCGAAAATCAATACTGATTTGATCCTCGCACGCTGTCGTTCTCGACACCCTACCGAGTCTCGTGGGCTACTATCTATACAGGCGACTTTATGTGTAAACTGTCAAAGGGTATGTCATTTTACGCACTCAAACCCCGCCAAAGAACTCCCGATGGCGCCACGCAACCCGGCCCGGCGGATGAAATTCTTTCAATCACCGTACTCATAAGTGTATGGTGACCTTCGAGATAGACGCCTCTCAAGCAGATCCTTCAGCTCCCCGCCAAGACACCGCTTGGTGCCGAACTATTCGCCCTACCGGACTTGGGGACACCTCCGTGATGACACTTCGTGCTCGTCCGCCCTATCGATGGTGCGACAGATGGAGGCGCCTCGCCTCCATCATCTCCGACAAAGTTTCAAGACGAGCTCATCCGAGAAGGACGGAGATCCGAACTACAAGGTAAAACTTGTTATCCTCGGAAGCACAAATAGGGATGCCCCTTATTACAAAACTCCCTTCTTTCTACTTACGGCTCGCTGGAGGGCTGATTCTTTAGGGGAGACTGTGCGGTCGGAGCCTCTCCGGTCGCAGGACCCTCTGGTGAAGATCTCTTCCCCCGCTTCAGGGCTTTGGCCTCCGGGTTTTTGGAAGCGGTCCTCTTCTCCCCTTGGAAGGAGGGATTCTCGATCCCCCCCTTCCTCAAAAGCCTCCTTGGTTGAGGTGGTAGTTCCTCTGTTCTCCTCTTCGCCTTCCTCTGAAGGCGCAACCTCCAAAGATCTCGACAAAGACGGATCCGCGCGGTCTCTGGGAGGGGGGCCGGACACCGTATCAGTTTTGCTTGCGCTATCCACTCCTACTTAGAGGGCAATGGGTCAAAAGGCGAATCATAGAAAGGCAAACAAGTGGTATGTCCGGACACGAAGCTACTTACTTGTGTATCCGGACGATTGCAGCTTAGGCCGGCGTCCTCGGTCAATTCCGGACACGCCACTCGTGATCCGGAGAACAGTTTGTACATCTCCACGGGTGTCGTACCCATGAAGTGTTGGAGAATTCGTGGTTCCTCCGGATTAAACTCCCACATACGGAGAGGACGGCGTTTGCAGGGCAGGAGACGCCTAATCAGCATGACCTGCATCACCACGACCAGATCGATCTCCCTTGCTTGGAGGTCTTGAATTCGGCCCTGCAATAGGGGCACGTCCTTTGACGGCCCCCAGTTGAGCCCTTGGCTGACCCATGACATCAGCCGTTGTGGAGGGCCCGAAGGAAGACGGGCGGCGGCTTCGTCTGCTGCCCTCGGGAGCGGTTATGTAGAACCACTCCTCGCCGCCACAAGCCGAGCTCCTCCGAAAGAGCCTCGGTCCATGGAGCGCGGCCCTTCGCTATAACTGCCTCGCCAAGACTCGCTTGACGCCTCGATCATCTTCGCCCACGTCAAGGCCTTAAGCCACAAGTCAAGTGAGGGGTGACGCGGAGGAAGGCTTTGCAGATGACAATGAATGAAGAGATATGGAGGATGGACTCCGGAGCCAAGTCGTGGAATTCCAACCCATAGTAAAACATGAGCCCTCTCACAAAAGGATCCATCGGGAAGCCTAAACCCCGACGGAGGTGGGATACAACATTTACATACTCGCCAGCTCGGGATGGAATGACTTGCCCTTTGGCGGGCAACCTATGCAAAATCTCGTAAGTCGTACTTGGCCTCTCACAGTTTTAGCACGCCCTCTTCCGTGACGGAGGAGGACATCCACCGCCCAGAGGTCGGAGCCGACATCGCTGAAGGTCCAAGCACTCAATCTGGGCTCTGGGTGTTGGAACTCGGGCAAGGAGTAGATTCGATTGAGGATTGAAGAAAAGAAACGTGCCTTGGTCCCATTATAAAGAGGAAGAATACCAAGAGCCGCCTCGCGGACTGCTCGACTCGCCCGATAGAGGGGCGGGTAACGGTGCGGTTGGGTTACCCACGTCCGTATTGATGGGAATCCGGAGTAAGGGGAACACTATCTCGCTCGACAAGACGTGCTAATGAAACCGCCGCTAAACGCTACCGAGGTGGTATGATAAAAACGATTCAAGTAAAGGCTTGGTAGTGGCGTGACGCCATGCCACAAAATACGCCGCAGATTGAATTTGTGTACATATTATTCTCTCTATGATGGAATGTGGAATTTATTTTGCAGAGCCGGACACTATCCTGGCGTTCACAATCTTCTATGAATTATTCAGAGGAGGAACCCACCTTGCAATGCCAAACAATATGTGCGCCGGACTCATCGTCATTGAAGCATGGTTCAGGGGCTACTGAGGGAGTCCTGGACTAGGGGGTGTCCGGATAGCCGGACTATCATCGTTAGCCGGACTCCAAGACTATGAAGATACAAGATTGAAGACTTTGTCCCGTGTCCGGATGGGACTTTCCTTGGCGTGGAAGGCAAGCTTGGCGATGCGGATATGTAGATCTCCTACCATTGTAACCGACTGTAACCCTAGCCCTCTCCGTGTCTATATAAACCGGAGGGTTTTAGTCCCAGAGGACACACAACCATTACAACAATCATACCATAGGCTAGCTTCTAGGTTTAGCCTCCTTGATCTCGTGGTAGATCCACTCTTGTACTACCCATATCATCAATATCAATCAAGCAGGAGTAGGGTTTTACCTCCATCGAGAGGGCCCGAACCTGGGTAAAAACATCGTGTCCCTTGTCTCCTATTACCATCCGCCTAGACGCACAGTTCGGGACCCCCTACCCAAGATCCACCGGTTTTGACACCGACAGGTACTGAGAATTTTACCACGCGGGAGTCAAACGCGGGACTGAAATGCCGGGCTATTTAAAATTTTGATGATAGTGCATCGCACACGGTCCGGAGATAACAACCGTTTGTTATGAAACAAAAAAACCCTCGAGGCGGGCAGATATTTTCTAGGGATGCAGGCAGGATTGGGAACAAGAAACATCGCACACGGTCCGGAGATAACAACCATGTGTTATGAAACAGAAAAACCGTCGAGGCGGGCAGATATTTTTGAGAGGGGGAGCCTCGTGGAGCCCAATGTACTGTGCGGATGTGTGCGTGACAGGTGCACCGGCATGGCACACGGTTAGTTTGAGTGAACCGTGTCTCTTGCGTCATTCGACTTGTCTAATGCTCATAAATTTGGCGAAAAATGACGCGGGAGATGGTCAGAACACGAACACACTTGCATGTGGACCAAATTTATGTATCAAAAGGGTGGTTTGATTTTCAAGTACCAAATGCAACTTCGATGTGGCACCTCTCTCGCAAAGCGCATGGTATTGCTTGCCCCCCCTCGTGTCTGCACAAAGGGAACCCTAAGCTATGAATGCATGCCCCCTCCCCCCCAACCAAGGTTCACCTAGCAAAGTGCAAAGTAGCTAGCAGCACCCCTCCTCCCTCGTGTCGGCACGAAGGGAATCCTAAGCTATGAATGCATGCCCCCCCAACCGAGGTTCATTCACCTAGCAAAGTGCGAAGTAGCTAGCAACCCCCCTCCCTCGTGTCGACACGAAGGGAATCCTAAGCTATGAATGCATGCCCCCCCCCAACCGAGGTTCACCTTAGCAAAATGTGAAGTAGCTAGCAGCCCCCTCCCTCGTGTCGGCATGAAGGGAATCCTAAGCTATGAATGAATGCCCCCCCCCCAACCGAGGTTCACCATAGCAAAGTGCGAAGTAACTAGTAGCCCCTCCTCCCTCGTGTCGGCACGAAGGGAATCCTAAGCTATGATTGCATTCCCCCCAACCGAGGTTCACCTAGCAAAGTGTGAAGTAGAGATAGCAGCCCCCCTCCCTCGTGTCGACACGAAGGGATCCTAAGCTATGAATGCATGCCCCCCAACTGAGGTTCACCTAGCAAAATGCAAAGTAGCTAGCAGCCCCCCTCCTTCGTGTCGGTATGAAGGGAATCCTAAGCTATGAATGCATGCCCTCCCTCGCCCTAACTGAGGTTCACCCGAGCAAAGTGTGAAGTAGCTAGCAGCCACCTCTCCCTTGTGTCAGCACGAAGGGAATCCTAAGCTATGAATGCACATGCCCCCCCAACCGAGGTTCACCTAGCAAAGTGCGAAGTAGCTAGCAGACCCCCTCCCTCTTGACGGCACGAAGGGAACCCTAAACTATGAATGCATGCCCTCCCCCCCCCCAACCGAGGTTCACCCTAGCAAAGTGCGAAGTAACTAGCAGCCACCCCTCCCTCGTGTCGGCACGAAGGGAATCCTAAGCTATGAATGCACATGCCCCCCCAACCGAGGTTCACCTAGCAAAGTGCAAAGTAGCAACACCCACCACCCCCCCACACACACACACACTTTCAGTCGGCAGGCCAAAGAGGCATATATCTCACCAAGATGGATCGTAAAACGGACCAAGAATAATCCACCTTGGTCGTACAACCTCTCTCTTGTTGTTGGTCAAAGTCATGGCCGTCCATGCGACCCCGGAGATGGGCTAGCTCGCCAATAATCATGCAAGTAGCTAGTCCCCGAAGACAACCACCGCATGCGTGTGGCCCAAACATATGTATGGAGAGGTGTGTTTTTGAGTAACAATGGAACAACTTTGATGTGGCACCGTGATTTCGAACTAGAAATGCCCACACCGAGTGAGGGTTAGGTTGAGGATGCATATGTATGTTACACCACACTTCAAGCCAACGACGGGGATTCATATATGCATGCATGTGTGCATAGTATATGAGCTCAAACTTAATTAGGTCTGAATCTCACCATGACCTATACTATGATAACATGAACCAAATGAAGAGTTCGCCATGGTAACCTATCTTGTTGTTGGTCAAGGTGATCATGGATGTCCACGCGGGCCCACAAATATATAGGCTTGTCGCCAATAACCACGTGAGGGAGTGTATCGTTTGAAGGCAACCACTACATGCATATGTATAGAGGTGATGCATGCATGCATGTTTTAATACACAACATTGATGTGGCGCGTGTGTCAAAAATCGTACACTAGCTCCCCACACAGAGCGAGATCGGTTCATGATGGTGTCGTTGTACTAGCCACTTCGACTCGATGGGAAGGATTCATGCTTACACATGCATGTGTGTGTGATCAAAGTGTATCATGCATGTCATCCTAGAGCAAAAATAATAATCCCCTCCTAAGTCAAATTAACCTCTCTTGTTGTCAGGCAAAAAGAAGTGATGGACCAAGCGGGCCCACAGATGGAAAGCATCGATATTGCTGACAACCGCTTAAGTAGGTGCGAGAGGACAACCACCATTGCTTTGCATGTGGGCCAAACATATATATGTTGAATACCCAAAATGCACAACTTTGATGTGCCACATGCCTCAAAAACCATAAACCATGCACCCACACAGAGCGAGGTTCATATCAAGTGTGCTACATATGATGGTCCCCTTCCCCCCTCTGCACCGCATACTATATGCTTCTGCCGTAATATATGTACAACCCAAAAGAATCCTCATCGATGGTGAAATTAATTAACCTCTCCTAGTGTAGGTCAAAGTGATGCATGCATGCATGCATCGATGATGGCCTCGTGGGCCCACAGATGGAAGCGTCACACGTGAGTGTCCTAGCTCGGATATATATGCATGTGGCACAAAAAGGAGTTGTGTGATGTTGGAATAACCAATTTCACAATTTTGATGTGGCACGTGCCTCGGTAACCAAAAATTTCCGACACTGAGTGAGGTGTACTTGTTCACGGACGCATACGTATAGTATATATGCTAGTCCCCTCCCACTTCTTCGACGCGTACTATATACCACCATAACACAAACAAAAAAGATTCTACCTTGCTGGTCAAATTAACCTCATTGCCGGCTTTTCATCAAAGTGATGAACGACGACCTTGCGGGCCCACAGAAAGTGTCACAAGCGAGTATCGAGTGTCGTGTAGGACAACCATCGACTACATGTGGCCAAAACATTTATGTATGAAAGGGTTGTCTAATGTTTTAAATAATGATTTCACGACTCTGATGTGGCACCAGCCTACCTAACAAAACAGCCAACCCACACGGTGGCTCACAACTCGTAGTGTACTGCGAGCCACCCGCCACCCCTAGACGCACACACCCACACACACACCGCGAATCCACTGCAACTACGATGCATGTTAAATTAATTATCCTGTGGTGAACATACATGTTACCAAAGGAGGGACATTTTAATTTCAAAAAAATCACAGAGATCATTAAGACATTTTAGTACATTGATTGATTGATTTTCTATGGGTATAATGTGCAAAAATCAAATTTGAGCTACATGCACACGTGACAGTGCACCTAAATGGATTGCAAAAACACATGTGTCTCACTGGGTGCATGTTTACTCCCTGTGCAACAAATTTCAAATATTGAGAATCTTGATTTTTAAATTCTAGTACATCCAAAACTTATTTGAAGTTCATGAAACTTATCATGTTGTCATATGGACACCAATACAAAGTGGTCATACTTTTTTTTGTCAAATTTGAGACCAGTTTTGATGTAATCTTTATCTAATTTCAGATGGTAGATTATTAATAACTGGGAACCAATATACCAAACGGTTTACTTATTCGAACTGTGAGCGTTAAACCAACAATGGATACGTGCCATGCTTCGGTTAAGCAATAAAGCAGCAGCATTAATCATCCAAATAGAAAAACAATATACGTGCCTTGCACACTTTTGTGGCGCAAGCAAGCAGCGTGAGTTGATAGGACGATGCGAAGTAGTCCACCTCGCAGTGCACGGGAGGCGTGCATGCAGGTGTGTGAATTGACGGAGGCGTGCTTGTTGCATAGTGTCATCAGGAGGCGTGCGAGTAGCTGTGTGAAACTTTGGTAGGCATGCCAGCAGTCCAGTGCGCAGGCTCACCGGGAGGCGATGTCGTGGTTCTAAGTCTGACAGTAGAATAGGGGGTAGGAATGGAGAGGCAAGATCCTAGCTATGGAGTAGTTGTATACGCAAGAGGTTTACGAGTTCAGGCCCTTCTCGATGGAAGTAACAGCCCTACGTCTCGGAGCCCGGAGGCGGACGACTGGATTATGCGTATATGAGTTACAGGGGTGCGAACCCTTTACACTGACGAGGGGGGTGGCATATATAGAGTCCGCCAGACCCCTCCGGCCCTTAGTTATGCAGGGTTTAAAGTACATTAAGGTCGGGCGTTACTGGTAACGACACAAATAAAGTGCTATGATGGCCATAAAAGCTACTTAATGACGTAATCGCTATGCAGAGTGGCTTTAGGTCTCCGGCAAATGAAAGTGGTTGGCTTCATGGTCGAGTGTCTTCGAGTCCGTCGAGTGGAACCCTTCCAGGTCGACTGAAAGGTGGTTTCCTCTAGAGATGTCCTTGGGGAGGGTATCTTGGACAGGTCCATGACCCTACCCTAGGTACATGGCTTCATCATTAGCCCCCGAATGGATCGAGGTTTGAGTGGGGAAGGAGTTTAACACACTTCCGACCCATTTTCGTGTTGTGAGTATGTCTTGTTCTGGATCAATGAACTTAGGTGATGGCATCAACTTCTTATTCAGTCGCCTTGATCCATTCTTTGTATCCTTCGAGTGAATTTCTTTACTTGGAGAGCTCCGAACGACAGGGCGGAGGAAATCTTTCGTCTGACGAATTGCTCTGTAGCCCGCGGATTTAGCGAGATTTCAAATTTGGGGAAGCGCGCGGGGCGGAGGAGGCCATAGTAATCAGATGGGATAAGGCAGGGACGCCTCAATCTCCGCGCCACCTTTTTCGCCACATATCGCACGCGCGACTATTGCGGGATTTAACAGGATCGCCCGGGCCTACAAGTCAGTCACTCGGAAGTAACCTCATATAAGGCCCCGGACGGGGGTTTTTGAACAGTGCACTCTCATTTCCTCCTCTCTTCCTCAGATTCATCTGCCGCATTCGCTTCCATCTCAGTGCCGCTGCTCTATGCGCGTCTCGCCAGCGACGATGGTGAAAGAGAAGACGGCGGCCCTGGAGCGGGCCAAGAAGGCGACGGCGAAGGCGAAGGGAAGGGCGACCAGTTGGGGCGGATCTTCATTGAGGGCCGGTCTGCCGCAGGGCTGGATCCAAGGCGACTGGATCCGCTCGACGATTCATCAAGATAGATCTTGATGACCTGGCCAATGGAGGACTGATCCTCCATGGATCGGCGCGGCTCCCGGGGAAGGAGTTTGAGCCGCAGCCTCAGGAGGGTGAGGTCGTTCTCTTGGCCACCCATGTCGACCGCGGGTTTTCTTTGACACCTCATCCTTTCTTTTGGGGATTTCTGAATTTCTTTGGGGCGCAACTCCACCACTTCACACCCAACACCATCGTGTACCTCGCTGCTTTCGTGTCTTTGTGCGAGAATTTCTTGGGTTGTCGGCCTCATTGGGGTCTTTTCAAGCACATTTTCACCTGTCGCTCCCAGATGATGAAAAAGGCCAATCCAAGTGACGAGAGAACATAAGTGAGTCAGATGTGTGGGGGTCTTGGGGTTCAAATGAGGGGGAAAAGTGCTTTTCCGGCCATGGTCCTACCCGACTCGGTCCGTGGATGGCAGTCGACCTGGTTTTACTGCAAAGACCAGCCAACGCCAGGGTAGTCGACCGGACTTCCTCCTTTTTCCATGGACCGAGTGAGGAAGCCTTCCTCTTTGAAGGTGGTCCCAGAAGAGAAGGTGCAGGTTAAAGTGCTGGTCGAACGTGTTGTCCAGCTTATCCGTGAGAGGGTGACCGGCATGGACCTCTTGGAGGTCTTCCTCTGGCAACGCATCCAGCCACTTCAAGCTCGGGACCATCAGATGTGGCTGTATTCAGGCACTGAGGACACCACTCGGATTCACCCGGAGGAGTTCGAGGAAGCCACGCTGGAGAGGTGGCTAACGGCCATCATAGGGAACCAAGACAACCCCCGAGGAGCCAGGAGGATTCCTCCACTCGACCAATCATACGAAGTAGACCAGGTCCAATTCTATATCTCCGACTATGATCCTGTTTTCTTCATTCTGTTTGCTTAAAATCAGTCGACTGACTTTTATCTTGTTTGTTTTCTTCTAGGCCACTACTGAGATGTACTCGATGCCCAACGGGGCGCAAGAACATGCCGAGGAGGAGGAGGCGAGCGGAGGTGAAAGTCAGGAGGAGTGGCAATCTGATGGTGAGGGGGATGAAGATGACGACGACTCCAGTGAAGAGGAGGAGGAGGAAGTCGATCCTCCTCACAGGGAAAGGCGATCCAAGCTCATCCACGACCCCGCGGTCGAGCGTGGCAAAGCGATCAGGCTGTAAGGCGTCGCCGAACGCCTCGGACGGTCTCTCCAGCACCGACTGAAAAAGCGCCGAAGCATCCCCGAGCGGCGTCATCAAAGCCGTCGAAGGCCCTGCCCAAGATGAGAATGGCCATTCCCACCATCTCCGGGTAACAGCAGAACTTGTGTTTCTCGCTTAGCATGGATGACTCTTGGTCGACTCTGCTATTAACCGATCGATTTTGAAATCTGCAAGGTTGCTACCTCCGAGACCTCACCAGAACGAAGGCCAGGAAATGGAAGATGCTGCCACCTCCAACCTTGGTATGATCTCTGCAGTTTCGCTTTTGGTCGATTGGATTCTCGTTTTTAACTTTGGATCTTTCCTGTAGCTCCACCTCATATAATTGATCTCCCTGATGATGATGATGAGGCGCCACTGAGGCCGAGGAGGAATAAAAAGGCGCCGGCCGGCAAGACTACTCAGATTGCATCAGTGCCTGAGACGCTGGTTCAGGAGGGTGGCAACATCACTCGGACTTCCGTGTCCTTCGCTATGCTGCTGACGAGTGCTCAACCTTCGTCGTCGACTGCTGATCCGCCTTCCCTTTTCGCCACACCCCACGTCCCAGAGGACCAAGCGGGTGCTACTAAGGAGGCTATACGCCAGGCGGGGATCATGATGGAGCATGTGAAGGCGATCCGGGAAGCCAGCCAAGCGGCCTATGATGCTAGCTCAGCCCTTCAGAGCAACGTCCAGGTTAGTTGGTCACCGCCTGTTCTGTTAGGATATGCTATCTGAAGACTTTCTTTCCGAAGATTTTTGTATCTGTACACCCATTGGGTGTGTCGATTGAATTTTTGGGTTGGTGGGGGCATGCTGAGTGCACCCACTGGGTGTAGTCCCCAAGACTATGGTGGACTGCTGGCAGTCGACTGTACTCTTTGTAATTTGAATTTCTTCACTCTAACTTCTTCACTCGGTCTGGTCGGACCATGTCGAATGGAATCTTGGAACCAGTGGGGGCACGCTGAGTGCACACACTGGGTGTAGTCTCCGAGACCATGGTCGACTGCTGGCAGTCGACTAAGGTCAGAAGAACCTGTTTTTTTAGATCATGATGATATCGTGGCCGACTGCTGGCAGTTAGCTATGGTTTAGGATCATAATCTTTTTGTCTCTTTCGGTCGACTTATCGGACCAAGTCGGTAGAACCAGTGGGGGCACGCTGAGTGCACCCACTGGGTGTAGTCCCCGAGACTACTGTTGAATATTTTGATTCGACTGTAGTCTTAGAAATGCTACGATTATTCTCTTAGTCACTCGGAAGCAACCTATCTTTGATGTCTGTCGACTGACCCTTCACAGAAATCTTGCGAGCTTGTGGCTCGTTACACTGAATTGGAAAACAAACACATCCAGCTCGACCTTGACTTGAAGCTTGTTTACGAGAACTTTAAGAAGGCGAAAGATGAAGCGAAAGGTATGGTTGGTGAGAATCTTGACGATTGTCTCTATCTTTCTGTTCATTCCTGATTCTGATCTCATTGTCACTTTGCAGATAAAATGAAGGAGGCTCTGAAGAAGAAGGACCATGACCTTGCCGAGGCGCAGAAAGCGGCTTTGGACAAAACAAAGCTTGCGGAAGAAAAACTGGCTTCAGTCGGTAAACTTGAAGAGGAGAACGCCAATCTGAAAGCTGCTCTCGATGCGGCCAACAAGGAGGTCAGTCGTCTGAAGAATGACAAGATAGCTCTGAGTGACAAGGCTAGTGAGCTGGCAGGGAAGAAGAACGATCTGGAGGCTTATCTGGGAGGGCTTGCCAAGAAGTTATTCATCATGCTTTGTGACGCCCCGAGACCGACGCTCCAGAAGACTTCCAGCTATTCCGAGATTAGTCGTGTGATTTGTTTTGTCCGTTGCATTCATCCTTGCATCATGTTGCATTTCATCATGCTCATCATGTGCATTGTGTGTTTCATGCATGATCACCCCTTGCATCACCCTTCCCCTCCTCCTATGGTCATTTGTATCTTCATCTTTCATCAGGACCTTTCTCCACGTGCAAACCTTATCACTTCTTCCTTTCTGTCAAATCTTGACTTTCATGCCAAGTGGCATTATTTGTGCCTCCATTAATGTTCATTTATTTCCTCGTGATCTTACTCCATGCCTTTACCTCTCTGTCAAATATCATCCATTTTGGAGTTGTTTTGGTTAGGTTTTAAAATGGCTCAAGTTTGAATTTAATTCAAACTTGAATTATTTTTCTTCCTCTAAAAATTGCCAAACCAATTTATTCAAATTCTGCATATTCTCAAGACTCCAGGGATATTTTCTTTTCTGAAATATTCTTCCTCTAACCTTCTCTTATTTTTTTTCTTTCTCTTTCTTTCTCTGTTATTTAGAGAAAAGAGTATAGGGGGAGAGAGGAGCCCTGCAGCCCAGCAGCCACTCCAACCAGGCCGGCCCAACCTTCCCCCGCAGCCCACCAACTCTAACCCTAGCCTTCCCCCGATCCATCTCCTCCCTCGCTCCCGTGCCGCCACACCTCGCACCAGGAAAATCCCCACGCCCTCCCTCCCGCACCCGATCCCATCTCTCCGCCCGGTCCTCCACTCTCCTCGATCCCTCCTGCTTCCTCACACAAGGCTCAACCTCCTCTCGCCGATCCCATCTCCTCCCTAGCGCCTCCTCTCCTCTCGGTCCTCGCCTCCTCCTTGTAGCTGTCACTGCCTCCCCATCGCCATGGCCAGCACCATCGCACCCCTCGCTCGCCTCGCCTCGCTCTACCCCGCCCGAAGCCTCCTCCATGAGCTCGCCACCAAGACGCCATGGCGCTGCCGGCCTTCATGTTTTCCCTGTCGCCTGCCTCGCCATGGGCGCTGCCTCCCTGCTGCTGAGTCCCACATCCCGCCGCTGTTCCCGCCCCAGCGCCGCCTGCCGCTGCGCCCGAGGCCGCGCTTCCTCGCCCCGGTCCATGGGGACTCACGACCAGCAGCTCTCCGCCTCGCGCCTCCTTCCTCGCGCTAAGTCCGCCTGCTGCCCCCATCTCCGCCTCCTTTGCTTTGCCTCGCTGCCTGCTTGAACGACGGCGAAGCGTCGCTCACAAGACCTTCAGTCCCCTGCCTCCGCAAGGCCCCTCGACCACCAAGCCGCGCCGTCACGTTGCCTCGACCACGTCGGCTCCTTGCCGTTCCGGACGGATCCGGCTGCATCCGGCCATCTCCGAAGGCCTCTGGGTTTGCCAAGTACCCAACCGACAAGACCACTTGGACGGCTACCTATGGATGGTTTTTGTCATGTTCAACGACGACCCGTGAAGCACATGGGGACATCAAGTTCCTCTCCGAACGTGAACGACTACACCCGTTGATGCGACAAGTACTTCGACAACGGTAATGACCACGTCCGAGGTGGATTTCGTCAAGTACCCCTTCGGATGCGCCAACTACTTCATCTACGAAACGTGTACAACTACCGTCACCGCCGTGTACCACTACTTCCCACTACGACATGAGCACAACTACTTCCCACGACGACCCGTGAACGTCTACTTCCATCGACAAACTCGAACCGCTCCGAAAATGCACGCTTCAAAGGTATACCACCGAGACGACGCCCGTGAACGAATGCATGTTGTATGAGATGCTCGAGTTTTGCACCGTGACCGAATTGTCTTTGCACGTTCCTCTATTGCCATGCCACCGTCCCGTGCGAACCCGGTAGTCGGGATCACCCCACCATCTTGCATGACTCGCCACGCCCACTTTCGCTTGCATCGGTATCTCCTCGCTACCGAACCGATATGTTGCCGCGGCACCATTTTCTTTATCGCTGCCGCGGGCACCATTTTCATTATCGCTGCCGTGGCACCATTTTCGTTATCGCTGCCGTGGCACCCTTTTCGCTCCGCCATGGTGACCAAATGCTCCTTATCATGCTCATGTCAACATTTTCATAATATTGCCTAAAACTTGCATATGTCATCCGCATCATGATAACAACTATTAAAATGTTTAAAATTGTTGTTGCATTAAATTGCTAAATGCATATGGGGATTTACCGGATTTGTTGTTTTTATATCTGGCCCCATTTAAATTGTTTAGATGGTATAGTTTTTGTTATGCTTCACCTCTTGCCATGTTAACCAACATTTAATCTTGTCGTGTTCATAACCGAGAGAGAACTAAATAATTGATGTGGTGTTTTGTCAATATGCAACTCGTTGCATATTGAGCTCCATTTAACTTGTAGTATTGTTTGTTGCATTTTGCCATGCCATGCCTCATTAAACCGACATGCATCATATTTGTCTGTGCATCATGCCATGATTATGCTTGTGTGTTTACTATGTTTGTTTGCTTCTTTCCGGTTTGCTTCTTTCGTTAGCTTCGGTTTCGCTCCGAGTTGTGAGGATTCGCTCGACTACTCCCCGTCCGCCTTCTTCATGGACTCGTTCTTCTTCCTTGCGGGATTTCGTGCAAGATGACCGCTACCCTCGATCTCACTACTATCATTGCTATGCTAGTTGCCTCGTTTCGTCGCTATGCTGCGCTACCTATTACATGTTTGTCCAGCCATCCCATATTGCCATGAACCTCTAACCTTTGACACCTTTCCTATGCAAACCGTTGTTTGGCTATGTTACCGCTTTTGCTCAGCCCTCTTATAGCGCTGCTAGTTGCGGTGAAGTTGAAGATTTCTCCATGGTGGACAGGATTTTGTTGGGATATCACAATATCTCTTATATTATTAATGCATCTATATACTTGGTAAAGGGTGGAAGGCTCGGCCTTATGCCCGGTGTTTTGTTCCACTCTTGCCGCCTCTAGTTTCCGCCATACCGTGTTATGTTCCCGGATTTTTATGCTCCTTACGCGGTCGGGTGATTTATGGGACCCCCGACAGTTCGCTTTGAATAAAATTTGTCCAAAGAAGGCCCAACATTGACTTTTACCATTTGCCTCACCACCACCTACTTTTTTCCCTTGGGATTCGCTCTCTCGAGGGTCATCTTTATTCAGCCCCCGGCCAATGCTTGTCTAAGTGTTGGTCCAAACTAGAGCCCTTTGCGCCCCTCGTGGAAACTTGAGGTCTGGTTTTAGTTGTACGGATTGCTCATCCGGTCGCGGGCTCGAGACGAGATACGCTGCTACTATCGGGATGTCGGCACGCCGGAGGTCTTGCTGGTCTTGTTTTACCATTGTCGAAATGTCTTGATGTACCGGATACCGAGTCCGATCGAGTGTCTCGGTGAAGGTCTATTCCTTCGATGATCGCGAGAGCTTGTCATGGGCTGTTGGGACACCCTGCAGGGTTTAAACTTTCGAGAGCCGTGCCTGCGGTTATGTGGCGATGGGAATTTGTTAATGTTCGGTTGTAGATAACTTGACACTTGATCTGAATTAAAACGCATCAACCGAGTGTGTAGCCGTGATGGTCTCTTCTCGGCGGAGTCCGGAAGTGAACACGGTTTCGTGTTATGATTGACGAAGTAGGTGTTCGGATCACCTCTTGATCATTGCTAGCTTCATGACCGCTCCGCTTTGTTCTCTTCTCGCCTTATTTGCGTATGTTAGCCACCATATATGCTTAGCCGCTGCTGCAACCTCACCACTTTACCCCTTCCTTTCCCATTAAGCTTTGCTAGTCTTGATACCCATGGTAATGGGATTGTTGAGTCCTCGTGGCTCACCGGATACTTCCAAAACCAGTTTGCGTGTGCCTATGTTAATGAAAGCGGTGACGCAACTAAGCTCAAGGAGGAGCTCGATGAAGATCTTGCCCTTTGTGTTTTTTCGCTCTAGTTGATCAAGAGTGGAGCCCAGCTTGGGGTCGATCGGGACCTTTTGTCGATTTGGGGTTCTTCTTTTATTTTGGTTCCGTAGTCGGACCTTGATTGTATCTGGATGATGTAATGCTTTATTCATGTAACTGTGTGAAGTTTCGATTGTAAGCCAACTATGTATCTCTTTCCTTATGTATTACATGGTTGTGTGAAGATTACCTCACTTATGACATTGCTTTCAATGCGGTTATGCCTCTAAGTCGTGCTTCGACATGTGGGAGATATAGCCGCATCGAGGCGCTATAAGTTGGTAATCGAGCCTTCCCGACCTTAGGAGCCCCATCGCTTGATCGCTTTTAGCGGCCGAGTTGTGTCTAGAAAATGTTTTGAGTCATTTAGGATTATATATATCGGAGAGTTAGAATTTTTTTACTCCTCACCCCTTCGTCGCTCTGGTGAGGTATCCCGACGAGAGTTTTGACTCTTCTCTTCTTAAATTTCACTAAAAAAATTTAGGATCACGCTGGTATCTTAGAATCGTTCGATGGTTTTATGATGACAACATTGTGTTGGTGCCTCCCGTCAAGAGGGTTTTTTTGGAGGTGTCCCGGGAGTTGAGCTCCGAGGTGTTGTCGCCATAATTTTATCGCTGCAGTTCGAATACCGAGTTTAGTACGCCGACATTGAAAATCTCTTTTATGCGCTTGTTGGTGAGATAACCCCTGAACCCAAAGATCGAGGTGAGTACGGAGTATTGCCATGACTCAGATAACGGATGCTTTTCAAGGTTGAGGTACACGATTTCGAAGGTTTCTATGTTATGTGTTGACGGATGGATACAGCTTGGATGTAGGTATTGTTAGTTTGGGTGAGATATATTGCTTCCCAGATCCCCAACACCAGATTGCATAACCGTAAAGTTTCGGAGTTTTATAGGTGGGAATTCAAGTAGCTCCTAGAATATCTTTTCAACAGATGCATGATATGGGATTGGGTAAATCTCTGTCATATGTTTGTTCCGGCTTATTCTGCAAGCCAAATCCTTTGTTTTGTTTTATTTGTGGTATTCGAGTTGCTTCGATGTCAAATGTTGAATCCATACCTTTCCCTAATTGGTGTTCTCATATTTCTATGTGAATACTAATCCTTCTTGATCATTGAGGTTGTCATGCTAATTCTTTTCCTACCGACGTGCTTCTCTTCAAGTGGATCCGATCACTTCAACATCAGCAAGACCAATTATCATTTCTTCTCAACGGTGTTTGTTTCGTTCATCCCAAGTTGTCTTTGTTTTTCCCCACCCTCCCACCCTTTTCTTCAAGGACTCTTTTATTTTAATCAAGTATCCATTTATTCATGTGAAGTCACTTCACTCTTTTCAATCAATGTTCTTATCCGGTGATTTCCCATGAAGATGCTCAACAGTTTCAAGTTCATCATCCTTCATTGTTGTTTCTTCTCCGGTGGATCCTATTCAAGCTTTGGATATTCATCATATTCCTTTTCCTCGTTACTAATGCTTTCTCACACCGATGCACCTCTTAATCATTCACTTCCTATTCATTTGTTCTGGAGTGCTGAAGATATCTCAGAAGATTTGTGTTTCCATTCTTAATCCATTCAAGCCATTTGGAGATTGTTATCTCATTCAAGTCATTTAATTCAACCGGTGCAATCTCTCTTTAATATCATTCTCAACGGTGTCTCCTTTTGAGTGGGCCCTAACCCACAGGTCTTTTCCCAGGATCTTACCTGACTCTTCTATTTTTTCCAGAGCTATCCTAAATTCTTCTCCAAGTTTGACGTAAGAATGAGTTATCATCAGTCAAATGCTTTTCTCCAAGATCTTTCAAATTCTTTTCATAGTTGGCTCAACCTCTTCGCTTTTGATTCTTCCGGTGTGCCTCAATAATTCTTGGTGGTGTTTCTCGTTGTCATTCTCATCATTTGAAGACCGAAGAAAGAGTTTCTCTTAAATCTTGGTCCATTCTCTTGAATATTCATGGTTCTAGCTTGATGCCATCCTCTCATAATTGTTTTCGATTGTGACAATTCTTTCTTACCATCCAGAGCATTTCATGAGTTGTTTCCATTTCTTTCCTCTGAAGTCCATCATGTCATAATTCTTCATTCTCAGCGTGTAGCTATCGTTCTCTAAATCTCACCGGTGCATCGTTCAAATATCCTCTAATCAGTTCATGATCTCTTCGTTCTCATGTATCTTGTTTGTCTCAAGCACCTTCGTTCATTTGCTAATTCTTACCGGTGATGCACCCCTACTTCGATCATTTTCAATTCTTATAGTGGTTCGTTCAAGATTTCACTTCCTTTGTTATCATTTTAATTCACTCGTTGTTTCCAAATCCCATCGGTGGTTCCTTCAGATTCTTTTCCTTTGTTATCATATCAATTCATTCGTTCTTTTCAATCCTACCGGTGGTTCATGAAGACTTTCTCAAGTTTTGTGCTATTCTCTCCTTAATCCTTTTCAAGAAGAATAAGTAGTATGCAAAATCCATTGCTTGTCGTCAATTTAATTTGATGAAGGATAAGCATATAATAAATCTTATTCTTATTTCCTCGAGGTGATTCAATTATTTTCTTCCGGAGATTATTCATGATGAATAAATTCTTGTTTACAAGTGATTCATCTTTCTTTCCGGAGTTGGTCATCATATCACATTCTCGGTTCGAGATGCTTCATCTTTTCTTTTCCGGAGTTCCAAGTTTTCCGCATTATCTCATCATGAAGCTCCATCTTAATCATTGCAAGGCTTCACCTTGTGTTTTCAACTTCTCCTTCTTTTTATCATCCTTTTATTACCGGAGTTCTTCATTGAGGCTCTACATGGTGGTTCATCAAGGATTCCTTTCATTCTTGATTTGTTCTTCAAGATTTCTCTTGAAGTTAAGATCCGCCAAGCTATACTCAAAATTAAACAGGGTGCCCAACACTTGTTTTGTTTTGAGAAGCTCAAGTATTCTCCGTCTTGCATTCCAAAGTGCAATTCTTTCTACCTTATCTTTTGAGATGGTGTTATGTCACTCTTGACAATTTCCTTCATGTGTCATGATTCATATTGTTGTCAAGTATGAGGTATTCTAAATCCATCTTTTTCTCTTCGTTCAAGAGATCTTTTCGACCAATGTACTTCTTCGTTGGAGTTATCTTGTGTCATATTTCACCTAAAGCCTTTCCTTAAGGGTTGTTGCTATTTGTGGTGATTATGCACGACCCAAGCTTGCTCTCTATTCACTTGGTGGGAGAAGTTTCTCTTATCTTCATTGATCTCAACCAATCAATTGTTTCCATTAGTGGCTGGTTGTCACCTCATCATTTTGAGATGTTTGCCATAAGCCCACAACAAGTTTGTGCTTTTCGTTGTTGATTTTCCAACAACTCCGTTCAATTCTTCTTTGCAAGGATGCTTTCCAACCTCATTTGTGGCTGAAGTTGTCATTTCCTTCTCCATTCTCTTATTCCGACGATCTAGCTTCTATTTGTTTCTTCCGGAGGCATTGTGATGTTGCTCTCGTTGACCCATCATCTCGTTTTGTCAAGATCCTTGCTTATCCATTTAACCGGAGTGTTGTGTTCTAATTCAAGTTCTTTCATGTTATCAAGTTTTGCCTCTCTTTTCAACCGGAGTGCCGACTGAAATCCTTCGTACCCCTGGTGCCATTCTTTCAATAGTTCCGGGTGCAGTGTGTTGTTGATTTCATCAAGTATCCTCTCATCTTGTCAAGTTCATGTTCAATTCCTTCCATTTACAGTCGGAGTGCTGCCCAAATTATATCAATCTTACTCCTTCAATATCTAGTTTTAACCGGAGTGGTTTCAATATCTATCTTATCACTAAACCTCTTGGTTCTCGTCGTATCCCATGTTCCTCTTCTAACAGAGTGCTTTCAACTTTGTTCATCTTCGTTGTTTTCTTTCTTTCATTTTGTTCGACCCTCAAGGTTCGTGGTTTCACTGCTCGTCAAAGAAGCAACTTAGTTTTACCTCTTCTGCTCCTCTTCCGCTTTCCTCCGGTGCCATCCTAGATCTCGGACGAGATCCTCTTGTAGTGGTGGAGTGTTGTGACGCCTCGAGACCGACGCCCGTAAGACTTCCACTATTCCGAGATTTGTCGTGGTGATTTGTTTTGTCCGCTGCATTCATCCTTGCATCATGTTGCATTTCATCATGCTCGCATGTGCATTGTGTGTTTCATGCATGATCACCCCTTGCATCACCCTTCCTCCTCCTATGGTCATTTGTATCTTCATCTTTCATCGACCTTTCTCCACGTGCAAACCTTATCACTTCTTCCTTTCTCACAAATCTTGACTTTCATGCCAAGTGGCATTATTTGTGCCTCCATTAATGCTCATTTATTTCTGGTGATCTTACTCCATGCCTTATACCTCTCATCAAATATCATCCATTTTGGAGTTGTTTTGGTTAGGTTTTAAATGGCTCAAGTTTGAATTTAATTCAAACTTGAATTATTTTTCTTCCTCTAAAATTGCCAAACCAATTTATTCAAATTCTGCATATTCTCAAGACCTGTGGATATTTTCTTTCTGAAATATTCTTCCTCTAACCTTCTCTTCTCTCTTTTCTTTCTCTTTCTTTCTCTCGTTATTTAGAGAAAAGAGTATAGGGGAGAGGAGCCCCAGCAGCCCAAAGAGCCACTCCAACCAGGCCGCCCAACCTTCCCCGCAGCCCACCAACTCTAACCCTAGCCTTCCCCGATCCATCTCCTCCCCTCGCTCCCGTGCCGCCACACCTCGCACCAGGAAAATCCCCACGCCCTCCCTCCCGCACCCGATCCCATCTCTCCGCCTGGTCCTCCACTCTCCTCGATCCCTCCTGCTTCCCTCGCGCCCGCCGCCACCAACCCTCCTCTCGCCGATCCCATCTCCTCCTCTCGCGCCGCCTCCCTCTCTCTCGGTCCCTCGCCTCCTCCTCAGAGGCGCCTGCTGCCTCCCCATCGCCGTGGCCAGCACCACTGCACCCCCTCGCTCCCTCGCCCTCGCTCTACCCCGCGCCCGAGCGCCTCCTCCGCGAGCTCGCCTGCCCGCACGGCCATGGTGCTGCCGGCCTTCATGTTTTCCTGTCGCCCCTGCCTCGCCATGGGCACGTCTCCCTGCTGCTGGACTCCCACGTCCCCGTCGCCAAGTTCCCCGCCCCAGCGCCGCTCCGTCGCTGCGCCCGAGGCCGCGGCTTCCTCGTCCCGGTCCATGGGGGACTCGCCGGACCAGCAGCCCTCCGCCCCGCGCTTCCTTCCTCTGCGCCAAGTTCGCCCGTCGTCCCCATCTCCGGCCTCCTTTGCTTCGCCCTGCTGCCCTGCTTCGAACACGACGAGCGTTCGCCACAAGACCTTCAGTCCCCGCCTCCGCTGGCCCCTCGACCACTGCCGCTTACGCTGTCACGCTGCCTCGACCACGCCGGCTCCTTGCCGCCCGGACGGATCCGCTGCATCCGCCATCTCCAAGGCCTCTGGTTCGCCAAGTACCCAACCGACAAGACCACTTGGACAGCTACCGTGGATGGTTTTTGTCATGTTCAACGACGCACCCGTGAAGCACATGGGGACATCAAGTTCTCTCCGAACGTGAACGACTACACCCGCTGATGCGATAAGTACCTCGACAACGGTAATGACCACGTCCGAGGTGGATTTCGCCAAGTACCCCTTCAGATGCGCCTAACTACTTCATCTACGTAAACGTGTACAACTACCGCCACCGCCGGTACCACTACTTCCCACTACGACACGAGCACAACTACTTCCCACGACGACCCGTGAACGTCTACTTCCATCGACAAACTCGAACCGCTCCGAAAATGCACGCTTCAAAGGTATACCACCGAGACGACGCCCGTGAACGAATGCATGTTGTATGAGATGCTCGAGTTTTGCACCGTGACCGAATTGTCTTTGCACGTTCCTCTATTGCCATGCCACCGTCCCGTGGGAACCCGGTAGTCGGGATCACCCCACCATCTTGCATGACTCGCTCACGCCCACTTCTCGTTTGCATCGGTATCTCCTCAAGCTACCGGAACCGATATGTTGCCGTGGCACCATTTTCATTATCGTTGCCGTGGCACCATTTTCATTATCGTTGCCGTGGCACCATTTTCGTTATCGTTGCCGTGGCACCCTTTTCGTTCCGCCATGGTGACCAAATGCTCCTTATCATGCTCATGTCAACATTTTCATAATATTGCCTAAAACTTGCATATGTCATCCGCATCATGATAACAACTATTAAAATGTTTAAAATTGTTGTTGCATTAAATTGCTAAATGCATATGGGGATTTACCGGATTTGTTGTTTTTATATCCGGCCCCATTTAAATTGTTTAGATGGTATAGTTTTTGTTATGCTTCACCTCTTGCCATGTTAACCAACATTTAATCTTGTCGTGTTCATAACCGAGAGAGAACTAAATAATTGATGTGGTGTTTTGTCAATATGCAACTCGTTGCATATTGAGCTCCATTTAACTTGTAGTATTGTTTGTTGCATTTTGCCATGCCATGCCTCATTAAACCGGACATGCATCATATTTGTCTGTGCATCATGCCATGATTATGCTTGTGTGTTTACTATGTTTGTTTGCTTCTTTCCGGTTTGCTTCTTTCGTTAGCTTCGGTTTCGTTCCGGAGTTGTGAGGATTCGTTCGACTACTCCCGTCCGTCTTCTTCATGGACTCGTTCTTCTTCCTTATGGATTTCGTGCAAGATGACCGCTACCTCGATCTCACTACTATCATTGCTATGCTAGTTGCCTCGTTTCGTCGCTATGCTGCGCTACCTATTACCTGCTTGTCCAGCCATCCCATATTGCCATGAACCTCTAACCTTGACACCTTTCCTATGCAAACCGTTGTTTGGCTATGTTACCGCTTTTGCTCAGCCCTCTTATAGCGTTGCTAGTTGCGTGAAGTTGAAGATTTCTCCATGGTGGACAGGATTTTGTTGGGATATCACAATATCTCTTATATTATTAATGCATCTATATACTTGGTAAAGGGTGGAAGGCTCAGCCTTATGCCCGGTGTTTTGTTCCACTCTTGCCGCCTCTAGTTTCCATCATACCGTGTTATGTTCCCGGATTTTTATGCTCCTTACGCGGTCGGGTGATTTATGGGACCCCCGACAGTTCGCTTTGAATAAAATTTGTCCAAAGAAGGCCCAACATTGACTTTTACCATTTGCCTCACCACCACCTACTTTTTTCCCTTGGGAGTCGCTTCTCGAGGGTCATCTTTATTCATCCCCCGGCCAATGCTTGTCTAAGTGTTGGTCCAAACTAGAGCCCTTTGCAGCGCCTCCTGGAAACTTGAGGTCTGGTTTTAGTTGTACGGATTGCTCATCCGGTCGTGGCTCGAGACGAGATACGCTGCTACTATCGGGATGTCGGCACGCGGGAGGTCTTGCTGGTCTTGTTTTACCATTGTCGAAATGTCTTGATGTACCGGATACCGAGTCCGATCGAGTGTCTCGGTGAAGGTCTATTCTTCGATGATCGCGAGAGCTTGTCATGGGCTTGTTGGGACACCCCGCAGGGTTTAAACTTTCGAGAGCCGTGCCGCGGTTATGTGGCGATGGGAATTTGTTAATGTCCGTTGTAGATAACTTGACACTTGATCCGAATTAAAACGATCAACCGAAAGTGTGTAGCCGTGATGGTCTCTTCTCGGCGGAGTCCGGAAGTGAACACGGTTTCGTGTTATGATTGACGAAGTAGGTGTTCAGATCACCTCTTGATCATTGCTAGCTTCACGACTGCTCCGCTTTGTTCTCTTCTCGCTCTTATTTGCGTATGTTAGCCACCATATATGCTTAGCCGCTGCTGCAACCTCACCACTTTACCCCTTCCTTTCCCATTAAGCTTTGCTAGTCTTGATACCCATGGTAATGGGATTGCTGAGTCCTCGTGGCTCACCAGATACTTCCAAAACCAGTTTGCAGGTGCCTATGTTACCGAGAAGGTGACGCAACGAAGCTCAAGGAGGAGCTCGATGAAGATCTTGCCCTTTGTGTTGTTTCGCTCTAGTTGATCAAGAGTGGAGCCCGCTTGGGGTCGATCGGGACCTTTGTCGATTTGGGGTTCTTCTTTATTTTGGTTCCGTAGTCGGACCTTGATTGTATCTGGATGATGTAATGCTTTATTCATGTAATTGTGTGAAGTGGCGATTGTAAGCCAACTATGTATCTCTTTCCCTTATGTATTACATGGGTTGTGTGAAGATTACCTCACTTGCGACATTGCTTTCAATGCGGTTATGCCTCTAAGTCGTGCTTTGACACGTGGGAGATATAGCCGCATCGAGGGCGTTACATGCTTGAAGGTAATCTCTTCTATCAGACTGACTTGTTATCATCAACTCATCGTAGAACTGTTGGCTTAACTTCGAATTGTGTTTACAGAATTCTGCCAGAACTTCGAGGAGGAGACCAGTCAAGTGGAGACAAGCTTGGACCCCATTAATTCTCCTGTGAAAGATGAAGCCGCTATGAACGTGCTCCGACTGGAGTCTCGTGTTGCTGGTGTGGTTGACTACCTCGCTCGACTGAAGGTTGCGATGTCGCGAATCGACATGATACTCTGGCCAAGAGAGACGCTTCAAAATGACCTCGAGTCTTTAATGACTCGACTGAATGACGTTCCAGGTCGAGTGCAATAATGGAAGAAGTCTTCTGCCAGGTGCGGTGTTGATGTTGCTTTGTCCCTGGTCCGTGTTCACTGCAAGGATGTGCGAGAGGACAAGCTGGCGTCCATCAAGGTGGCCAATACCAAGAAGCACGACTTCCAATCTTTCATGGAGACCTTCATTGCTGCTGCCACTCGGATTGCTGATGGAATCGACCTGGACCAGTTTGTCGCGCCCTCCAGTCCTCCACCTGAGGAGTAAGAAAAACTTCTATGCTTCGCTTTAAATTTGCCTCGGAATGCCGAGTGGTTTTGTAACTGATAAACTTTTACAGGCTTGACGCCTGAGTACTTCTGAATCCATAGGATGTTATCTGAACTTTGCTTATCGTTGAATATGCTTGCATTTGCCTTCGAGCGAACTTTGTTCTTTAATCGAAATATGCTTTAGTGCTTGAGACGCAGCTCTGAGGTGGAAAGTCCAATCGACCTGCACTTCATCGCTCCTGCAGGTAGGGATGGAGCATAGATTGCAGTCGACCTACATCCTTTCGGATCAGGATGGAGCGCACATTGTATTTGTGGCGTAGCTCAGAAGGAGAAGGTAGCAGTCGACCTGCACCTCGTCGTCCTTGCAGAATGTACGTTGTATTTGTGGCGTAGCTCCTAAGGAGAAGGTAGCAGTCGACCTGCACCTCGTCGTCCTTGCAGAGTGCACATTGTATTTGTGGCGTAGCTCTGAAGGAGAAGGTAGCAGTCGACCTGCACCTCGTCGTCCTTGCGGATCGGAATGGATTAAATACTTAGGCGTAGTACTTGGACTGCAACTAAGCCCCGAGTGGGAGGATTGCTCCACTCTGCACGATTTTTAAATACTTAGGCGAGCTTGGATCAGTAGCTAAGCCCCGAGTGGGAGGATTGCTTCCACTTGGTAGGATTTTTAAATGCTTAGGCGAGTACTAGATGCAGCTAAGCCCCGAGTTGGAGGATTGCTCTCACTCGGTAGGATTTTTAAATACTTAGGCGAGCACTGGATCGCAGCTAAGCCCCGAGTGCGAGGATTGCTCTCCACTCTGTAGGATTTTTAAATACTTAGGCTAGCATCGACTCCAGCTAAGCCCCGAGTGGGAGGATTGCTTCACTTGGTAGGATTTTTAAATACTTAGGCTAGCATTGGATCTGCAGCTAAGCCCCGAGTGGGAGGATTGCTTCACTCTGTGAGGATTTTTAAATACTTAGGCGTAGCATGGATCTGCAGCTAAGCCCCCGAGTGGGAGGCTGGCTCACCACTCGGTAGTATTTTTAAACTTAGGCGAGTACTTGGACTGCAGCTAAGCCCTCGAGTGGGAGGATTGCTCTCCACTCGGTAGGATTTTTAAATACTTAGGCGAGTACTTGGACTGCAGCTAAGCCCCCGAGTGGGAGGATTGCTCTCCACTCGGTAGGATTTTTAAATACTTAGGCGAGTACTTGGACTATAGCTAAGCCCTCGAGTGGGAGGCTGGCTCCCACTTGGTAGGATTTTTTAAACTTAGGCAAGTACTTGGACTGCAGCTAAGCCCCCGAGTGGGAGGCTGGCTCACCACTCGGTAGGATTTTCAAATACTTAGGCGAAACGGATTCACAGCTAAGCCTCCGGTGGGAGGCTGGCTCATCACTCGGTAGGAAAAAAAATTACAAGCTTAGGCGAAACAGATTCGCGGCTAAGCCACCCACTGGGGGATTTCTCATGTAAACCAAAGCAACAACAATCACTGGGAAAATCATAACACTCTTGTCTTTGATAAACGAACTACAAAGGTACTTTTTATTACATCTCATCCGAGTGAGTACTTAGGTATAAAAGGGGCGGAGCAGCTCTGCATTTGAAGCTCGTGGCTCGTCAATCTGGCGATCGACATTGTAAAGACGGTATGCTCCATTGTGGAGAACTTTGGTGACGATGAAGGGGCCTTCCCAAGTAGCAGCGAGCTTGTGTGGCTCCTGTTGATCCACTCGGAGGACCAAATCTCCTTCTTGGAAGGCTTGGCTCTTCACATTTCTGGCATGGAATCGACGCAAGTCTTGCTAATAGATAGTCAAGCGGATCAAGGCCATCTCTCTTTCCTCTTCTAGGAGGTCGACTGCATCCTGTCGGGCTTGTTCTGCTTCAGCTTCAGAGTAGAGCTCGACTCGGGGTGCATTGTGAAGCAAGTCACTCGGCAGAACTGCTTCAGCTCCATAGACCAGAAAGAATGGAGTTCGTCCAGTTAACCGATTAGGGGTGGTCCTTAATCCCCAAAGAACTTAAGGAAGTTCGTCGACCCATGCGCCTGCTGCGTGCTTGAGATCACGCATCAGTCGGGGTTTCAGTCCTTTGAGGATTAGACCGTTTGCTCTTTCTGGTTGTCCATTCGACTAGGGATGAGCGACCGAAGCGTAGTCGACTCGTGTGCCTTGAGAGGCGCAAAAGGCTTTGAACTTGTCAGAATTGAAGTTCGACCCATTATAAGTGATGATGCTATGCGGAACTTCATATCTGAATATCAACTCTCTGACAAAACTGATGGCAGTGCAAGCATCGAGATTCTTGATAGGTTTAGCTTCAATCCATTTAGTAAACTTGTCGACTGTCACTAGCAAGTGAGCGAAGCCGCTCCTGCCAGTTCTCAGCGGTCCAACCATATCTAACCCCCAAACAACGAAGGGCCAGACGAGTGGAATAGTCTTCAAGGCTGAGGCAGGTTTGTGTGACATATTGGAATAGAACTGACATCCTTCACACTTGTCGACTATCTCTTTCGCCATTTCATTTGCCCTTGGCCAGTAAAACCCTGCTCGGTATGCTTTAGCCACAATGGTCCAAGAGGATGCATGATGACCACAGGTCCCCGAGTGGATATCGTCAAGAATTATCTGACCTTCTTCTGGTGTTATACATTTCTGACTGACTCTAGTCGCGCTTTCTCTGTACAACTGTCCCTTTATCAAAGTAAAGGCCTTGGATCGACGAACGATCTGTCGAGCATCTTCCTCGTTCTCTGGGAGCTCTTTCCTTAGGATATACGAGATGTACGGCACTGTCCAGTCGGGAGTGATGACCAAAACTTCCATGATAAGGTCGACCACAGCTGGGACCTCAACTTCAGTCGGATCCGTGCACTCTTTGGTTGTGGGGCTTCTTCAGTGAAAGGATCCTCTTGAACTGATGGTTTGTGGATATGCTCCAAAAACACATTACTCGGAATGGCTTCTCTCTTGGAACCTATCTTTGCCAAATCATCAGCCGCTTGATTTTTCAGTCGGGGTATATGATGGAGCTCTAACCCCTTGAATTTCTTCTCTAGCTTTGTTACTGCATTGCAGTAACCAGTCATGGTTGGACTTCTGATGTCCCACTCCTTCATCACCTGATTAACCACCAAATCTGAGTCGCCATAAACCATGAGGCGACAGACGCCGAGTGAAATGGCCATACGCAACCTATACAAAAGTGCTTCGTATTCTGCTTCGTTAATGGAGGAATCAAAGTGAATCTGGAGCACATATCTGAGCTTATCTCCTCGGGGGGAAACCAACACTACCCTAGCACCAGAACCATTCAGCATCTTAGAGCCATCAAAGAACATGGTCCAAAGGTTCGAGTGAACTTGAGTCGGCAGTTGCTGTTCAATCCACTCGGCGATGAAATCTGCTATTGCTTGGGACTTGATGGCTTTCTTTGCCTCAAACTTGATATCAAGGGGAAGGAGTTCAATCACCCATTTTGCCACTCGACCAGTTGCATCTCTATTGTGCAGAATCTCTAACAATGGAGCGTCGCTGACGACTGTAATGGAATGGTCAGAGAAGTAATGAGCAACCTTCTTCGTGGTCATATAAATCCCATATACAAGCTTCTAATAATGAGGGTATCTTTGCTTTGATGGGGTCAAAACTTCAGAAAGATAATATACTGGGCGCTGAACTTTAAAGGCTTTTCCTTCTTCTTCCCGCCGACAAGTAGTAATCAGATCGACAACTTGTCCCGAGGCTGCAATGTAAAGCAGCAAAAGCTCCTTGCCGATTGGGGCAGCAAGCACCGGCTGGGTGGAGAGAGTGGCTTTTAGCTCGCAAACACCGTGATCGCTTCGAGAGTCCACTCAACTTGTCCGACTTCTTCATCACCAAGAAGAGGCAATGCCTTTTCATCGAGGCGAGAGATGAATCGACTTAAAGCGCCAAGCATCCAAGAAGCTTTCGACATCGCACACGCATGTATGCTTTCATTCGGAGTATAGTACCAAATTTTTCTGGGTTGGCGTCGATTCCTCATTCGAAAACAAGAAAACCGAGTAACTTTCCACCAGGAACTCCGAATGTGCACTTTGATGGATTAAGCTTGATATCATACCTCCTGAGGTTGGCAATAGTTTCAGCAAGGTCAGTCAACATGTCAGAACCCTTCCGTGATTTGACCACAATATCATCCATGTATGCTTCCACATTCCGACTGATTTGAGTGAGCAAGCACTTCTGAATCATCCTCATGAACGTGGCTCCGGCATTCTTGAGGCCGAATGGCATGGTGACATAATAGAGGCACCCGAATGGAGTGATGAAAGCTGTTTTGATCTCGTCTGTTCCATACAGACGGACCTGATGGTAACCGGAATAGGCGTCTAAAAAAGACAGGCGCTCACATCCCGCAGTCGAGTCAACTATTTGGTCGATGCGGGGGAGAGGAAAATGATCTTTCGGGCAGGCCCGATTGATATGTTTGAAGTCAATGCACATGCGAAGTGACTTGTCCTTCTTGGGGACCATGACAACATTGGCAAGCCACTCGGAGTGGTAAACCTCCCGGATAAACTGTGCTGCTAAGAGCCGAGCCACCTCCTCGCCAATGGCCTTTCTCTTCTGGATGGCGGACCGTCGAAGATGTTCCTTGACAGGTTTCACTTTTGAGTTGACTTCAGACGGTGCTCAGCCAGCCCTCGAACACCCGCATGTCAAGGCTTCCATGCGAAGATGTCCCAGTTCTCACGGAGGAACTGGATGAGCGCTTCTTCCTATTTGGAGTCGAGTGTTGCAGAGATATGAGTCGGAGCAGCACTGGGGTCGGTCGGGTGAATGTGAATCGCCTTTGTCTCACCGGACGACTGAAACGCTGATTCCGTAGCGGGCTTCTTGGCTCGCAACAAATCACTCGGATCTACAGTTTTCTGGTACTTCTGCAGC
This sequence comes from Aegilops speltoides, assembly GCA_021437245.1. Classification (NCBI taxonomy): domain Eukaryota; kingdom Viridiplantae; phylum Streptophyta; class Magnoliopsida; order Poales; family Poaceae; genus Aegilops; species Aegilops speltoides. The sequence goes on from CM038145.1 coordinate 219,528,502, forward strand.
TCTACCACTGCCATCTGAGCATCGGCGATCTTTGAGCCTTTCTGAAAGTACTCTTCCGCCTTCTTCCGATTGCCAGAAATAGTGATCACACCTTTGGGACCAGGCATCTTCAATTTGAGGTACACATAACATGGTCGAGCCATGAAACGTGCATAAGCTAGCCTGCCCAAAATGGCGTGATAAGCACTCTGGAAATCCACAACTTCAAACGTCAACTTTTCTTTGCGGTAATTCTTGGAATCACCGAAAACCACATCAAGAGCAATTTGGCCGAGTGACTTAACCTTCTTTCCAGGAATGACTCCATGGAAACTCATATTGATGGTACTGAGTCTGGACATTGGAATGCCCATCCCTTTCAACGTCTCTGCATATAATATATTCAGCCCACTGCCACCATCCATCAAAACTTTAGTCAGTCAAGTGCCTTCGACGACTGAGTCGACCACCAAAGGTTGGCTCCCAGGGGTGGCTATGTGTGTCGGATGATCGGACTGGTCGAATGTGATGGTAGTCTGAGACCATTTCAGATAACTGGGTGTCACCGGAGCAACCATATTCACCTCTCAGTTGATAACTTTCAATCGACTTTTGCTTTCAACATCAGCAAAAATCATCAAGGTGGAATTGACCTGGGGATATCCATCATCACTATCTTCTTTGTCTTCAACTTTGTCCGACTCCTTTTCCTTATCTTTGGGCTGTTTCCCCTGGAATTGCCAGATCAAGAGCCGACACTGTCGAGTGGTATGTTTTGGGTAAATGAATTTACCCTCCTCATCTTTCTTCGTGTGGATGTGGCACGGCAAATCCATCACGTCATTCCCTTCCTTGTCCTTCACCTTCTTAGGGTTCCAAGACCCTTTGGGCTTTCCTTTAAACTTTCCTTGAGTCACGGCCAAGGCTTCTCCAGGAGTAGCTGGTTCGGCTTTCCGCTTCTGCTTCCGACTGGAGTTCCCTCCTCCGATTTCGTTGGCGACTGACTTGTGCTTGCCACTCCGGAGCCAACCCTCTTCTTCACCATTGGCATACTTGGTGGCAATCTCCATCATTCGACTCAGAGACATGTCTCCGGTTCGACCGAATTTTAGGTTCATCTTCAGATTTAACGCCTTCCTTGAAGGCACAGATCGTCTGGTGATCGATACATTCTCTCTTGTGTGATGCAACGTGATCCATCTCTCGATGTAATCCTCGAGTTTCATTCGACTTACACACAAGATTGCAGCTCACAACCCCGCTGGTCGCTTGCAAGTTCCTTCAAATGCCGACAAACACTCGGGCAAGATCTTCCCAAGTGTAAATGCTGCATTGGGTGCTAACTCGATTCAACCATGCTCGCCGAGCCTCCAACATAAGAGGTAGGTGTTTCATGGCCACCTCATCGTTGCCGCCGCTAATCTGAACAGCCACTCGGTAGTCTTCAAGCCAAGTATCGCTTGGACTCACCGTGAACTTACTAACTCCGCCGCCAACCTGAAGTTGGGAGGAATCACCGCGCCACGATGGCTCTGCTGAAGCACTCGCCCCAAACGTACTCGCTGCTGGTAGGCACATCTCTATCATGACCTTCTTGGTGAGCTCTGTTCTCGCCGACCAAACCTTGAACGATAATGAATTCAGATCAAAACCTGGTTCCTGTGGGTCGATTGAATCCTTCGCCCAACACCGTGGCCGACGCTCACATCCTCATTGCCGAGGCGTGCACGATCCACCCCTTGGGGGAGGGGTGGGCACTCGACGTCGATCATTGCGATCGAATCGGTGATCATACTGCTCACGATCCTTGTACTGATCACGCCGGTCTCCACATTCCTCACGCCTCAGAGGCGATCTTGGGCTACGGGCCGACTGGACTGTAGTCGCAGCGACGGATCTGCTGTGAATCCTATTCCGTGACTGTGAGATAGCTGAATTGTGATCTCCCGCTGCCCGGAGTAATGCTCTGATCTGTAACAAGCCTCTGCCAGCCTCTGACTGGGAAGCCTGAATCGACTCTGCTATCCGGGCTGCAACTGCTAAATTCTGAATCGGAGTTCGATATACCTGAGTCGGTGGTGGAAAGAGTTGACGTCGGCTGGTTTCTGGAACCCGTTGCCGCGCACGCTTGTCGAGTGCTCGCTGGAGGTTCTCTAGTCGAGTGCTCGCTGGAGGTTCTCCAGTCGAGTGCTCGCTGGAGGTTCTCCAGTCGAGTGCGCTCAGCCAGGTTGGCCAGGCGTGCATCCTATAAGGCACGAGCCTCGGGGGTTTCTCCGATGATAGGAGTGTGTAGCGCATCCATGTTTCTGCGGTGAAGTTCTTCCCTCTGCGGCGAAGTGAGGGGCTCGGGTTGATACTCTTCGTGGACCTGCGCCGAATCGCCTCCGCTGTCGCCTCCGTCGGTGCGGGGAAAGCCAGGAGGGCTGCGTGGTCCATTGACCATCAGAACCTCTGCCGTTGGATCACTGCTGTCACACTCGGATGCAGTCTCTACGGAGCCAGTCGACAGATCGAACAGGCCGTAGAGAGATTCGTCGGGCTCGATTGCCGCGACTTGGGGGGTGGCCGACTGGCGGCCACCGCGTGTCTCACCCACCGCTGAAGCCTCGACCGACCGGAGCGCTTGCGCCGGCCGAAAACAGGGGGGAGGACGACATAGAGGTCGACCGATACTGGGTCAACGGTTGCCGCAGGAGGACGCCGCAGACACACGCGCGAAAGTGCGTCGCCCCGTGGACAGGGAGCGCGTCAATGTCGAGCGGAGCCTCTTGAAGCCAAGCGGAGTCGTCGGCGATGAACGTGAGCGTGCCGAGACGGATCTCGCGGCCCTCAACCAAAACTCCGCCTGAAACCATGATGAAGGAGATCAGAAAAATCGCAACTTCTCCAATAAGTCACTAAGACACCTGCCCCATGGTGGGCGCCAACTGTCGTGGTTCTAAGTCTGATAGTAGAATAGGGGGGTAAGAATGGAGAGGCAAGATCCTAGCTATGGAGTAGTTGTATACGCAAGAGGTTTACGAGTTCAGACACTTCTCGAAGGAAGTAACAGCCCTACGTCTCGGAGCCCAGAGGCGGTCGACTAGATTATGCGTATATGAGTTACAGGGGTGCGAACCCTTTACACTGAGGAAGGGGTGACTTATATAGAGTCTGCCAGACCCCTCCGGCCCTCGGTTATGCAGGGTTTAAGGTACATTAAGGTCGGGCGTTACTGGTAATGCCACAAATAAAGTGCTATGATGCCATAAAAGCTACTTAATGACAGACCGTTGCGTGCAGAGTGGCTTTAGGTCTCCTGGCAGTCGAGTGGTTGGCTTCATGGTCGAGTGTCTTCGAGTCCGTCGAGTGGAACCCTTCCAGGTCGACTGAAAGGTGGTTTCCTCTAGAGATGTCCTTGGGGAGGGTATCTTGGACAGGTCCATGACCCTACCCTAGGTACATGGCTTCATCAGGCGAGCCATCGGTTTGACCGCCGCCCGCCTCTCTACCACAACTCGAACTACTCCATATTAGTGGTGCGTCCGAGCGGCCGCACCCCGATCCTCGCTACGCACACACAATCCCCTCTCTCCGCTTGCATCCTCGACGCCGCTCTTAGTCCTCAAAGCCGTCAGTGTATGATGATGTCGCCGAAGCACCCCATCGGAGGGAGTGGCGACGCCGGGGCTGCTAAGGCACCGGAGCACGGTGTGGAGATGGAGACAGAGGTTGCCGTCACTGCCGGCGAGTTATTGCTGCACTCTGACGGCGTCGAGCTTCCACAGCCGGAGGCGGAGTTCCACACCAACTCCGACGACCACTCCGGCGATGACTTCGACGACCACTCCAGCGATGACTCCGACGACGACGGACAACTGGTTAGTCACCTATACCCATTTATGTGTCAAATAGATCATAGGGTTTCTCTGGTTACTCCTGCCTCCCTCTTTTTGGAATAGAAATCATGTGGTTATGTTCTCCCAATCCATGAAATCTGAGTAAGTTTCGTTAGATCCGTGTAGTGTATTGATTGTCTGAATGGTACAGGTGATAAGTGATTAGTTGTTTCATCTGTGCAAATGATTTCTGCTAGTAATCCGACTAGGGTTAGTGTTCATGCTAATAATTCCTAGCCAGGACTTGACAATTGATTTTGAATGACCTACATAGTTTGTGCCATTATTTTCTTCAATATTGGTCTGTACATAGACGACTGTGCTTAAAAATCGAACCATAATCTCTGGATATGTATAAATAAATAGCCATAAATTCCTAATCCTATTTCACGGCATGTAATCAGTGATTTGATGCCAAATTTGTTTTACTATTTGTATAGGTGTTGTTTGACGATGTGGACAGTGAGGATGAAGATGCCCAGAGGAGGTACAAGAGGCGAATCCTGAGGGAGCTTTATGCGGGAATGCATAACAGGCGTATTAGGACCTGGAACGACGGCTATGGATGCCATTTTGCAACCACAAGATTCATGACACGTATCTAAGTGTTCTGGCGCATGCAAGAGGACGGGCTGTTGGCTCCTTCAAGCAGAAGTATTCTCACAGTGTGGCGCACGACGCGTACACCGAGTACCTGGAGAAGCTTCAGGATCGTGTCGGCCGCATGTGAGATGATATGTGGGATGGATCGAACTATGTACGCTTGACTATGCTTAATGACGGTTGAACTATGTACTTATGGTTGAACTATGCTTATGTACGTGTATGCTTATTATCTATGTCTGAGTATGTTAAATAATTCGTCAAATTTTGGTAAAAATTACAACGGGAGGCCAATAAACCAGGACGGAGGTAGTATGTTAATCACACACGGTTCCCAAAATTGGAACCGTGTGCAATGACCTTCATTTTGCCTGTTGCATCAATCACACACGGTTCGCTCTAGCAAACCGTCGCCCCCAAAATTCTTTGTGGCACAGAAAACCCTCACCACCCAATTCAAAAAAGTAAAAAGAAAACCCTCACCATCCCAAGGTCACAAAAACCCTCACCCCGCCCGCCACCCCCTAGGCCCCTTCGATACGTTCCCCATTCACACCTGCGCAAGCTCCTCCGCGTATGCCATGGCACCGCTTATCGTGTCGATAAACACTTAGCTCGATGCCCGCCGCCGCCACTAGGCTACCAGCAAAGCCCACCGCATTTTGCCACTTCCGCTTGCCACCGCGTATCGCCATCGACTTTCTCGATGCTGGTCGCGGTTGACCCAGCTCCGCTTGGTTGGGGAATCTGTCGTACTAAGTGTTCTTTCTCATGGACGACAAGGTAACTAATTTAACGAGATATTATCTCATCTCTTATCCCAGTTCATCTGCCTCCTTTAATCACCCGGCGGAAATCACTGTGAATTCATTTTTATTCGAGCTGATTTTGAGGGTTTTCTTTCATTCATAGAATGTACAGTGCGCCGACACTTCAGGACTTTGCGACCGCCGCCACAGATTCCATCTCATCGTACCAGATAACTTGAGGATGCGCGCGGTATGTTCAATCTCACCCTAAATCGGTTGGCATGGTCTACTTTCCTGAACATATTCTAAATATTGCTACATTTGGATAAAAGGTGCCATGCACCATATACGTCAAAGGGGATTTTTCCCCCTCTTCTTTCTATATTAGGCAAATTAATGATGTATTGTTCTTTCGATTACTCTCATTTTTCCATGACATCATGTTTACCCTATCTGTTTAATTATAGATTTTTGTCCTTTGATTTCAACTGCTGTACAGTTCTTTCAATTTGGGCCCATATTTGCATGTTACCATATTTTCTTTAACGATCCTACCATTTTCTGCAGGACATCCCTCGGTATGCAACAGATTATGTAGGGCACAATTTTTCCCTTTACATAGATCAAGGATCCACAGATGTCATACTACACACAAACCATGGATTTACAATCGTTGCTACTATAAGACTTGATGAACGTGGTGACTCCTGTTTTGGCACTGGCTTTTGGAATGAAATTGCAAAGTTTTATGTACTGAAAGCTGGCACTCAAATTGAACTGCACATAAAAGGGCTTGGTCATGAGATATATGCTAACTTCCCTAACAAAATCATCCGTCCAGACTTTGTTCGAAGTAAGTTTTCTTTTCAACTATCTGCATATGTTGACTTACCCAGCAATGTCAAATGAATTGTGTAGTATTTAAACAACCAATTGTTATTCCCTTTACTTACTATATTCCAACCTAATAACTTCTAGTTACCAATACACTTTTCTGTTGCCCTGTTTTAACTAAATATTCCCTGGACTCCCATTTCTATCAGAAAGCGCCGCTGGCAAGGAGACTCCGGAGGTGGAGAACGGGGGTACCAACAAGCGGAGGTGGGGCGAGCTAGAACCGCAAGCGACTCCAGCAGGCCTACACTTAATCAGCAGCCTCCCCGATGATATGTTGAGAGTCATCATCTCCTTCCTCCCAATCAAATATGGGGCGCGGACAACCCTTGTTTCCCGACGGTTGCGCCCCCTATGGAACTCCAGCCCTCTTGACCTCATCGACACCCACGAGCTCTGCCATGGCTATCACAAAAGCTTGGATGCGTTCTCCAAGATCCTCGGCAGTCACCTTGGCCCAACCAAAGGCCTTAGAATGGGCAAGGACCGAGCCAAGCTGACGACTGGTTCCGATCCCCCACCCTAGATCAGCTCGAGGAGCTCACTTTTGATGATGAGCATATGTTGTTGCTGCCAACATCCGCACTCCGCCACGCCTACGCGCTGCCGCCAAGTTCAGAACTGCCATTTCCGCCTTAATGACGCTACCATTTTATTCTACCATGACTGGAGCACCTCGAGCTCGTCGTCGTCTGCTTCTCAAAGGGTGACATGGAGCGCCTGCTCCGTGGCTGTACTGCACTCGAGTACCTTCATCTTCAGGCGATTAATGAGTTGAGTACCTTCCACATCACCTCCATGACTCTCCGGACTATTTATGTCTGTTGCTGGTGTGGCACGAAGACATCACAAGATGTGTACCACAGTATGGTCATCCAGGACACACCTGCACTTGAGAGATTACTTGTAGTTGATCAAGAAGGTCCAACAATAATCAATGTAATTTCTGCGCCAAAATTGAAAGTGGTGGGCTACTCGTCTGTCAAATACTCTGAACTTGTTATTGGATCCACACCCGTTCAGGTACAACAGCCGCCTTCTACCTCTCCTTCTACAAATTAACATTATTTCTAATTTTGAAGATGTTTGTTCATCTGCCATTCAAAAAATGATTCTGACAAGCTTGACCCTGAAACTGCGCACAGTGAAGGTCTTGGCACTAGAATCTATTGGGCCCGACCTGGAGCAAGTTGTCAGTTTCCTAAGATGCTTTCCGTGCCTGGAGAAGCTATATATCGAGGTGATGTTCCTTTCCTGTTAAGTGTTAACCATAAGGGAGTTCAATTTGTGACACCTTTTTCCAAGTTTACAATGACAATGTAGTACGATTTTTAAAGGTTCTTCTGGAGGATTTCAGTACATACATGCCCCCCCCCCCAATATTGGTTGCTTGATCCATATGGTTACAATCAATAAGCATTTATCCTTTGGATTCATATGTACTAGTTTTCTTAGGGAACTTTTCATCCACTCCAACCTCTTGGGAAGAAGGCTACGTTTTTCTAGAATGTAATCAAATGCCCATGTTAATCATGTCAGATTGGAGATGGCATGTTAGTGCAGTTTAAAAATCCTGCAAAACAAATAGCTAGGCATGTAGTAATGTTCAAAACTGCATGTAGGCACTAACACATTTTCTTCTTTTGTAGATAAGATTAGGCCCAGTGGTAGATAATGTGATACAATATAACAATCACGTCGAATGCCTAGATCTGCATCTCTCAGAAATTACTTTGAACTCCTACCGAGGGACCTTACCGGAGATTATATTCACCAGGTTCTTTGTTCTCACAGCAAGGGTGCTGAAGGAAATGAGGTTTGCCCTACATTTATTTCGCAAAAATGAATGGTTTGTTGATCAGCGCCGGTGCCTGCGGCAGAATGGAGTAGGCTCCAAAAATGTTGAATTTCATTTTGGAACTTCAGATGATAGAGTAATCGGAAGTCATCGTGTCAACCCCATACATGAATTCTCAGTGGCTGACCCCTTTGCAAAAAATGTGAGGTTTCGAAGCCAGACTTAGAAGCGGTGATATTAGTTTGAACCTCTCCGATATCCATGTTCAGCGGATCAGTGCAAGCGTTTGCAGCTGATGAGCTGAATTTCATTTCTAATATCAGTTTGAACCTTGTAATCGTCGAATTTGAGCCATATAATTCTGGAATTTGAACCTTGTAACATTTCGAGCTTTTGTGGTACAATCATTGAAATGGCATCGTATGAGACTCGTATATTGCTAGCACTATTTTGACCTTAATATGCAATGGTTTTGGATTCTATTAACCATTATCGAATTAGTTTAACTTGTCAATCTCACAACACACGATCTGTATAGCTAACTCGACTGTGATCTTCGACATTATTGCACACAGTTGGTTTCTTCCACCGTGTGCAGTGTAGAGCATAGAATTAATTATCGCCCTTGAGTGTCCATCATCACCCTTCTGTGTAACTTTGACCTCATCACCCAAGGGTAAACTTATGACCAAATTCATTCCACATACTTCGTTTTTACAAAGCTTTTTGCCAATAAATGCCCACGTTTGTCCCTCTTCTAGCCGATGCATGGCCAAACTAGCCGGGCAGGAAGCTTGCATGGTAAACAGCGCGGTAGCGCGGGAACAGGCTCACCGATGATGCATTTGGCGCCTCTTCGAGCCCACGCGTGCGGTGCGATGTTGTCAAGCGTGCACTAGAATCCTCCGCTATGAACGCCGTGACAACATGTGATGATTACAGGCCGGCCGGCCCCCATTTATTACAGCGACCATTTAACCTACCCTTGTGTCTCTTCAACCTTTTGATCGCGCCCCATTATTGCAAGAAGCACACTCACCACGAGAATTTCTTAGAGGGTATCCTACGCGGCTCCATTGGCGCTCCGAGCGGCTGCCGACGACGAGTAGCAGTTCACCATGCGTGCCGTGGTGGACACCCACAGAAGGTTCATGGACCTCTCAGTGGTGTACACCAGCGACGCGGTCTGGGTGGAGCACTCCATCCACATCATGGAGCTGTTGCTTGCCGAGGAGAAGTACAAGGTGGTCGAGTTCGACCTCGAGTACACCCGCGCTCGTGCCGGGTCTCGTCCCAAGGTTGCGGTCACCCAGATGTGCGTGCGCCACCACGTCCTCGTCTACCGCTACTGCCTGGCCACAAGGCCTTGCGAGCGTTTCGCCAGGTTTGTCAATGACCCCCACTACATGTTCACCAACGATGTAAAGGCGCTCGAGAATTCGGGCATCGCCTGCCAGAATATTGTCGACATCCAGGGCCAATACAAGATCAGGGCAGCAAGGAGCATGAGAAGGACTCACTGGTTCACCGTGCCAAGGCCATCATCGATCCCTACTACAGAGACATGAAGGATTCGTGCAACAAGGACAAACGTGCCTGGCACTTGGCCTGGATGGAGAAACTCGACAAAGCTCACGTCGTGTACACGGCCAAGGAGGCGTACACGATCTATGACATGTACATGTGGATCGTTGACATGAGGAAGTCCCTCCTTCCCCAAAACGGCCAGGGATCCAGCCGGAAGCAGAGCAATGGCAAGTGTTGTCGCAACAATAAGTAGATGATTAGATCCTCGTTTCTCCTACTTTAGTATGCATGCAATTGCTTTCTTTAGTGTGTGGAAATGTTATGTGTGTAGTCACTTGTGTAATTGTATGCTTAACTGTCTTTTTAAGTATATATGTTGATGCTCTATAGACAGAGTGTAGATGTTGTGCGGACAATGAAAATCATATCGCACACGGACTAAACAATGGAACCCGGTGGTGGTGTTTTCATCAATCACTCACAATTGTATACCAGCAATCGTTTGCTCACAACACACACGGCTTGTTAGCAGTAATCGCCTGTGTTGTTATCCGTCTTCACACATGTTTCCGATTACAAACCTGTTTGCCTCGTATCACACATATATTGTTCATTTGAATTGTTTCTGTTCTCATGTCTCAACGCAAGTAGTTCATCTGAGTGAACCACATGGCGTATATCGCACACACCTTTGATCTGGCTGACCATTCCTTTTGTGTTGCCTAATCACAAACAGTTCATCCGAGTGAAGCATATGATGTACATCACACACACCTTCATCTGGCTGCCTGTTTCTTTTGTTCTCCTCATAGCAAACGGTTAATTGAGCTGAACCGTATGCCCTACATCACACACGCAACTAAAATCTGAACCGTGTTTGATGCATCCTCCATCGCAAATGTTTTGCACCTTTTTTGACGGGTTTTTTACACCATCGTTTGCGAGTATGGCATCGCACACAGTTTCGTCGAAGGGTCTCTAGTCGTAGTGTCGCGTTAGCAGCATCCTATAGTAGTGTCTTACCCCAAGGTGACTCCAAATATCCATGGCTCTACGACATGTGAACAAGCAATGTTGGGAATCCTCCATACCAACTCAACATATTGGGATTGCACTGTTGTTGGTATGCGTATCCCCGCCAATGTCCCCAAGCATGGTAGCACACCCCTAAGAACTTTCCAAGTAAAATGCTTGATCTTTCCAGGGACCCGCAGCCTCCAACAATATTTCCATACATCATACATGAACTGGCTGCCCTGGCCATCTGACCGATTCCATTGATTCCTATATTGGTGATTAAATTCAACATGATACGTTGATTTGGCAGAGAACGAGCCAGATTTTGTGTGGTGCCATCACTAGTACACATCGGTGCTATACAAATGATTTTTAACCCCTTTCCGCGATGGCATTTCGAACCGTCGCCTAGTGAGTGACAGCGATAGGGGGTCCTTCTCACTCGACCCATAAACCGTCGGGGATATGCCCTCCTGGCACACACGCTCGCCAAAATGAGGTCGTGTGCGACTGGCGAGCGCTCAAATACGGAAATACGTACGGTAGAGCTAAAAATACAATTATACAGGCGAAAATGTTTCCGGTCACAAGTACATCCCACACAGTCAGTCCCCGCTAAACGTTTCCGTTCATATGTACATCCCACACAGTCGCTCCAAGGAAAACGATTCCGTTCACAGGTACATCACACACAATTTTTCCCGTTAAATCATTTGTGATAGCATTGCCATTGCACACGATATTAAAAAAATTATCGTTTGCATTATTGAATGCATCACACATGATCCGTAGAAGAAACTGTGTGGCAAAGTTTGTCCATCACACACAGTTTTTATGTGGTAAACGTTTGCGCAAGGTGGCCTAACGCAAACAGTTATCAAGCGAAAGTCGTGTGTGATTGTTCATTGATCCAACACGGTTTATTCCTAGAAACTGTGTGCGTTGCCTGAGATCATCGCCCACGGTATAATATGAATAATCGTTTGCAATAGCAAAACCCAATTAGCAGGCTAATTTGCCCTATTATTAATAATCCATTTATTAATCTAATTGACATTCATATTAAGCACATAATATATTTCATTTCCATATTAAGGAAGCGGGATTTCATAATTGAAATGCATCAGAGTACAACATGATATAGCTTCAGCACTCAGCTACCCCATTGCACAACTGCACCAGCACCAAGTTTCACATGCAACATGTAGAACCTTTCGAAATTAGCATCATAGACGTATATAGACAGATGCATCTCATCTGGCAAACTGCTGAAGTGGAAGGCGAATATTAAGCCTTCATTCATGTTGAAGGTCTTTGCAACTTTAGGCCAGTGCATGTGGATGATTGACCGTCCGTCCTTCGTCCTCTTCAGGAACACTTCAACATTGAACCGTGGGTGTTGTATGAAAACCTTCCTCGCCTCCTGACGATAGTGGTGGTTTGAGAGGTAATCATCAGTGAACTGCTTTGGAAAGGCCTGAAAACAAGGATGTGCATAAATATCTTCTCTATATTGGAAATGGGGCAAAGGATAAAAAAGTAAACGTATAATAGTTAGTACCATCTTGTAGTGGACTGATGTCTTCTTCATTGTGGAGACAAAGATCTTGTTGTTTTTTGTCGCTAATTTCTTTATCCTAACAATCTTTCTAAGTTTTTTGATTTGATTGATATTCATGGACAACTCATTTCCCCATATGCAAAAAGGGTCGAACAGTGGGTCAAAATCTCTGACAGCAGGACCTACATGTGCAAGACCAAATTGTTAGAAACCTAAAATTAGAATGGTTCCTACAATTGCACAATAATGTGCTATTAGACAACGGACCATGCATGTGCTAACCTCGATTGTAAACCTCAGTGCTTCCCATTGTTTTCCTGTAACACATATAAGGTAGTTAGTCATCAGGTTAAGTAAGGGTTTGCATGCTATCAGTAAAACATGTTGATGAAAAATAAGCACATTGCATATTCATCAGATCAATTCAAGCCACATGGAAAACCCATTTATCCAAACCAAGCATGATTAAGAACTAGGAAATATAGCACTTGTATATGTTTCTCATGTATTAAGTGCAGCCAAATTTGATTTATTCCTCACATGCACAACAATACAAAATTCTACCCACGACAATTGGACATCGCATTGCAGAACTGAACCAAGCAGTTAACTAAACACCACAACAAATGAACCAAACATTAATTGAGCACCACATTGCACAATATAACATACTCCTAATAGAAGATCAGATGGTTAACCAAACCAAGCATGCTTAACAACTTGAAAATATAGCAATTTTATTTGTTTCACATGTATTTACTACAGCCAAATTCAATTTATTCCTCACATGGTATACAATAACAGAATGCACCCACAACTATTGAACATCGCATTGCAGAATTGAACCAAACAGTTAACTAAGCACCACAACACAAACAAACCAAACGTTAATTGAGCACAACATTGCACAATGTATAACCAAACCAAGCATGCTTGACAACTTGGAAATATAGCAATTGTATTCGTTTCTTATGTATTTTGTAAAGATAAATTCGATTTATTTCTCACATGGAAGACAATACAAAATTGCAGCCTGGAGAATTGAACATCACATTTGCATAATTGAACCAAACAGTTAACTGAAGATGACAACTAATTAACAAAACAGTTAATAAGTGAGGACCACACTGCACGACATATAGAACATATACACTAGAGCAACAGATTGCATGGTAAAATTAGATAGCACAGTTCACTAGAATTTGTGAAGGAAAGGCACGAGCAGCACACGCAACGGGTAAACCGGGCATGCTTAGCCGGCATAGCTAGCAAATGGCAAGGTGCTCCTCCAAGATCTGGGGGTCGGCACAAACGGCAGCCATCGCGACCTTATCCGCACGTGCGGCCGCGATTGGCCTCTCCGTTGCCAAATGCTCCTTGAGATCCTGGCTATACTACATGCACCATGGCTTAGGACGGCGCTTATTTGGTGGAGGGGTCGGTGATTTGGGTCGAAGGTGTCGCGCCCGCGCCGGGTGTCGGGGCATGTGGGATGTGGAAGGAGGAGGAGGATGAGGGTCAGGTGTGGATTACCTGCCTGGATAGACGAGGCCGGGCAGTGTGAAGGAGGGTCGCCGACGAGGAGGCGGCGCTGCAAGCAAGGAGTGAAGGTTTCAACTTGGAAAGGAAGGCAAAAACAGGGAAATGTGGCTTTTGGTAAGGGGGAGGGGGCGGGGAGGTAGATATTTCCGCGGAAGCCGAAAATTTGGATCGCTTTAGCGAAAAAAACTAGCACGCAAAGTGTCATCAAACACGGTCCCTTATTTAGAACTGTGCACGATATGTGAACATCACAAACGATTCAGATAGCTTAACCCTTGTGTGATGAGTTTGAACGTCAAAAATTTTGGTTCAAATTTCCATGGTTAGAGTGGTCATTCACGTCATTGCATAATTTGGGTACACAAGGGAGACTACAGCACACCCATACTTCTTAATCGAGCAAGTTCAACAATTAAATAGAGCTAGCTGACCTAAACATTATTCTAACAAATTAAAGACCGACGCTCTTAATTAAACAAAACAAAGAGTACTAGTACTGCGACTAGTGCTCGTCGATCTCCGCCGCCGCCTCCATGTCCAATTCATGCCCGACGGTCTCTTGGGGAAGGGGCTCCATGGAATCCATCGCACCATACTCGGCAAGCATCTCGTCATCCATGTCCGCCATCTCTTTGGAAAAGGCCGCCATGAGCTGGGTATGGGCGGCCGTGATCTGGGCTTGGACGGGCTCCGTCGTTGCAAGGTATGCGGCGGAGGAACGGACGGCTGCTTGAACGCTCTCGGCGATTGCCAACTTTTCGGTCGTGGGTTGCCGACCGTTGTCGGAGAAGCTTTGTTTGATTTGTGTGGTGACCGCCACAAGCTGGGTGTGGGAGGCCTCGACATGGTCGTGGGCGGCCTCCATCAGGGCTAAGGCCGTTGCTGCAGAACGGACAGCTATTGTGCCGCTCTCGCCAGTTGCTATCCCCGAGGCAGATGTTGCTGCCGCCACCTGAGAAGCAACAGCGGCCTTCTGGGCTGCCTTGGCCGCCCGGTCGCAGATTGCGGCCACGCTCATGCACCTTGTCAGCACGTGCATGGCGGCTGCGGCCGCGCTCTCGCTAGAGTGGGCCACCGAAGTTGCCCTCACGGCGCGAGTCCACGTGCCCATCTTTCACCGGCAATGATTGAATAGTGAAATGATATTTGGGGAGCGAGCTAGTGTGCTTGAGGCGCCGACCGTGGACTGTAGCCGACGCACCTTCTCGCGTAAGCCATAGGCGTACTATACACCGACGGTGCTCCAAGATATTTTGTGTTGCATCTCACACGGTTGGTGATAATAAACTATGTGCGATCTACTTGATTTTTCATCTTGATTTGAATTACATAATGGGGTCACAGCGGCAATGGACGGTGTTTGAATCGCTAGACCTTTTATCTGCAGTGAACATGAAACTATATGTGTCTCGTAAAAGAATTGGAATTATTCAGGGTTCGTTTGAACATTTTATACATTAAATTGGTTTTCTAGCCATTTCAGGTGCACAATTCAAAATTAAACTACATGCACATGCTTCGGCGCATCAACATGGGTTGTAAAATCATATATGTGTCCATGGGTTTATGCTTATGTCCCATGCAAGAAATGGGGATGAAATTCGAACACCATGGCACCGTGGCTCTCCGGCAAACATCGACGTACTTGCTTTTGTAATTCTACTAAATCCAAAATTTGTCTGAAATTCGTGAAACTTGGCATGCTATCATGAAGCGGCATCAACATGTCGTGGTAAAAATTTTGTCCCATTTGGGGTAGGTTTGGGTATAAGCTTCTCATAAACGAGAGCTTCTCACAACAAGTGTGATGGTTTCAGTAGGGAACGTTTCACCTTTCTGAACGAAACGATATCGTTGCCTCTTCTCTATTTCAATTTTTTTTCCTAGTGTCTACATAGAACACCAGGAGTGTTGTGTCAATTTTTTGGGATTTTCGGGGTTCGCTTGGACATTTTTTATACATTAACTGAGTTTTCTATGCATTCATGTGCATAATTCAAATTTAAACTACAGGCACATGCTCTAATGCATATAAATTAGTTGAAAATTCAAATCTGTGTCCTTGGTTGCCTGCTTAGGTCCCACGCAAGAAATGGGAATAAATGTCAAACACCCTGCCACCGTCACTCGACCGCAAACATTGAGATACCTGGTTTTTAAATTCTAGTAAATCCAAAGCTCGTCTGAAATTCATGAAACTTGGCATGTTGTCATGGAGCGGCATCAACATGTCGTGGTAAATTATTTGTCCCATTTGGGGCAGGTTTGGGGATATGCTTCTCACAAACCAGAGCTTCTCACAACAAGCCTGATGGTTTCGATAGGGAACGTTTCACCTTTCTGGACGAAACGATATCCATTGCCTCTTCTCAATTTCAATTTTTTTTCCTAGTGTCAACATAGAACAACAGGAGTGTTGTGTCAATTTTTGGGATTTTTCGGGGTTCGTTTTGGACATTTTTATGCATTAATTGAGTTTTCAATGCATTTATGTGCATAATTCAAATTTTAACTACATGCACATACTCTAGTGCATATAAATTGGTTGGAAATTCAAATTTGTGTCCTTGGTTGCATGCTTAGGTCCCATGCAAGAAATTGGAATGAATGCCAAACACCCTACCACCGTCACTCGGCCGCAAACATTGAGATACCTGGTTTTTAAATTCTATTAAATCCAAAAATCATCTGAAATTCATGAAACTTGGCATGCTATCATGGAGCGGCATCAACATGCCATGGTAATTTTTGTGTCCCATTTGGGGCAAGCTTGGGTATATGCTTCTCACAAACCATAGCTTCTCACAACAAGCATGATGGTTTCGATAGGGAACATCCCACATTTGGGGACGAAACAATATCCATTGCCTCTTATTGCTTTCAAAAAATTTCTTGTGTCAACATAGAACAACAGGAGTGTTGTGTCAATTTTTGTGATTTTTTGGGGCTCATTTGGGCACTTTTATGCATTAACTGAGTTTTCAATGCATTCATGTTCATAATTCAAATTTGAACTACATGCACATGCTCTAATGCATATAAACTGGTTGAAAATTCAAATATGTGTTCTCGTTGCATGCCTAGGTCCCATGCAAGAAATGAGAATGAATGTCAAGCACCCTGCCACCGTCACTCGACCACAAACATTGAGATAACTGGTTTTTAAATTCTAGTAAATCCAAAACTCGTCTGAAATTCATGAAACTTGGCATGCTATCATGGAGCGGCATCAACATGCCGCGGTAAATTATTTTGTCCCATTTGGGGCAGGTTTGGGTATAAGCTTCTCACAACAAGCATGATGGTTTCGGTAGGGAACGTCCCACCTTTGGGGACGAAACGATATACATTGCCTCTTATTGCTTTCAAAAAATCTCTCGTGTCAACATAGAACAACAGGAGTGTTGTGTCAATTTTTGTTATTTTTTGGGGTTTGTTTGGACATTTTTATGCATTAACTGAGTTTTCAATGCATTTATGTGCATAATTCAAATTTGAACTACATGCACATGCTCCAGTGCATATAAATAGGTTGAAAAAATAAATATGTGTCCTTGGGTGCGTGCTTAGGTCCCACGCAAGAAATGAGAATGAATTTCAAACACCAGGGTGATACGTCTCCAACGTATCTATAATTTTTGATTGCTCCATGCTACTTTATCTACTATTCTGGGCAATATTGGGCTTTATTATTCACTTTTATATTATTTTTGGGACTAACCTATTAACCAGAGGCCCAACCCAGATTTGTTGTTTTATGCCTATTTCAGTGTTTCGAGGAAAAGGAATATCAGACGAAGTCAAAACGGAACGAAATCAACTGGAGAAGTTATTTTTGGAAGGAAAGCAACCCAGGAACTTGGAGTGCATGTCAGGAGATACGGGCTGCCCACGAGGTGGGGGCCCCGGCGCGCCTCTGCCTCATGGGGCCCTCAGAGCTCCTCCGACGCACTCATTTCACCCATATATACCACGTGCCCTAAAACTTCCGTAATGTAAGATAGATTGGGAGTTCCGCCCGCAAGCCTCTCAGATCCACCAAAACCTCTCGGGAGCCCATTCCGGGCACCTGCCGGAGGGGGATCCCATCACCGGTGGCCATCTTCATCATCCCGGCGCTATCCATGACGAGGAGGGAGTAGTTCACCCTCGGGGCTGAGCGTATGTACCAGTAGCTATGTGTTTGATCTCTCTCTCTCGTGTTCTCTCTCGTGTTCCTCTAGGGCACGACCTTGATGTATCCCGAGCTTTGCTATTGTAGTTGGATCTTATGATGTTTCTCCCACTCTACTCTCTTGTGATGAATTGAGTTTCCCCTTTGAAGTTATCTTATCGGATTGAGTCTTTTATGAGAACACTTGATGTATGTCTTGCCGTGATTATCTGTGGTGACAATGGGATATCATGTGCCACTTGATGTATGTTTTGGTGATCAACTTGTGGGTTTCGTGACATTGGGAACCTATGCATAGGGGTTGGCACATGTTCTTGACTCTCCAATAGAAACTTTGGGGCACTCTTTGAAGTACTTTTATGTTGGTTGGATGAATCTGAGATTGTGTGATGCATATCGTATAATCATGCCCACGGATACTTGAGGTGACAATGGAGTATCTAGGTGACATTAGGGTTTTGGTTGATTTGTATCTTAAGGTGTTATTCTCGTACAAAATCTTTTATAGATTGATCCGAAAGAATAACTTTGAGGTGGTTTCGTACCCTACCATAATATCTACGTTTGTTCTCCGCTATTAGTGGCTTTGGAGTGACTCTTTGTTGCATGTTGAGGGCTTGTCATATTATCTATATATGTTATTATTGTGGAGAGAACTTGCACTAGTGAAAGTATGAACCCTAGGCCTTGTTTCCTATCATTGCAATACCGTTTACGCTCACTTTTACAACTTGCTTCCTTGCTGTGTTTATTATTTCAGATTACAAAAACCTTTATCTACTATCTATTTTGCACTTGTATCACCATCTCTTCGTCGAACTAGTGCACCTATGCAATTTGCCATTGTATTGGGTGTGTTGGGGACACAAGAGACTCTTTGTTATTTGGTTGCAGGGTTGTTTGAGAGAGACCATCTTCATCCTATGCCTCCTACGGATTGATAAACCTTAGGTCATCCACTTGAGGGAAATTTTCTCTGTCCTACAAACCTGCACTTTAGGGCCCAACAACGTCTACAAGAAGAAGGTTGTGTAGTAGACATCAAGCTCTTTTTCTCGCGCCGCTGCCGGGAGGCTAGGTAAAGGGCACTCACTCACACCCCGTCAACTAAGCTCTTTTCTGGCGTCGTTGCCGGGGAGGTGAGTGCTTGAAGGTATATCTTTAGATCTTGCAATCGAATCTTTTGTTTCTTGTTTTAGCACTAGTTAGTTTATAAAAGAAAATTACAAAAAAAATGGAGTTAAGTTTGTCTCATACGCTTCACCTTTTTAATATATTTCGTGAGTATGATGGAAAGGAAAATTGTGCCAAAGTGCTAGAAGTAGAATTACATAGAATGCTTGGCATGAAATATGTGAATGATGAGCATGATTGCAATGTTGTTAGTACGAATTCCTTGAATATCCATGATGCTAATGATATGCAAAGCCACAAGCTTGGGGAAGCTATGTTTGATGAAGATGATATTTTTTTGTCCCCCAAGTTTGATGAGCAAATTTACTATGATGAAAGCATGCCTCCTATCTATGATGATTATTGTGATGACACGTATGCTTTAAAGAATAATGATAACCATGAAACTTGTCATCTTGATCTTAATTTTCAATCATATGATAGTTATTTTGTTGAGTTTGCTCCCACTACTATTGATGAGAAGAATTTTGCTTATGTGGAGAGTAGTAAATTTTCTATGCTTGTAGGTCATGAAAAGAATGCTTTAGGTGCTGGTTATATTGTTGAATTCATTCATGATGCTACTGAAAATTGTTATGAGGTAGGAACATATGCTTGTAGGAGTTGCAATAATGTCAACTTTCCTCTCTATGTGCTTAAAATCTTGAAGTTATGCTTGTTTTACCTTCCTATGCAAGTTGATTATTGTTCCCATAAGTTGTTTGCTCACAAAATCCCTATGCATAGGAAGTGGGTTAGACTTAAATGTGCTATTCATGTGCTTCATGATGCTCCCGTTACGTTTCAATTCTTATCTGTTATGTGAGCATCATTGCCATCATCATGCCTAGCTAGAAAGGCATTAAAGAAAAGCGCTTGTTGGGAGACAACCCAATATTTATCCTTACTGTTTTTGTGTGTCCACATGATTATTCTACTGTAGTAATTATGTTTTATAGCTTTTGTTTCAATAAAGTGCCAAGTAAGACCTTTAGGATAGCTTACGGTGATAGTTGTGTTGATCCTGCTGAAAATCAGAAACTTTTGCACCC
Source organism: Aegilops speltoides (assembly GCA_021437245.1). NCBI lineage: Eukaryota > Viridiplantae > Streptophyta > Magnoliopsida > Poales > Poaceae > Aegilops > Aegilops speltoides. The sequence goes on from CM038145.1 coordinate 219,548,449, forward strand.
AGTAATTTAGTTTTGTTAATTCACAGAAACGTTATTCTAATCGGACTCTTTTTGCTCTGGATTGGTACACGAATAGCTTAGGACTTCCTAATTTTTTAGGATTTTTGGAATTCCATAAGTATACGTTTGATACAGATTACTACAGACTGTTCTGTTTTTGACAGATTCTGTTTTCTATGTGTTGTTTGCTTATTTTGATGAATCTATGAGTAGTATCGGAGGGTATGAACCATAGATAAGTTGAAATACAGTAGATATTACATCAATATGAATTTAGAATGAGTTCATTACAGTACGTAAGTGGTTGTTTTACTTTCTTGTACTAACGGAGTTTACGAGTTTTCTGTTGAGTTTTGTGTTGTGAAGTTTTCAAGTTTTGGGTAAAGATTCGATGGACTATGGAATAAGGAGTGGCAAAGAGCCTAAGCTTGGGGATGCCCATGGCACCCCAAGATATTCAAGGATAACCAAGAGCCTAAGCTTGGGGATGCCCCGGATGGCATCCCCTCTTTCGTCTTCGTTCATCCGTAACTTTACTTGGAGCTATATTTTTAGGGTCTTTTACATCTGTATCCCTAACTCGAACCCACTACTCACATTTGCCCCTAATTTTGAAGTGTGATCAAATTTGCCCCTCCGCCGTTAAGTGCACATATAGAAATGCCCTTCCGTGCCGTTTCCATCCAGTCAAAGGGGTTGACCGCTATCTGAACGTTTGCTGGACAATTTGCCCCTAACTCCATGTGTCACTTACAGGTGGGACCAACAACTCTAAATAATAAACTCTTTCTCTCACTCACCCCTCTCTATCACTTACAAGTGGACCCAACCGACATAATAAAAATAGAAAAACTTTCTCCCTCACAGCCTCCCTCTCTCTCTCACAGCCCCCCCCCGCCAGGGTCAACACCGGCCCTTGCCTGGTCATGGCGAGGCTTGGCGGCTCTGATGGCCGTCGCCGGCGAGGGCCGGGCGCGCCTGCATGTGAGGGCCACAAGGCAGGCTCTAGGTGGTCTGGCGGGGCGGGGGTGGAGGTCAAGGAGGACGGCGGCGCATGGCGGCGCCATGGACGGGGACGGTTCCGACACAACTCTGCCGCCCGTAGCTATCGTCGGAGCCGATGCTCCCGTGCCACTCCAACGAGCGTTTATTGGTCTACGTGATCTGCAACTCCATTCAGCCCACTCCCCAAGCCTCCTCGTCTCTTGTAACGAGTGCTCTAAGTACGCCTAAGAGCGTCCAGAGCTTCTGCCAAGGACGTCGTTGCTAGCCACCGTGGCCGGAGGCCAGATAGAGAGGTACGAGCATGTCTATGAGCTCCGTCTTGCGCCTCTCCTCCGGCCTGCATGTTCAATCAGGCCTGGGGCCACCTATACATGACGCACGATACCTCGAGATCCGCCACGGCCGTCGCTCTTCCCCTCCTAAATTCGGCTGCCCCGATCCCCCCTTGACCTACCCGACCACTGTGTCGTCATCGTGGAAAGCTTGCGCCCTATATCCATCTTCCCACACTCGATTCCGTGCCCGGAGCGCACTGCCCGAAGCAGACCGCCATGACCGACCTCGGCTAGCTCAGCCGTGCGGCCTCCTCCCATGACAAGATACTGCGCCAAGGCCAAGATGCCTACTGCAGGTTCGACGCGGCTACGCGGCGTGCCTCGCGCTCTCCTCCCGCGGCCATCCGCCCCCTACGGCGAGCCGCCGGCGAGCTCATCCTCTCACGCATGGGCACACAAGGATCGGCATTGACCCTGACAGTGGGTCCTGTGGCCCACATGTCAGGCAGAGTGAGAGTGAGAGGTAATGAGAGAGGGAGAGAATTTCTTTTTATATGTAAGGAAGGAGGGGCAAAAATGTCAAAGAAACGGCACGGGAGCGGTCAAACAGCCTTGACTGGACGGAAACGGCACGGAGGGGCATTTCTGTAAGAGCACATAACGGCGGAGGGTCATTTTTGAGGAGGCTTTTGAATTAGGGGTATATCTAATTAGGTGGTTCGAGTTAGGGACAGAAATGCAAATGGCCCATATTTTTATTCACCACATGATATGTGTTTTGCTTGGAGCGTCATTTTATCTTGTTAGTATTTGCTTGCTGTTAATTAGATTAATGTTTTGCATCTTTAGTTCCAATAAGAAAGTCAAGGATAGCCTTTGCCATGCTTATTTTGCTAGTATACATGTTGCTGTTTGAAAACAGAAAGTTTACCGGTGTTGCAAAAATCCCTAGAAAAGTCAGAGAGCGGTATAATGTTGAATCTTATTGAATATTGAGATCTGATAAATTTATTACAGTGGGAATTTTAGTTCATAATTTTTGGAGTTAGGGAAGTATTGATACTCTTGCATTCTTTACACACTGTACTGTTTTGACAGATTGCTGTTATGTTTGCATTGTTTGCATATGTTTGCTTGTTTAATGATTCTATTTGAGGATAGGAGTATTAGATATGCAGAGGCATTTAGTATTCAATGTTGAATAATAATTTTAGTGATTTGTTACAGTAGAAAATGATAAGGTTTTGCATTGGTTTATACTAACCTATCTCACGAGTTCTTGTTGAGTTTGTTATGGATGAAGCTTTTGATAAAAAGAGAAACCATGATATGATAGGAATTAAGGAGACACAAAAGTTCAAGCTTGGGGATGCCCAAGGCACCCTAAGATAATATTTCAAGAAGTTTCAAGCATCTAAGCCTGGGGATGCCCCGGTAGGCATCCCACCTTTCTTCTTCAACAACTATCGGTTAGTATCGGTTGAGCCTAAGTTTTTGCTTCTTCACATGTGTTGTGTGTAACGCCCCGGACACACCCGCCGGTGGTCGTTACTCCTGGCGGGATCTAGACTGGCCCCACAGATCAATACTAGTCTTTTCTGCACACTTTGTCCTCACTCGTGCGCACCCGGGAGCAACTTCCCGGTCGGTCACCCATCCTGAAACTACTCCAAGCTGAGCACGCTTAACTTTGGAGTTCTTTCCGAATGGGCTCCCGGAAAAGAAGGAATTCCTTATTGATATGAGTAGTCTATCATCCCTAATAAGCCAGGCTATCACATACACCCACACTCAGAGGAACCGACGTCCTCGTCGGGCCACAGGAACGTTCCCTCTTGGCACAACCGTCTCATGCATCCGGTCCGTACATGTGCCATGCCGTGTGCCACGACGGGTCACAAACGTCATGAACAACATGACCGCGCACCTGTCCGCAACCATCCGTGTAACCGCGAGGGTCGGCTCTGATACCAACTTGTAACGCCCCGGACACACCCGCCGGTGGTCGTTATTCTGGCGGATCTAGATCGCCCCACAGATCAATACTAGTCTTTTCGCACACTTTGTCCTCACTCGTGCGCACCCGGGAGCAACTTCCCGGTCGGTCACCCATCCTGAAACTACTCCAAGCTGAGCACGCTTAACTTTGGAGTTCTTTCCGAATGGGCTCCCGGAAAAGAAGGAATTCCTTATTGATATGAGTAGTCTATCATCCCTAATAAGCCAGGCTATCACATTGTGCTATCCTTGCAATGTTTTCTTTAGCTTTGCTTGCTGTTTGAATAAAGTATCAAGATTTGAAATTCTTTAATGAGAGAGAGTCTTCGCATAGTTACATAATTATTTGACTACTCATTGATCTTCACTTATATCTTTCGGAGTAGTTTTTGTTATTGCTCTAGTACTTCACTTATATCTTTCGGAGTAGTTTTTGTTATTGCTCTAGTACTTCACTTATATCTTTTAGAGCACAATGGTGGTTTTATTTTGAAGATATAGATGAACTCTCATGCTTCACTTAGATTATTTTGAGAGTCGTTAATAGCATGGTAATTTGCTTAATGTTAATATACTTGGTATTCAAGATATGTGAAACTTTCTTTTGAGTGAATTGAATACTAAGATAAGTTTGATGCTTGATAATTGCTTTGAGATATGGATGTAGTGATATTAAAGTCATGCTAGTTGGGTGATTATGAATTTAAAGAATGCTTGTGTTGAAGTTAGCAAGTCCCGTAGCATGCACGTATGGTTAAAGTTGTGTAACAAATTTGAAACGTGAAGTGTACCTGGCTTGTGCATCCTTATGAGTGGCGGTCGGGGACGAGCGATGGTCTTTTCCTACCAATCTATTCCCCTAGGAGCATGCGCGTAGTACTTGATTTTTGATGGCTTCTAAATTTTTGCAATAAGTATATGAGTTCTTTTGACTAATGTTGAGTCCATGGATTATACGCACTCTCACCTTTCTGCCTTTGCTAGCCTCTTCGGTACCGTGCATTGCCCTTTCTCACCTTGAGAGTTGGTGCAAACTTCACCGGTGCATCCAAACCCCGTGATACGATACGCTCTATCACACATAAACCTCCTTATATCCTCCTCAAAACAGCCACCATACCTACCTAGCATGGCATTTCCATAGCCATTCCGAGATATATTGCCATGCAACCTCCATCATCATATTCATGACATACATTACTTTTGTCATATTGCCATTGCATGATCATGTAGTTGACATTGTATTTGTGGCAAATCCACCATGCATTATTTTTCATACATGTCACTCTTGATTCATTGCACCATCCCTGTACATCGCCAAAGGCATTCATATAGAGTCATATCTTGTTCTAAGTTTCGAGTTGTAATCCTTATGTTGTAATCAATAGAAGTGTGATGATTATCATTATTAGAGCATTGCCGAAACAAAAAAAAGAGAGAGAAAGGCCAAAAAAAAGGCCCAAAAAAGGGGGCAATGCTACTATCTCTTTTCCACACTTGTGCTTCAAAGTAGCACCTTGTTCTTCATGTAGTGAGTCTCATATATTGTGCTTCAAAGTAGCACCTTGTTCTTCATGTAGTGAGTCTCATAAGTTGTGTTTTTATACTAGTGGGAATTTTTCATTATAGAACTTGGCTTGTATATTCCTACGATGGGCTTCCTCAAATGCCCTAGGTCTTCGTGAGCAAGCAAGTTGGATGCACACCCACTAGTTTTCTTTTGTTGAGCATTCCTAGCTCTAGTGCATCCGTTGCATGGCAATCCCTACTCCTCATGTTGACATCAATTGATGGGCATCTCCATAGCCCGTTGATTATCCTCGTCAATGTGAGACTTTCTCCTTTTTTGTCTTCTCCACACAATCCCCATCATCATATTCTATTCCACCCATAGTGCTATATCCATGGCTCACGCTCATGTATTGCGTGAAGGTTGAAAAAGTTTGAGATTATTTAAGTATGAAACAATTGCTTGGCTTGTCATCGGGGTATAGAAGTTGGGAACATCTTTGTGTGTGAAAATGAAGCATAGCCTAACTATATGATTTTGTAGGGATGAACTTTCTTTTGCCATGCTATTTTGAGAAGACATGATTGCTTTATTAGTATGCTCGAAGTATTATTATTTTTATGTCAATATGAACTTTTGTCTTGAATCTTTCAGATCTGAATATTCATATCACAAGTAAGAAGAATTACATTGAAATTATGCCAAAGTATCACTCCGCATCAAAAATTCTTTTTATCATTTACCTACTCGAGGACGAAAGCAGAATTAAGCTTGGGGATGCTTGATACGCTCCAACGTATCTATAATTTTGATTGCTCCATGCTACTTTATCTCTGTATTGGGCAATATTGGGCTTTATTATCCACTTTTATATTATTTTTGGGACTAACCTATTAACCGGAGGCCCAGCCCAGATTTGCTGTTTTATGCCTATTTCAGTGTTTCGAGGAGAAGGAATATCGATTTAACTCAAAACGAAACGAAATCAAGCTGGAGAAGTTATTTTTGGAAGGAAAGCAACCCGTGGAACTTGGAGTGCACGTCAGGGAGATACGGCTGCCCACGAGGTCCCAGGCGTGCCCCCTGCCTCGTGGGGCCCCGTAGCTCCTCCGACGCACTCCTTTCACCCATATATACCTACGCACCCTAAAACTTCCGAACAGAAGATAGATCGATTTCCGCCACCGCAAGCCTCTGAGCCACCAAAACCTCTCGGGAGCCCATTAGCACACCCGCCGGGGGGATCCCATCACCGTGCCATCTTCATCATCCGGCGCTATCCATGACGGGGAGGAGTAGTTCACCCTCGGGGCTGAGGGTATGTACAAGTAGCTATGTGTTTGATCTCTCCCTCTCGTGTTTTCTCTTGTGTTCTATGGCACGATCTTGATGTATCCCGAGCTTTGCTATTGTTGTTGGATCTTATGATGTTTCTCGCCCTCTACTCTCTTGTGATGAATTGAGTTTCACCTTTCAAGTTATCTTATCGGATTGAGTCTTTTATGAGAACACTTGATGTATGTCTTGCCGTGATTATTTGTGGTGACAATGGGATATCATGTGCCACTTGATGTATGTTTTGGTGATCAACTTGCGGGTTTCGTGACATTGGGAACCTATGCATAGGGGTTGGCACACGTTCTTGACTCTCCGATAGAAACTTTGGGGCACTCTTTGAAGTACTTTTATGTTGGTTGGATGAATCTGAGATTGTGTGATGCATATCGTATAATCATGCCCACGGATACTTGAGGTGACAATGGAGTATCTAGGTGACATTAGGGTTTTGGTTGATTTGTATCTTAAGGTGTTATTCTAGTACGAACTCTTTTATAGATTGATCCGAAAGAATAACTTTGAGGTGGTTTCGTACCCTACCATAATCTCTACGTTTGTTCTCCGCTATTAGTGGCTTTGGAGTGACTCTTTGTTGCATGTTGAGGGCTTGTCATATTATCTATATATGTTATTAGTATTGAGAGAACTTGCACTAGTGAAAGTATGAACCCTAGGCCTTGTTTCCTATCATTGCAATACCGTTTACGCTCACTTTTACCACTTGCTACCTTGCTGGTTTTTATTATTTCAGATTACAAAAACCTTTATCTACTATCTATTTTGCACTTGTATCACCATCTCTTCGCCGAACTAGTGCACCTATACAATTTGCCATTGTATTGGGTGTGTTGGGGACACAAGAGACTCTTTGTTATTTGGTTGCAGGGTTGTTTGAGAGAGACCATATTCATCCTACGCCTCCTACGGATTGATAAACCTTAGGTTATCCACTTGAGGGAAATTTTCTACTGTCCTACAAACCTGTGCACTTGCAGGTCCAACAACGTCTACAAGAAGAAGGTTGTGTAGTAGACATCACAGGGCACCGTTGTTTGCCGGCAAAACGTTGAGATACTTTATTTTTAAATTCTAGTAAATCCAATACTCGTCTGAAATTCATGAATGCATGCTATCATGGAATGGCACCCACATGCTATGGTATTTTTCGTGTCTATTTTAAGAGAAGGCGCACTCGAATAATGACAGCCAACAAAGGCATTTTGAAAAAATAGCTGCCACTTTAATCTCTCAAACGTTTGTATAATTCAAACCGTGTGCGTTCTGTTAACCATTAACGTGATGCCATGTGTCTTGGTTTTAATGGCTGTAGGAGGTGCCGTGCAGACAACTGCTTGACCTTGACTGAACGGGAGGCGTGCGAGCGCAATCTGATGCACATGCTGACCGAGAAGCGTGCAAGCTGTCCTCGAATGAGCAGACTCATCGGGAAGCGTGCGACCTATATGCTGCGCAGGCTCACTGGGAAGCGAGCCCTTTGACTTCCATGGCCGCCCTCCTTCCTCTTCGTGCGCACCCCCCCTCAGTGGCATGGGACGCCGCCGTCGAACGCTACCTCTCAGCGCCGCCAGCTGTCATCCTCCCATGCCCCGCCCGTCGATCTCGGGACGACATGATGTCTCTCATAATGTACAGACTTATAAAACGATTTTATTTTGAAAATAACATCAATGGTCTTTAAATATAAAACACTCATCGCAAACATTTTAGTTAGAACACCCGTATGCAAACCGGGAGCTTCCCCAGGAAGCCAAGGGAAAATGTGCCGAGCAGGATTTTTGCAGCTCTTGATCGCAAACATTTTAGATAGAACACTGTATGCAAAGTGAGAGCAGGATTTGTGCATATCTTGAACGCAAATGGTTCATTTGGATGACCTGTGTGCAACCACTTACAAACAATTTGGTAATATTTACATCTGTCATATTGGGTATGTTGCCATTTGTCAGAGTGGAAAGATTGACATTTGTTGATCTAGTAACATCGCCATTTGTCAACCTTGTAACACTGCGATTTGTTAAAATATGAAGCTAAAAATCACTAGCAGTATCTAATTTTTGCAACTAAAATTCAGTAATTAAGCATAGACTTCATTCATAGATTAAGCAATCGTTCTTAATTTATACAAACAGTTCAACTCGACAGCTGAACCGACCAAACTTTTCCCCAATTGTTGCCAACCACGTACTGAAATAGCTAGTTCAACTATATATACTAGCTAATTTTAAGTACATTGTACAGTTCCACCACATCTATAGTCAGATGAACTGAACAAAATAGCCTCTAAATACTACTACTACTACTGCGGAGGGGCTTTGTACTACTTCCGGCTGCCTCTCCTCTGTCGATCGCGTTCAGTAAAAGGCGGAGGAGGAGGAGCCTACCGACGAGCTAGGCAACCTCAATACGGTGCCTGCCGTTGTTGCAGCTTCAGCGACGCTCACCTCGAATGCCCTCTGCCGCTCCAGATGACCCCTCCCAAAGCGGTGATTCTCCTTGTAGATCTCCTGATTCCTCGCCTCTAAGGTGGAATGTGCTGCGGCCACGGCGGTGGTAAGGCTCTTTGCATGCTCGACGAGGCGCTCCTTCTCCTCTCGCGGGATCTCAGTGTAGTGCGCAAGGTCACTGACGTACGTGCGGGCATCCACCTCTGCCTCCCACCCTCGGGCGACGGTGGCGGAGCGGGTGATGACCCCGGTGGTCGACGGTGGGCTGGCGGCCACGGCGGTCGATGATGGGGTGGCGGCCACGACCACCACCTCCCACCTTCGGGCCGCGGTGGCGGAGCGGGTGATGGTCATGGTGGCCGGCAGTGGGGTGCCGGCCACGATGGCCACCTCCCGCCTTCGGGCTGCGGCGGCGGAGCGGGCAATGGCCCTGGCTTTTGACGGTGGTGTGGCGGCAATGGCGGCCGGCAACAGCTATCGACGGGCAGCCGCAGCGGAGCATGTGGTGGGTGTTCCGCGCACACCCAACAGGGACGACACGCACTACACTACGTCGGAGACCGCGCTGCCACCATGGGTAGCCTCCCAGCTGGAGCTGTCCTTTGATGACGGCAGAGTGGCTGAGCAACGACGATGGACCGGTGCCATTGGCGATTGTGGGAGAAGCAGACAAGATAAGCTACAGGGAGGGAGGGGAAAATGGGAAGCATGACTCGCCGGCCGTGAGGGTTTTTATAGCAGGCCGGTAAGCATTGGGATTTTGGGGGATTTCACCGAGTCAGGCGGGAAGCTTGCGCGGGATTGGGCTCATCGATAATTCATTGGCGCCACCGTTTGGCCACAAGAACACCCCCGCGCGCTGCGCAAGCTTGCGCTGTAAGCCATCTGCGGCAGCGGGGTGACAAGATGTGCGAGAGGAGGACGAAAGGCCACGTACACATACGGATAATAAAAAAACGTTTGCAATTTAATTACCTACTATACCTCGTCCTGGTTTATAAGTATGATTTAACTAAGAAAATACGAATGCATGTTGCCAAAGATTATATAGTTGGATTCGTGTTTGAACATAGTTTCCAATTATATAATTTTTAGAACATGCATTAACATTTTGTTGGTTAAATTTGAGGGCAAAGTATGGCACGGAATATAAAGGGGATTATAGACTAGACGGAGGTGGTAGCACACGGCCGCTCTCTACGCAGCGAGCAACTGTCGGCCGGCTTGTAGGTGACCATTTCCTGCGTGTTCAACTGTTCTATGTGTGTGGTTGCTTGCGGTTCAGGCGGCCGCAAGACGCTCGCTTTCGCCCCGCCCGACGCGTTTCGCTCTCGTGTCCCTCCGGTTCTCGCCTCGCCCCTCCACGCCAAGACCGCCGGTGTTTGGGTCCGGTGCACGATCACGCACGTTCGTGTGCATGCGGTTGCGCCGAGCGCGGCGCGATGATGGAGTTACCCGCTGCAAAAACTTTCATGCGAACGCGCAGAGAATCCAGGCCGCCCGGCCCCCATTTATTCCTGCAGCCATTTACCTTATATCTCTCGTGTCACACGCAAGGTAGTCAGAGTCGGGATTTGGAGTCGGATCAATTTTCCTTTGACAGAATCGAGTCGTAGTATCGAGTCGTGGAATCGAGGATTCTACTAGATTTAGTCAAATAAGATATTTTGTATCCACGGAAGAAATTTATATGGGTTCTATAGAGTTTTGACACTAAATATAGAGCAAAGACGTACACATCAATGTGTTCTATTCCACTTCTTTTTATGGCTAACCTACTATTAGCTTGGATGTATGGAACATATATGAGAGGCAAATATATAGAACATTGAAATCTTCGACGCACAAAATCTGGACGCATCCTCCTTCCCACGCCAATTCCATTTGTCGACAAGTATGATCCTCAATTTTGATCTAGATTTTGAGAGCCAGATCAAAGGTGTCGGCGGCTGAGCATTTGGGCTTGGGAGGGTTATAAAGGGCCATGAGGCATGTGAAAATGGCTTGGATGATGGCATACTATTCTGGTACAACTAAACGAATGGCTTAGATAAATTAGTAGAATCGGACATAGTCCATAGCATAGTCGGGATTCTACAGTTTTGTACATGATTCTATGATTTGGATCGCGACTCAACATGGATTCTACCTGATCCGGATTCATAGTGGGACTTGGATCGACATGGTTCTATAGGGTCGTGAAGTCGTAGGATTCTAGGAGTCGAGTCGGGATTCTGACTACCTTGGTCACACGACACAATAAGCACACCCATGACAACACATACAGAGGGGACATTTCAGCGGTTCCAATGGCGCTCCCCGTGGCTCCAATGGCGCTCCCAGTGGCCGATGACGACAACGGCGGGCAGTTCACCACGCATCACATAGTGGACACCCACGTGAGGGGGAAGGCCCTCTCGGTGGTGTACACGAACGATCTGGTGTCGGTGGAGAGCTCCATCCAAACTATGGAGCGGTTCCTTGCCGAGGACAAGTACCGAGTGGTCGGCTTCAACCTCGAGTACACCATCGATCATGCCGGGCACAATCAGAAGGTTGTCGTTGCCCAGTTGTGTGTGTGACATGATGTCCTCGTCTACCACTACCACCTTTCCACAAGGCCTTGCGAGTGTTTCTCCAGGTTTATCAACAGCTTCGACTACAGTTTCGCTACGGTGGACACCACCAACGATCTAAAAGCGCTCAAGGTTTCGGACTTGAAATACCCGAATCTTGTCAACATCCAGCACCACTACAAGGTCTGGGGCAGCGACAAAAACAAACTGAACTCCCTAGTTGACCTCGCCTCGGTCATCATCGACCCCTACTACATGAAGATGAAGAATGAGAGCAATAAGGACAAGAACGCATGGCACAGTGTGTGGCATGAGAGACTGGATGAACAACATGTCAAGTACGCGGCCATGGACGCGTATACAAGCTACGAGATGTACAGGCGGATCGTTGACATGAGGAAGTGTCTTCTTCCTGCCCCAGACGAGGGATCGGACCACAGAGCAGTGGCGGGAGCGTCACAAGAAGTAGATGAGTAGACGATCGTTTCTCCTATTTTAGAATGCATGCAATTGTTTATTGAGGTGTGTGCGAATGATCCGTATGGTCACTTATGTAATTGGATGTTTATTTCAGCTATATATATACACATGTTATTCTACTGTAGACAGAGCAAATCACACGGCTTATAAGCAGCAATCGTCTCTGTTATTATTGGTCTTCACACACATTTCTGATTATGGACCTGTTTGCCGCGTATCACACACATCTTGTTCAGTTGAACCATTTCCATTGTGTTGCCTAATCACACACAGTTAATCCTAGTGAACCGTATGTTGTATATTGCACACGCCTTCATCTGGCGCCCGTTTCTTTTGTTCCTCCTCATCCCAAAAGTTAATTGAACAGAATCGTATGCCCTGCATCGCACACGCAACTAAAATCAGAACCGTGTTTGATGCATCTATCATCGTAAATGTTTTGCACCTTTTTTGACGGTTTTTTACACCATCGTTTGCGATTATGGCATCGCACACAGTTTCGTCGAAGGGTCTCTGATCGTAGTGTCGTGTTTGGACCATCCTCCAGTAGAGCATGATATGAAATCATCCAATATCTCCACCCGAAGTTGGATTTGCAGAATCCTGTGAACATCCACCGGGTTGAAGACTGACCTCAGAAGTTCTTCATCCCACTCTCTTGAGTGTGGGTCAATCAATTCTTCTACCTTCCCCAAAACAGTAGCTCCTCTTGGTGAGATAACTTTCCTTGACTCACCCGTTGGGATCCAAGGATCTTCCCAAATATTTATGTTTGTGCCCTTTCCAACCCGCCAAATGCATCCTCTCTTAAAGGTTTGTATGCCCGCCACAATACTTTGCCAGGTAAACAAGGAACCCTTCTTTGGTCCTGCACTTAGAATGTTGTCGTCCGGATAATATTTTGCACTAAGGACCTGCGCACACAAAGAATCCAGATTCTGGAGCAGTCGCCAACACTGTTTTGCTAAAAGAGCAAGATTAAAACGAACCGAAAAACCATACCGAAAATAAACCGAACCGAACCGAATTCATGGTTTTTATGGTTTCTCGTTTTGATATGGTATGAACTTTTCATACCATTTTGAATTTCAATTTTTATGGTATATACCGAAAAACCGAATGGTTAACCGAATAAACCGAAATAAAAATTTATATATATTCCTTGAGGCAAACAACGATACAAGTAGCCATTTTTTCTTGTATAAGAGTAAAATTTCCTGCAAAGAACATCCATTTTTCTTGTATAAGGTAGTAACTTTTCTCTTGCAAAAATGCTAACCACGTCGTCCATAACCTTTCAAGGCATGAATTGAGGCATGCATATATACTTATATAAAGTTATATACCTTATGTATTTAAAAAGTATGTGTTTGAATTTATAAGTTTGTAAAATACAGTATGTCATTCTCAAATTCGCGTCAACTTTGGTTATTATGGTATATATCGAAACCATACCGAAATAATTCGGTATATACCAAAACCGAACCGTATTTTAATATCATACCGTATAAACCAAGTATTAATACCGTACAAACCAGAAAACCATATAAATCGAACCATGCAAACCGAATAAACTGAACGCACAGAGTGAGGTCTCTAAACCCCAAGCCTCCCCTATCCTTCGGGATGCACAACTTCCACCATGCAAACCAATGCATTTTCCTCTTCTCTTCATTATCTCCCCACCAAAATCCTGCAATCTCATCAGTTATATCATTGCAAATCCCCTTAGGTAATTTAAAAACAGACATAGCATATGTGGGTATTGCTTGAGCCACCGCTTTCATCAATATTTCTTTTCCTTGCATAGAGAGCTCCTTCCATCCCTTTATCCGCTGATAGACTGTGTCTACGAGATGCTGAAAGCAATCACTTTTATCGACCCCAACCATAGTAGGTAGGCCAAGATATTTATCAGATAGTGCTTCTGTGAATATATCAAGTGCATTGCCAATCTCTTCTCTAGTATGAACCCTTGTATTAGGGCTAAAACATGTGCTGGATTTCGCCATACTTACCTATTGCCCAGAGCTGCGGCAATACATATCCAGAACTCTTTTCAAGGTGTTTGCATTCTGAGCATTGGCTTTCATGAGAATTAATGAATCATCTGCAAAAACAAGGTGGGAAATAGATGGTGCATTTCTATAGACACGAACTCCTTCTAAGCCCCCCACTTCCTCTTCATGAGCCAGCAAACAAGACAGACCTTCAGAGCACAGGAGGAATAAGTATGACGACAAAGGATCGCCCTGCCTTAAGCCTCTAGTAGGTAAAATTTTGTCCGTCTCACATCCATTAAATCTCACTCGGTATGGGACTGAAGAGACACACTCCATTATCATATCCACCCAAAGTGGATGGAAGCCAAGTTTTAGCATAACTTGCTTGAGAAAGCCCCATTCCACACGGTCATAGGCCTTGAGCATGTCCAACTTTACTGCACAATTTCCATTGGAACCATGTGTCTTCTTTTTAATAGCATGAAAACACTCATACGCCACCAACACGTTATCTGTTATCAACCTGCCCGGGACAAAAGCACTTTGTGTTGGCGAGACGATATCAGGTAGGATTTTCTTAAGCTTGTTAGCTAGCATTTTTATATGATCTTATAGAGCACATTGCATAAGCTAATAGCCCTATATTGAGTAATCACCTCTAGGCTATCCACCTTTAGGATCAGTACAATATTAGTTTGGTTCCAACCTTCCAGGATCTCCCGATTATTTATAGCTTCCAAAACTTCATCAGTTAGTTCCTCCCCAAGGATATGCCAGAACCTTTTATAGAACACTGCATGCAACCTGTCGGGACCAGGAGCTTTCATGTCCCCGATCTGAAAAAGTGCCCTACGTACATCTTCCCGGGAGAAAGGTGCATCCAGCTGTCGGTTCATCTCAGCTGTAACCCTTGGCTTCACAGCTCGAAGTAGTTCCTAGTCACATTCAACATTGTCAGAATTAAACAAGCTCCCGAAATAATCACAAATCAAAGGGTTGAGGTTATCATTCCCCTCCACCCATCCATTATTATTACTTTTCAGTCTTTTTATCATATTTCTTCTACGCCTAGCCGAAGCAAACTGATTAAAGTAGTTGGTGTTTCTATCTCCTCGGTACAACCATCTAACTCTTCCACGTTGTGCCCAAAAAATCTCTTCTTGGTCAAGCAAGTTTTCGATGAGAACTAAAAGATCTTTCTGTTTGATTCGGCTCTGCTCCGTGTATTCCTCCCTCATCACAACTTCAAGCTCTTGCTGGGCCTTTTTTAATCTATTTCGAGGCCCCTTAAGCACTCGAGTGTCCCATTCATGAAGATCATTATGAACAGCAGCAACCTTATCTTTGATCGAAGGGCCTAGGCCCCGGTGAGCTGCTTTCTGCCATGCTGTTCTAATGATCTCTTCAACAGTTTCCTCGTCCAACCACCTCGCTTCGCATCGTCATTTGTACGCTGGTTGCTTGGCAGAAACATCAACGAGATATTCAGTATCCAAAAGGATGGGGCGGTGATCCGACTTTCCCATCTCCAAATTACGCAATCCTGCAAGGGGATGCAGTCATCCACCCTGCATTTGTCACAGCACGGTCCAGCCTCTCCTTGAGTCCTCCTCGAGACCAAGTAAATTTGTCTCCCGTATACCCCATATCTTCCAACGAGCAGTCTGCCAGGGCATCCTGGAAGGCCTTGATTCGAGCATGTTGGCGAGGTGGGCCTCTCTCCTTTTCTGAAGATAGCAAAATTTCATTGAAATCTCCCAATATGACCCAAGTCAGCCTTGAGTGAGCATGTAGATCACGGATATAACAGTAAGTATGATCCTTACTGTCCCAGCTCGGCTCCCCATATATGCCAGTCATCCTCCAAATATTCCCATTTTCTTCATGGACCGTGACATCAATACCATCCAAAGTGGTAGTCTGGGAGTAGATCCTAACCTCCTTCTTCCAGACTAATAGCAACCCACCTTTCCTTCCATCCGGACTAGCCGCAACAATTCTTTCATCCATTCCCAATTTCCTCATCAGCTCTTCTGCCTTTGCATCATCCAAATGTGTTTCAGACAGGAAAAACACATCCGTTTTTTGTTGCCTCTGGATGTCTAGAAGCGAGCGTACTGTCAGGGCTCCTCGGAGCCCCGACAGTTCCAACTAATGATTTTCATTGCTTCCGGCGATCACCCTCAAGGGATGTCGCCGATGCATCTGTTGGTAGGCTAACAACATCTGTAATTGCCCTTTGCCTCTTAGGATCATGTATTTTCTCTGGTGTACTTAGTTGACTCTTATCCATTGTCACACTTGCCCCAGCTTCTAATAAACCGACCTTCTCACTAACAAAACC
Source organism: Aegilops speltoides (assembly GCA_021437245.1). Lineage (NCBI taxonomy): Eukaryota > Viridiplantae > Streptophyta > Magnoliopsida > Poales > Poaceae > Aegilops > Aegilops speltoides. Next base: position 219,564,443 of record CM038145.1, read on the forward strand.
CGGTGGTGGATTCGAGCCCTTCCCTGCACCATGGTTCAACACTGGTCCATCTTGCCCAATGCATCTCTTTCTTGCAGTCTGCTCCAAAGTTATCAGACTTGCCAGGATCTAAGTTCATATCATTTTCCTCCTCAAGGTTTAAATCCCCCGGCTTAAACCTTTTTGTACCCATATTCCTATCTCTCGCCATCCACTCTCCTGCATTCATCCTTCCTATGCCGCTGCCACCTCCACCCGAGGGGTCATCATAGTTAACAAGGAGCCACTCCCCCCACTCACAATCCTCATCCTTATGAGTTCCACCCCCACATTCAGTCACAAGGTGTCCAATCAGGCCATAGAAATTACAAAAGTCAGGTAGCTTTTCATACTCTACTGGATACCTTTTGCTTTCCCTCAAAGTCAATGGAACAAATCGCACAATTGGGGTATCTAGCATGACATGAACACGAGCTCTTAGGTACTTTGTTGGGTTTATACGTCCCTCGTTAACCACAACTTTTATCGGGGGAATTCCTACCTTTCGAGCTATCTTCTCAGCAATTTCCTTTTTCTTCATAAGGCCGTCAGGTATGCCAATAATGCGTGCCCAGACCGCAATACGATCTAGCTTGTATTCCTCTACATTCGTCAGTCCGTCATACTCCTCCAAGACCACTGCGGCTTCCCGGAACAGCCATAGACTGCCATTCATTACGCGGTTCCAATCACCCAGACACATGAATTGGGCCAGGAATATATTTGGTTTCATAGCCTTGAAGATCACTCCTTGCGCCGCTGACCAAGTGTTTCTCATCGCCTTGTACAAGGCGACGTGGCTGGAGGGTTTGAAAGTATGAACCCTAAAAATAGCAAGCCAGCATGCTTCTTCTATCAGTCCTTCAATCTCTCCAAACAAATCCAGCTCATCCTCCTCCTCCCTTCAGCCCCGAGAACTCCAGATTTGCCTCCGGTCCTCACTGATCACGACCATCTCCACTTCCCGAGGCGCCGCCGGCCGGCGCCTTACCATCACCTCTTCCCGCCATGCAACCAGACAGGAACAGCCAAGAACTCTCCAGGATCACCCCCGAACGCGAAAATCTGATGTATGCATGATATAGATGGAACCCTAGCGGCGGCGGCGTAGGGGATAGTTGGAACCCTAGCTGCCTAGGGGAAAATATATGTCGAGAAGAACAACATCTCTACTACCTGCCTAAACAAGCGGTTAGCCTTGAAGATGGCCTAATTAATCGAGCCCAGAAACCAATCGCTGCAAAGACCGTTCCTGCTCGTGCGGAGAAGGAAAATAAATTACGTTCACCAAAATTGTGTTTCACGTCCACAGCATTAACACATCCTCAAATTTTAGTTAAGATTCAAAATTATCTTTACTCCCTCCATTTCTAAATATAGACATACTTTGGAGTGTAGATTCACTCATTTGCTTCATATTTAGTCCATATTGAAATCTCTAAAAGGATTTATATGTAGGAACACAGGGAGTACTACTCTGTAACTTAATATAATACTCCCTCCGTCCCATAATATAAGAACGTTTTTGACACTACATTAGTGTCAAAAACGCGTTTTTGACACTACATTAGTGTCAAAAACGTTTTTATATTATGGGACGAAGGTAGTACATTTTTTTACACTATGATGGTGTCAAAATCAGTGTCAGAAAATGACTTCTTTTAAGTTACAGAGGGAGTACCAGAATTCCCCACCAATGGTACTAACAGGTTCTTCGAGGCACTTGCCACTTCCATAAAGAAACCCCTCCTAAATAGTTTAAATGCCTCCCGCAAAAAAGATGTTTAATTGCCACTATCACTTGGTTTTTGGGGTGAGGACGCCAAGCCCACCCATGAAGGGCCTCAGCGTCTCCGGAATCACCACCGTACCATCCTCTTGCTGAAAATTCTCCAAAATGGATATGATCAGGCGAGGAACAGCGACTGCCGTTGCGTTGAGCGTGTGGACAAACTGCGTCGGACCTGAACTACCCCCTTTCCCTTTCTTGCTGTTCGTCGACGGTGGAGGCTCCAAGGGTGCTGGCCGGAACCGGATACCCAGCCGCCTGCTCTGGTAGTCCGTGCAGTTTGATGCACTTGAGATCTGCGTATGTTTTGAGCAGGAAACATGAGAACTGCTCAAAATGGATACAAGTTGCCAGGGCGCAAGAAATACTTGCTGCCTACCTCACCGTACCGATCCAGGCCTGGCATCCATGCCTCAATGTCATACTTTCTGTAGGCTGGAGCGCCCAAATCTCCTGTTGCCATATCCAAAGTTCTACGAGAGAGGAGAATAATCTTATTGGCCTTGGAACGTTTATGACTTAGAAACTCACAAGAAGATCAGGAAATACTTGAAATGAAGTCCAAGTGATGCATAAAGATTCTCTTCGATGGTTATAAGTTCTTCATGGTACTTGTCACTTTCCTCTGGCCGACAGAATATGAACATCTCAACCTTGCTAAATTGATGTACTCGGTAGAGGCCCCTGTTCAAGACAGATTAACTGAAACTCAGCAACTTCACAAAAATAAAAGAGTAAACGATTTCATTACGGACTTGAACCATCATCAATCAGTAATTTCTATATGAGCATACTATAAGGAAACTTCCTAAATCAAAACACACACTCAAAGACAGCCTTTAAGGGAAGAAGAGAACAGAGATACCTAGTGGCAGCACCTGCGGCACCTGCTTCTGTGCGAAAACAGTGTGAATATGCCACATATTTTAGAGGTAAATCAGAGTCGGCAAGGATAGAGTTCATATGGATGCCTCCAACGGGAATTTCTGCAGTCCCTATGAGGCACTGATCACTGTTATCTATTGAATAGACCTACATAAAGATGGCACAAGTGATTATTTCAAATCATCATGCAAGGGACATAAAGATGTCATATGATTTGATTCTGCACAGTACTATTGAATATTGAATAGTAACAAGGTACCACTATAACCTGCCATAACACACTGGCAGAAAGCATATAGTACAGAAATTGCACTTATATAATTCTATTGCTTGAGCATCTGTGCAACAACAACAAAGCCTTTCAGTTCCAAACAAGTTGGGGTAGGCTAGAATTGAAACCCATAAGATATTGAAACCAAGTCATGGTTCTGGCACATGGATAGCTAACTTTTATGCACCCCTGTCCAATCTTTTGTGATATTCTAGTCCTTCAGATATCTCTTTAGGGACTCCTCCCATGTTAAGTTTGGTCTACCCGACCTCTCTTGACATCATCAGCACACCTTAACCGTCCGCTAAGCAATGGCGCTTCTAGAGGCCTGCATTGTATACACCCAAACCATCTCCGATGATGTTGGACAAGCTTATCTTCAATCGGTGCCACCCCAACTCTACCACGTAGATCATCATTCCAGACCCGATCATTTCTTGTGTGGCCAATATCCATCTCAACATGCCTATCTCTACAACACCTAGCTGTTGGACATGTCGCCTTTTAGTTGGCCAACATTCGGCGCCATACAACATCGTAGGTCGAATCGTCCTATACAACCTGCCTTTTAGCTTTTGTGGCACTCTTATCACAAAGAACGCCAGAAACTTGGTGCCACTTCATTTATCCAGCTTTGATTCGATGACTCACATCTTCATCGATATCACCATCCTCTTGCAACATTGACCCAAAATATCGAAAGGTGTCCTTCTGAGGTACCACCTACCCATCAAGGCTAACTTCCTCCTCCTCGTGCCTAGTAGTATTGAAATTGCACCTCATTTACTCAGTTTTAGCTCTACGAAGCCTAAAACATTTCGATTCGAATGCATGTCTCTACAGCACTAACTTTCTATTAACCCCTGTCCGACTATCGTCGACTAGCACCACATCATCCGTAAAGAGCATACACCATGAGATATCTCCTTGCATATCCCTTGTGACCTCATCCATCACCAAAGCAAAAAAGATAAGGGCTCAAAGCTGACCCTTGGTGCAGTCCTATTTTAATTGGAAAGTCATCAGTGTCGCCATCACTTGTTCGAACACTTGTCACAACATTATCATACATGTCCTTGATGAGGTAATGGACTTTGTTGTCATTCTTGTCATTCTTCTTAAGCGGCGCTCAACGACTCTCTCTCCCATAACTTCATCAGCTTAATTTCATGGTAATTAGTACAACTTTGAACATCTTCCTTGTTCTTGAAAATTGGTACTATTATACTCCGCCTCTATTCTTTGGTATCTAGTTTGACCGAAAAATGAGGTTGAAAAGCTTAGTTAGCCATACTACCGCTATGTCTCCAAGGCCTCTCCACACCTCAATGGGGATACCATCAGGATCCATCGCCTTGCATCCTTTTTAAAGCCTCCCTGACCTCGAGCTCCTGAATTCGTCGCACAAAATGTATGTACGTATCGTTAAATGAATCGTCCAGCTCCATGGTAGAGCTCTCAATTCTCTCCATTGAACAGCTTGTCGAAGTAATCTCACCATCTATGCTTGATCTCCTCGTCCTTCACCAGAAGCCGATCTGCTCCATCCTTGATGCATTTGACTTGGTTGACATCCCTCGTCTTCCTCTCTTGGATCTTGGCCATCTTATAGATGTCCCTTTCGCCTTCCTTCGTGTTTAAACATAAACGCTGGTAGAGGTCCTCATACGCCTGACCTCTTGCTTCACTCACATCTCGCTTTGCAGTCTTCTTTGCCACTTTGTACTTCTCTATGTTGCCTGCACTCTTATCCAGGTGTAGGCGTCTGAAACAGTCTTTCTTATCCTTAATAGTCTTCTGGACATCATCGTTCCACCACCAGGTATCTTTAGCTTCGCTTCTACTACCCTAGTCACCCCAAACTCCTCTGACGCTTCCTTCCAAGTGCAAGTCTTCATCTTCATCCACATATTGTTTGCATCACCTCCTTAATAGCCTTCTCCTTGAAAGCATGAGTTGCCTCCGCCTTGAGCTTCCACCACTTCATTCTAACGACTTTGGCGCGCTTATCCTGCTAGACACGAGTCTGAAAGCGAAAGTCAGCCACCACAAGCTTATGTTGAGGGACAACACTCTCTCTAGTTATCACCTTACAATTGAGGCAAGCATGCATGTCTTCTCTTCTCAAGAGGATGAAATCAATCTGGCTAGAACATTGTCCACTATAAGAAGTCAATGGATGGGATTCTCTCTTTCTAAAGAGGGCGTTATCTACAATCATGTCATAGGCTAAAGCGAAGCTTAAGACATCCTCTCCTTGATTCATGTTACCATATCAAAGCCCCCATGCACCCCTTCAAAACTTGTGTTAGATGTACCCACTAGCCATTGAGGTCTCCTCCTATGAAGAGCTTCTTGCCAATAGGTACACTCCTAACCATGTCCTCCAGGCCTTCCCAGAACTCCCACTTGGTGCTCTCACTGTGGCCTGCTTGCGAGGCATACACAATGATAACATTGAGAACTAAGTCTCCAACGACCAGCTTGACCAGGATAATCCGGTCCCCTTGCCTCTTTTTGAGTCAGTTCTAGAACATCTTTCATCTAGGTAGTTAACGATGTAATATGTAACAATCTTGTCTGCTTTACTTAAACTAAACATTTCTATTACAGTCGAATTGGTAATCATTACAATGAGCAGGATACAATATAAGTGACTGTGCAAGGCCACCGAGAATAGCTAAAATGTACCTCCCTCTAACAAAACTACAAAAATGGAACTGAAATTGTTAATTGGCCTGCATTGACCATCACAGCAACCTGGCCGCACATCAGCACTAACCAAATAATCAACAAGAACAAACAGAATACTGATAGAAAACATATCACATGAAAACAAAATAAGGCACTAAATCATTGACATGGACAACAACAATAACAACAAAGCCTTTCAGTCCCAAACAAGCAGTGGCTGTTCTAACACTGTTGATAACAAAAGTAACCAAATACTACGTTTAGAGACTGCATACCTGAGTATTTTGGGCCCTTGGCTGGAAGCCGCATCTCTCAACAACAGATGATCTAACAATCTCTGGAGTTATGAGTGGTGTGAAACCCTTCTTTGAGACCTCAGCAATACCCCAATTTACAAGGGCCATCTCCAACAAAACAGCTTCATTCTTCAGGTAGTAGAACTTTGAACCACTAACCTGCGCAAGACAGTACAAACTTTTTGTAGAAAAGAGCAGGACCAATCTGGGCATCTACTCATATCAGGACTTTGTACTATAAGGCAAAATAACTAGAGCCTTCCAGCGAGCATATATTGACTTAATATCGTTTAGTACAAGTATCCTGTATAACTAAACCAGGTGGTGCCAACTACTGGTTTTTCCTGCTTCCCCATTCAGCCACCTCTCTGCAACAATTTCAAGTTTTCAAGTTTCAACCCTCAGATAAAGTTAACCAAAACCTCGTTAGCCGGTCTATTGGTGGAGGCTTGGAGCTATCAGTTAGATTTTCACCTTACAGCTTTGGCACCCATCCCTTCCTCTCCCCACTACCGCACCAGTTTATACCTCCCCTTTACTTTCTCCTTCACCAACCCGGCCGTCGAGCCTCCACTGCGTGAATGAGAATTCTTTCACCGTAACAGAGTTCTGCCTCAAGGAATTGGCAGACAATGTCTTCCCTCAAGCGTGGCAATCTCACAGCCATAGGCCTCCTTACCCCGTCCACGTGCTGCACTCCAGTCCAAGCCCCCTAATGCCTCCTCCACATTCTGATCTGGCTTCTAGAGGATCTCTGCCAGGATGTTCCCGACTCTTGCACCCATCCCACAATTATTCTGCTTGCCTCCGTGCTATCGCCTAGGGTGACTTCAAGCACTTCAGATGTAAGCGATCCACCATGATGGTTGCCCATCCGCAGGCTGTCACATCTCTGTCCTCCAGCTCTCCTCCCGCTCTTCATACTCCCAGTTTCTTCACTTTTATGGATGTGAGTTGCAGCTCCCGTCAGATTATGTCACTATGCAAATTTCATATGATTACTGAAGATCTCGTCTGAGTGGTTAATTCTCCCTGTGTCGGTTCCTTCTCAAACCAATTTGCTGCTACTTCGCATTCAGATGTGGTATAAGTTTCTGTCGTTTCGGTTAGTTAATTTATTCCGCTGAAACATTTTGATAAATTGCTAACAGATGTATGCTTTTCTCTTTTGCCTTTTCAGTATCACAACTGTTGCTTAGTGGCATGCACACCAGTGTTCGCCAAAATGACAAACCTCCAGAACTGGATGTGTACTTTTGCATGTCTACATGTTAATTGTAGCTACTGCAGCATTTCAGCAGCAAAACTGTAATGTGATTGCTTACATATCATCAGATGGAGTTAAAGTAGGCAGTTCAGATATCAATATGTTTTTATCTCTATGCTCATATATCATGCCATCGAAAGGCATTTAAGACAATGACTCGATCCCCTTCTGTGGCATTAGATATTAATCATATATGTTCCATCGATCCCCTCGAGGACAGTCAATCTTTTATGCCTGATGTCTATTGTTTCTATGATTGGCAAATGGCAATGTAGGCTACATCAAAGGCATTGGTTATCTGCAGTAAGTGAGGGTGTGTCTTCCCTCTCTTGAGATCAAGCATAAGAGATGTTCCTGATTGAGCTGTTCCTGGGTGATTCAAAACCCAAAACTGTTGTGCTACAAAATCTCTGTATATCTTTCTATACCCGAAGCCTACTTCCTTGAAACTGATGTGCTTGAGAGTAGGCAAACTTCAGCTGTGAATTATATTAGTACATTTGCTCAAGATTCTGGTATTTGAATTATATTTTTCTTACTTGCCACCTTCTTGATGTCCATATTCGTGGTTGTTTCACACTACCATAGGAGCTATTTATCATGAACCTGGATAAAAAAAGGGGCAGCCCCAGTGCATGTAGCTCCCGCTTGCGCAGGGTCTGGGGAAGGGTCCGACCACTTTGGGTCTATTGTACGCAGCCTTTCCCTACATTTCTGCAAGAGGCTGTTTCCAGGACTTGAACCCGTGACCTCATGGTCACAAGGCAGCAGCTTTACCACTGCGCCAACCTGGATACACAACTTATATTGCGGTGGGCTGATTGACTCAAATATGAGATTGTGGAGATGTAAGTAAACCCTCGCTCACGACATGCTCTTGATACTAATTAAGTTGTACAGAGTCAATGAATACAACAGAATCCCCTCCCACACTCACCTGGTGAGATGTACTGCGCAATACATTAGGTAAATTGATACACTTAGCTCACAGGAAGCACCCTATCTCAATTGCTTTTGAGTCATGTTGCTATTTTCTGGGGAAAAGTGTTAGATGCTAACTATTGTTGTTTTGCTATGATTATTTTGGTGTTTACTTTAGTTTACCCTGGTAATTCCAATAAGCTATCCATAAATAAATGTAATGATATACCTGTCATTGTGACTATGTATAATTTATATGGGATTTGAAATTTATTTATCTGTCATTTCAGATATCATTTACATGTTCATGGGTTATTTGATCTTTTTCTATGAACATATATAATGTAGTGAGGATTTCTTCTATACTAGAAGGACTGGGTGCGCTGTTGGTGTTGTTAGGTTTTCATATACTATTTTTTACTCCCACAGATTCAAAATATAAGGTGTATTAATTTTTAGAAAATTCAAACCCCTTTAAGTTTGACCAATTTTGTAGAGAAATGTACCAATATTCACAATATCAATCAGTATCATTAGATTCATCATGAAATGACTTTCAATATTTTATTTAATGACTTTCAATATTTTATTTATTTAGATTCATCATGGAAACAGCCTCTTACAGAAATGTAGGGAAAGGCTGCGTACTATAGACCCAAAGTGGTCGGACCCTTCCCCGACCCTACGCAAGCGGGAGCTACATGCACCGGGCTGCCCTTTAGTAACGTGGATGTCGATATTTTTGGCTCTGAACTTGGTTAAAGTTAAAGAAAATTGACTTTCAGAAAAACAAATAGACCTTATATTTGGGAACCGAGGGAGTATTTGGTTTGGCGAGTGGGGAGATGATTGAGTGTGTTTTTCTTTTTATTTATAATACGGTGTTTTGCTCCGATTGATTTGAAAAATTGTTGACTTGGTCAAAATCGTGAATCAAATCCAAAATGAAATACCTCAATCCAATGTAAAAGCTCCAAAATTAAGGAGCATAGTGTAAGAGAATTGAATGAGGGAGCTCCTTTAGAAATTGTTGATCTGGTCAAAACGGGATGACCCAATTCCAAATTGGAGACCTCAATTGATTGTGAGGACTTAAAAATTAGGGAGCATAGTGCTATAGATAATGGTTTAGTCAACAATCCAATTTGCAGGTCATAGCCAAAGAGCCAATGAAGACATGAAACCAAAAAAGAGTTGAAAGGATTTGCCACTAATATTTATATAATTGGGTACAACAAAGCATTTCAAATGAGTGTGTTTCTATTATGTAAATCGGAATTGCAATTTGCTGGTCAACATACCGAAATCTACTATGAGGATGCCTCACAGTATTCAGTCAAAAAATAGATCTACTATGAGGTTACATACATGTATTTGTTGTTACTGAGAGTTTGACAACCCATGCTTTTCTCCTTAACTTTTAATTCTAACTGGTAGTCCTGTTTCAGCTTAAGTACAAATATATACTTTCTTACAGTTATACCTCGGAAGCTGCATCAAAGTCGAATAAATCAAGGTCCTTCCCAAGCTGAAGGTGGTCTTTAATGGGGAAACTGAAGCTTCTCTGACTGCCTACCTATATAACATAACTGAAACAAATTATGAAATGTTGAAAATACATAAACGGTATTACCTTGAAAAGAAAAAAAGCAACAGTACTGCAGATGAAGTTATATGGAAATCCACTACCTCCTTTCTGGTGACAGAGCTTTCCTCATCCCCTACAGGCACATCTGGATGTGTAGTATTAGGAATGCTTTGTGCTTCTAACTGAAGCTTATCAGTTAGCTGAACAAGATCCTCTTCTAGTGCAATAAGGCTTTCTTTCAGGTTTTTGCCTAAAATATCCCAAAATTTGTCAAAAATTATAAGCCGCCGAATTCTATTTGCAAATACTTGAATGTCAGAAAACACTCATAATAATTCTACCTTCGTCAACAAGGGCTTGGCGCAAAGACGGGTCTAGTTTCTCTTTCATTTTGTTAGCAACTGCATTTCTTTCAGCTCGGAGGCGTTCGACCTCCTGTCATTTGCCATGATTAGGAATTGTCGCAATGCTTTTGTTACCTCCATATTATACAGTACAGAACTAATTAACCAATTGTATTCAGTTAATGAATGTAAAGACAGATGTCTTCAATAGTTTTATAGACCTTGTGGGATGGAACAGTTTAAAGGGAACAGAATGAGCACCATGCACTGAGATGTGAATGAACAAGGAACTTGCAAACTTTGCAAATTAACTCGGTGACACAACAAATTGACTGGCGGGCAATCTTACATCAGTTCAGTGCAACCAAACTCTGCTAATGAATGAGCTTTTCATAATGCAATGTCATGTGGGGCATCCCCTTTAGGCGCAGGAGACCTACACAGGGGGCCACAACGCCAGCAGATGTAGGCAGTAGTGGGCTAGTGGCTAAAGGAAAGGATTAGTCGTATCCTTTTAGTTTGGCTAGTTAGTTATATTGCAAGTTTGCTTAGATTATGCCTTAGGCCTCAAGTCTTGTAACGTGGGCTACATAATGCTCACCTCTAATCTCTGATCAATCAGGAACAAACCAATCTATTCTCCCTCATGTTATTTCTTCCCCTGCCTTTGCTGTGTGACAGCCACTCTCCGGCTGGCGTCACGCTGCAAAGGTCCAGGGGTTTGGCGCTTACTTCAGAAGTTCAGATAGCTACCATCTCCGCTCTAATCCTCCTCAAATCACCCACCACGTGACAGCAAACATACTCGTTCTGATTCAGTATTGACGATTGGCAAGACAAAATGCATGTCATAATATATCAGAAGGCATATCTGGAAGAGCTAAACAAAAGCACAGGGTTAGAATGACTGTACGTGTTATAGGTCTAACAGGGTGTGTCTGGAAGAGCTCAACAAAAGCTCAGGGTTATTAGTATGACTGTATGAGTTCCTCCTATGCCCTACTTCTAACTTTTATGGGTAGCCAGAAAAGTTGCGTGCGGTTTCCCGCATATTATTTTTGAGTGTGCTCCTAGAGAGACTAATTGTGCTGCCATGATTTAGCCAAACTAGCTAGAAGTAAGGTGAGTGCGGGGTGGATGGAAGATCCACCCGTAGAGATTGTTGATACTCTTGTAAAAAGATACTATGGTGATCACCTTGCAATAAAGAGTACTTTGATGTCAAAGTAAGTTGTCGTAATAAGAGTGTTGTTTCGGTGATCATAAGGTGTAAGGGCATTTCTAACCGATCCCTTATCCGGCCGTAAGGGAGTATATTTGGCTTTTTTCTCCTCTAAACCGCACCTAGCTGATCCCTTATAACGGTTAGTGGAGTAAAAAATTTACTCCATACCCATTGCTCTCCTTATATTTACTCCGGCTCGCGGCGGCCGAGTAAAATTTCCCCACTCTCTCTTCCTCTCCCCCGCCCCACTCCCCGATCCGCCGCCCTCCCTCCTCCCGATGGCCGGACGCGGTGGCCGCCGGTCCCCTCTGTCAATCCGCAGCGCGGATCCCGCACCGCCACGCCCACGGGTCGTCGTCTGCAGCCGCTTCCTCGAGCCGCCACCGCTCGGCCGATCCGCCCGCCGCCGCGCCCCTCACGCGGTTTGAGGACTTCCCGGACCTCCCTCCGCCACGGCCGAAGACGAGGACCTACATGGGCGTCCGGCAGCGGTCGTGGGGGACGTGGGAGGCCGAAATCACGAACCACGAGACCAACAAGCGGAAGTGGGTCGGCTCATTCGACACCGCCGAGCTCACTGCCATAGAATACGACCGGTGGCAGGTCCGGTTCCACGGCCGCGACGCGCGGCTCAACTTTCCGTTCGGCACAGCTCCAGTTCACCTTGTCCCGCCAGAGCCGGGGGTGGTGACCGCTCGGATGGCCCGGGAGGACAGGGAGGCGAGGGAGCGCCTCAAAGGCCGAGGCCGCCGACGAGGCCTACATGGATGAGCTCCGCCGGCAATACCCGGAGCTAGTGGAGGTGGAGCGGCGATCTTTGCCATCAATGACGGCGAAGTTATCGTCATCTCCGACGACGAGGGCGGCAACAACGAGGGCGAGGAGGGCGGCAACGCGGGTGGCGAGGTGGGCAACGACAACGAGATCGACGTCGAGGAGTGGTGGAGCGTCTTCCCCAACGACGACGACGGCACCAGCCCAGACCCCAGCTCTCACCGAGGGTGGCCTCACCCGAAAAGATTGGCTCGACCTCCACTTCGCCCTAAACTAGTTTAAGTTTAGTTTTAGGTTAAATTTATGTTTAATATTCGGTTCCGAGAACTTTGTGTTGAACTTATGTTTAAATGCATCATCTTTGGTTCAAATTTGATTGAGTTTGTGCAAATTTAGTTTTACTCCGCTAACTTTAGGGGATCGGCTAGGTGCGGCGAAATTTCAAATTTTAGTGGAGTATATATACTCCACTAAGGTATGTACTCTGCTAACTTTTAGGGGATCGGTTAGAAATGCCCTAAGGAGAATAAATACTATCTCCAGGATATTTTGTTTAATGGGCTACCCCTAGACAAGCTCCTGGCCCCTGGGCATATACACCTGATGCCTACTCAGACATTCACAACGCAGATACATGCACAAACATCAAACTAACAACGATGATTCACAATCTACTGTCAGTCTTTTAGCTCTGATTCTAACTTACATAATGCCTACAGCTACCATGCGGTACAATAATCACAATTCACAAGGCATGGCTGGCTATTATTGCAAAAAAAAAAATGCTGAACAGTGCCAGTCCATCATTCATATGGCACAGCTCAAACAACAACTCGGGCATAATCCCAGATGGAAGTTATTACCCTTTGATAAGAATCATCTCATCTGACAGATACCCTTTTTTTTGCGGGTGACCCATCATACCCAAAGTCTAGCCTAGTAAATCACGCGCTTTGGCGGTGTAAAGCTATCCGTTCTATTGGAGTATACAGTCCAAAAACAAATCCGGAGTGCAGCAGTAGCAATAACAGGCAGGTCACTGACCTTCTGCAGCGCGAGGTACTGATTGTAGAGCTGGAGGACGACGTCGAGGTTGGCGGCGGAGTTCCGATTCCGGATGTTGGTGGCGACGACATCCCTGTTGTCCCGGATCCACTTGAAGTCTATCGCCGCCTTCCACTGCGGCCTCGTGGCACCACCACCCGCGCCGCCGCCGCCGCCGCCGCCTGTACCAAACTAACACAGCTCAGATGGCAGATTAGGATAAATGAGATGCCTTTTTTATCTTATTAGGAACTCGTTTTCTTTCTTTACTTATGGTCTCAGGTTCGACTGCGGTGGTGGCGGCGGCGGAGGAGAACGAGAGGAAGCGGATAGGATGATAGCGGAGGAGGGAGAAGGTTAGTGTCCGGAGCGGGGGAAAGGATGGCGTTGTGGCAGCGGCGGAGGATAGGTATCGGCCGCAGGTCAGCATCTCGCCGGAGTGGGAAATGGCCGGCGGGCGGCGGACAGAGGGGGATAAGAGACTTGCGACTTTCAGACCCTTGTTATGGCAGCCCCGCCATTTTATGGCCGTCCAAGCGGTGTCCTTGGGTGGAATATCAGCCATCCGATGGACTATTTTGCCATTATATTTTGGGACAGAGGAAGTACTCCCTCCGTCCCAAAATAAGTGTCTTCAGCTTGGTATAAATTTGTACTAGAGTTAGTACAAAGTTGAGACACTTATTTTGAGACAGAGGGAGTATATCTTATGATTGTCATCTTACACCTTAATTTTTGCATGCATTACATACACTTTCCAGTTGTGCATACATGAGAGGATAGGTTTGCACACAGTGCTTGGTGTCCTCCATCGTCTGAACTCGCACATGTACACGTTGTTTGGTTGCACACATGCATCAAGGTGTGCTATAACAAGGCTTACCCACTGCTTCTTACACACAATCACAGCGACCACATCAACGCCATAGCACTGCAATGGCGCCGGGCTGCGGGATGATAATGAAGTTCTTCGTCCCCAAAGTGTGGGGCCGCTTTGCCAACTTCAACCTTGCATGCGTGCTTTTGCACAAACTTGAAGTAAGCATCTTGTGTCGCCTGCCTAGTCTTAAACACTACTACCTCCGTCCTGGTTTATTTGTCCACATTGTATTCTGTGCCATATTTTAACCATAAATTTAACTAATAAAATGTTCATGCATGTCGCCAAAAATTATATCATTGGAAACTAAGTTCAAATACGAATCAACGATATATTTTTTGTTAACATGCATTAACATTTTGTTAGTTAAATATTTGGTCAAAATTTGACACAAATTTAAAGGAGACCAATAAACCAGGACGGAGGTAGTATGTGGCTGTTGTGCTTGTACCTTAAATTTTGTTCATTGTAAGCTTCCCATGAACTGTAATCCCCTAGAACCCTCCCGATGTACTGCGCATACCACTTGTCCTTGCAGTGCATAAGAGAAATAGTTGAAGCAGCAAGCAATGGAGCACACAAACAACAAGCACCTAAGCACACAAAACAACAAGCAATGAAGAAGAAGAGCAATAGTAAGCATCCATGATTATTGATACGTCCCTGACGTATCTATAATTTATGATGTAGTCATGTCATGTTTACAACAATTCTATATGATTTTGGTATGATTTGAATGTAACTAACCCGGAACGCTGTTTTCAACAGAACTCCCATTGGTGTTGTTTTTATGTAGAAATAAAAGTTATCAGAATGGGCTGAAAAATTTTGACGATTTTTTGGGAACCAAAAAGACCACTGAAGCTTCGTGGGAGGACCAGAAGAGTCACGAGGTGGCCACAGTTGGGCGCGCCCGGGGGGTAATGGTGTCGTGGTGGCTTGTGGGCCCTTCTTAGCTCCTTTTCGCGTGATTCCAACTTAAAAATTCTTATAAATAGGAAACTCCCAGAAATAACCCAAGAACTTCGACTCCGCCGACGCAAGCCTCTGTACCTTCGCGTTCTCATCTAGAACCCTTTTCCGGCACCCTGCCGGGGGGGAATCATCACCGGAGGCCATCTTCATCATCACGGCGGTCTCCACGACGATGAGGGAGTAGTTCACCCTCGGGGCTAAGGGTATGTACCAGTAGTTATGTGTTTGATCTCTCTCTCTCTCTCTCTCTCTCTGTGTGTGTGTGTGTGTGTGTGTGTGTGTCTCCTACGACATACAGTTCACTCTGATGAACTGTTTTCGATTAGGCAACACAACAGAGACGGTTCAACTTAACAAGATGTGTGTGATATGTGGCAAACAGATTCCTAATCAGAAATGTGTGCGAAGACCCATAATAACACAGACAATTTCTCCCAATAAATCGTGTGTGGGCAAACGCTTGCTGGTATACAATTGTCAGCGATTGATGAATTCATCACCGACGGGTTCCCTAGTATGGTGCGTGTGCGATGTCATTGCATACAGAACAACAATATATGTACTTATAAGTTATAAGGACGTGATTCCATAACCAAATTGAACATCCAATTACATAGGTCTACTACACACATGACCTTTACACACACCAAAGTATGTTCCAAAATGCCTAGAAAATTCAAATAATGTATAAAAAGGCAAAACAAACCCTGAATAATTTCATATTCTTAGGACGACGCTCCTATAGTTTCATGTTGCCTCTGTAAAATAAATCAAGGAGGGAAGAGACAGTGTATGTCATTTCGCACACATAGGTGATAAGTTCCCTCTCGCAACCATGAGGTTTCTTGAGAGAAGCTCCGGTTTCTAAGAAGTTTATACCGAAACTTGTCCTAAATTGGACTATTTTTTTACCACAGCATATTGGTGCCATGTTATAACATCGTGCCAAGTTTTATGATTTTGAGGCGAGTTTTGGATTTGTAGTAATTTTAAAACCAAGTTTCTCAATGTTTATTGTCGAGTCAACACCGCACTAGATAGGCTTTTTCCCTTATGGGTCCCAAATGCCAGAATCCAAATTTGTCACTGATACGTCTCCAACGTATCTATAATTTTTGATTGTTCCATGCTATTATATTATCTGTTTTGAATGTTTAACGAGCTTTATTATACACTTTTATACTATTTTTGGGACTAACCTATTAACCGGAGGCCCAGTCCAAATTGTTGTTTTTTTGCCTATTTCAGTGTTTCGCAGAAAAGGAATATCAAACGGGGTCCAAACGGAATGAAACCTTCGGGAGAGTCGTTTTTGGAACAAACGCAATCCAGGAGACTTGGAGTGGACGTCAAGGAAGCAACGAGGCGGCCATGAGGCAGGGAGGCGCGCCCAGGGGGTAGGCGCGCCCCCACCCTCGTGGGCCCCTCATGGCTTCCCTGACCGACTTCTTTCGCCTATATATACTCATATACCCTGAAAACATTCAGGAGCACCACGAAACCCTATTTCCACCACCGCAACCTTCTGTACCCGTGAGATCCCATCCTGGGGCCTTTTCCCGCGCTCCGTCGGAGGGGGAATCGATCACGGAGGGCTTCTTCATCAACACCATAGCCTCTCCGATGAGGTGTGAGTAGTTTACCTTAGACCTTCGGGTCCATAATTATTAGCTAGATGGCTTCTTCTCTCTCTTTGGATCTCAATACAAAGTTCTCCTCGATCTTCTTGAAGATCTATTCGATGTAATTCTTTTTGCGGTGGCCTACTAGATTGATCTTTCTTGCAATGGGAGAAGTGCTTAGCTTTGGGTTCAATCTTGCGGTGTCCTTTCCTAGTGACAGCAGGGGCAGCAAGGCACGTATTGTATTGTTGCCATCGAGGATAAAAAGATGGGGTTTATATCATATTGCTTGAGTTTATCCCTCTACATCATGTCATTTTGCCTAATACGTTACTCTGTTCTTACGAACTTAATACTCCAGATGCATGCTGGATAGCGGTCGATGTGTGGAGTAATAGTAATAGATGCAGAATCGTTTCGATCTACTTGCCGCGGACGTGATGCCTATATACATGATCATGCCTAGATATTATCATAACTATGCATTTTTCTATCAATTGCTCGATGATACGTCTCCAACGTATCTATAATTTTTGATTGCTCCATGCTATTATATTACCCGTTTTGGATGTTTATGGACTTTACTTCACACTTTTATATCATTTTTGGGACTAGCCTACTAACCGGAGGCCCAGCCCGAATTGCTGTTTTTTGCCTATTTCAGTGTTTCGCAGAAAAGGAATATCAAATGGAGTCCAAACGGAATGAAACCTTCGGGAGCGATCTTTTTGGAACAAACGCAATCTAGGAGACTTGGAGTGGACGTCAAGAAGCAACCGAGGCAGCCACGAGGGTGTCCGGCAAGCCCTAGTGGGGTGGGCGCGCCCCCCACCCTCGTGGGCCCCTCGAGGCTACCCTAACCAACTTCTTTCGCCTATATATACCACCATACCCTGAAAACAGCCAGGAGCACCACCAAAACTTATTTCCACCGCCGCAACCTTTTGTATCCGCAAGATCCCATCTTGGAGCCTTCGTCGGTGCTCCGCCGGAGGGGAAATCGATCACGGAGGGCCTCTACATCATCTCCAAGGCCTCTCCGATGAGTTGTGAGTAGTTTACCACAGACCTTCGAGTCCATAGTTATTAGCTAAATGGCTTCTTCTCTCTCTTTGAATCTCAATACAAAGTTCTCCTCGATCTTCTTGGAGATCTATTCGATGTAACTCTTTTTGCGGTGTGTTTGTCGAGATCCGA
The DNA here is from genome assembly GCA_021437245.1 of Aegilops speltoides. Lineage (NCBI taxonomy): Eukaryota > Viridiplantae > Streptophyta > Magnoliopsida > Poales > Poaceae > Aegilops > Aegilops speltoides. The sequence continues at coordinate 219,582,233 of CM038145.1, forward strand.
TGAATTGTGGGTTTATGATCAAGTTTATCTATGAGAAATATTTGAATCTCCTCTAAATTCTTTTATGTATGATTTGTTATCTTTGCAAGTCTCTTCGAATTATCAGTTTGGTTTGGCCTACTAGATTGATTTTTCTTGCAATGGGAGAAGTGCTTAGCTTTGGGTTCAATCTTGCGGTGTCCTTTCCCAGTGACAGTAGGGGCAGCAAGGCACGTATTGTATTGTTGCCATCGAGGATAAAAATATGGCGTTTATATCATATTGTTTGAGTTTATCCCTCTACATCATGTCATCTTGCCTAATGCGTTACTCTGTTCTTATGAACTTAATACTCTAGATGCATGCTGGATAGCGGTCGATGTGTGGAGTAATAGTAGTAGATGCAGAATCGTTTCGGTCTACTTGTCGTGGACGTGATGCCTATATACATGATCATGCCTAATAATCTCATAACTATGCACTTTTCTATCAATTGCTTGCCAGTAATTTGTCCACCCACCGTAATACTTATGCTATCTTGAGAGAAGCCACTAGTGAAACCTATGGCCCCGGGTCTATCTTTTTATCATATAAGTTTCCAATCTACTTTATTTTGCAATCTTTACTTTCCAATCTATATCATAAAAATACCAAAAATATTTGCACTCTTTACTTTCCAATCTTTATTTTGCAATCTTTACTTTCCAATCATAACTAGAGAACTGTAAGTATCATATAGGTGCGAGGGACCTATGAGGAGCCTCCTACTGGATTTATACCTTGGTTCTCAAAAACTGAGGGAAATACTTACGCTACTTTGTTGCACCACCCTTTCCTCTTCAAGGGAAAACCAACACGGTGCTCAAGAGGTAGCACTCGACAGTAATTTGTTCACCCATCGTAATACTTATGCTATCTTGAGAGAAGCCACTAGTGAAACCTATGGCCCCCGGGTCTATTTTTGAAAGCACAAGTGCTCCCTAGGTGGTTTTGGTAATTAATGTCAACATATCTCTTGTTGGACTAACACTTTTATCTAGTATGTTTCAGATAAGTTCAACAATGGAGTGGCATGGACTAAAGGATTTGGGAACTCCTTCAAGATGCTAAGGACAAAGGATTGGCTCAAGCTTCAAGCTCAAGACTCTTCCTTTTACATTTTAGTGATCCAAGATCACATTGAGTCTATAGGAAAAGCCAATACTATCAAGGAGGGATGAGGTGTTGCTTAATGAGCCTCTTGCTTCATGTGCTTAGTGATATGCTCCAAAACCCTCAACTACTTTCCCACATCCACAAATGACCTAAACCCAAAGCCAAAATCGGTCACACCGATTCTTCCTATCCGGCGCCACCGATTCCAAAGGTCATAGCCACTGCCACAAACCCTAAGCAAATCGGTCTTACCGATAGGGATCTCGGTCTCACCGAGATGGGATTGTAATCTCTCTGTGTATGTCCATTATCAAATCGGTCTCACCGAGTTTGAGCAATCGGTACTACCGAGATTACAATGCAAACTCTCTGGAAAACTTATTACCAAAATCGGTCCCGCCGAGTTTGAGTAATCGGTCCCACCGAGTTTGCCTGACCAACTCTCTAGAAAGCTTATTACCAAAATCGGTCTCACCGAGTTTGTGTAATCGGTCTTACCGAGATTACGTTATGCCCTAACCCTAACAAAATCGGTCTCACCGAGTTGCATTTCGGTCCCACCGAAAACCCTAATGGTCAAATTATTTGCTAAATCGGTCTGATCGAGTTTAACGATTCGGTCCCACCGAGTTTGGTAAATTGTGTGTAACGGTTAGATTTTGTGTGGAGGCTATATATACCCCTCCACCTCCTCTTCATTCATGGAGAGAGGCATCAGAACGAACCTACACTTCCAACTTACCATTTCTGAGAGAGAACTACCTACTCATGGGTTGAGGCCAAGATATTCCATTCCTACCATATGAATCTTGATCTCTAGCCTTCCCCAAGTTGCTTTCCACTCAAATCTTCTTTCCACCAGATCCAAAACCTATGAGAGAGAGTTGAGTGTTGGGGAGACTATCATTTGAAGCACAAGAGCAAGGAGTTCATCATCAACGCACCATTTGTTACTTCTTGGAGAGTGGTGTCTCCTAGATTGGCTAGGTGTCACTTGGGAGCCTCCGACAAGATTGTGGAGTTGAACCAAGGAGTTTGTAAGGGCAAGGAGATCGCCTACTTCGTGAAGATCTACCGCTAGTGAGGCAAGTCCTTCGTGGGCGACGGCCATGGTGGGATAGACAAGGTTGCTTCTTTGTGGACCCTTCGCGGGTGGAGCCTTCCGTGGACTCGCGCAACCGTTACCCTCCATCAACGTGGATGTACGATAGCACCACCTATCGGAACCACGCCAAAAACATCTGTGTCTCCAATTGCGTTTGAATCCTCCAAACCCTTCCCTTTACTTTCTTGCAAGTTGCATGCTTCACTTTCCGCTGCTCATATACTCTTTGCATGCTTGCTTGATATGTATTATGAATGTTGAAATTATGCCTAAACTCCACTTAAACTTAAAAGAACTTAAAAACTGCTACTTTGGTACTTAGTGTCTAATCACCCCCCTCTAGACACCTCTTCCCAAGGTCCTACAATTTTCCATCATATAAGTTTTCGATCTATTTTATTTTGCAATCTTTACTTTCCAATCCATATCATAAAAATACGAAAAATATTTATCTTATTATCTCTATCAGATCTCACTTTTGCAAGTGGCAGTGAAGGGATTGACACCCCCTTTATCGCGTTGGTTGCAAGGTTCTTATTTGTTTGTGCATGTACGAGGGATTTGAGTGTAGCCTCCTACTGGATTGATACCTTGGCTCAAAAACTGAGGGAAATACTTACGCTACTTTGCTGCATCACCCTTTCCTCTTCAAGGGAAAACCAACACATGCTCAAGAGGTAGCAAGAAGGATTTTTGGCGCCGTTGCCGGGGAGTCTACGCACAAGTCAAGACATACCAAGTACCCATCACAAACTCTTATCCCTCGCATTACATTATTTGCCATTCGCCTCTCGTTTTCCTCTCCCCCACTTCTAAAACGATTTTTGAAAACCTTTTCCTTTTCTTCGCCTTCTTCCCGTGTGTTTTTTTGTTTGTGTTTCCATGTGCCTTCTATTTGCTTGCGTCTTTGCTTGCTAAAAATCTATTGATATGGATCCACTTAAAGTGTTCTACTTGGATCATCTTCGATCCTTATGCGCTCATGCTGAAACCCCAACTAGCCTAGTTGATGGGAAATCTTTAGATGAGCATGCTCATTTTGTGCGACACTGTTTGTCTGAAAAAGGGAGACTCTTACGGGATCAAATAAAACATATTGCTGTGTTATGCTTGGAATCTTTGTGAAATTTATGATTTTACTTGTTGCTCTAAGAACCCTAAAACACACCTTCCCTACCTATGTGAGTTTAATGATAATGAAATCTTATCTTCTTATGCAAAGGGTGTTTATAGTTACTATGATATCGAACAAATTGAAGAATTTGTTACTTTAAAGGGTGCTTATGAAGTTGCTTCTTTGATTGAAAAGTATGATATTACTCTCTACGAATCTGAAAATTTTGACATACTTAAATATTACTATGAAAACTATGCTCATAATGTCTATGTCAAAGAATTTATTGAAAGAATGACCGTTGCTTTGGAAGAAAATAATGATATGCATGAATCTATAGATAATTATGATTCCGATGATTTGATTGAAATATCCCTTGATGAACATGATGCTTGCTATTCTTATGGCCATGATGCCAATATTTATGGAGATGAATTTGTTATAGTTCCTTATGTTAAACATGAGATTATTGCTATTACACCCATACTTGATAGTTCCTTGAATCAAAAGCATGATTGCAATGATGTTACTATAAATTCTCTTGATGTCAATTGTGCTAATAATACGCAAAACCCTAAGATTGGGGATTCTAGTTTTGCTATGTCTACTATTTGTTGCAATGATCATGATTTGGGAGATTCTTTTTATGATCTTGAAAATTTATTTAAGCCTCATGATGAATATGAGATTGATAATAGTGTTTGCAATATCATTGAAAGTGGGTTTGGAAGAGTGTCAACTTTAGATCCCACATATTTGGAGAATGTTCAATCTTATGAAATTTTTGAGAAAAGTGGGTTTGGAGAGGTCATGATTTTAGTTAATGTTAATCCCACTATTTTGGAAGAGTGTCAACTTCGCATGCATGTGGATCATGTTGAAAATATTTTATGTTATAGCTATCTTGTTGAATTTTCTTATGATCCCATATGTTATTATTATGAGAGGAAAATATGGTTGTAGAAATTTTCGTGTTACTAAATTACCTCTCGTTATGTTGAGATTGCTATTGTTTCTTTCCGCTTCCTTGCATATGCTAGTTTTTGCTTGCTACGATAATTTGTTTGCCTATAAGATGCCTATGCATAGGAAGTATGTTAGTCTTAGATGTTATTTTCATATGCTACATGATGCTCTCTTCGTGTTTCAATTGCTATCTTTTATGTGAGCATCATTGAATTTATCAATGCCTAGCTAGGGGCGTTAAACGATAGCGCTTGTTGGGAGGCAACCCAATTTTATTTTTGTTCTTTGCTTTTTGTTCCTATTTAGTAATAAATAATTCATCTAGCCTCTGATTAGATGTGGTTTTATGTTTAATTAGTGTTTGAGCCAAGTAAAACCTATAGGATCTTCTTGGGTGGTAGTTACTTTGATCTTGCTGAAAAACAGAAACTTTTGCATGCACGAGAATAATATTCATAAATCACAGAAGCGTGCTTTTCAATTGATTCTTTTTGAAGAAGATTAATAAAAAATTATCTAGGACTTCCTATTTTGGTAGAATTTTTGGGGTTCCATAACTATTCCAAAGTTACAGATTGCTACAGACTGTTTTGTTTTTGACAGATTCTGTTTTTCGTGTGTTGTTTGCTTATTTTGATGAATCTATGGCTAGTATCGGGGGGGTATGAACCATAGAGAAGTTGGAATACAGTAGGTTTAACACCAATATAAATAAATAATGATTTCATTACAATACCTTAAAATGGTGGTTTGTTTTATTTCGCTAACGGAGCTCATGAGATTTTTTGTTGAGTTTTGTGTTGTGAAGTTTTCAAGTTTTTGGGTAAAGATTTGATGGATTATGTAATAAGGAATGACAAGAGCCTAAGCTTGGGGATGCCCCGGTAGGCATCCCATCTTTCCTCTTCGTCATCGGTAACATTACTTGATGCTATATTTTTATTCACCACATGATATGTGTTTTGCTTGGAGCGTCTTGTATGATTTGAGTCTTTGCTTTTTAGTTTACCATAGTCATCCTTGTTGTACACACCTTTTGGGAAAGATACACATGAATCGGAATTTATTAGAATACTATATGTGCTTCACTTATATCTTTTGAGCTAGATAGTTTTGCTCTAGTACTTCACTTATATCTTTTTAGAGCACGGTGGCGGTTTTATTTTATAGGAATTATTGATCTCTCATGATTCATTTATATTATTTTGAGAGTGCTTTAGAACAGCATGGTAATTGCTTTGGTTAAAATTTTAGTCCTAATATTATGAGCATCCAAGATAGGTATAATAAAAACTACCATATAAAGTGCATTGAATACTATGAGAAGTTCGATACTTGATGATTGTTTTGAGATATGAGGATGGTAATATTAGAGTCATGCTATTTGAGTAGTTGTGAATTTGAGGAATACTTGTGTTAAAAGTTTGTGATTCCCGTAACATGCACGTATGGTGAACCGTTATGTGATGAAGTTGGAGCATGACTTATTTATTGATTGTCTTCCTTATGTGTGGAGGTCGGGATCGCGCGATGGTTAACTCCTACCAACCCTTCCCCTAGGAGCATGCATGTAGTACTTTGTTTTGATAACTTGTAGATGTTTGCAATAAGTATGTGAGTTCTTCATGACCAATGTTGAGTCCATGGATTATACGACTCTCACCCTTCCACCATTGCTAGCCTCTCTTGTGCCGCACAACTTTCGCCGGTATCATACACCCACCATATACCTTCCTCAAAACAGCCACCATACCTACCTATTATGGCATTTCCATAGCCATTTCGAGATATATTGCCATGCAACTTTCCACTGTTCCGTTTATTATGACATGTTCCACCATTTGTCACAGTGCTTTGCATGGTCATGTAGTTGACATCGTATTTGTGGCAAAGCCACCATTCATAATTCTTTCATACATGTCACTCTTGATTCATTATCCCGGTACACCGCCGGAGGCATCCACATAGAGTCATATTTTGTTCTAAGATTCTTGAGTTGTAAGTAGATAAAAGTGTGATGATCTTCATTATTAGAGCATTGTCCCATGTGAGGAAAGGATGATGGAAGCAATGATTCCCTCACAAGTTGGGATGAGTCTCCGTACTTTATGAAAAATAAAAGAGGCCAAAGAAGCCCAAATAAAAAAAGGAGGCCAAAGAAGCCCACAAAAAAAGAGAGAGAAAAAGAGAGAAGGGACAATGTTACTATCCTTTGACCACACTTGTGCTTCAAAGTAGCACCATGATCTTCATGATAGAGAGTCTCCTATGTTGTCACCTTCATATGCTAGTGGGAATTTTTCATTATAGAACTTGGCTTATATATTCCAATGATGGGTTTCCTCAAATTGCCCTAGGTCTTCGTGAGCAAGCAAGTTGGATGCACACCCACTTAGTTTCTTTTGATGAGCTTTCATACACTTATAGCTCTAGTGCATCCGTTGCATGACAATCCCTACTCACTCACATTAATACCTATTAATGGGCATCTCCATAGCCCGTTGATACGCCTAGTAGATGTGTGACTATCTTCTCCTTTTTTTGTCTTCTCCACAACCGCCATCCTATCCCACCTATAGTGCTATGTCCATGGCTCACGCTCATGTATTGCGTGAAGATTGAAAAAGTTTGAGAATACTAAAGTATGAAACAATTGCTTGGCTAAAACCAGGGTTGTGCATGATTTAAATATTTTGTGTGATGAAGATAGAGCATAGCCAGACTATATGATTTTGTAGGGATAACTTTCTTTGGCCATGTTATTTTGAGAAGAGATGATTACTTTGTTAGTATGCTTGAAGTATTATTACTCTTATGTCAATATTAAACTTTTGTCTTGAATCTTTCAGATATGAACATTCATGCCACAATAAAGAAAATTACATTGAGAATTATGCTAGGTAGCATTCCACATAAAAAAAATTGTTTTTATCATTTACCTATTCGAGGACGAGCAGGAATTAAGCTTGGGGATGCTTGATACGTCTCCAACGTATCTATAATTTTTTATTGTTCCATGCTATTATATTATCTGTTTTGGATGTTTAATGGGCTTTATTATACACTTTTATACTATTTTTGGGACTAACCTATTAACCGGAGGCCCAGTCCAAATTGTTGTTGTTTTGCCTATTTTAGTGTTTCGCAGAAAAGGAATATCAAACGGAATGAAACCTTCGGGAGAGTCATTTTTGGAACAAATGCAATCTAGGAGACTTGGAGTGGACGTCAAAGCAATGAGGCAGCCACGAGGGAGGGAGGCGCGCCCAGGGGGTAGGCGCGCCCCCACCCTTGTGGGCCCCTCGTAGCTCCCCTAACTGACTTCTTTCGCCTATATATACTCATATACCCAGAAAACATCTAGGAGCACCACGAAACCCTATTTCCACTGCCGCAACCTTCGGTACCCGTGAGATCCCATCTTGGGGCCTTTTCTGGCGCTCCGCTGGAGGGGGAATCGATCACGGAGGGCTTCTTCATTAACACCATAGCCTCTCCGATGAGGTGTGAGTAGTTTACCTCAGACCTTCGGGTCCATAGTTATTGGCTAGATGGCTTCTTCTCTTTCTTTGGATCTCAATATAAAGTTCTCCTCAATCTTCTTGGAGATCTATTCGATGTAATTCTTTTTGCGGTGTGTTTGTCGAGATCCGATGAATTGTGGGTTTATGATCAAGATTATCTATGAACAATATTTGAATCTCCTCTGAATTCTTTTATGTACGATTTGTTATCTTTGCAAGTCTCTTCAAATTATCAGTTTGGTTTGGCCTACTAGATTGATCTTTCTTGCAATGTGAGAAGTGCTTAGCTTTGGTTTCAATCTTGCGGTGTCCTTTCCCAGTGATAGCAGGGGCAGGAAGGCACGTATTGTATTGTTGCCATCGAGGATAAAAAGATGGGGTTTATATCATATTGCTTGAGTTTATCCCTCTACATCATGTTATCTTGCCTAATGCGTTACTCTGTTCTTATGAACTTAATACTCTAGATGCATGATGGATAGCGGTCGATGTGTGTAGTAATAGTAGTAGATGCAAAATCGTTTCGATCTACTTGTCGCGGACGTGATGCCTATATACATGATCATGCCTAGATATTCTCATAATTATGCACTTTTCTATCAATTGCTCGACAGTAATTTGTTCACCCACCGTAATACTTATGCTATCTTGAGAGAAGCCACTAGTGAAACCTATGGCCCCCGGGTCTATTTTCCATCATATAAGTTTCCGATCTATTTTATTCTGCAACCTTTACTTTCCAATCTATATCATAAAAATACCAAAAATATTTATCTTATTATCTCTATCAGATCTCACTTTTGCAAGTGGTCATGAAGGGATTGACAACCCCTTTATCACGTTGGTTGCAAGGTTCTTATTTGTTTGTGCAGGTATGGGGGATTTGAGTGTAGCCTCCTACTGGATTGATACCTTGGTTCTCAAAAACTGAGGGAAATACTTACGCTACTTTGCTGCATCACCCTTTCCTCTTCAAGGGAAAACCAACGCATGCTCAAGAGGTAGCAGTCACTACCATGCAACTTTTCTTATTAAGAATTACAACCCATTTGGTGTGCTAGCTGAAAATAAGTTTGTGGGTGCTGGCGGGCGCTAAGACTTGCGGGTTCTTTAATGAACAAAGATCAAAGCCGAGTATGAAAGAAAATATGGGTCAAAGCCGAGTTGAAAAGGGCAACAATATCTAACTACAACTTACAGAAGGTACACAAGCATGAGGATTAATTGTTCATTAGGTTTACACAAAATCCAGATTGAATAGGACAATAACATCTAACTCAACCAAAGTTTTCGGCAGTCACAATCAAATGGATCGGTCCGATCCATAAAATCAAGATCACGATACAAAATATCTAATGGTTCATGATGATGACAATTTGTTGTAAATAGAAGCCGAGCACGATCAGAAGCCCTTAGGTCCACCTGAAACTTATTTTTATGCTGTTCAACATGTCCATCGATGAGAAATTTCTTGTCGAAACACTTAATCCTCGCGGACAATTGTGCCCTCGCATTCAGCATGAAGAATGTGACAAAGCTAGTGTTTGCATGGTTGGATGCATATCCTTCCATCGTTATTGTCTTCAAACGAATGCCATGAGATCTGAGAAAATCCTTGTGCTTCATCTGCCATCGATTGGTTAGACCTTTTTCTTGAAGTCATAGTACCTAAATAGACATGAAGATTGAAAATAGTTAATGTCTAAAATAGACTATGTGGAGCGACAACTGAACGGTTAATTCTAGTACATTATATATGGGCTTTCAATGTGTGTGAAATCATCACCTTTATATACAAATTTTCCAGACATGGAAAGCATCACAGCAAGCCAATAAGGTCTTGACATAATCCAGCACCCCTAATAGGCCATCCATTGATGAGGACATGACTACCTTGGATACGACCAAAAATGTTGCATACATGTATACTTGTGAGGTGATTTTAAATCCAAACTATGCAATAATTTATTTATGTCACCCAGGACAAAGATACTTCACAGACTTCGAATTGCGTGATTCTTTTTTTGTTGGAAAGTAGATTTCGTGCACTTTCCAACCCAATTGGATTCACCTTAAAATTTGTCCGGACCATTGAGTTATCGATGAAACAATCTGACGCTGTAGCAGAATCCGAGTCAAACTACAAGTCCAAAGGTGTTGCATCACCTCCACTTGGGCCCATGAGCCTTGTACGATCTGGGGTTAGTTTTAGGCTGCCTTGGGACATCCTCCCACCTCCTTGGCTGCCACCCCTTACTCCTATTAAGTAGATCCATCTAGTAGCTTTTTCATGGGGATTTGTTTAGTTAAAAGTTAGCCATTGCAACTTCATGTACTTCGTTTGTGTCCAACGACCAGACCAAGACCGCTTTTGGATCCCCACCTTTTATCAATACTTCATACATATTCGCAATATTCAGATTGCTTTTATCATATTCTTGCTTGTTCTTCGATTGCTTGCAAGAATAGACCTTCATGGTCAGGCTGATCGTGCTACGGCGTGGTCAATAACCTCCGGAGATTGGTTTAGCGATTGCTAAGGCGCAATGTCATGCACGTTTGTAGTCAGATCGTCAAAGTCGACTCCACCAAATCGATAGTTATCATCTCATTGAAAGATCGGGACACCCCGTCTCTATCAAGTGGTATCAGTTTTTAGGTTGCTCGGTGAGATTTTACAGTTTTCATAGTTTATATCGCATCTGTCATTCATACCTACAGTCCACGAAAAAGCCAAAAAAAGTTAGATTAGTTCATCCGTGTCCCAAACAGTTTGAGCCTTTGCATAATCTTTTTAGTGTTTCGCTTTGTTGAATTTGCGGTTACACCGTCGTATCGAGTTGCTGGTCTTAGTGTCTAGTTCCTTTAGACTTTTGAGTTCTGTTCACATTAGTCACGCCACCGCTGCATCATTATTCCTCGCTGTCCACCACCTCCATCCATCAATTTCCACCACGTGCCCCCATCGTTCATTGTCATAATCATAGTTGAGGTCATTCGCATCTTTGCTTGATCCAATCTACGTCTTGTCTAGTTTGTTTTGGAAAGATAGAGAAAAAAAGGATAGAGAAAAAAAGTAAGAAAAAAGAGAAAAAAGAGAGAAGAAAAAAAACAAAATTCGGATCTATCTAGACTCAATCTCGTACCTGAATTCGGATTCGAATCTGTTTTGCGCACTGTTTAGTAAAATAGGCGTACCTTCCTAATACGAAGTTCGTTTTGGTTCCATGAGTACTCAAATTAAATCTAGCGACGAACCGCATCTAAATAGTTGTAGAAGCAAGTTCAATATTTGACACCTCAAAATCGGCTTCTAAATAGGTCTTTTTGCCCTCCGAAGTTCATGAACACAACTTGTTCTAGTTTTTCATGCCATTTTTAGAATTTTTTGACTCCTCATATCAACTCGGAATTGAGTGATTCTTTTTGTATTTGAAATCTTGAGTCAGTGCCATTCTTGAGAAAAATTATCAAAAAATTGGCACAAATTTTTCCAGAGGAAAGTTGGAGAGAAACTTGTTGGTATATCCTGCTTGGCAGTTGTTTCACATCATTATCTTTACTGATATTGTGATATCCACTTTTATCTTGCTGTCCAGAGCTACTTCATATCCTTTATTGATGCTAGTCGTGCTACGCCATGACCTCATTAGTGTTCTAGGCTCGCATCTCTAGTCCGGTCTAGCCTAGGACCAGCACAGTACCGTCGTTGAGCGTTTATTCAACATTTGCATCTCTGAATTGATTATTGCTAATCTTTTGCTACCAAATATTTAAGCCTTCCAAAATCCACATATTTCTACACCGTGTATACGTACGTTCCCTTGACAATCACTTTACTCAATCCTCGGAGTTTTGCCTGTCACCACCTGCTGCATGGTAAGAACTTGTAAGATATTGATATTTGCTATATACTATGAGTGTTTTACCACCACATCCTAGTAGTTCATAGGAACATTATTCTCAGATTTTGTTTCTTGTTTTCTACTAATCATGCAGGTTCCGGAGTTGTTAGTTTTTGGGCTTCATCGATCATGGGAGATTTGCCACCATGTAAGAAAATACAACAATCGTCACAAGAGGAGCTACAACATCAGAATGCACATAATTAGGTTAATGTTTCCATGCCATCATTTACTGGCCATTTTAGGCCTGATTTATATATTGAATGGGAGTACGAAATAAATGCTATATTTGCTTCCCATAATTTTGATGAGCGTGGGAAATTTCAAGCCGCGGTTAGTACTTTCAGTAGCTTTGCTTTAGTTTGGTGGAGTGAATATTGTCGGTTAAACCCTGATCTTATACCTACTACTTGGGATGATTTAAAACTTGTCGTGAGAGATAGGTTCATTGACGTTTATTATACTTGTGGCATGATTAAAAAATTACAACATTTAAAACAAGGTGCTGACACGGTAACAAAATACTATGATGATTTACAAACTACATTGTTGCACTCATTTTTAGAAGAAAGTGAAGATGATTTTATGGATAGATTTTGGGGAGGATTAAACCATGATATTCAAGAGATACTAATTCATGAAGAGTGTTATCCTATGGACCATTTATTTCGTCTTGCTTGCAAAGCTGAACAGGCAATAAAACGACGTGTTCCCACAAGGAGAACAAGCGCACGGTGCACATTCCAACTGTTGGTACAGATGTTTCTTCAACTACTAGGCGTACTATGACAACCACATCCGTTGTTGCGAGGACTACATCATCTGCACCATGTGACACATCACCATCGAGAGTGCCTACATCATCTGAGTTGATCATAAGAGGTAATGACAAAGGTACAAATTTTCAACTTTCACATGAGAATGGTGCATGCCTAGTTAACTTGAATACATCATGTGTTGAGTCACCTATTGATTTGAGCACACCACCTATTTTAGAGAATAGTGTTACTATCATGAATGCGTCATGTGATCAAACAACTGAAATACCAACAATTTTGAGTGCACCCATTGAATTAACTGTTGATGCAAAAGAACCAACGTTTAATCATTTTGATATGACCTCTAATCTTGGTGATGATTCTGTGACCAATGACTTATTACATGTTTGCTTATTCAAGCATGTTGTAGCATGTAAATTTGGTGCAAGTAAGGTTTATTCACCAATGTTGGGATGGTTTAATGATGAACATTGTCAACCTTTTGAAATGAATAAGAGCTTCACTTATATATGCAAACTGAGTTGCAATATTTTCATGCCTTCTACTTCTTGTGATAATATTTTGGCTTCAGATTTTATGAACTATGAAAGTTACTCATGTATACATGTGTCATATGTGCAAAAACCAAGGGAAGTAAAAATGGATGACATATACATATACAACATGTACACCTTGTCTCTTTTGATAGCCACATTTCAGATTAAGCAACATCGAGGACGACTTTGTTTTCAAGAAGGAGAGGATGTTGAGGACATGACTACCTTGACTACGACAAAAAATATTGCATACATGTATATTTGTGAGGTGATTTTTAATGCAAACTATGCAATAATCTATTTATGTCATCCAGGACAAAGATACTTCACAAACTTTTGTGTCATGTTTAATTGCAGGTGTATGGGGCGTTTGTACAATCCACATATGAAGATAAGGAAAAAAGAGAAATTTAAGTGTTGTTCAAAATGTCTTCTCATGTCACTTTTGGGCCAAGAGAAGATAGAGTCCAAGTCTCTCACGTTCTGGATTCAGATTCGGACTGCACAGACATACCTGACTCAAAACACCAATAACTCTTTCATACAAACTCCGAATTGCGTGATTCTTTTTGGACGATAATAACTACCACACATGTGAGTGTTAAGGGGTCTGCCCACACATTTTGTGTGGTGTTAAGAGGATCAGCCCACACGCCTACGTGTGGGCAAAACAAGTAATGCCCACACGCCTCTTTTTTCCTTGCGGTCCCTCTCACATGCCTACGTGTGGGCAAAATAGATAACATCCACACGCTCGTACGTTAGGCCTCCTACCTCATGGTCCCGCATGCCCCGCGTGACAGTCACCACGCGCCCCATAGTAGCCATGGTCCGGACCCTCTTCCATGTTTGTTTAACTGTAGTTGCCATGTCGCTGAACTACAGTTGCCATGTCGAACAACTATAGTTGCCATGGTTGCTCAACTGCAATTGCCATCTCAGGTCAAGTGCCAGATGCCATTTTTGGACAACTGCAGCTGTTGCCATGTATGTTCTGGTTTACTATAGTTGCCATGATTTGAAAACTTTAGGGGTTGCCACCTACTAACACTAGGCAGTTGCCATGTATGGTTTGTTTACTACAGTTGCCATGATTTGAAAACTTTAGGAGTTGCTACGTACTAACACTAAGCAGTTGCCGCGTAGCGCTACAAAGAGACATGGCAAAATAACATGTTCGGGTAAAGAAAGAGTTGCCATCTGCTTACAAGCACACTAGGGCAGTTGCCATGTACCCTGCAAAACACTTGGCAACTGACATGTTCGGGTAAAAGAGAGAGTTGACATCTGGTTACAAGCACACTAGGGTAGTTGCCATGTACCCTGCAAAACACATGGCAACTGGCAGCTTTGGGCGTGGGAGAGGAGCCGACCGTGTGGGCGAACTGATAAATTCCCACACACCAGCCCCTATGCGTGAGTGAAAATTGACGTGTGGGCGAACTACTAAACGCCCACACACCGGTCCCTCTGTGTGGTGAAAACAGACATGTGGGAGATCGGATGAATGCCCACACACCAGCCCAGTCCTATGTGGCACCACCAACATGTCAAGATTCGTGCAACCACAAACGAACGTGGATCCACGCGTGTGGGCGAGATGCAAATGCCCACACGTGTGGGCGTTAGTGTTTCTGTTCTTTTTTTGTTGGAAAGTAGATTTCATGCACTTTCCAACCCAATTGGATTCACCTTAAAATTCGTCCGGAGCATTGAGTTATCAACGAAACAATCTGACGCTGCAGCAGAATCCGAGTCAAACTACAATTCAAAGGTGTTGCATCACCTCCACTTGGGCCCCTGAGCCTTGTACGATCCGGGGTTAGTTTTAGGCTGCCTTGGGACGTCCTCCCACCTCCTTGGCCACCACCCCTTACTCCTATATAAGTAGATCCATCTAGTAGCTTTTTCCTGGGGATTTGTTTAGTTGAAAGGTAGCCATTGCAACTTTGTGTACTTCATTTGTGTCCAACGACCAGACCAAGACCGCTTTTGGATCCCCACCTTTATCAACACTTCATACATATTCGCAATATTCAGATTGCTTTTATCATATTCTTGCTTGTTCTTCGATTGCTTGCAGGAATAGACCTTCGTGGTCAGGCTAATCATGCTCCGGCGTGGTCAATAACCTCCGGAGATTGGTTTAGCGATTGCTAAGGCGCAACATCGTGCATGTTTGTAGTTGGATCGTCAAAGTCGACTCCACCAAATCAATAGTTATCATCTCATCAAAAGATCGGGACACCCCGTCTCTATCATCCATGGACAAGCTCTTCATTCAACATAGAACATAATATTAGCACCGAAAGTGTACTCCAAGATGATATTTAACTTATGTGCATAAATGAAAAATGCAGATTAGAAAAGTGTACATGGATAATATGCAGTACTTGAATAAGTGTGGAGCCAACCATGATCTTGTAACGTTTAAACAGATCAGGAATTACACCCAAGGTCTCCAGTTTAGGCGCAGAGACCATAGTCGTTTGCGAAGTTTTATAACAACAATCAAGGAGCAACCTTTGAAGTGAAGGGGCATCTTTGATGATGAGCTCCTATCCTTCAAAACGAATTCCTATGCTTATAAAGCGAGGCTAATTTATTTTGAGACAAGGGATATGGATTCCGTCTCAAAAAACAAGCACCAAACACTCTAGGGTAGGGCAGCCGGAGTGGATGATGATGTGCAGTGAGGCCTCTGATAGATCAACCAACACAAGCACAAGTTTTTTCAGTAGTGGGAGTCAAAGCGTTTGTACCAGATTGTCTTCTAGATGGCACCGGGTCAAGGTGGCGGTCGGAGAGAGGAGAAAAACTATGAGATGGACATCGGTGGTGAGGGCACAGATGCAGCGATTGATGGTAACCTATCATTTTAGTAAAGGTAGAACTCAAGCTGCTGGAATTTTTCGAATTGAAGGGATGTTAGCCAGGCGACCACCATGAAGGGTATGTCCAGCAAGTAGCATGCCGGGATGCAGATGCATTGAATGGAGCCCTGGTGGGAGGAGATGATTGCTTCGAGGAGTTCAAAATCATGATTGACAGCTAGCTGATGACAATCGAGATTAAGAGGCGCGACGCGCCACTGAGTGCGCCACCGAGATGCGAGGACTTGTGTGCGGGCGCCATCATTGGTGGGGAGAAGGGAGATGATTGATACGTCTCCAACGTATCTATAATTTTTGATTGTTCCATGCTATTATATTACCCCTTTTTGGATGTTTATGGGCTTTATTTTACACATTTATATCATTTTTGGGACTAACCTATTAACCGGAGGCCCAGCCCATATTGTTGTTTTATTGCCTGTTTCAGTATTTCGAAGAAAAGGAATATCAAACGGAGTCCAAACGGAGTCCAAATGGAATGAAACCTTCAGCAACATGATTTTTTGGAAGAATATCATCCTGGAGACTTGGAGTTCACGTCAGAAGATCCTCGAGGAGGCCAGGAGATAGGGGGCGCGCCCCCCTATCTCGTGGGCCCCTTGAGCACCTCCCGACCGACTTCTTTCGCCTATATAGTCCCACGTACCCTAAAAACATCCACGGAGAAGATAGATCGGGAGTTCCGCCGCCGCAACCCTATGTAGCCACCAAAAACCTCTCGGGAGCCCATTCCGGCACCCTGCCGGAGGGGGAACCCATCACCGGTGGCCATCTTCATCATCCCGATGCTATCCATGACGAGGAGGGAGTATTTCACCCTCGGGGCTGAGGGTATGTACCAGTAGCTATGTGTTTGATCTCTCTCTCTCTCTCTCTCTCTCTCTCTCTCGTGTTCTCTCTATGGCACGATCTTGATGTATCGCGAGCTTTGTTATTATAGTTGGATCTTATGATGTTTCTCCCCCTCTACTCTCTTTTGATGAATTGAGTTTCCCCTTTGAAGTTTTCTTATCGGATTGAGTCTTTGATTTGAGAACACTTGATGTATGTCTTGCCGTGTTTATCTGTGGTGACAATGGGATATCATGTGCCACTTGATTTATGTTTTGGTGACCAACTTGCGGGTTCCGCCCATGAACCTATGCATAGGGGTTCGATGAAGTCATGTACCTAGGGTAGGGTCACGGACCTGTCCTAAGTACCCTTCCCAAGGACATCCTCAGAAGAAGCTGCCTTCCAGTCGACCAAGAGAGACTTCACTCGACAGACTCGAAGGACTCGACCATGAAGACTCACTCGACCACCAGGAGATTAAGAGCCACTCTGCATCCAAATGGTCTGTAATTAAGTAGTCTTTATGGCATTGATGACACTTTATATAGGGCGTTTCCAGTAACGCCAAACCTTTTATGTACTTTAAACCCTGCATAACTGAGAGCCGGAGGGGTCTGGCAGACACTATATAAGCCACCCTCCTCAAAGGTAAAGGGTTCGCACTCTATAACCTACACACGCATAATCCCGATCGACCGCCTCGGATCCGAGACATACGGTCATTACTTCCTCCAAGAAGGGCCTGAACTCGTAAATCCTTGTCTGCATAACCGCTCCATAGCTAGGATCTTGCCTCTCCATACCTACCCCTATTCTCTTGTCGGACTTAGAACCACGACAGTTGGCTCCAACCGTGGGGGAGGTGTCTTAGCGATTTTTGGAGAAGTTGCAATTGTTCCGATTGCTTTCATCATGGTTTCAGGTGGAGTTTTGGTCGAGGGCCGCGAGATCTGTCTCGGCGCGCTCAACTTCATCGCCGATGACTCCGCTTGGCTCCAGGAAGCTCCACTCGACATCGACGCGCTCCCCGTCCGCGGTGCGATGCATTTTCGGGCGTGTCTCCGCGGCGTCTTGCTGCGGCAACCGTCGACTCCGTATCGGTCGACTCCCGTGTCGTCGCCCCTCCTTGTCTCCCGCCAGCGCAAGCGCTTTGGTCAGTCGAGGCTCCAGCGGTGGGTGAGGCACGCAGTGGCTCGCCAATCGGCAACCACCCAAGTCGCGGCAATCGAGCCCGACGAATCTCTCTATGGCTCGCTCGATCGTCGACCGCTCCGTCGAGACCGCATCCGAAAAGCGACAAAGAGCGATCCGCGGCCGAGGTTCGATGGTCAATGGGCCTCGAGTCGCCCCGGTTTCCCCACACCGATGGGATAGACGGCGGAGGCGACCCGCCAGCCCACGAGGAATATCAGCCCGAGCCACTTACTTCCTCGAAGAGAGAAGATCTTCGCCGCCGAACTTGATGCCCCTGATACTCCCATCGCAGAGAAACCCCGAGGCTCGCGCGCTTGGAGGAGGCACGCCATTAACTTGGTGAACGCACTCAATCGAGAACCTCCAGCGAGCACTCGATTTAACGCACGCGCAACGAAAGTACCGACTCGGTCAACGCCAACTCTTTCCGCGAACCGACTTAGGTATATCGAACCCGATTCAGAATTTAGCAGTGCTGCCCGATAGCAGAGTCAATTCAGCCCTCTCGCCGGAGGTCGGCAGAGGCTTGATGCGATCGTGGATTTGCTCGAGCAGCAGGAGATCAGAATTCGGCTGTGTCACAGTCACGCAACAGGATTCACAGTCGATCCGTTGCTGCGAATATAGTTCAGTCGGCTCACAGCCCAAGATCGCCTCCACGGCGTGAGGGACGCGATGGTCGACGTGACCAGTACAGTGACCGATTCGATCGAGATGATAGGCGTCGAGTGCCTACTCCTCCCCCAAGAGGTGGGTCTTTGTCGGTGTACTAAAGTAGGGGGTACCTTAGTACCCGAACTTGTGCACGGCAACAGGCGCCAGCAGCAAAGGCTTGCCAAGGCGTCCGCCAAGACCCTCCGTCATTTCCTATTCTCGCCATTCAAGAACAAAGTATCAATCGAGAAGATAAAGGCCCGGCAAGAGGAGCTTGCCGAAGGCCAACCAAGGCGCTTTAGATGACTTGCCGCGATGCCCCGCACGCCCCGGCAGGTCCGGCGGCCGCAAGCTTGCGGCGCAAAGAAGAGAAGGATCAAGGCAAGGCGCTTGCGCATGCAAGGCTGCCACCCTACACCCAAACTCCAGCGATCCAGCAACGTGTCACCCTGGGCCGCCCCAGAGCACGTGGCGAGGCGCCGCGCAGCCATGCGGAGCGAGGTGGTAGCGGAGTCGACAAGGAGGCCATCGTGGCAACCGATGGCGCACTTAATGATCGTTTCTTTGCCTTTGTTGGGGCGACCAGACGGGCATTAAATGCCCTTGTCCCCGCCGTCGAGTTAGGTAGGGACACCGCTGGTCACCGTTGAACCAACTGCGTTTTTACCTTTTTACCCCTCTTCCCACGCTGCCACTGTGGGTGCCCCTTGAGACTATAAAAGGAGGCCCATGCGCACGAGAAGGGGTTCGATTCATTCGACACATCCAACACCACCATACGCTCGCTCGAGCAAGAACAAATACAAAACACAAAGCAGCAGAGGAGTTTTATCTCCGGAGAGCTCCGGCCGGGTAAAATCGCCCGTCTCCCCCCGCCGACCTCGACCGCTCTGCGACGCCCGCTCCCTTGCCGAACTAGAAGGGCCTCGCCCATAGGTGCTCGTGGCCACAGAGAACGCCCGACACTCGCCTCCCGCCACGCTGCTCCCATGCGTGGGGTCGTGGCGTGAAGGTGGGAAACCGAGCCATCGATCTTACGCCCATCGACAAAGAAGATGACAGCGCCTTCAAGATTAGGCGAAGAGCTCGGCCGACCCTGTGGAACCAGGCTTTGACGCGCGGTCCATCATCGCAAGGTCCGGTCAATCGAACAGAGCTCATCGAGGTGGCCATGACAGAGATGCGCCCACTAGCAGTCGAGTCCATGTTTCCGGTCCAAAATGTTTCAGCAGGGCTATCAGAGCTGCAGTGATTCCCCCCAACTTCAGGTTGGCGACTGGAGTAAGTAAGTTCACCGATGAGTCCAAGCCTGAAACCTGGCTTGAAGACTACCGAGTGGCGGTACAGATTGGCGGCGGGAATGATGAGGTGGCTATGAAGCATTTACCACTCATGTTGGAAGGTTCGGCCAAGGCGTGGTTGAATCAGTTAGCTCCTAGCAGCATTTACACTTGGGAAGATCTTTCTCGAGTGTTCGTCAGGACATTCAAGGGAACTTGCAAGCGATCAGCTGGATTGACGGAGCTGCAAGTCTGCGTGCAAAAGTCGAACGAAACCTTAAGAGATTACATTCAGAGATGGATTACTTTGCATCATACGGTGGAGAACGTGTCTGATCATCAGGCAGTCTGCGCCTTCAAGGATGGTGTTAAGAACAGAGAGTTGAGTTTGAAGTTTGGTCGAACCGGAGATATGACCCTGAGTCGAATGATGGAAATTGCCACCAAGTACGCCAATGGTGAAGAGGAAGACCGACTCCGGAGTGGCAAGTACAAGCCAAGTCAGTCGGAGAAAGGAAACTCCAGTCGGAAACAGAAGCGGAAGGCCGAGCTAGCGGCTCCTGGAGAGGCTCTGGCCGTGACTCAGGGTAAGTTCAAAGGAAAGCCCAAAGGATCTTGGAACCCCAAGAAGGTGAAAGATAAAGAAGGAAATGATGTGATGGATCTGCCGTGTCACATTCACATGAAGAAAGACGAAGAGGGTAACTTCATCTACCCGAAACATACCACTCGCCAAATCTTGGCTCTTGATCCAGCGGTAGCCCAAGGAAAACAGCCCAAGGACAAGGAAAAGGAGTCGGACAAAGCTGAGGACAAGGAGGACAGTGATGGAGGATATCCTCATGTTAATTCCACTCTGATGATCTTTGCTGATGTGGAAAGCAAAAGCCGATTGAAGGTTATCAACCGTGTGGTAAATATGGTCGCCTCGGCGACACCAAGCTATCTGAGATGGTCTCAAACTCCCATTACATTCGACCAGTCCGATCACCCGACTCATATAGCCACCCCTGGGAGGCAAGCTTTGGTGGTCGACCCGGTCGTTGAAGGCACTCAACTGACGAAGGTGCTAATGGATGGTGGTAGCGGACTGAACATATTGTACGCGGAGACGTTGAAGGGAATGGGCATTCCGATGTCCAGACTAAGCGCCAGCAACATGAGTTTTCATGGAGTTATACGTGGGAAGAAGGGTGAGTCACTCGGCCAAATAGCTCTGGACGTCGTGTTCGGTGACTCAAAGCATTTCCACAAAGAGAGGCTGACATTTGAAGTCGTGGATTTTCAGAGCGCTTACCACGCTATTTTGGGGCGACCAGCTTACGCACGGTTCATGGCTCGACCATGTTACGTGTACCTCAAACTGAAGATGCCCGACCCCAAGGGCGTGATCACTATCACTGGCAATCGGAAGAAGGCAAAAGAGTGCTTTCAGAAAGGCTCGAAGATTGCCGACTCCCAGATAACGGTGGTAGAGCTAGAAGAGTACAAGAAAAATGCAGATCCGAGTGATTTGTTGCGGGCCAAGAAGCCTGCCACAGAATCAGCGTTTCAGTCGTCTGGCGAGACGAAGCCCGTTCACATTCACCCGACCGACCCCAATGCAGCTCCGACTCATATTTCCACAACACTCGACCCTAAATAGGAAGAAGCGCTCATCCAGTTCCTCCGTGAGAATTGGGACATCTTTGCATGGAAGCCTGCTGACATGCCGGGTGTTTCCAGGGGGCTGGATGAGCATCGCCTTCGAGTCGACTCAAAAGCAAAACCTGTCAAAGAACATCTTCGACGGTCCGCCGTCCAGAAGAGAAAGGCCATTGGCAAGGAGGTGGCTTGACTATTGGCAGCAGAGTTTATCTGAGAGATATATCACTCCGAGTGGCTCGCCAATGTCGTCATGGTCCCCAAGAAGGACAAGTCACTTTGCATGTGCATTGATTTCAAGCATATCAATCGGGCCTGCCCGAAAGATCATTTTCCTCTCCCTCGCATTGACCAAATTGTTGACTCGACTGCGGGATGTGAGAGATTGTCTTTTTTAGACGCTTATTCTGGATACCATCGATCCGCTCAGATGGACCCGATGAGATCAAAACAGCTTTCATCACTCCATTCGGTGCTTCGCTATGTCACCATGCCATTCGCCTCAAGAATGTCGAGCCACGCTCATGAGGATGATTCGAAGTGTTTACTCACTCAAATCGGTCTTAACGTGGAAGCGCATATGGATGATATTGTGGTCAAATCGTGAAAGGGTCCCGACTGTTGATCGACCTCGCTAAAACATTTGCCAATCTCGGAGGTATGATATCAAGCTCAATCCATCAAAGTGCACATTCGAGTACCGTGGAAAGTTACTCGGTTTTCGTCTTGAACGAGGAATCGATGCTAACCCGAAAAAATTGGCACTATACTCCAAATGAAACATACTGTCTTGGTGCGATGTCCGAGCTTTATGGATGCTTGGCCGCGTTAAGTCGATTCATCTCTCGTCTCGGCGAAAAGGCATTACCTCTTTACTGATTGATGAAGAAGGCAGACAAGTTCGAGTGGACTCCTAAAGCTGATGCAGCGTTTGCCGAGCTAAAAGCTCTGCTCTCCACCCAGCCGGTGCTTGCTGCTCCAATCAGCAAAGAGCCTCTGTTGCTTTATATTGCAGCCACAGGACAAGTCGTCAGTACAGTGCTTACGGTCGAGCGGGAAGAAGAAGGGAAAGCCTTCAAAGTTCAGCGCCCAGTGTATTATCTTTCTGAAGTTTTGACTCCATCGAAGCAAAGATATCCTCATTATCAGAAGCTTGTGTATGGGATCTACATGACCACGAAGAAGGTTGCTCATTATTTCTCTGATCATTCCATTACAGCTGCCGTGACGCCCACTTTCGAGAGATTCTCGCACAAGAGATGCAACCGGTCGAGTGGCGAAATGGGCGATTGAACTCCTTCCCCTTGATATCAAGTTTGAGGCAAAGAAAGCCATTAAGTCCCAAGCAATAGCAGATTTCCTTGCCGAGTGGATTGAACAACAGCAGTCGATTCAAGTTCACTCGGAGCATTGGACCATGTTCATTGATGGCTCTAAGATGTTAAATGGTTCCGATGTTGGGGTAGTTTTGGTTTCCCCCAGAGGAGATAAGCTCAGATATGTGCTCCAGATTCACTTTGATTCCTCCAACAATGAAGCAGAATACGAGGCACTTTCATATGGGTTGTGCATGGCCATTTCACTCGGCGTCCTTCGCCTTATGGTTTATGGTGACTCAGATTTGGTGGTCAATCAGGTGATGAAGGAGTGGGACGTTAGAAGCCCAGCCATGACTAGATACTGCAATGCAGTGAGGAAGCTTGAAAAGAAATTCGAAGGGTTAGAGCTCCATCATATACCCCGACTGAAAAATCAAGCGGCTGATGACTTGGCAAAGATAGGTTCCAAGAGAGAAGCCATTCCTAGTGATGTGTTCTTGGAGCATATCCATACTCCATCAGTCAAAGAAGATCCTTTTACCGAAGAAGCTCCGCAGCTCAAGAGTGTCACAAATCCGATTGAGGTTGAAGTTCCAGCAGTGGTCGACCTGGTCATGGAGGCTTTAGTGATCACTCCCGATTGGACGATACCATATATCGCGATATCTTGAGGAAAGAGCTCCTGAGGGCGAGGAAGAGGCTCGACGGATCGTCTGCCGATCCAAAGCCTTTATTGTGATCAAGGCGGTTATGCAGAGAGCGCGATCGAGTTGGTCAAGTGCATAACGCCGTAAGAAGGTCGGATAATCCTTGATGACATCCACTCGGTGACTGTGGCTATCATGCGTCCTCTCGACCATCGTGGCCAAAGCATACCGAGCCGGATTTTACCGCCAAGAGCGAATGAAATGGCAAAGGAGATAGTCGACAAGTGTGAGGGATGTCAATTTTACTCCAACATGTCACACAAGTGCAAGATCAGCTCAAGACCATACCACTCGTCTGCCCTTCGCAGATGGGGATTGATATGGTTGGGCCCTTGAGAACAGGTCAAGTGGTTTCACACATGTGCCGGTAGCAATGACAAGTTTACTAAGTGGATCGAGGCTAAACCCATCAAGAACCTTGACGCCGGTATCTCGCTGTCGCCTTCATCGAGAATTGATATTCAGATATGGAGTCCCGCACAGCATCATCATCGACAATGGGTCAAACTTGATTCGGAGGAATTGTGGCATTCTGCACATCTCAGGGCACACGAGTCGACTATGCTTCAGTCGCCCATCCTCAGTCGAATGGACAAGCAGCGCGGGCCAATGGCTTGATTCTCAAAGGGTTGAAACCTCGACTGATGTGTGATCTCAAGCATGCGGCTGGAGCATGGGTGGACGAACTTCCTTCGGTGCTTTGGGGGCTAAGGACCACGCCTAACAAGTCGACTGGAAGAACTCCATTCTTCTTGGTCTACGGAGCTGAAGCGGTCTTGCCGAGTGACCTGCTCCATAATGCTCCTCGGGTCGAGCTCTACACCGAAGCTGAAGCAGAACAGGCACGGCAGGATGCATTCGACCTTTTAGAGGAAGAAAGGGAGATGGCTCTGATCCGATCGACCATTTACCAACAAGATTTGCGTCGCTTCCACACCAAAAACGTGAAGAGTCGAGCCTTCCAGGAAGGAGATTTGGTTCTCCGGGTGGATCAGCAGAAACCACACAAGCTTGCTCCTTCTTGGGAAGGTCCCTTCATCGTCACCAAGGTTCTCCATAATGGAGCATACCATCTTTACAACGTCGAGAACAACATCGACGAGCCCCGAGCTTGGAATGCGGAGCTACTCCGCCCCTTTTACACCTAAGTATTCACTCGGATGAGTTGTAATAAAAGTACTCTTGTAGTTCATGTTTCACAAGATAATAGTGTCATAATTTCCCCAATGATTGTTGTCACTTTTATTTGTTCAATAAAATTTCCCCTCAGTGGGTGGCTTAGCTGCGAATCCGCTTCGCCTAAGTTTGTAAAAAAATCCTACCGAGTGGTGAGCCAGCCTCCCACTCGGGGGCTTAGCTGCGAATCCGTTTCGCCTAAGTTTCAATAAAACCCAATCGAGTGGTGAGCCAGCCTCCCACTCGGGGGCTTAGCTGCAGTCCAAGTACTTGCCTAAGTTTTAATAAAATCCTACCGAGTGGTGAGCCAACCTCCCACTCGGGGGCATAGCTGTAGTCCAAGTACTCGCCTAAGTTTTAATAAAATCCTACCGAGTGGTGAGCCAGCCTCCCACTCGGGGGCTTAGCTGCAGTCCAAGTACTCGCCTAAGTTTCAATCAAATCCTACCGAGTGACGAGCCAGCCTCTCATCGGGGGCTTAATTGCAGTCTAAGCACTCACCTAAGTTCAAATACAACGTGCGCTCCGCAAGGAGGACGAGGCGTAGGTCGACTGCTACCCTCTTCCTCCGAGCTACGCCACAAGTACAACGTGCGCTCCGCAAGGAGGACGAGGTGCAGGTCGACTGCTACCCTCTTCCTTCGAGCTACGCCACAAGTACAATGTGCGCTCCGCAAGGAGGACGAGGCGCAGGTCGACCGCCACCCTCTCCTTCCGAGCTACGCCACAAGTATAATGTGCTCTCCATAAGAAAGACAAGGTCGATTAACGCCTTATCCTTCAGAGAGACGCCATAAAAATCCTACTGAGTGGGGAGCAGACCTCCCACTCAGAGGCTTAGCTGCAGCCCAGTTGTCAGTGTCAAAACCGGCGGATCTCGGGTAGGGGGTCCCGAACTGTGCGTCTAGGCGGATGGTAACAGGAGACGAGGGACACGATGTTTTTACCTAGGTTCGGGCCCTCTCGATGGAGGTAAAATCCTATGTCCTGCTTGATTAATATTGATGATATGGGTAGTACAAGAGTGGATCTACCACGAGATCAAGGAGGCTAAACCATAAAGCTAGCCTATGGTATGATTGTTGTAATGTATGTTGTCCTACGGACTAAAGCCCTCCGGTTTATATAGACACCGGGGGAAGCTAGGGTTACACAGAGTCGGTTACAATGGTAGGAGATCTACATATCCGTATCGCCAAGCTTGCCTTCCACGCCAAGGAAAGTCCCATCCGGACACGGGACGGAGTCTTCAATCTTGTATCTTCGTAGTCTTGGAGTCCGCAGACGATGATAGTCCGGCTGTCCGGACACCCCTAGTCCAGACTCCTCAAGAGCTCCCTGAACCAAGCTTCAATGACGATAAGTCCGCGCGCATAATGTTCGGCATTGCAAGGCGGGTTCCTCCTTGAATAATCCAGAGAAGATCGTGAACACCGTGATAGTGTCCGTCTCGCAAAATAAATTCCACATTCCACCGTAGAGAGAATAAAATGTACACCGGTCCAATCTGGCGACGATTATGCGGCGTGACATCACACCGCTACCAAGCCTTTGTTTGAATCGCTTTTTACTATACCACCTCAAAGACGCTTAGCGAAGCGGTTTCTTGGCACGCCTTGTCGAGCGAGATCGTGTTCCCTTATTCCGGATTCTCATCAATACGGACGTGGGTAACCCAACGCGCCATTGATGGTGGCGCTTGGGAGATAAGCGAGTTTTATCAGTGGTGGGGACGATAGTTTTCGTAAGCCTATATATAAGGGATAAGGATTTACCTTCTCACCCACGCCTTCTTCCTCCTTTGCTTATCCATCTCCGCGTACTCAAACTCCAACGCCTAAGTCACAAGATCTCGCCGACCTTCTCCGAATATGTCCGGAGCGGAGGCAAATGGTTGGCCTCCACCGCTAAGGAGGAGCACATCACCAAATCGCAAAGACCGGATACCTTTCCGGCGATATCGCGCATCGGCTGCCCGACAAGGAGCAGCTCATCCCTACCCCTGGGCCCCATGAGAGGGTCGTCTTCCTTCCCCATTTCCTCCGCGGACTGTGCTTCCCACTGCACCCATTTGTCCGGGGGATCATGTTTTACTACGGCCTGGATTTCCACGATCTGGCGCCGAACTTCATCCTCAACATCTCGATGTTTATCGTCGTGTGCGAGGCCTTCCTCTGCATCCGGGCCCACTTCGGCCTGTGGCTCAAGTCCTTCAACGCTGTCAAGGTTGTGAAGGGCACGCAGCGAATGCGGAGGCGCCATGTTGGGCAAGCCGCCCAACGCCCTTGGCTCAAGGCCTTCGTGGACTCCGCCAAGGTGGCAATCGGGTGGTTCTACATCACCGAGCCCGTAAGCCCACATGGGCGGCGCCCCGAAGTTTAGATCTCGCGCCCCCACGCAGCTTACCTCCCGAAAGAGAAGGGCTTGCGTGGGGCAATCCAAAGGAGGTGACGGACTCGAGCTCAGATCCAAAAGCTGGTGAGCAATAAGCTCGACTCGCCGACGTGGTCCAAGTCATGCTCATCCGCCGGATTCTCCCATGCCAAGAACGGGCATTCAATCTATGGGAGTTCAATCCGGAATAGCACCAGGCGCTGAGCGGGCTCTTCGATACGACATACGAAGGCGCCTGGAGGGTGTTGTTTAAGGCGCTGAAGCCCCGTGATCCATGACGGAAGATCACGGATTTCGCCGCAAAGATCCAAATGACGAGGTAAGTGATTCAACCCCGTTACGGGACACTTGTGGTAATTAAACCGATTCTAAGAGGGTTTCAGTCTCTCTTTTCCTTTGACAGGAATGGATGGAGATGGCCAAGCAGGTCATCGCCCGGCCCCATGCTAGAAGACCTGAGAACGCCTGTAGTAGGGCTGCTGGTTCCAAGACCGCACGTGGTGCCGAGAAGAAGGCCAAGAAGGTGGCGCGGGACTCGAAAGAGTTCCCAATCAAAGCCTCCGACGACGAGGCGGACTCCTCCCAAGACGAGGAGGAGGAGGAGGACTCTCTCCTGAGGAGGGAGAGAAGAAGAGAAAGGCTTCCCCAATAGGGGAGGCCAAAGGGTCCAAGAGGGGGAGGACTATCCCCCCGGACAGTTTCGCCAACACCACCGTTGGCGAGGATGAGTGGCCTCCAAGGGCCAGGTGAGGGAGTCCTGGACTAGGGGGTGTCCGGATAGCCGGACTATCAATATCCGCCGGACTCCCTGCATCACGAAGATAGAAGATTGAAGACTCGGCTCGTGTCCCAAGGTACTTTACTTGGCGTGGAAGGCAAGCTTGGCGATACGGATATGTAGATCTCCTACCATTGTAACCGACTGTGTAACCCTAGCCTCTCCGGTGTCTATATAAACCAGAGGGCTTTAGTCCCAGAGGACACAACATTACATATCAACAATCATACCATAGGCTAGCTTCTAGGGTTTAGCCTCATTGATCTCGTGGTAGATCTACTCTTGTACTACCCATATCATCAATATTAATCAAGCAGACGAGGGTATTACCTCCATCGAGAGGGCCCGAACTCAGGTAAAAACATTGTGTCCTCGCCTCCTGTTACCATCCGCCTAGACGCACGTTCGGGACCCCCACCCGAGATCCGCCAGTTTGACACCGACATTGGTGCTTTCATTGAGAGTTCCTCCGTCGCCACCGATAGGCTCGATGGCATCTTCAACCTTCAACGCCGTCTGTGGTGAGACTTTTCTCCCGGACAGATCTTCAGATTCGGGCGGCTTTGCGCTGCGGGCCAACTCTCTTGGCCATCCGAGTAGATCGAAGCTACGCCCGCCCTCGATCGATTCGAAGTTTAAACTTCACGGCCGATGACGCATGAGACTTGATCTTCGACGGACTCGAGCCACAACCAAGCGCCACAAGACCGCGACGATGGGCATGATCTAGCTCGCCACGGACAAAGGCTTTGGTGGTCAAGACTTGAATCCGCCTTGCCACTTGCCCGGAGCCGATTGCCCATGACGAGGGTCGGTGGATAGACACCGCCGGGCTTCAACATCTACGGCGATGGAGCCGAATACCGATTTTGTCCCTTATAAACTCATGATCCCGAGGCGACGGACTCTCGGACTCCGAGCCTCCCGCTACCGCCAATTAAGCAGATTGGCGCGGTTATGGAATTCACCGCCATGACATCTTTCAACACTCGCTTTTGGCGATATCCTGAATTTCAAGCATCTCTCGCTATCAGAGAATCTGCCGGACTATGGCTGTGGACGGTTGGAGTTCGGACGACGAAGAAATTCGAGCCCACCCACCACCCACTTTGTAGCCACCGCCGAGGATCTAACCGACATGTTAGACTACGACTCGAGGACATCAACGCTATGGACGATGATGCCGAGACGATCAGACCCAAATACCACGGACACCGGAAGGCCACCTTGTCATACGACGCCTACATGGTGGATACCCCAAAGGAAGGGATGGCGAAAAGCAGCGGAGGGAGATTCTTTGAAGAAGCAGCCTAAACGCCCGGCGCCGCAAGCGCCGCCTAAATCCCGCCACAACAAGAATGGAGAATCCGCACGGAGACAATAACACCGGAGAGTGCCGAAGACGATCCCTCCCGCAAGACTCAAAGCAGGAGGACGCAGGCAAGCCCTCACGACATGTATGCGCATTTAAGGGGTTGAGGATGATAACTATATGCCTCCTCCAAGACGGCGAGCCTCAATGATGATGAATTCGCCATACGCGAGGATCCCGTCAACAAGAGCGCTTCAGCGCAGCTCATAGCCACGGCAAATAGCCTAAAGAAAAGCAAAGAACAGCTTCAAGCCGATCAAGATCTGCTAGCCGATCGATGGACCGAGGTCCTCGCGTCAAGAGTATAAACTCGAACTCCTCCAAAAGTTACCTAAGACGCAAGCTGCTCCCCGATTAGAGGAGGACGATACATGCCTTTATCACCAGCCGCACGACATGGCTGATCGACCGCCTGTGGTCGCGGCTGCAGAGGCATTCAAGGCCCCAGCCAAGACCGCACTCGACATCGATCCAGAGTACGGCCAAAAGGAACGCTACTGGACTTATGTAGACATCTTGAGGACAAAGCAAGGCAATCCAGATCCATCTATGGATCACGTGGGCGCCTACGACCCACGATGAATACCGTCCACGGACATAACACCGCCGTCCGAATACGAACAGGCGCGCCCTCGAGCTGCATCACGATATCGCTCAATACAGGGCGCCACACACCCGCTATGCTTCATCGATGAAGTAATGGATCATCGATCCCGAAGGGTTCAAACCCGTGAACATCGAATCTACGATGGTACAACAGACTTCGCGGTGTGGATTGAAGATTATCTTCTCCACATCCATATGGCCCGCGGGCGACGATCCGCACGCCATCAAATATCTCCCGCAAGCTTAAAGGACCAGCTCAACATTGGCTTAACAACCTGCCCGCAGAGTCGATTGTGTTGGGAAGACTCGAGGCCGCTGCCTCGATAACTTCCAAGGTACATACGCGACCACCGACGCCGATGACCTAAGCCACATTATTCAAGCACCAGACGAATCGCCGATAGTTACGACATGGTTCTTGACGAAGAAAAATCAAATCGCCGACTATCCGGATGCGGAGGCCCTCGCAGCCTTCAAACACAACATCCGGATGAATGGCCAGACGGCACTGGGCGTGAGAAGTCAAATCCATGGCAGCCCTCACATCATTAATGACCCGCTTATGCGGAGAGGATAGCTGGCCAGCCCGCAGAATAATCTCCGCAAAATTCCGCAGCCCGACTCCAAGGACAATCACGGCAGGTCACGCCGAATCAAAACAAATGCCGTATTAACGGCGACGACAAAGAGGATACGGTAGTCAATGCCGGATTCCGAGGCTCCAAACCCGTCAACGGAAGAAGCCATTTAAAAGAACAACCCCGGCCCGCCAAACTGGATGAGAATACTCGACCGCCATGCCGGATACATGGCACCCCGAAAAGCAAGCTAATCACACCAATAGAGATTGTTAGGTGTTCAGCAGCTGGCAAGTTAATTGCCAACACAAGGACAGGGGCTAAATAGCGACGACGAGGAAGAGACCCGCCACCAACAACAGAGGATGATGGTTTCTTCGCAAGCGGACGGTGAATATGATTTACGCGACCCATATACCCAAGAGGGAGAGGAAGCGCGACCACGGACGCGTCACGCGATGGAGCCAGCCGCTCAAGCTCAATCCATGGTCCTCCGTCCGATCACTTTCGATCGACGAGACCATTCGACTAGCATACGCCATGGCGGATTCGCCGCATTGGTCCTAGACCCAATCGTCGATGGATTTCACCTCACAAGAGTCCTCGATGGACGGCGGCAAAGCCTGAACCTGCTTTATCAGACACAAGGCGCAAAATGGGCATAGACCCATCCAGATCAAGTCTACTAAGACAACCTTCAAAGGTGTCATCCCAGAGTGGAAGCCAATCAGACAGTGCTCGCTCACACCGAAGTGGTCTTCGGATCCCTGATAATTTCCAAAGTGAAGAGTTAATCTTCGATATAGTCCTGCTCAGAGCGGCTATCATGCCCCGCCGGACGCATCTGCGTTCAAAAATTCAACGCGTGCCGCATTATGCATACCTAAAGCTCAAGATGCCGGGCCCTCGTGGAGTCATTACGGTCAATGGGAATACGGAACGCCCTCCGAACGGAGGAACATACAGCGCTCGCGCGGTATACTGAGCAGCCTTCTACGGCATTCCCTAGTCCGCAACTAAAAAGCGGACGATTAAAGCGCCCGAGCAACACTAACTAAGACCACCGGGCGCGATCCAAGCATCGCCAGAGTAATGCAGTCCCCACCTCGCCTCACAGATGATCACAAGAATAACGCCCGCGACATCATTACGCTTTGGAGATACCATGGGCGCAGGGAGGGGCTTAACCTCAAGGATTGAAGAGTGCGGCTCGACCGCACTCAGGCTCGTGCTAGCACCCCCTTGGTTTTATTTTTTATCTTTTTTTTTATATATGCAGACTCTACCAAGTAGAAGTTCGCCTGACGGCAAACTTGCCGAACTCACGATACAATAGTCACGAATTAAAGAAGGCTGCATTTAACACTCGTGTGGTCTCCGCATACGAGCATTAAATTTAATTACATACACCAAGTCTGCAGCTTATCCTCGAGGGGACATGTTAATTTAGTCCGATCCCTTGCTTACCGTGACTATTTGTATCACCGCTTTATTAGCAAACCTTCTTTCATAAATAACGCAGAACTTCCTTTTTTGCAAGTTTATTACCTTTTCATGGCAATTGCGTTATCCTTTACAAATGTTCATTACATGACATATTGCACCCGTATACTTTGGTACGGCCGAATACACCAGGGGCTTCCGTTCCCCAAATTACGGTGTGATTAAGTCCGAACACTTTCACAAGTGCGGCACCCCGAGCTTATAGCATTATATGAATCAGCTCTGAATCATGTCTTGGGTCAATAGTTGGGTTTGCCCGGCCCTATGTTTTGGTACCTTACGCCTTCCGTCGGCTAAGGTAGCAGAGGAGAACCATCGCGATTGCGCCCGGCTGAGCCGGGTTAACGCCAAAGGAGAAAGCTAAACTGACCGGCATGATAAGGCGAGAGACTGGTCGCTGCTCGAGAGGTCTTTTCGGGTCCCTAAAGACTCATGCCGCTCGAGCGAAGTTCCGGATGATGTCCGATTTAGGCGTGGATAGCGCCGGATTCGGTCTTCCGAATACCAGGGCTTCACCAAATTTAAAATTATAGAATTCTATGGCTAAGTGAGAGTGTTCAAGCATTATAAGTCCGGTCGCTTTGTTCGTCGTGGTTGAGCGCCTCCTAGATGGACCCAAATATGGGAACAAGAGTGCTCAAGTTCATCATCGAACACCCCAAAGACTGTGGCTTGGGGGTCAAGCCAACGACTTGCCATCTCTCGATTTAATAAACGGCCGCATGTAGGTAATATTTTAAATTCAACAAAGCGTTGCTCATGGCGCATATAAACGAAATTCTCAAATAAGCATGTGATAAATATACAGCAAGTTCACTCAAGGATTACATTAAGGGGCACTCATCCGCATATCGCGGGCCCCTTCAGACAACTTTATAATATCGCCGGCGACGGTGCTCCTTGCCCCGGGCGGATCCATGAGAAGCTTCTCCGCATCCAGCTTGCCCCATTGCACCTTTATGCGGGCAAGGACCCGACGAGCACCTTCAATGCAAAGGAGCGCTTGATCACATCCAGCCCGGGCATGCATCCACCACCGCCAAGATTAGGCCAAAGTAGCTGCCAGCATGGCCTGCCTGTGCCACAGCCGGACTATGAGGCCCTTCATGGCCTCCTCACCTACCTTTGTGGAGTTCAACCAGCTTCTTCACCGTCGCTTAGGGCACCGGATGGCCGCCTCAACAGATCGAGACCGTAAGACCTTCTCCGCTGAGCTCCCTCCTCGCCACGATAGAAAGCGGCAGCATCGACGACCACGCAAGCAGATCCGCAAATGCCCCTCGAGAGCTCCGAATTCGGGTAAGTATCCGGTAATTTACATTTACATGCTTGCTCTGCATAAAAAATGCCTTACCCGCTGCTATCTTCTCCATGTCCTCTATTTCCATATGGGCCCTCTGGGCCTCGGCCTTGGCGGACTCGGCCCTATCGAGAGCCAAGGCAAGCTCGGATTCTCGAAGTCTTGAGTCACGCCCAAACTCTCATGCTTTTTCATGAGAGCTCGGAGTTTTGTCGAACTCGCCGCCACCAGCCGCTTGCTTCTCTCGCCAGTCCGCTCTGGGTCAGATTATGCTCGCCATGGACACGGCATCCTTCAGGCTGCCACCTCGTTAGTGGCCCCTGATTACATATATCATCCTCGTTAATCTTGTTTGCAACCAAAACCCTTTTCTCAGAAGGTACCTATTTAAAGTGGTATTATTCACCTTCTTTCTCCTTGAGCTGCCTCTTGGCATGGCCGAGCTCTTGCTCAGACCGCTCAAGGTCCTTCTTCGCCCTCGACCTCCGCATTAATGCGGCAATGGTCAACAAGCGCCTCGTGATACCCATATGGACATATTTTAGAAACCCTCACAGACATCTTGAAAGAAGATCCTTAGTCCGCTTTTCTTTCCAACACCGACTAAGCATCGAGGCTCTTGTCTATGCGGTATTATATTACTTAATCACAGCCTGTTACCTCAAAGCCTGTTAGAAGGCTGTTAGAAGGCTGTTGCAGTGCTTCGGCCACCGCCCTTGGCGAAGCTGGACCTTTTCAATCACCGCACTCATGAGAGTGCGGTGTTCTTCCGATGGAGGCGCCTTTGAGCGCCTCCAAGAAGTTGTCCGATGCCTCCGGTTGGGACGGAGGCCGCGGCGTCCACGGTCCTGCGCCTCTTCGAGGGGCTGCTTGCGGACTGAACCGCCACGGGTTCCGAGTAGAGTCCGCGACAAAGTCCGGGGCTCGACGGCGCTCCGAGCCTCCTCCGGCGCGGCCCCTCAGGATTCCGCCGTCGTCCTCGGCGCGTGGGGTAGAGGCGTCCGATGGAATTTACATCCGACGGCGCCAACAACCCGCCATCGAGTCAGAAAGTCGCCACCGGCGGATTAAAGGAATAATGCGGCATTAGAAGGACATCGCGTGATATACTATAATGCGGCATATGAATAATCCGGATACTTACGATCTTGCGGACGCCGCCCTTGAGGCCATTTTCTTCTCGCCAACACCGATGTTGGCGAACCGTCCGGGGATAGTTCTCCCCTCTTGACCTTCGCCGCCCGATTGGGAGGCCTTTCTTCTTCTCTCCTCCTCCGGAGAGAGTACCTCCTCCTCCTCGCCTTCGGGGAGGAGTCCTCGCCGCCGTCGTCGACGCTTGATTGCGGGAACTCTTTCGAGTCCCCGCGCCACCTTCTTGGCCTTCTTCTCCAAAGACCACGATGGTGCCGGACCAAGAGCCTTGCTAAATGGGCGGTCATGGTTCTTCCGCATGGGAGCCAGATCGATAAGCAGCTCGCCTTCTCCATCCATTCCTCACAAAGGAAGGCAGGTTAAAACCTCGCTAGAGTCAATCTAATTACTACAAGTGTCCCATAATGGGGTCGAATCACTTACCCGCCGACGGAGATCGCAGGCTGAATCCGCGGTCTTGTCATGGATCTTGGGCATCGGGCGCCTTGAACAAGACCCTCCGTGCACCTTCAGACGCCAGTCAAGAGCCCGCCAACGCCCTGGTGCTATTCCGGATTAAACTCCCACATTAAATGCCCTTTCTTGGCATGGGAGAACTGGCTTGAGGAGCATGACTCGACCACGCCGACGAGCCGGAGCCCATTGCTCACCGGCTTCTTGATGCAGTGTTCAAGTCCGGCCACTTCCACGGGTCACCCCACCGCAAGCCCTTCTCTTTCCGGGGAGGTGAGTTGCGTGGGAATTCCAGATCTAAACCGGGGCCGCCACCATGTAGGCTCAGCGCGCTCGGTGATATAGAAACACCCCGATTGCCACCCTTGACGGAATCCACGAAGGTCCTTCTAGTTAAGGGACGCTGGGCAACTTGCCCAACATAGCGCCCAAGATTCCGCTTATGCCCCTTCACAACCTTCGCTTGACGTTGAAGGTCTTGAGCCACAGCCGAAGTGGGGCCGGATGCGAGAAAGGTTTCGCACACGCACGATATAAACGCCGAGATGTTGAGGATTTAAATTCGCGCCAGATCGTGCAAATCCAGCCGTAGTAGAACATGATCCCTGGACGAATGGATGGAGCGGAAGCCCAGTCAGCGGAGGAAGTGTGGAAGGAAAACAACCCTCTCGTGAGGTCCTGGTCGAACGAGCCGCCTGCTGCCGGGCGTGCCAATGCGCCGATGTTTCCGGAAGGTATCCGGCGTCACAGAAGCTTGGTGATGTCCTCCTCCTTGGCGGTGGAGGCTATCCACTTGCCTCCCTCTCCGACATGTTCGGAGAAGGGTCGAGGCGGAATGCGCGAGCTTGAGCGTTGGAGCTTGGGTTCGCAGGGATGGATGAGCAAAGGAGGAAGAAGGCGAGGTGAGAAGGTAAACTTATCCCTTATATATAGGCGACAAAATATGTGTCCTCACCGCCTAGTAAAACTCGCTATCTCCCAAGCGCCACCATCAATGGCGTTGGGTTACCCACGCACGTATTGATGAGAATCCCGAAAAGGGGAACACGACCGCTCGACAGACGTGCCAAGGAAACCGCCGCTAAATGTGCCAAGTGGTACAAGAATTCAAACAAAGGCTTGGTGCCGTGTGATGTCATGCCGCATAATACGCCGGGATTGGATCGTGTATATGTTTTATTCTTCTACGCTTGGAATGTGGAAATTATTTTGCAGAGCCGACACTATCCCGGTGTTCATTATCTTCTCCGGATTATTCAAGGAGGAACCCGCTTTGCAATGCCGAACATTATGCACGCCGGACTTATCGCCATTGAAGACTGGTTCAGGCTACTAAGGAGTCTCGACGCACGCGGGACCCCTAGACGCGCACAGGGACCCCCTACCGAGATCCGCCAGCTTTGGACACCGACACCAGCGTCCGCAAGATCGTAAGTATCCGGATCTTTGATGTAATTTCTCGTGTCGCGTAGTGTCCTTCTAATGCCGCGCTCGTCCAGAAAGCCCGCCGATGATGATCTCCCCGCTTCATCGAAGCGGTCATTGGCCCCGCCGGATGTGGATTCACTTCCGACCGCCTACCCCCGTGCCAACGAGGACGCCAAGGTGGGATCCGCAGAAGGACCCATCAGAGGAGGCTCCGGAGGCGCCGTCAGCTGCCTCCTCGACTTTGTGCCGATTTCACGCCGGAACCCGCAGATGGTTCCAGAGTTCGGCGGGCGGCCCCTTCAAAGAAGGGCAAGATCAGGACACCGGGCGACTCCGCCCAACCGAGGCGCCGGATAACTTGCCGGAGGCGCTTAAAGGCGCCCATCGAGGAAGAGCACCGCACTATCATGAGTGCGGTGATTCAAAAGGTTCAGCCGCCAAAAGCGGGCCGACCGAAGCTCGCAGCAGCCTTCTAACAGTGCTTTGAGGTAAGAAGTTAAAATTATGTAATGTAATACCGCATAGACAGAAAGAGTTTCGATGCTCGGCCGTGTTCGGAAGAAAAGCCGATCGAGGATCTAACAAGATATACGCAGGTTGCTTGAAATATGTCAATATGGGTTTGCAGGTTGCTCTGCTGACCTGCCGCACTATCGGCGGAGGTCGATGTGTTGAAGAAGGATCTCGAGCGGTCCGAGCAAGAGCTCGCCATGCCAAGAAGCAGCTCGAGGACAAAGAAGGTGAGTTACACCACTTTGGATAGTTACCTTACGTAAAAGGATTTTGGTTGCAATAAAATTAACAAGGATAATATGGGAATTGCAGGGGCCATTTAACGAGGTGGCAGCCCGGAAGGAGAGCTGTGTCCGCGCCGAACGCAAAGGCGCATGAGCGGAGGGCGAGAGAAGCAGGAGGCACGGTGGCGGAAATACAAGCAAGAGCTCCGTGCTCTCATGGAGAAGCATGAGAGTTTGGAGCGTGACTCCAAGACTCGAGAGTCCGAGCTTGCCTCGGCCTCGAAAGTGCCAAGTCCGCCATGGCCGAGGCCTGTAAGGCCCTTCAGGAGGTTGAAGATGTGAAGAAGATAGCGGCGGGTAAGGCATTTTTCATGCAAAGCAAGCATGTTAATGTAAAATACCGACACTTACCCGCATTTGGAGCTCTCCAGGCGCTTGCAGATCTGCGCTGTCAGGCGTCCGATGCCACAAGATTCTATCGTGGCGAGGAGGGAGCTCGACGGAGAAAGTCTTCGTCTCAAGATACCGAGGTCGGACACCCGGTGTCTCGAGCGACCAGTTAAGCGGTGGTCGAACTCCACAAGGTAGCCGAGGAGGCCATTAAGGGCCTTATAGTCCGGTGGCTGGACAGCCATGCCAGGAGCTACTTTGGCCTCGCAGGCGGCGGCTGGTGGATGCGTGCCCTCGGTGGAGGTCGTCAGCGCTCGCTTTGTATTGAAGGTGTCGCTGGCCCTTGCCCGCATTAAAGGTGCATTGGGGCAAGTTGATGCGGAGAAGCTTCTCACGGACCCACCGCCACCGGCAAGGATGATCGCACACCGAAATGTATTATAAACTGTCTCAAGGGAGCCCACGATATTGCGGATGAGTGCCCTGTAAATGTAATCTTTGAGTAAACTCGCATGTATTATCTTGTGCGCTGAAAACTGCGCTCATATTGGCCTTGAGAAACGCTTTGTTTTAATTTAAAATATTACCTTCGCTCGCCGCTCATAAAATCGAGAGATGGCAAGTCGTTGGCTTCACCCCGAGCCATGAAAGTGCTGGGGTGTTAGGGATAACCTTGAGCACTCTTGTTCCCATTTTTGGGTCCATCTAGGAGGCGCCAACACAACGAACAAGGCGATCGGACTTATAATGCTTGAACACTCTCACTTAGCCATAGAATTCTATAATTTTAATTTCGGCGAAGCCCGGTATTCGGAAGGTCAATCGGGCGCTATCCACGCCTTCGCTTGACATGGTCCTAACTTCAAAGCGGCGTGAGTCTTTATGACCCAAGAAACCTCTCGAACAATGATCATCTCTCGCCTTATCATGCCGGTCAGCTTTTAGCTTTCCATCGAGGTGCTCGCTTGGCCAGCCGGGCGCAATCGCAGATGGTTCTCCCAGTGCCACCTTAGCCGACAGAACGGAACGTAAGGCACCAAAACGTGGGAGCCGCAAACCCAACTATTGGCCCAAGACATGATTCGAGCTGATTCATATAATGTTATAAGTTCGGGTGCCGACTTATGAAAGTGTTCGACTTATCACACCACAATGTGGGGAACATAAGCCCCTGGTGTATTAGGCCGTACCAAAATATACGGGTGCAAGATGTCATGTAATGAACATATATAAAAGGTAATGTAATTGTAGTCGGAAAGTGCTGCATTATTTATTAAAGAAAGTCTGCTGTGAGTGCGGACTGATACAAATAGTGCGGAAGCAATGGATTTGGACTATAAACATGTCCCCTCGGGGGTGAGCTCATGGACTTGGTGTATATAATCGAATTTAATGCTCGTAATTGAGACCACCCGAGTGTTCGCCGCAGCCTTCTTTAGTCCGATTCGTTGCATCATGAGTTAAGAGTTCGCCACGGACAGAGCCTCTCGTTACCGGAGTCCTATGTACAAAAGGGGAAAATAGTAAATGAAAACAAAAAAGGGGGGCACACTTGCGAGCCCCTGGTTTGGTCGAACCGCACGCTGGGTCCATTGCGATCGTGCCCCTTCCCCGCGCCCATGGTATCTCCAAAGCGTAATGATGTACGCTGGCGTTATTCTTGCGATCATGCGCTGGCGGGGTTGGGCCGCATTACTCTGCTGATGCTCGATCGCGCCAGTGGTCTTGGTTGGTATTGCTTTGGGCGAGTTTTCTTTATCCGCCGTTTAACGGCGGACTCGAGAATTGCTCAAGAGGCTGCTCAGATTTCCGCCAGAGCATTGCCAGATGTTCCTCCGCTCGGAGGAGCGCCCGTATTCCGCTGACCGTGATGACTCCTCGAGGGCCTGGCATCTTGAGCTTGAGGTATGCATAATGCGGCACGCGCTGAATTTTGCAAACGCGTTCGTCTGAAAGCAGAGCGTGATAGCCGCCGCGAAGGGGACTATGTCGAAGATTAACTCTCGCCCGAAATTGTCCAGGGATCCGAAGACCAGTTCCAGTGTTACTGAGCCTGTACAGTTGGCTTCCACACCTGGTATGACACCTTTAAAGGTTGTCTTTGTAGGCTTAATCCTTGAGGGGTCTATGCCCATTTTGCGACCGATCCCGACAAAGGTGTTCAGGCTACTACCGCCGTCCATCGGGACTCTCGTGAGGTGAAATCCATCGACGATTGGGTCTAAAACCAATGCGGCGAATCCGCCATGGCGTATGCTGGTCGGATGGTCTCTTCGATCGAAAGTGATCGGACAAGAGGACCATGGATTGAACTTAGGCGATTGGCTCCATCGCAGAAGCGCCCCTTAGTGCGCGCTTCCTCTCCCTCTTGGGTATATGGGTCGCAGAATCATGTTCACCGTCGGCACTTGTGGGGGAAAACCCTTCTGTCCTCTATTGTTTGGCGGTCGGGTCTCCACTTCATCGTCGCTATTTAGCCCCTTGTCGCTGTTTTCGGCAATTAACTTGCCTGCTTGCTTGAACACCTAGCAATCTCTATTAGTGTGATTTGCTGGTTTTTCAGGGGTGCCATGGATCTGGCATAAGTGGTCGAGTATTCAGTCCAAATTGGACGGACCCGGAGTGGTTCTTTTGAATGGCTTCTTCCGTTGACCGGGTTTAGAGCCTCGGAATCCGGCGTTGACCGCCAGATCCTCCTTGTCGCCGCCAAGCACGCGGCGCTTTGTTTTTGTTTCGACGTGACCTGCCGTTGTTGTCCTTAGTATCCGGACTGCCAGAATTTTTGCGGTGATTGTTATTGCGAGCTAGCCAGCTATCCTCTCCCGCGCAGAAGCGGGTCATTAATGATGTGAGGGCTGCCATAGATTTCGGCTTTTCCTGTCCCAGGTGCCGGGCTAGCCATTCGTCGCGGATGTTATGCTTGAAGGCTTTAAACCCTTGGTTGTGGATGTGGAGAAGATAATCTTCTATCCAAACCGCGGGGTCTGTTGTGCCATCGTAGGATTCAATGTTTACGGGTTTAAACCCTTCAAGGATTTGATGATCCATTACTTCGTCAGTGAAGCATAGTGGGTGTGCGGCTCCTCTGTATTGAGCAATATCACGACGTAGCTCGAGAGAGCGTTGTCTGCCGTGTTCGGCCCGGCCGGGGTTATTATATCCGGTACGACGGTATTCGTCATGGGTCGTGGGGCGCCCGCGTGATCCGTAGATGGATCTGGATTGCCTTGCTTTGTCCTCCAATATATCTCGCAAGTCCGGCGCGTTCCCTCTTGGCTTCGTACTCTTGGAGCGATGCTTGGGTACGGTCTTGGTTGGGGGCCTGGATGCCTCTCTATCACGACCGCGGGGTGGTCGGTCGGCCGTGTCGTCTTGCTGGTGATGGAGGTATGTATGCTTCCTCCTCTAATCGGGGGAGCAGCTTGCGTCTTGGATAGCTTTTGAGGGCGTTCGAGTTAATACTCTTCGGCCGCGAGGACCTCGGTCCATCGATCGGCTAGCAGTCCCGATCAGCTTGAAGCTGCCGCTGCTTTTTCTTTAGGCTGTTTGCCGTGGCGATAAGCCCGCGTTTAAAACGCCTTGTTCGACGGGATCCTCGGGCACGCCGAATTGGTCATCGC
This sequence comes from Aegilops speltoides, assembly GCA_021437245.1. Lineage (NCBI taxonomy): Eukaryota > Viridiplantae > Streptophyta > Magnoliopsida > Poales > Poaceae > Aegilops > Aegilops speltoides. Next base: position 219,623,309 of record CM038145.1, read on the forward strand.
TGAGGCTTGCCTCGTCTCGGAGGGAGGCATATAGTTGTAATCCTCAACCTCTTAAATGCCGCCTCCTCGTGAGGGCTTGCTTCACGCCCTCCTGCGCTGAGTCTTGCTTGGAGGGGTTGTCCTCGGCACTTTCGGGGTATTATTATCTCTGTGTCGAATCTCCATTCTTGCCGTGGCAGGATTTAGAGCGGCGCCACGACGGCGCTTGGGCTGTTTCTTTAAAGAATCGCCTCCATTGTTTCTTCGCCATCCCCATCTTTCGGGTATCCACCATGTATATGTCATATGACGAGGTGGTCTTCGATTGCTCAGTAAGGCATTGGTTCTGCTCGCCTCCGGCGTCGCCGTCCATAGCGCCGATGTCTTGAGTCGTAGTCTAGCATGTCGGTTAGATCGTCGACATGGCTACAAAGTGGGTGGTGGGTGGGCTCAATTTCTTCGTCGTCTAGATCCAACCATCCCGCCATAGTCCGCCAGGCTCTCGATAACGAGAGGTGCTTTAGTGAATTCAGGACGTCGCCAAAAGGCGAGTATTGGAAGATGTCCACGGCAGTGAATTCCATAACCGGCGCCCAATCCGATTTGGTTGGCAGGGGCGCGGGAGGTTCAGAGTCTGGCAGGGAGTCCGGCACCTCGGAATCATGAGTTTTGTGAGGGACAAGATTAGTGTTCGGCTCCATCACCGTGGAAGTTGAATCCCCTGAGGCGGTGTCCATCCACCAATCCTCTATTTGGGCAATCGGCTCCGGACAAATGGCCGGAGCGGATTCATGTGCGGCCACCAAGGCACTGTTCGGCGGCAGAGCTAGATCATGCCCATCGCAATAAAGGCTGGGCGCGCTTGGCTGTGGCTCGAGTCCGTCAAGATCAAGTCTCCGCGACATCGGCCGTGAAGTTTAAACTTCGAATCGACTGACGCCAGGGCGTAGCTTCGATTTGCTCGGATGGCCAAGCAAATTAGCCCTTGATCGCGGCCGCCCGAATCTGAAGATCCGCCCAGGAGAAAAGTCTCACCCTGGACAACGTCGTTGGTTGCAGATGCCATCAAGCCTATCGGTGATGACACAGAGGAACTCTCAATGAAAGCACTAATTTCGGTGTCAAAACCAGCGGATCTCGGGTAGGGGGTTCCGAACTGTGCATCTAGGCGGATGGTAACAGGAGACGAGGGACACGATGTTTTACCCAGGTTCGGGCCCTCTCAATGGAGGTAAAACCCTATGTCCTGCTTGATTAATATTGATGATATGGGTAGTACAAGAGTGGATCTACCACGAGATCAAGGAGGCTAAACCCTGAAGCTAGCCTATGGTATGATTGTTGTAATGTATGTTGTCCTACGGACTAAATCCCTCCGGTTTATATAGACACCGGGAAGCTAGGGTTACACGAGTCGGTTACAATGGTAGGAGATCTACATATCCAGACGCCAAGCTTGCCTTCCACGCCAAGGAAAGTCCCATCCGGACACGGGGACGGAGTCTTCAATCTTGTATCTTCGTAGTCTTGGAGTCCCATGACGATGATAGTCCGCTGTCCAGGACACCCCTTGTCCAGACTCCTCAAGAGGCCTCTATGTTTATGGGTTTAAACCCTGCTTTGAGGAATTCATGATCCAAGCACCTCATTGGTGAAACATAGTGGGTGTCGGCGCCTCAGATTTGGGTGTACCGCTGTCTTCGACACTTGGCGTGTTGTGTTACTTCCTAGGGCCCTTTTTTAGCCCATAAATGGACTGGTGGGCCATTTGTTTTCCCAGGTCATGAGTCGGCTTGTGTGCGGCGCCGCTTGTAGATTTTGGCCTATCATCGGCCGCCTATCCGCCAGCGGCCTCTTTGTTTTTTTGTGTGGGGCTCTATGGCTTCCTCATCAAACCTCGCAGCAGCTTTGCGCTTTGGGTAGCTCTTTGATTGATGGCCATTGCCGATTTGTTCTGCGGTTTTGAGCACTTTGCTCCACCTCATTCTCGAGTATGTCTTACGCTGTTTTGAGCTTCCGTTTTCCTTCTTCAAGCTTCTTGCGGTGGCGATTTAGTCTTCCGTGAAGGTTCTTATGCTCCGGTAGTATGTCCGGTGTGAGGTCGTCCGGACTGTTAGTTTCGCCGGGATTGGATTGATTATCCGATTCGTCCTGTTCGGACGGTTGCTTGGTTGCATTTTTGTCGTCCACTGGTTTGCCCTGCTCTAACGCTGGGTCATTAGGAATGCTGTCTTTGCCGAGGCGGGGCTTAGGGCGGCGCTTGCGTCGTCGCTTTGGTTGTTTATCGGCAGGATTATCCTTTGCCGCGCCCCGTTGTTCCTCATCGTCGCTTCCTTTTGGGGTATCCACCATATATACGTCATGTGTTGGGGTGGTCTTCGAGGCGCCTCGTAGGCGCTGGTTCTTGATCGCTCTCCGCACCGTCGTCCATACCGTCGATGTCTTGAGTCATAGTCTAGCATGTACATTAGATCGCCGACAATGGCTACAAAGTGGGTGGTGGTCGGGCTTTGAATTTCTTCGTCGTCGCATCCCAACCATCTTGGCCATAATCCGCCAGGCTCTCCGGATAGCGAGAGATGCTTTAGCGAATTTAGGATGTCGCCAAAGGGCGAGTCTTGAAAGATGTCATGATGGTGAACTCCATGATCGGCGCCCAATCGGATTCGATTGGGGCGCAGGAGGTTGAGTCCGGCAGGAGTCCGCACCTTGGAGTCACGAGCTCTACAAGGGACAAGGTTAGTGTTCGCTCCATCGCCGTGGAAGGTGCAGCCGAGGCGGTGTCCAGCCACCGTCCTCGATCTGCGCTTATCGGCTCGGACTAAGGGCGTAAGCGGATTCATGTCTGCCACCAAGGCCTTCGTCCGCGGCAGAGCTAAATCATGCCCATCGTGACAGCCGCTGCACGCTTTCGGCCAGGCTCGAGTCCGTCAAGATCAAGTCCCCGCAGATGTCGGCCGTGAAGTTTAGGCTTCGAACTGACTCGACGGCCGGGGCGAGCTTTCGATCTGCTCCAGATGGCCAAGTGAATTAGCCCGCATGCGAAGGCCGCCGAATCTAAGATCTGTCCGGGAGAAAAGTCTCACCACGACGGCGTTGTTGTTGATTGAAGGAGCCATCAAGCCTATAGGTGACGACACGAGGAACTCTCAATGAAAGCACCAATGTCGGTGTCAAACCGGCGGATCTCGGGTAGGGGGTCCCGAATCGTGCGTCTAGGCGGATGGTAACGGGAGGCAAGGGACACGATGTTTTACCCGTGTTGGGCCCTCTTGATGGAGGTAAAACCCACGCCCTGCTTGATTAATATTGATGATATGGGTAGTACAAGAGTGGATCTACCACGAGATCAAGGAGGCTAAATCCTAGAAGCTAGCCTATGGTATGATTGTTGTATTGGAGGTTATGTCCTACGGACTAAAGCCCTCCGGTTTATATAGACACCGGAGAGGGCTAGGGTTACACAGAGTCGGTTACAATGGTAGGAGATCTACATATCCGTATCGCCAAGCTTGCCTTCCACGCCAAGGAAAGTCCCATCCGGACACGGGACGGAGTCTTCAATCTTGTATCTTCGTAGTATTGGAGTCCGGCGGACGATGATAGTCCAGCAGTCCGGACACCCCCTAGTCCAGGACTCCCTCATGAGGCCTTAAAGCCCCCGCAATCAAAGAACAAAGAGGCCGCCCGGTCGGATAGACGACCACATGACAAGCATAGAGCGGCAAGCAGCGCCGCACACAAGCCGGCGCGCGATCCGCCTAAGGATTCGCATCAAAAGGATGGCCCGGTTAGGTCCATCTACGGGCCAAGAAAGCAAGCTCTTCTAAGCAATGCAACACGCCAATTATCTAGACATCACGGCACACCCAAATATAGGGGTGCCGCACATCCCCTATGTTTCACCGATGAGGTGCCGGATCACAATTTCCCGGATTTAAACCCATAAACATAGAGGCATACGACGGAACAATGCAGACCGGAGTGCGGATTGAGGATTACATCCTCCACATACACATGGCTAGAGGAGATGATCTCCATGCCATAAAATACTTACCCCTCAAGCTCAAAGGGCCAGCACGAAACTGGCTTAAAAGCCTCCCTGAAAATACCGTTGGAAGTTGGGAAGAGCTCGAGGATGCTTTTCGGGCAAATTTTCAAGGGACTTATGTCCGCCCTCCGGATGCTGAGCGATTTAAGTCACATAACTCAACAACCCGAGAGTCAGCCTGCAAAATTCGAACAGGTTCCTCACCAAAAGAACCAAATAGTCGATCGTCCGGACGCCAAGCCTTAGCAGCTTTCAAACACAACGTCCGGGACGAATGGCTCGCCGAGCACCTTGGCCAGAAAAGCCAAGAACAATGGCCGCACTAACAAGCCTCATGACCCGCTTTTGCATGGGAGAGGATAGTTGGGCGGCAAGATGTAGTACCAATGACCCAAGTACATCCGAAGTCAGAGATGGAAACCGGAAAACACGACGCAGCAAGGACCAGCGCAGGACAAGGGGAAACAGCCCGAAGAGCACGACAGTCAATGCCAGATTCAAAAGCTCTCGGCAGAATCATAAAAAACTGTCCCTCAAGGATAACAACCACGAGCTATCCAACCTAAACAAAATCTTGGACAAAATATGCCAAATCCACAGTACCCCGGGGAAGCCTGCAAACCATACCCACAGAGATTGTTGGGTCTTCAAGCAGTCCGGCAAACTCAATGCCGAACACAAGGGGCTCGACACACCAAGCGAGGACGATGACGAACCCCACAAGTAGAGCACCGAAAAACAAAAGAATTTCCCACAAGAAGTCAAAACAGTAAACTCACTTCAAGTGACAAAAGGGAAAATCAGAGCGGCGCCCATAGAAATACGCGCCGCACGCCTATCCGAGTGGAGTCGACATTGGTTGTCACAACCAATCACCTTTGATCATCGTGGATTACCCGAAGTATCCGAATGCGAGGATGGACTGCCTCGATATTATATCCTATAATCGACGGATTCCAATTCGCACAAGTCCTAATGGACGGCGTCATGATGTAAACCTGCTATATCGGGACACAATCCATAAAATGGGGATAGACCCAACCAAAATTCGCCACAAAGAACACCTCCTTCAAGGGGTAATGCCAGCCTATATGCCCATTATGCGTGTTCCCTCTTTGCTTGAAGTTGTGTTCGGCTCATCCGACAACTTCCGCCGCGAAAAATTAACCTTCCACATTGCCCCATTCAAAAGTAGCTATCAAGCACTATTGGGACGTGAAGCTTTCGCCCGCTTTAATGCAATACTGCATTATGCATCTCTTACACTCAAAATGCCCGGTCCATGCGGCATCATCTCATTAAAGGGAAATATCAAGTGTTACTCGAGCACAGAAGAACGTGAGACTGCCTAGACAGTCACACACTAATCCGGCTCTGCTAAACCAAGCACCTGAACAGGTCATTCGGACCCCGGACACGGCTAGACGAGTCCGGCGTAAACATATAAAGGCCTGCTAGCCGCACACCCCCGTACAAGGGGCTGCACGCATGTACAACAAGAGACAATAAAGCTCAATTTTATTCGCTTTTTTAATCGTACTCTGTTTATTTAATATAAAGTACATTTTTCGCACAACCTTTCTTCAACTAAGTTCTTCTCTTTTACAGATGAACATCGTGCTACACCCGTCCAGGATACGGCACAACGGAGACACAGGCGCAGACGTGCAGTAGGGACCCGTTGCAAGGATTCTTTTGAGATTAAGACCCTGCGTAAACCTTTTTTACTGTCTCTTGTTGATACACATCCCCCGGTTTCTTGCTATAACCGAGGAGGAGGTTGGCGTTTTGGCATCGGCCGCATCAGAAATTTTTGCGCGTACCTGGAAACTAGGGGCTTAGGGCATTGTTCTTCCTGTTTTCATAAAGACCGAATACCTTAGGGAGTGTTCAGCGTCTCGAGTTAGGCCTTATATGCATCAGCTCCAAATCATGTCTTTGGTCAAATGTTGGGTTTGCCCGGCTCCTGTGTTTTGCTGCCTTACGTTCCGCTCTATCGGCTAACATGGCACGAGGAGAACTACTGTGATTGTGCCCCTGTTCGGCCTGGTGAGCACCTCAGTAGAGAAAGCCGAAAACTGACTGTCATGATATAGCGTCAAACTGGTCAACCACTCAATGACCCACCGGAATGTTTAGAATTCCTCCACATTAACGAAGGACCGTTTCCCGGTCAGGCACATACGCGCCCCGAATTCGGAGAGCGCGGTGCCCCTAGGGACTATATAGTAGCCCCACCATCGAACTCCTATGGCTAAGTGAAAGTGATAAAGCATTATAGTCCAGTTGCCTAGTTTGCTACGCTATCACCTCCTTCACAAGACCAAGACGTTGGATTAAGTGTGAAAATGCGCTTTTTTTGCAAACACCCCCGCACTATGTGCGTGGGGGGTCAAGAGCGCCATCTTCGGGTTATATACACATATACATTAACGGCCGCACAGGAGGTATTTCAATACTTGCACGCACAAGTATAAAAAGCCCTTATATTATATTGAAACATCCTTTCACAAATCATACATGCCATTAGAACATAATATCCTTCGAGCATTGCGTCTCTATTAAACGAGCGCCCTGTAGGACTTCCTCAAAATAGTGCTCGGCAGGTACTCGGCTTCTGTCCGAATCCTGGGATGCAACATCGGTGGCCTTCATCTCCGCCCAGCATGTCTTGACACGGGCAAGAGCCATCCGTGCACCCTCTATGCATGCTGACCGCTTCATTGCACCAATATGCGGCACCGCACCAAGGAACTACTGCACCAAGCCAAAATAACTCTTCGGCTCGGGCCTTCTCGGCCACAAATGAGTCACGACATCCTTCATGGCAAGTCCGGACAACCTATTCAGCTCAGCCCATTCGGCCAAACGATCGGTCAATGGAAGGACACTCGGACTATGGGCTGCGACCAAAAAGCTCTTCCATTCTCGCGATCCTTTTGGCCTCGAAAAGTGTGCGACGCGTCTGCTCATGCACTCGCCGCCAAATCGAATAAGCATCCTCCACACCCCACACTGGCCCAACCGAGCATACTTAGGATCCGTAAATTTCCTCCGAGCGTAAAAGGCTTTCGGCCGTAATATCTTCGGCCTGACGCAGCTCCTCTTTCATAGCTCTCATCGCAGAGCGAGCATCCTTGGCCTTAGTAGTGGCCTTTTTCAGGTCATCTTGTTCCGCTCGCCCTTCTTTTTCAAGAAGCTTGCAATGGTAGGTAGAATTCTTCAACTTTAAGGCCATCTCGGCCATTTCTTTCTTGCTTCGGCAGTGAGCAGCCTGTTCGGCTCTCAGCTCTTCGGCCACTTTTAAGGCAGCCGCATCACTTTTTCGGGCTTGCTCCTTGGCTCGTGAGAGCTCTGCCCGAAGGTTCTCCATGGCAGCGGCACCATCTGCGTCAAGCATACATGTTGTAAGGCACAGACATTAAGCTACCTTATCGGGTGTCCGCGGAGAAGCTGCATACCTTGTGACTCGTCAAGCCGCTTATTGACAAGCGCAATGTCAGAATCCGCCACGTCAAGTTTCCGCTTTAGTTCGGCAAATTCATTAGTCCGGCTTACCACCGGACGCTTCGCCACCCACATAGGAAGAGAGCATATTATACCTGGGATTATGATCCTTGGCGCGCTGTCATTTTTGACAACACACCGAGTCTCAGGGGCTACTATCTATACAGGGCGCATTCTATATGCAAAACTGTCAGAAGGTACATCATTTTGCGTACCTCAAAACCCGTCAGTAAACTTATGGCGGCTTCATGCAATCCACTTTCAGTGGATGAATCCTTTCAATCATCGTACCCATTAGCGCACGGTGATCTTCCGAGATAGACGCTCACCCGAGCAGATCTTTCAACTCCTCTGACCGTACACCGGTCGGAGCCGGACTCGTCCGATGGCCTTTTTCGAAGGCCGGACGCGGAGGGCTTTGAAGGACTCCACGACGCCGGGCCCCGCCGATTCGGAGAAACCCTCGCGGCGACACCTCGAGGTCGCCCGCCTGCATGACAGATTCGGCAAGCGGGCGTTCGCTCTCCATCATCTCCGGATCAAGATCCCCCGAAGACGAGCTCTGCTGAGAAGGGCTGAGATCCAAACTACAAGAAAAAAATTTGGTTATCTTCAGAAATAAAATAGGGATGTCTCTCATTTTAGGAAAACGCCCCTCTTTACTTACGGCTCGCTGGAGGGCTGATCTCCTTGGGGAAATTGTGCGGCCGGGGCATCTCCCGGCGCAGGACCCTCTGGCGAAGATTTCTTCCCCCGCTTCGAGGCCTTGGCCTCCGGATCTTCAGAAGCGGTCCTCTTCTCCCCTTGGAGGGAGGGATTCTCGATCCCTCCTTTCTTGATAAACTCCTTCGCGGAGGTAGTAGCTCCCTTGTTCCCCCCTTCGCCTTCTTCAAAAGGCGCAACCTCTAGCATCCTGGTTAACACAGGATCCGGCGTGATCTCATGGAGGGGGGCCGGACACCGGATCAGTTTTGCTTTCGCTATCCACTCCTATTCAAGGGACGGCTCTTTTAAAGGCAAGCTTATGATAGATATACGGATAGCATGTTCGGGTACAGGACTACTTACTTGAGTATCCGGGCGATTGCAGCTCAGACCTGCGTCCTCGGTCAAATCCGGACACATTGCTTGTGATCCGAAGAACAGTTGGTACATCTCCATGGGTGTTGCGCCCATAAGATGTTGGAGAGCTCGTGGTCCCTCCGGATTGAACTCCCACAGGCGGAGGGGCGACGTTTGCAGGGCAGGGTGCGACGAATCAGCATGACCTGCGCTACTACGACCAGATCGATCTCTCTCTCTAGGAAATCTCGAATACGGTCCTACAACAAGGGCACGTCCTTGGACGGCCCCCAGTCGAGCCCTTTATTGACCCATGACGCCAGCCGCGGCGGAGGACCCAAGCGAAAGGCAGATGGCGCCACCCATTTGGTGCCCCTGGGAGCTGTGATATAAAACCACTCTTGTTGCCACAGACTGAGCTCCTCTTGAAAAGAGCCCTCGGGCCATGGAGCGTCAACATTATTGCTTATAACAGCCCCTCCGCACTCTGCCTACTACCCCTTGATCATCTTCGGTTCCACTTTGAAGGTTTTAAGCCACAACCCAAAGTGAGGGGTAATGCGTTGGAAGGCTTCACATACAACAATGAACGATGAGATGTGGAGGATGGACTCCGGATCCAAGTCATGAAGTTCCAGCCCATAATAAAACATGATCCCCCTCACGAAGGGGTTCGTCGGGAAGCCTAACCCCCCGAAGGAAGTGAGATACGAACACCATGCTCTCACCGGGCTTGGGAGTGGGAATAACCTGCCCTTGGGCAGGCAGCCTGTGCGAAATTTCGCCGGTTAGATACCGGGCGTCTCTCAGCTTTAGCACATCTTCTTTCGTGACGGAGAAAGGCATCCACCGGCCTTGCAGGTCGGAGCCGGGCATCTTCGGAGGTCCGAAGCGCCTGAATCTAGAGCTTTGGGTGTTGGAACTCGAGGCAAAAAGGCGGATTCGATTGAGATTGAAAGAAAGGAGCGGGCCTTGGTCTTGTTATAAAGAGGTTGAATACCAAGAGCCCTCCCCGTGACCGTTCGGGACTCACCTTTGATAGAGAAGGTGTGCCACTGGGCACGACTAGGTTACCCACACCCGTATTAATGAGAATCCCGGAATAAGGGGACACGATCTCTGCTTTGACAAGACGTGCCAAAGAAACCACCTCGCTAAACACGCTGAGGTGGGACAGAAAAAACATTCCAATAAAGGCTTGGTCGTGGTGTGGCGTCACGCTGCAGAATACGTCAGCGGATCGAATTTGTGCAAAGATTATTCTCTCTACGGTGGTATGCAGAACTTATTTTGCAGAGCCGGACACTATCCTTGTGTTCAAAATCTTCTATGAAGTATTCGGAGGAGGAACCCGCCTTGCAATGCCAAAGACAATATGCGCGCCGGACTCGTCGTCATTGAAGCCTGGCTCAGGGGCTACTGAGGGAGTCCTGGATTAGGGGGTGTCCGGATAGCCGAACTATCACCGTTGGCTGGACTCCTAGTGTGGGGACCCCGACTCATAAGTCATGATCACCGAATGCACGTGTACAGTGATCCCAGAGATCAATGCTCATTGAACACACAGAAGCTGAATAACAAGAGTCTTACATCCATACATACCGTCTTACACAAGTAGGACCATTATGGTCAAGTCTTGAGTATAACATTGCAGCGGAAATCTTCGTCGATAACTTGGACCCATGCCATCTGCCTTAACCCTACAGGCATTCTAACTGGGAAGCGTCCTAGCTCGCATGTTCGTCACCGAAGTATTCTCCATCATATCCTGTTCTTTCATGCCTGGCCAATAAAATAACCAGTGGCAAGCCAATGAGTACTTTGAATGTACTCACAAGCAACCCATGTGTGTGGCCCAGGCCCGGGGGCTCCTGTCGGTGTACTAGAGTAGGGGTACACTAGTATCCCAAACTTGTGCACGGGCAGTCGCAGCACCCCACGGCAAGGCTTGCCGGGTGACCGCCAAGGTCCTTCGTGGTTCCTATTAGAGCCATTCAAGAACAAAGTGTTCAAGCCAAGGAGACATGACCCCGGCAAGAGGAGCTTGCCGGGAAGGCCAACCGAGGCATCTCAAGAAACTTGCCGCGACGCGCCACGCGTCCCGGCAAGGCCCGGTGAGCGGCAAGCTTCTGGACGCGGCAAGGCGCTTGCCGCGGCGAGCTACCACTCTGTACCCGCGCTCTAGCACATCCACCAACGTGTGCATACAGGACCTTTCGGTCTTGGCGTGGCAAGAGGTCTGTGCAGCCGGTGGTCTTGGTGTGGCGGCGCCGACAAGATTGCCATCGTGGCAAGTGGTGGCGCCCCTGACGGTCCCTTTTTGCACTGTTTAGGCGACGCAGACGGGCATTTAATGCCTTTGTCCCCTACCGTCAGGGTTAGGTAGGATACACTATACAAGTAGTTGTACCAACCGCAACTCCTTTTCTATTTTTGCCCTTGTCTACGTTGCCACCTGTCGGTGACCCCTTGAGCATATAAAAGGAGGCCCATGCGCAACGTAGAGGGGGGTTCGAAGGGTTTGAAGCCAGAAAACACTCACGCTCGGTCTCGTTAGCAGCTAGGGGGTACTGTAGCACTCAGCGCTCCCGAGCAAGAACTCAATACAATCAGACATGCAGCAGTAGGAGTATTATCTCTCCGGAGAGCTCCGAAGATGGGTAAACCGCTCGTGTGCTTCGCCTCGATCTGCTCTTTGTGCAATCTCCGCCCCCCGCCAAACCGAAAGGGGCTCGGTCCGCCGGCCCCATAGGTGTCCGTGGGTGTGGAACCAGGGATCTTTGTGCTCAAACTGACTCAACCGTCTGTAACGCCATCAACTGGACAGAGCAAGAAGAGGAAGTTGATTTCTGGTGACTATTTTCCGCAGAGCTCGAAGCCGCCGCCAAGAAGGTCCCCAAGATCAACACCAAGGATCTTTGAGAGCGATGCGCTCCGGCAAGCCCTAGGGTTTGTTCCGTTGAAGCAGACGCTCCCGACAAGTTTTGCTCCGGCAAGCTTGCCGGGGAACGTCAAGCTCCGGCTGAGCCGCAGGTTCTACCCGTAGAAGCGGATGTTCCCGCAGCAGCATATGTGCCTTTAATCCTTGTTGTCGAGCCGCAAGCTCCAGCATGGGCACAGCAGATTGTCCGTTTCCTTCAGACAGGATAACTTCCCAAAGAGGAAGAAGAAGCGGAAAGAGTAGCCCGGCAGTCAAGTATGTACCGGTTTATCGACAACACACTTTGCATGAGAAGAAGACTCAATGGTGTGAAATTGAAGTGTATTCACGGGAAGATGGACAAAAGCTGTTGGTAGAGATACATGGAGGCATATGTGGTCACCACATCACAAGAAGAGCACTTGCCAAGCAAAGCATTCCGGCAAGGTTTCTTTTGGCCGACAGCCCTCCGTGATGCAACCGCACAAGTAACCAAGTGTGAAGCGTGCAATTCCATTCCAAGCAGATACACTAGCCAGCTCAAGCTCTCCAGACGATCCCTTTATCACGGCCATTTTCGTGCGGGGCTCGACATCCTCGGCCCCTTTCCCGAAGTCGTCGGGGCTTTGAGTACTTATGCGTTGCAATCGACAAGTTCACAAAGTGGCGGAAGTGGAAGCGGCGAGGAAGGTGACAAAGACGGTCGGCGATCAAGTTCTTCAGTCGATTGTTTGCCGCCGGGATCCCTAACGGGATCATCACCGACAACAAAGACGCAATTCACGAGCCGCACCTTCATGCAACACGTCCAAGATCTTGGCGCCAAGGTCTCATTTCGCTCATTGCTCATCCAAGAAGCAACAATCAAGCGGAGAGGGCAAATCTTGCGTCTGCGCGGGCTCAAGACCAGGACTTTTGACAAAGCTACACAAGTGCGGAAAGAAGCTGGATTGAGGAGTTGCCGGTGGTTCTTTGGTCGATCGAGGATGACGCCAAATCGAGCCAACGCCGACACCTTCGCTCTAGTCTATGGAGCAGAGGCAGTTCTCCCCACGGAACTCGTATACGGGTCACCTCGAGTGCTCGCTTATGATGAGCTCGAGCAAGAGCAGCTGCGACAAGATGACGCGCTGCTCCTTGAGGAGGACCGTCTTCAGGCTGCTGTACGAGCTGTTCGATACCAGCAAGCTTTGCTCCGCTACAATAGCCGCAAAGTTAATGCCAGAAGTCTCGAGGAAGGCGACCTTGTTCTTCGGCGTGTTCAGTCCGCCAAGAATTCCAACAAGTTGACGCCGAAGTGGGAAGGCCCTTACCGGGTGAAACGAGTCACTAGGCCTGGCGTTGTCCGCCTTGAGACCGAAGATGGCATTCCGGTGAGCAACTCCTGGAACATTGAGCATCTTCGTAAGTTTTACCCGTAGGGCATGGTTGCCGGAACCTGTTCCGGCAACCACCTTTTGTACAAGTCTTGCCGTTGTTGCATGTAATCCTTTGTACAAAGCCAGGCGCAGACCCCGTGCATAAGTAAAGTTCATGTGCTCCGCACATCTTGTCAATTTCATGCTCTATATTTTTTTGCCTGTGTTATCTGACACTTTGTGCAGCGCCTACCCCGGTAAGCAATAACGAGCCTTAGGGCTCCATATCTTTATTTTCTCTTCTTTCTCTTTCTCAAAGAAAGGAAGGTTCCCACGCTCACAAGTTTGCCGGGGGAAAAGGAGAAGATAATGGTGTGGATCAGGCGTCGTTCAAGAAAGTTTTGCCTTACCGGGACGCAAACGACAGAAAAGCTAAGTTGCCAAAGTTTGAGCAATCAGTTTTAAAAAATTTTAAGTTATCTTCCTCGAACAACCGTGCTTTGTATGGAAAACCTGGCGCGCCAAAGATGTCGTGGAAGGGCTGACCCACGGACACCTATGGGGCCGGCGGACCGAGCCCCCTTCGGTTCGGCGGGGGAGAGATCGCGACGAAGAGCGATCGAGGAAGCTACACCTGGCGGTTTACACAGCCGGAGCTCTCCGAGAGATAATACTCCTCTCTTTGCATGTCCGATTGTATTGAGTTCTTGCTCGAGCGCTGAGTGCTCTGAGACCCCTAGTTGCTAACGAGACCGAAGCGTGAGTGTTTTCGGCTTCAACCCTTCAAACCGCTCTACGTTGCGCATGGGCCTCCTTTTATATGCTCAAGGGTCACAAGCGGTGGCAACATAGACAAGGGCAAAATGGAAAAGGAGTTGCGGTTGGTACAACTACTTATACAGTGTATCCTACCTAACCCCGACGGCGGGGACAAAGGCATTAAATGCCCGATGCATCAAACAAAGTGCAAAATGGACCGTCGGGCGCCATCGCCGCCACGATGGCAATCTTGTTAGCGTAAACACCACCTCGCACCGCTGGCTGCACAGCCTCTTGCCACGCGCACCCGGAAAGGTCCCAGGGCGACACGTTGGTGGATGTGCTGGAGCGCGGGTACAGAGTGGTAGCTCGCCGCGGCAAGCGCCTTGCCGTGTCCGGAAGCTTGTCGCTCACCGGGCCTTGCCGGGACGGGTGGCACGTCGCGGCAAGTTTTTTGAGATGCCTCGGTTGGCCTTCCCGGCAAGCTCCTCTTGCCGGGGTCTTGTCTCCTTGGCTTGAACACTTTGTTCCTGAATGGCTCTAATAGGAACCACGGAGGACCTTGGCAGTCACCCGGCAAGCCTTGCCGCGGGGTGCTGCGACTGCCCGTGCACAAGTTCGGGATACTAGGGTACCCCTACTCTAGTACGCCAACACCATGTTTTGGTTCAAAATACAACAATGCATGATATAGGTAAATTTTTGCAGAAAGCTAGTTTTTCTCATGCAGGTATGATCAACATATATCAAGGGCATGACTGTGTCTGCAACAAGTATCAGGAGGTTTGAGACATCATCATTGAGAAAGAGTTATAAACAACTCATGCTCAAGCTCATCGTGACTTCCTCACGAGTCGCATCATCAATATCACCAAACTGTGTTGTTTTTCAGAAACATATGGACGTAGCCCAAGAGCGGTTACCCAACTGTCCTTGACCGTGGACACGGCTATTCAATAGTTTTACACTCTCTGAGAGGTTGCACACTGTACCCACAAGATCCGGGAACTTCCGTGTCACCACGACCATGGTACCTCAAGTACCGGGGTAAGCACCGATCACTACCTTTCCTAGACGACACTAACATGGAGTCCACTCGATTAGCGATAACCCCGTGCCCAACATTTCACATAACACTTTCTTGGAGCCTCGCTCCCATAATTATCACATACCAGCTGCACGAGGTACCAACGGTGTGTCCGGTGCCTGTGAAAACAGTCATGGCCGCCCTACAGCACGACCCGCCCCGAGAGAGCGCACCAACAACTCTCCGTCAGAGTAATGCTGGGCTCCAAGTTAGTATCGGTCTAGGTAATCAATAATGCCCTTTCCCATATAAGGGTAGAGTGGTTGCGCATGAAAGGTTGGAATAACGATCGCAACTTCGACCAATCCGTTTTGAAAACAACACACACTTGCCTCGGTATACCACTTCGTCATCAAGTGGTTACCCATCTCATCATCTCCCTCGGGCATAAGTGGCACCCGACGAGGTTTTCGAAAAAGTCTTTTGAAAATGCTTTGTCTCCATCACCATGCATATTCCCGTCCCTTTTTGCGTAGCACTACTTTAGCATCCTATCTACTCCCACCGGCATAACCCTCATAAGAAGGTAGGGTCGTGCACAATGCAAGTATCAACGAGAAAGTAACAGAGGCAACCAACCCACGTGGTTCACCATCTCATCATGATTCCGATGCAACAATAATAAGGAGCTATATGTCATGCATAAAAAGGGTTTCATAGACATGGTCAAAGGGCTGCTTACTGTTTTAACAAAGTCTTCGAGGTCTTCAAATATCTACGGTCCATCTCCGAGCATTTCGTCTACTTCGTCAACTATCGCCGAAAAGCAACCATAATAAGCAACACAACAAGGCAGAGAATAAAAGTGCTCTAAAAATATGAGTTGGACTTTTCTAGGATACCTCTGGTCATATGAGGGATGACCAAAGTGGTTTCATTGGGATTTGATGAATGGATATCTCTGAACATTTTGATATGGTGGAATCAAGGGGTTTATGGATTTGCAAGAAGTGTACAGAAATATATTTTTGAAAAATGAGCAAAGGCACCCATTTAACACAGGATGATTTTAGAAGCATCTAGGAATTGGTTTCACTGGATTTGGAGTTGAGATGATTTTCCTATGAATTTGCAAAGTTGTCAAATATGAAGAAATGGCTCATTATTTTTTGGGGTACAAAAAGTATTAATAAAAATGTTCATAAACTAAGTTATGAACTTAGATGCATCTAGGAATTTGAATCATGGCATTTGGATCAATCTTGAGCTCTCTGTGATTTTCTAAAGTTCATCACAGAAATGGAAAAATAGGGTTTTGATAAATATTTGTGAAGGAAATGCTCCTGTAAAAATATTACAACAGCACCATGTGGTAGGGCATGATTTTAGAAACTACTAGAAATTTGAATCATCAAATTTGGAGTCCATTTGAATTGTTTATGGGTTTTTGAAGTTGACTGGAAAAAGAATAAGGAAAAAGTCTATACCACTTATTCTGCGCGCTGGGCGAGGGATAGCTGCTGGGCCGGCCCAGTAGCCCAGCTATGCGGGAGATCGGGCCACGTTGAAGACGTACTGGCGGAGTCCGCTTTCCTGCGGGGGAGGCGGTTAACCCGGATCCCGCCTCCACTTAAACGACGGGGCCCGCCGGCTGAGTCGCTGACCCGCGGGGCCCACCCGTAGGGTCGTCTCCTTCCTCCCGCGCCCGCGACAGAGGGCATCGAGGTCGCGGTTGAGCGCCGGCCGACGCTTGCCCCCGGCGGCACAGGCCACCCCCGGCCAAGCTCCGGCCACCGGAGAGGTCGCCGGGGAGAGGCGATCGTGGGAGCCCTTGAGACGACGAGGATGGTCGGGCGCATCCGCAATGGCGAGGCGGGGAAGCCCGGGCGATGATGTGCAGGGAGCGCGGCGCCCCGGAAGCCTGGGAGACAGGGGGAGAAGGATCGCCGGACCTTGGCGGTTCTTCTGGTGTGGAGAGGAGGAGGGTAGAAGCCCGCCCTTGCCCGAACCAGAGTGGAGGCCGGCGGCGACATTCCGGCCATGGGGGGTGCTGGAGGGCACGAGATGGAGGGGGAGGCTGTCTAGGAGGATGCTCAGGAGGGAGAGAGGGCCAAAGGAGTAGAGAGAGGGCTCGGGGAGGCCTTTAAATAGGCGAACGGTGGGGTGCCGTGGACTCGTGCGCCGGTGGGCTCCTGCTCGTCGCTGCAGGGCTCGGGGGAAGAGGGCGTGGTGTCTGGGGTGTTCCTGGACGTCGACTACGTCGGGAGGGATAGAGAGAGGGAGTGCGGAGAGGTCAGAGACGCGCGCGTGTGAGCCGCACCATTGGCGCGCTCGGGCGGCCTTTGTTTGCTAGCGCGGAGGCGCGGGGAGGAGGAGAGAGGAGGGGGCCGACCGCGTAACGTGTTGCGGACGCCGAGGCACATCGGCAGGCGCGCGGGGGAGGCTGGAGGTGGTCGGGGTACGCGGCGTCAACGGTCGGGAGCATCTTGTGAGCCCAGGCGTGCAAATGGCCGCATCGGTGGCTTTTTCATGGCCTTTTCAAGTGTCCACTTGTGTCTGGAGTCTGAAGGGGGAATAAACAAGAGGGTTGGAGGCTTTGGATCTCTGGAGTGAGAGAGAGATGAGAAAGGGAGGAAAAAGTGGATGTCCAGAGAAGAAAAATGGATCCCTGTCCCCCTTCATCATTGCCTCTCGGGCAGGAAAGCACACCAGAGGTAGAGGGGGACTAGGAGAGGCTGTGGTAAAAAGTTGAGCTCATGGAGAATAGTGGAAGTGGTCAAAATGATGATTTTGGAAAAATGGCAGAAGGTGTTTGTTGTGGTTTGGGCAAGAAAATTAATTCCACTTGCCATGAGAATTAACAGGATGGAATGGCACATAGAATTAGGGTGTTCCACCAAGTTTGAGCTCATTTGGGCAAAGTAGCCAATGTAACTTTGGTAAACCCTAGAAATCAGCAGAAATGGCTTTACCAAGATTTAGTCATGCAAATCAATTCTCCTTGATGCACCACTTGGTGTAGTGTCATCATTTGAGGCCTTGAACATGTCCACAAAAGTTGAGATCAAAAGGAGGAAGTTGCCAATGTAGAGTTGTTCAAATTTGGTTCTGGACAGAAAGGGTTTTGGGGCACTTTGATCAAGTTAACTTGTTCTCCAACTTGTGCCATTTGGTCTAGATGAATAATTAGAACATTTGAGAATGTTCACAAGGTTTGAGATTATTTGGGAATGTTTGGCAATGTAAAGTTGCTCAAACTTCAAAATGGATGAAATGGTTTTGAGGGATTTGATGATGTTATCTTGTTCTCCAAGTCATGAGACTTGGCAAGATCACCTAATATGTCATATGTGACATGATAGAATTTTCTTGGAATTTTTGGAGAATATTACCTTTGTAAATATTTCAAAAGCTTGAAATGTCCAGAAAGGGTTTTTGAGGGGTTTGACCAATATTTTGAACATGACCATGAGTTGAAACTCTTATATATGGAAAATATATGTCCACTGAGTTTCCCTAATTTTTGCCAAATATTTTTGAAACAATAAAATAATTTTTCCCTATTAAAGACCATTTCTGGCCTTAAGAAAAAGCTTTTAAATAAAATAGGAAAATAACATTTAAAATTATATTTTTGTGGTTCCTGGGTATCATATATCTAATAGGAGTCAAATATATTTTTGGAAAGATTTTTACTGCCCTTAATTAAGTACTTGCAGTGCAAACCTCAATTCAGGGGTTTTTGGAAAACTAATTTTTGAAAATACTTTTTGGCCAAATTATTTTTGTCAGAAAATACTATATTGCTCTATACACATGGCATGATCATTGGGAAAAGGTTTTGGATCAAGGAGGTGAAGTATAGGAGTTGGGGGATTTATTTGATTTTTAGAGCACTTGCAAACAACACACGAAATCCAATCAAGGCACTCAAAAGTTTTTATCAAACCACATTTTATCATGATTTATTAGCTTAAGTGTTGTGGCATGAAAATCGGGGTGTGACACCTCGACTATGAAGATGCAAGATTGAAGACTTCGTCCCGTGTCCGGATGGGACTTTCCTTGGTGTGGAAGGCAAGCTTGGCAATATGGATATGTAGATCTCCTACCATTGTAACCGACTCTGTGTAACCCTAGCCCTCTTCGGTGTCTATATAAACCGGAGGGTTTTAGTCCGTAGGACGAACAACAATCATACCATAGGCTAGCTTCTAGGGTTTAGCCTCTTTGATCTCGTGGTAGATCTACTCTTGTACTACCCATATCATCAATATTAATCAAGTAGGAGTAGGGTTTTACCTCCATCGAGAGGGCCCGAACCTGGGTAAAAACATCGTGTCCCTTGTCTCCTGTTACCATCCACCTAGACGCACAGTTCGGGACCCCCTACCCGAGATCCGCCGGTTTTGACACCGACAGTCGTAGAAGTAATAGTTGGTGAGACGACAACGATGCTACGATGGAGATCAAGGTGTCTTCCCGGTGACGATGGAGATCATGACGATGCTTCGGTGATGGAGATCATGAGCACAAGATGATGATGGCCATATCATGTCACATATTTTGATTGCATGTGATGTTTATCTTTTATGCATCTTATTTTGCTTAGTACGGCGGTAGCATTATAAGATGATCCCTTATTAAATTTCAATGTATAAGTGTTCGCCCTGAGTATGCACCATTGCTACAGTTCTTCATGCTGAGACACCACGTGATGATCGGGTGTGATAAGCTCTACGTTCACATACAACGGGTGCAAGCCAGTTTTGCACGCGCAGAATACTCGGGTTAAACTTGACGAGCCTAGCATATGCAGATATGGCCTCGGAACACTGAGACCGAAAGGTCGAGCGTGAATCATATAGTAGATATGATCAACATAGTGATGTTCACCATTGAAAATTACTCCATCTCACGTGATGATCAGACATGGTTTAGTTGATCTGGATCATGTGATCACTTAGATGATTAGAGGGATGTCTATCTAAGTCGGAGTTCTTAAGTAATATGATTAATTGAACTTTAATTTATCATGAACTTAGTCCTGATAGTATTTGCATATCTATGTTATAGATCAATAGCTTGCGATGTAGCTCCCCGTTTATTTTTGATATGTTCCTAGAGAAAAATAAGTTGAAAGATGATAGTAGCAATGATGTGGACTTGGTCCGTGATCTGAGGATTTTCCTCATTGTTGCACAGAAGAATTATGTCCTTGATGCACCGCTAGGTGACATACCTATTGCAGGAGCAGATGCAGATGTTATGAACATTTTGACAAAAGCTTAGTATGAATGACTACTTGATAGTTTAGTGCACCATGCTTTATGGCTTAGAACCGGGACTTCAAAAAAATTGAATGCCACGGAGCATATAAGATGTTCCAAGAGTTGAAATTGGTATTTCATACTCATGCCGTATCAAGACGTATGAGACCTCTGGCGGTACTTTGCCTACAAGATGGAGGAGAATAGCTCAACCAGTGAGCATGTGCTCAGATTATCTGGGTACTACAATTACTCGAATCAAGTGGGAGTTAATCCTCCAGATAAGATAGTAATTGGCAAAGTTCTCTAGTCACTATCTCCAAGTTACTAGAACTTCATGATGAACTATAATATGCAAGGGATGACGAAAGTAATTCCCGAGCTCTTAGCGATGCTGAAATCGATGAAGGTAGAAATCTAGAAAGAGCATCAAGTGTTGATGGTTAACAAGACCACTAGTTTCAAGAAAAGGGCAAAGGGATAGAAGGGGAACTTCAAGAAGAACGGCAAGCAAGTTGCTGCTCAAGTGAAGAAGCCCAAGTCTGGACCTAAGCCTGAGACTAAGTGCTTCTATTGCGATGGAAATGGTCACTGGAAGTAGAACTGCCCTAGATACTTGGCGGATAAGAAGTATGGCAAAGTGAACAAAGGTATATTTGATATACATGTTATTTATGTGTACTTTACTAGTGTTTATAGCAACCCCTCGGCATTTGATACTGATTTAGTTGCTAAGAGTAGTAACTTGAAACAGGAGTTGCAGAATGAATAGAGACTAGTTAAGGGTGAAGCGATGATGTGTGTTGGAAGTGGTTCCAAGATTGATATGATCATCATCGCACACTCCCTATACTTTTGGGATTAGTGTTGAACCTAAATAAATGTTATTTGGTGTTTGCGTTGAGCGTGAATATGATTTGATCTTGTTTATTGCAATACAGTTATTTATTTAAGTCGGAGAATAATAGTTGTTCTGTTTACATGAATAAAACCTTCTATGATCATACACCCAATGAAAGTGGTTTGTTGGATCTCGATCGTAGTGATACACATATTCATAGTATTGAAGCCAAAAGATGCAAGGTTAATAATGATAGTGTAACTTATTTGTGGCACTGCCGTTTAGGTCATATTGGTGTAAAGCGCATGAAGAAACTCCATGTTGATGGGCTTTTGGAATCACTTGATTATGAATCACTTGATGCTTGCGAACCATGGCTCATGGGCAAGATGACTTATACGTCCATTTTGCATCATGCTTTTATATCAATATTTATTGCATTATGGGTTGTTATTACACATTATATCTCAATATTTATGGCTATTCTCTCTTATTTTACAAGGTTTACCATGAAGAGGGGAATGCTTGGCACTGGAATTCAGGCTGGAAAAGGAGCAAACATTGAAACCTATTCTCGCACAGCTCCAAAAGTCCTGAGACTCCACGAAACAACTTTTTGGAATTAATAAGAATTTCTGAGCAAAAGGAATACGCCAGGGGCCCACACCTGTCCAGAGACAGGCGGCGCCCCCTATCTCTTGGGCTCCCTGATGGGCCTCCGGCGTCCATCTTCTGCTATATCATCACTTTTACCCTGGAAAAAATCGTGGGCAAGCTTACGGGACGAAACACCACCGCCACGCGGTGGAACCTTGGCGGAATCAATCTAGGGCTCTGGCGGAGCTGTTCTGTCGGGGACACTTCCCTCCGGGAGGGGGAAATCATCACCAACGATCCTCTCATCGGGAGGGGGTCAATCTCCATCAACATCTTCACCAGCACCATCTCCTCTCAAAACCCTAGTTCATCTCTTGTATCCAATCTTGTATCAAAACCACAAATTGGTACCTGCGGGTTGCTAGTAGTGTTGATTACTTCTTGTAGTTGATGCTAATTGGTTTACTTGGTGGAAGATCAAATGTTCAGATCCTTTATGCATATTATTACTCCTCTGATTATGAACATGAATATGCTTTGTGAGTAGTTACGTTTGTTCTTGAGGACATGGGTGAAGTCTTGCTATCAGTAGTCATGTGAATTTGGTGTTCGTTCGATATTTTGATGAGATGTATGTTGTCTTTTCCTCTAGTGGTGTTATGTGAACGTCGACTACATGACACTTCACCATTATTTGGGCCTAGAGGAAGGCATGGGGAAGTAATAAGTAGATGATGGGTTGCTAGAGTGACAGAACCTTAAACCCTAGTGAAAGTGCAACTAATCCCCGGGTGGTTTTGGTAATTAATAACAACATATATATCATTGAACTAATAGTTACTTGAGAATCATTTCAGAGAGTTCAATGATATGGGTATGGCAAGGACTCAAGAAGTGGACCCTCAAAATGCTAAGGCAAGCATTGGCAAAAGCTCAAGACTCCATTTTTGGTTTAGTGATCCAAGATCACATTGAGTCCATAGGAAAAGCCAATACTATTAAAAGGGATGAGGTTATGATGATGATCCGTTGCTCAAGTGCTTAGTGATACATCTCCTAAACTATCAAGCAACTTTCACCGCCATATACACTCATAAGTAGTCTCGGTCCCACCGATATTCCAAACTCACCACACCGAGATGAACCACCTCACCATAAGCCAAACCCTAGCAAACTCGGATTTTCCGATTCAACTCGGTCTCACCGAAACATGAGTTGCCAAGCTTCAGAACCTTCATCAAATCGGTGTCACCAAGATGATGAAGTCGGTCCCACGAAATTGGCATGCTCTTGTCATTGCACGAATCGGACTCACCGAGATTGTATTTTCGGTCCCACTGAAAATCCCAACGCTCACATTATTTGAACTATCGGTCTCACCGAGTTGTCAACTTCGGTCCCACCGAGATTGCTCAAATGTGTGTAACGGTTGGATTTTGTGTGGAGGCTATTTATACCCTCCACCCCTCTTCATTCGTGGAGAGAGCCATAAGAAAGAACTACCACTCCTACCTTACATTTCGAGAAGAGAACTACCTACCCTTGTGTTGAGATCAAGTTGCTCCACTCCCACCATATGAAGCTTGATCTCTAGCCTTCCCAAGTTGCTTTCCACTCAATCCTTTCTTCCACCACAGCCAAATCAGTGAGGAGAGTTGAGTGTTGGGGAGATTATCATTTGAAGCACAAGAGCAAGGAGTTCATCATCATCTACAACATCTATTACCTTTTGGAGGTGGTGCCTCCTAGATTGGTTAGGTGTCGCTTGGGAGCCTCCGTCATCGAGATGTGGAGTTGAACCAAGAAGTTTGTAAGGGCAAGGAGATCGCCTACTTCGTGAAGATCTACCCCGAGTAAGGCTAGCCCTCCGTGGGCATAGGCCATGATGGAATAGACAAGGTTGCTTCTTCGTGGACCCTTCATGGGTGGAGCCCTCCGTGGACTCTCGCAGCCGTTACCCTCCGTGGGTTGAAGTCTCCATCAACGTGGAAGTACGATAGCACCACCTATCGGAACCACGAGAAAAATCACCGTGTCTCCAAAATTGCGTTTGCTCTTCTCCACCTCTCTTTACTACATGTGCAATTTACTTTCCGCTACCTGTACTCTAGAATTGCATGTGTAGGGTGATGCTTGACTTGATCATAATTGTGAATCTGCCAAAAACTGTTCTTTGTCAAAAGGTAGAATTTTTATATTGTCAAGTAGTCTAATCACCCCCCCTCTAGACATACTTTCGATCCTACAAGTGGTATCAGAGCTTTGGTCTCCATTATTTTGGTCTCCATTGCATTGGACTCCATAAGCTTGGTTTCACAACCTAGGAGAGTATGGCGTCTAGTGAGGGTAATTTTCGTAGAGGTCCTTACTTTGATGGTACAAATTTTGCTAGTTGGAAGCATAAAATGAAAATGCATATTCTTGGTCATAACCCACCCGCATGGGGCATTATTTGTGTTGGTATGCAAGGTGAATTCTTCGAGGAAGGAAAAGTTCGGATCGCGAAGCTACAACGGAAGAATTGCGGATGTTGCAAAACAATGCTCAAGCTTGTGACATTCTCTTCAATGCCTTGTGTCCCGAGGAGTTCAACAAAATCAGCCGTCTTGAGAATGCAAAAGAGATTTGGGATACTTTGGTTGAAATGCACGAAGGTACCGAGTCCGTGAAGGAATCAAAGCTAGATATTCTTCAAGGTCAACTTGACAAGTTCAAGATGAAGGATGGTGAAGGAGTCGCTGAAATGTACTCTAGGCTTGCTCTCATCACAAATGAGATTGCCGGCTTAGGAAGCGAAGAAATGACCGACCGATTCATCATCAAGAAGATTCTCAGAGCTTTGGATGGAAAGTATGACACCGTGTGCACTTTGATCCAAATGATGCCAAACTACAAGACTCTCAAGCCAACCAAGTCATTGGAAGAATTGTTGCTCATGAGATGACACTTAAGGATAAGGAAGAGCTTCACAACAAGTCAAGTGGTGCTTACAAAGCTACAAGTGATGCTCCCACAACCTCAAGTGACAAGTTAGTTTCAATGAAGAGATAAGCCTAATGGTCAAGAACTTCAACAAATTCTACAAGAATAGAGGCAAAGAGAGAAGCTCAAAGTCTAGATCATATGATGAAAAGAGATCTTCTAGTCGTGATCGAATCTGCTACAATTGTGGAAGACCGGACACTACTCAAATGAGTGTCGGCTCCCCACAAGAGAAGAGAAGAATCTCCAAGAAGAAGAAGCTCAAGAGATGAGTCACCTCGGAAAGAGAGAAGGAGTAGAGATGATCGTTATGAGCGAAGACCCTCTCGGAGAAGCAAGGATTAGGAGAGGAAAGACAAGTCATCAAGGAGCTACACAAGAAGAAAACATCAAGCTCATGTAGGTGAATGGGTCTCCGGCTCCGACTCCGACAATCAATCCGAAGGAAGCTATCACTCCAACTCCGACTACATCAAGATGAAGGTGTTGCGGTCTTGCTCTCGTATCCTCCAACTCCAACTCCTCGACTTATTTGATTCACCAAATGAGGGAATTGGAAGATGCTTCATGGCTAAAGGCCCCAAGGTATCACACCCTGAATTCATTGACTTCAATAGTGATGAGGATGACTTGCTTGGTGAAGATGAACTCTTGCATGATAAATCCAGTGAGCCTAGTAACGATGAACATGCTAGTAGTCTTTATAGTCGGGAAGAGTCGAATGACAATGCTATGAAGGAGATTGAGCGTCTAACTAAAGAACTAAACACTCTTAAGTTAGCTCATGAAACAACTCAAGAAGATCATAGAGAGCTCCTAAGATCTCATGAGAAGCTACGCTTCGAGAAGCTCACTCTAGAGCAAGAACATGAGTTTCTAAAAGCAATCAATGACGATCTTCAAAGAAGAGTTCTTCATATCTTGCCAAACGACTTCTCTTGTCTAATTTCTTGCCACCCATTAAGACTAAGCATGACAAGCATAAGAAAAATTCTTCCTCTAGTAGTAACAATAACCATGCTAAATCCAATGTTGTTGCTTCTAGTAGTTCTTTTGATTCCACTAACAATGTTTCAAGCCAAGTTACACTTGAGCAAGAAAATAGTTTATTGAAAGGGATCATAGAAAGGTGTCTACAAGAGCCTTGCGGAAGCAAGAACTTTGAGGAAATTGTTCGCAAGCAAGGAAGGCACGGAAGAATCAAGGAATTGGTTTTGAGCGAAAGTTCAACGCCGAAGGTGTTGAATGGGAAGAAGGTCAATATCCTACTCCACAGTTTGTTCCTCAAAAGGAGAAGTATGATCCTACTTCTTCCAATGTGGAACAAGCTCAAGATGACCTTCCACCACAAGACCACAAGCTAAAAGGCAAGGACAAGCTTCAAGAGGAGATTGATGCATTTGTTGAAGCACCTCAAGCCATGGTCAAGTGGGTTCCCAAGGAAACGTCAAGTTCTACTTTGTCAAGCTCAACTACAACCCCAAGGATTCCCATCAAGATGATGTGGATCCCGAAGAAGAAGAACTAGAAAGTTCTTGAGGGTGACTCCGCCAACATACTTCACTCACATTCATTTTGGCAAAAACTTGTGCAATCAACTTCCACATCGTGCACTAGTTCATGGAGTCACAAACCCTCTTGTTGGTAAGTCAAGGGACAAGGTAATCATTGCTTTCATGGACATCATCTATTGTGAACTTCAATCTATGTCCATGGATATCCTTGTTTGTTCCTTGTGGGACTAACCCATGTAGGTATTGAAAGTGCCCGAATCCAAAGGATAGCTCCCAACTCTTGATGATCTTCATCAACATTGAGCATCCACATCTTCAACATCTACATGAAGTCTTCTCGACAACCCAAGGTTAGTTTGACCCTTTAAAAGGGTTCTCACATCTAGGGGAGTTTTGCTCTAAAAATTGAGCTAAAGCATCTTCAAATGATGTGAACACATCAATGCTTTATGTAAAAGTGGTAACCCCACTTGTGCTTAAACGATGAGTATGACCTATGATCAAATGTTCTCATTTGGCTCCTAAGTCAATATACTCATATAAAGATGACCTAGTCATCGACAAATTGTGTGTTAGTTGCTAGAGTTTTGTTGTGCATGTTTGACACATATTTCATTTGCTATCTTATTGTGTGAGCATGTTGGATGCATGATTTTATCCATTCGAGGACATCCATTTGTTGTTTTGGTCGTTTTGATTTTTCGACCAAATGGATGGACAAGAATGCCTAAGTACCTCCCCTAGCTATCTATGCTTTCTTGTCTCAAATTCTATTCATGCTTACATCACAAATTTTGAACAAGTCATTTTCGGACCCTCGGGTGAGGAGCACACTGAGCCACCGATCCGTCAAGGGCTAACTTCCAAAACCTTCTAATTGATTTGGTCGGACCAACTCACTCAAACTCGGTCGAACCGAAAGCATTTAGACTGATCTAGGTTTTCATCTCGGTGAAACCGAGTTGTGATTTTTGGCGTGACCGAAGTGCATAACTGCCTAGCAGTTATCCATCTCGGTGCCACCGAGTTTTACAACTCGGTCCCACCGACAGCAAAGGGGTATATATTCCGAGGGCCGCGCGCGTTGATTCCTCCTTCAAACGTTTCACCCCCACACCCCTTGCTGCCGTCGCCTTGGTATCCGGATCGTTGCCGTCGTCGCCTGTGCGCCCTCGCCGCAGGTCTCCGTCGCCGTCAACGGCCATCTCCTCCGCGCCGTTGCCGCCGTAGAAAAACTCCACCAAGTTAGGGTGTGTTTTGATCCCACTCGTGCTCCCATCTCCGATTCAATGCACGTTTGGATTGCCTAGTATCTTGCCACGATTGAAATCCTCCTGTACACCAAATTAGTTCGTTTGAACTAGATTCGAGTAAAAGTTTTAGAGTTAGGTTTCCGCCGAACACATCTCGGTGAGACCGATTTTATAGTTTCGGTATGACCGATTTGGCCTATGGCCATTACCTTCGCACCTTCGGTCCAACCGAGTTGTGCAAAATCGGTGTGACCGAAATGAAGATTATGTGAAACCCTAGTGTTTTCGGCGGGACCGAAACCCACTTGGTCAAACCGAAAGTGGTGTGACAAGCTCTGTTTAACACTTGGATTCACGAACCTTAAACTCGGTCGACCGAAATGTCTTCTGTGAAAACTTAATACTAGAATTTGAACTCATTTTTTTGCAAAAACTTCTGCAGTTTGTGATGACTCTTCTTCTCTGCCTACACCTTATCTATTCACGGGTTGTCGGCCATGTCGGATGCGGTGTGATGTAACAGGTCGAGACACCCATTGCAGACATTCTGAGAGCAGGCACTAGTCCCGATCCTAGTAGCTCATCGATGATGGTGAGAGGAGTACACCAAGTGGCTTGCCTCCTGCAGCCACCGAGCTAGAAAGAAGAGGAATTCAGATGATGAGGATTCAGATTTTGTCGTTGAGGAAGAGGTGACCTCAAAGCCCAAAAGGAAGGTTGTTGCCAAAGAGCAACAAGGTCAACAAACTAAGAAGGGCACCAGCAAAGTCAAGCAGTCAACTGTTGCTAAGAAGCTGAATTTGGGAGAGGCAGCTACAAGCAAAGTGAAGAAAACCTCCAAGAGAAAGAGGATAGTGCATGATGATGCAGCAGTAGAGAATGAGGAAGAGGAAGCACCCCAGCCTCCTTCTCAGAAGCCAAAGTTCATGGGTGATGCCATTAAGGCCGGAGCCACATCAAAGCCCAAGAAATCTGCTCCAGCTAAGGCAGCTCCAGCAAAGCCTGCTACCAAGCCCAAGAAGACCGTCAGAAACATTCCAGCGTCTGAAAAGAACAAGGATGATGTGCCACCAGCTCAGTCAGATGATGAAGGACCAGTTTTGCAGAAACTTCGTCCAGAACTGCCACTACATAATGATGCTCATCCTCAAGCTGAGGATATGAAGGCAAGGAAAGATAGAGGTCTCAGGCTATGGAGACAAACTGACCCATATGCCGTGAGGAGAAGAACTGCTGTAGATCCCAGATTCCACACTAGAGAGCAGCAGGACTTCTATGAGACCATGCTGATGGACAAGAAGCCCATAGTCGCAGACACCCGATATGTTGACTGGAAGTACATTGACAATGAAGAGCACAGAGATTTCTTTCCACATGTGCATGAAAGTTTCACCGCATGTGGAGTTGCAGACTTTGTAGGTCGAAATTGACCAGTTGGAACGATGAGATGATAATGCAATTCTATGCCACACTCACTTCTACCCCGATGGAAAGATTATGTGGATGGTGAAGGTCAAAGATTTTCTTCTTCTGTGAAGAATGGGCAGAAATTTGAATGCTCCAGTGCAACGAGAAGATGATATTGATGTATATGGGATTCCAAAGAAGAATCATGAATCCATGAAAAACATGTACAAAGAGATTCTAGCAAAGGATTTGGGAATCTGGAAGCTCGGCTCAGTCTACTATCTCCAGGCAGGCTTACCTACCACTAATACCATTTTGAGGCATACCTTGATGCCCAAATCTGGAGATCATCGCATGATCAGAGGATACTCTATCAACATGCTGCACATACTTGATGAGAAAGCACCTTTCAAGGTGATGGACTTGATGGTAGAAACCATTAAGAGGATTGCGGTGACGAAAAGGTCATGTGGATTTGCCCGCAGATTCAGATGCTTATCAATGCCAAGTTTGGCACGGGCACATTCTTGTTGGATAGAGAACATTTACCGTTGCAGCGAGCATGAAGACAATGTTGTTGTGATGGATGAGGAGGATCCGACATCTGTTGAAGGTCAAGCCAAGATCGAAGCTGCTAAGAAAGCCAAAGTCGACAAGGAAGCAAAGAACAAAGAGCAGCTAAACCAAAGAGTTTGGAGAGCAAATTCTTGAAGCTACTCAAAGGATTGAACAACGCTGCCAGCATTATGCAGTCTCGGGAGAGCCTAGAGAGGATTGTTGAAGACAAGATCCACGCTCTGGACGTGAAGTCGATCAAGTACAAGTGACCGTCAACAAGCTCGAGGCGACATTGAGGAAGCAAAGCGGAGAAGGAAGAACTTATGCGTGAGTTGCGGGATGACTTAGTCCAGATTCTCATCGACAGATCGCTCCGGTTCCCAGGACCCCGATCATTTGCTATTCGATGGATCGACACGGGACTACAGCTTCAAAGACACCTCCACAGTTCAAAGATTACTCCAACTCCAGCTCCGGTGACCACTCCTCCAAAGACAGACATCGGTGAAGTCTTCGCCGATGTTGTCATATCCACTCCGACATCAACCAGACGGAGCCGCCGGCAGAGTCCACAAAGTGACGCTTAGCTCTATGCTTTTTCAAACTTTTGGTAACTTGTTGCCAAAGGGGAGAAATTGTATAGATCATAGGACTTCGAGAGAGAGAGTGCTGTTGTCTTTGCGCTTTTGCTCTTTTCGTTCTTTTGCGGTTTCTTTGAGATACTTTTGGTTTTGAGACATTCAAATGTGTTTGATACTCCATTTGATTCTACCTTAATGAGTGCTTGGTCATACTATGCTTTAATGTGTGCTTAATGCTTATCATATGCTATTCCTATCTTGTATGACCATTTACTCATGTCTTGGTGATTGGGTGCATGTTGTTCATTCTTATCATTTTGTGCGCTCCACCAAGATGTATGTGACATGGAAGAGTGACCCATGATCCTAATCGATTGTGCATTTGCATTCAAACGCAAATCTTAAATAATGCACAAATTTAGGGGGAGCTCTTGCTTATCACATACTTCTCAAAGCGACGATATTATTCATTGATTATATCCTTTGTCGAAGCTTTGATCTATATGTTGTCATCAATTACCAAAAAGGGGGAGATTGAAAGTGCAACTAATCCCCGGGTGGTTTTGGTAATTAATAACAACATATATATCATTGAACTAATAGTTACTTGAGAATCATTTCAGAGAGTTCATTGATATGGGTATGGCAAGGACTGAAGAAGTGGACCCCTCAAAATGCTAAGGCAAGCATTGGCAAAAGCTCAAGACTCCATTTTTGGTTTAGTGATCCAAGATCACATTGAGTCCATAGGAAAAGCCAATACTATTAAAAGGGGATGAGGTTATGATGATGATCCGGTTGCTCAAGTGCTTAGTGATACATCTCCTAAACTATCAAGCAACTTTCACCGCCATATACACTCATAAGTAGTCTCGGTCCCACCGATATTCCAAACTCACCACACCGAGATGAACCACCTCAGCCATAAGCCAAACCCTAGCAAACTCGGATTTTCCGATTTCAACTCGGTCTCACCGAAACATGAGTTGCCAAGCTTCTGTAACCTTCTGTCATCAAATCGGTGTCACCAAGATGATGAAGTCGGTCCCACCGAAATTGGCATGCTCTTGTCATTGCACGAATCGGACTCACCGAGATTGTATTTTCGGTCCCACGAAAATCCCAACGCTCACATTATTTGAACTATCGGTCTCACCGAGTTGTCAACTTCGGTCCCACCGAGATTGCTCAAATGTGTGTAACGGTTGGATTTTGTGTGGAGGCTATTTATACCCCTCCACCCCCTCTTCATTCGTGGAGAGAGCCATAAGAAAGAACTACCACTCCTACCTTACATTTCTGAGAAGAGAACTACCTACCCTTGTGTTGAGATCAAGTTGCTCCACTCCCACCATATGAAGCTTGATCTCTAGCCTTCCCAAGTTGCTTTCCACTCAATCCTTTCTTCCACCACAGCCAAATCAGTGAGGAGAGTTGAGTGTTGGGGAGATTATCATTTGAAGCACAAGAGCAAGGAGTTCATCATCATCTACAACATCTATTACCTTTTGGAGGGTGGTGCCTCCTAGATTGGTTAGGTGTCGCTTGGGAGCCTCCGTCATCGAGATGTGGAGTTGAACCAAGAAGTTTGTAAGGGCAAGGAGATCGCCTACTTGTGAAGATCTACCCGAGTAAGGCTAGCCCTCCGTGGGCGAGGCCATGATGGAATAGACAAGGTTGCTTCTTCGTGGACCCTTCGTGGGTGGAGCCCTCCGTGGACTCTCGCAGCCGTTACCCTCCGTGGGTTGAAGTCTCCATCAACGTGGAAGTACGATAGCACCACCTATCGGAACCACGAGAAAAAATCATTGCGTCTCCAAAATTGCGTTTGCTCTTCTCCACCTCTCTTTACTACATGTGCAATTTACTTTCCGCTGCCTATACTCTAGAATTGCATGTGTAGGGTGATGCTTGACTTGATCATAATTGTGAATCTGCCAAAAACTGTTCTTTGTCAAAAGGTAGAATTTTTATATTGTCAAGTAGTCTAATCACCCCCCCCTCTAGACATACTTTCGATCCTACACCTAGTTTATACGTTGCTTCGTTAGGGGCTGATATGGATCCATATGTTTAATGTTGTGGTTAGGTTTACCTTAATACTTCTTTTGTAGTTACGGATGCTTGCAAATAGGGGTTAATCATAAGTGGGATGCTTGTCCAAGTTTGGGCAGTACCCAAGTACCGGTCCACACACATATCAAATTATCAAAGTACTGAACGCGAATCATATGAACGTGATGAAAACTAGCTTGACGATAATTCCCAATGTGTCCTCGGGAGCTCCTTCCTCTTTATTAGAAATTGTCCAGGCTTATCCTTTGTTATATAAAGGATTGGGCCACCTTGCTGCATTTTATTTACTTTATTTACTTTTTACTCGTTACCATTTATCTTATCACAAAACTATCTATCACCTACAATTTCAGTGCTTCAGAGAAAACCTTATTGAAAACCGCTTATCATTTCCTTCTGCTCCTCGGTGGGTTCGACACTCGTACTTATCGAAAGGACTATGATTGATACCCTATACTTTTGGGTCATCAAGACTCTTTTTTGGCGCCATTGCCGGGGAGTGTAGCGCTTTTGGTGAGTGGAACTTGGTAAGGAAACATTTATATAGTGTGCTAAAATTTTCTGTTACTTGTCACTATGGAAACTAATCCTTTGGGGGGCTTGTTTGGGGTATCTTCACCCCAACTAGAAGAGCAAAGATTTGCTCCTCAACCTACTAAACTTTATGAAAATATTTACTTTGAGATTCCTTCGGGTATGATAGAGAAACTGCTAGCTAATCCATTTGCAGGAGATGGAACATTGCATCCCGATTTACACCTTATCTTTGTGGATGAAGTTTGTGGATTATTTAAGCTTGCAGGTATTCCCGATGATGTTGTCAAAAGGAAGGTATTCCCTTTATATTTGAAGGGAGATGCATTGACATGGTATAGGCTATGTGATGATACGGGATCTTGGAATTATAAGTGATTAAATGTTGGAATTTCAACAGAAGTTCTATCCTATGCATCTTGTTCATCGTGATCGCAATTACATATATAATTTTTGGCCTCGCGAAGGAGAAAGCATCGCTCAAGCTTGGGGGAGGCTTAAGTCAATGTTATATTCATGCCCGAATCATGAGCTCTCTCGGGAAATGATTATTCAGAACTTTTATGCTCGGCTTTCTCTTGATAATCGCAACCTGCTCGATACTTCTGTCTTTGGTTCTTATATGTCAAGACTATTGATTTCAAATGGGACTTATTGGAAAGAATTAAACGCAATTCTGAAGATTGGGGTTCCGACGATGGTAAGGAGTCAGGTATGACACCTAAGTTCGATTGTGTTAAATATTTTATGGATACCGATGCTTTCCGAGGATTTAGCTCTAAGTATGGACTTGACTCTAAGATAGTAGCTACTTCCCGTGAATCTTTTGCTACTCATGTTGATCTCCCTACGAGAAGTGGTTTAAATATAATCCTCCTGTTGAAGTGAAAGTAGTTGCACCTATTACAGTCGAAGAAAAGACTATTACCTATAGTGATCCTATTGTTCCTACTGCTTATGTTGAAAAAACTCCTTTTCCTGTTAGGATAAAGGATCATGCTAAAGCTTCGACTGTTGTTCATAAGAGTAATACTAGGACTTATACACCTCCTGAGCAAATTAATGTTGAACCTAGTATTGCTATGGTTAAAGATCTCTTGGATGAGGACTTAGATGGGCATGTTATTTCTTTCTTGGGTGAGACTGCTAATATTGCTAGACCTCGATACTAAGACACGAGACTGCATGCAGCATGCCTGTTATTTCTGTTAAAATAGGAGATCATTGTTATCATGGCTTATGTGATATGGGTGCTCGTGCTAGTGTGATACCTTATGATCTATATAAAGAAATTATGCACGACATTGCTATTGGAAATATGCCCTAGAGGCAATAATAAAAGAATTATTATTATATTTCCTTGTTCGTGATAATTGTCTTTTATTCATGCTATAGCTGTATTATCCGGAAATCGTAATACACGTGTGAATATATAGACCACAATATGTCCCTAGTGAGCCTCTAGTTGACTAGCTCGTTGATCAACAGATAGTCATGGTTTCCTGGCTATGGACATCGGATGTCGTTGATAACGGGATCACATCATTAGGAGAATGATGTGATGGACAAGACCCAATCCTAAGCATAGCACAAGATTGTGTAGTTTGTTTGCTAGAGCTTTTCCAATGTCAAGTATCTCTTCCTTAGACCATGAGATCGTGTAACTCCCGGATACCGTAGGAGTGCTTTGGGTGTATCAAACGTCACAACGAATCGGGTGACTATAAAGGTGCACTACGGTATCTCCGAAAGTGTCATTGGGTTGACACGAATCGTGATAGGATTTGTCACTCCGTGTATGACGGAGAGGTATCTCTGGGCCCACTCGGTAATGCATCATCATAATGAGCTCAAAGTGACCAAGTGGTTGGTCACGGGATCATGCATTACGATACGAGTAAAGTGACTTGCCGGTAACGAGACTGAACGAGGTATTGGGATACCGAAGATCTAGTCTCGGGCAAGTAACGTACTGATTGACAAAGGGAATTGTATACGGGGTTTGATCGAATCCTCGACATCGTGGTTCAACCGATGAAATCATCGTGGAACATGTGGGAGCCAACATGGGTATCCATATCCCGCTGTTGGTTATTGACCGGAGAGTCGTCTCGGTCATGTCTGCATGTCTCCCGAACCCGTAGGGTCTACACACTTAAGGTTCGGTGATGCTAGGGTTATTAGGAAGACTTGTATGTGATTACCGAATGTTGTTCGGAGTCCCGGATGAGATCCTGTACATCACGAGGAGTTCCGGAATGGTCCGGATGTGAAGTTTTATATATGGGAAGTTGTCATGGGGACACCGGAGGCATATTGGTATTGTACCGGGGCCACCAGAGAGGTTCTGGGGGTCCACCGGGAGGGGCCACCCCTCTCGGAGGGCCACATGGGCCGCAAGGGGCAGGGAACCAGCCCCTGGAGGGCTGGGCGCGCCCCCCACCTTGGGCCCATGCGCCTAGGGTTGGGGGGAAACCCTAGAGGGGGCGCCCCCCTTGCTTGGGGGCAAGTCCCCCCTCCCTGGCCGCCGCCTCCCCTCTAGATCCCATCTAGAGGGTGCCCCTGCCCTTCCCCTATAAATAGAGGGGTGAGGGAGGGCTGCTCAGACACATCCCAAGGCGCAGCCCTCCCTCCCAACACCTCTCCTCCTCCGTTCGTGCTTGGCGAAGCCTGCCGAGTATTCTTGCACCAACACCACCACACCGTCGTGCTACCGTTGGAGCAATCTTCCTCAACCTCTCCTTCCTCCTTGCTGGATCAAGACGGAAGAGACGTCGTCCGTTCCGTATGTGTGTTGAACGCGGAGGTGCTGTCCGTTCAGCACTTGGTCATCGGTGATCTGAATCACGGCGAGTACGACTCCATCATCACCCTTCCCTTGAACGCTTCCGCACGTGATCTACAAGTGGTATGTAGATGCAAACTCACTCCCTTGACTCGTTGCTTAGATGAACTCATAGATGGATCTTGGTGAAGCTGTAGGAATTTTTTTAATTTTCTGCAACATTCCCCAACAGTGGTATCAGAGCTAGGTCTATGCGTAGTTCTCTATTGCACGAGTAGAACACAATTTTGTTGTGGGCGTGGATCTTGTCAACTTGCTTGCCACTACTAGTCTTTTCTTGCTTCAGCGGTATTGTGGGATGAAGCGGCCCGACCAACCTTACGTGACGCTTACGTGAGACCGGTTCCACCGGATGCACATGCACTAGTTGCATAAGGTGGCTGGCGGGTGTCTGCTCTCCCACTTTAGTTGGAGCGGATTCGATGAAAAGGGTCCTTATGAAGGGTAAATAGAAGTTGACAAAATCACGTTGTGGTTATTCAGAGGTAAGAAAACGTTCTTGCTAGAACCCCATTGCAGCCACGTAAAAGATGCAACAACAATTAGAGGACGCCTAACTTGTTTTTGCAAAGAATTGTCATGTGATGTGATATGGCCGAAGTTGTGATGAATGATGAATGATATATTGTGATGTATGAGATCATGTTCTTGTAATAGGAGTCACGACTTGCATGTCGATGAGTATGACAACCGGCAGGAGCCATAGGAGTTGTCTTTATTTTTGTATGACCTGCGTGTCATTGAAGAACGCCATGTAAATTACTTTACTTTATTGCTAAACGCGTTAGCCATAGAAGTAGAAGTAGTCGTTGGCGTGACAACTTCATGAAGACACGATGATGGAGATCATGATGATGGAGATCATGATGATGGAGATCATGGTGTCATGCCGGTGACAAGATGATCATGGAGCCCCGAAGATGGAGATCAATGGAGCTATATGATATTGGCCATATCATGTCACTACTATATAATTGCATGTGATGTTTATTATGTTTATGCATCTTGTTTACTTAGAACGACGGTAGTAAATAAGATGATCCTTACAACAATTTAAAGAAGTGTTCTCCCTAAGCGTGCACCGTTGCTAAAGTTAAATCGTTTCAAGCACCACGTGATGATCGGTGTGATAGATCCTTACGCTCACATACAATGGGTGTAAGACAGTTTTACACATGCAAAACACTTAGGGTTAACTTGACGAGCCTAGCATGTACAGACAT
Source organism: Aegilops speltoides (assembly GCA_021437245.1). Taxonomy (NCBI): domain Eukaryota; kingdom Viridiplantae; phylum Streptophyta; class Magnoliopsida; order Poales; family Poaceae; genus Aegilops; species Aegilops speltoides. Next base: position 219,659,653 of record CM038145.1, read on the forward strand.
GGCCTCGGAACACGGAGACCGAAAGGTCGAACACGAGTCGTATGGAAGATACGATCAACATGAAGATGTTCACCGACAATGACTAGTCCATCTCACGTGATGATCGGACACGGCCTAGTCGACTCGGACCGTGTAACACTTAGATGACTAGAGGGATGTCTAATCTGAGTGGGAGTTCATTGAAATAATTTGATTAGATGAACTTAATTATCATGAACTTAGTCTAAAACCTTTGCAAATATGTCTTGTAGATCAAATGGCCAATGCTCATGTCAACATGAACTTCAACGCGTTCCTAGAGAAAACCAAGCTGAAAGATGATGGCAGCAACTATACGGATCGGGTCCTAACCCGAGGATCATCCTCATAGCTGCCAGAAACAATATGTCCTAGAAGGACCGCTAGGTGACGCTCCCGTCCCAGAGAACCAAGACGTTATGAACACTTGGCAGTCTCGCGCTGATGATTACTCCCTCGTTCAGTGCGGCATGCTTTACAGCTTAGAATCAGGGCTCCAAAAGCGTTTTGAGAATCACGGAGCATATGAGATGTTCGAGGAGCTGAAACTAGTTTTTCAAGCTCATGCACGGGTCGAGAGATATGAAGTCTCTGACAAGTTCTATAGTTGTAAGATGGAGGAAAACAGTTCTGTCAGTGAGCACATACTCAAAATGTCTCGGTTGCACAACCGCCTGACCCAGCTAGACATTAACCTCCCGGACGAGGCGGTCATTGACAGAATCCTTTAGTCGCTCCCACCAAGCTACAAGAGCTTTGTGATGAACTACAATATGCAGGGGATGGTGAAGACCATTCCTGAAGTATTTTCAATGCTGAAGTCAGCAGAGGTTGAGATCAAGAAAGAACATCGAGTGTTGATGGTCAATAAGACCACTAAGTTCAAGAAGGGCAAGGGCAAGAAGAACTTCAAGAAAGACGGCAAGGATGTTGCTGCGCCCGTAAGCCGCCACGGGAAGAAGTCAAAGAATGGACCCAAGCACGAGGCTGCGTGCTTTTATTGCAAGGGAAGGGTCATCGAAGCGCGAACTTCCCCAAATACTTAGCGGATAAGAAGGCCGGCAACACCAAAGGTATATTTGATATACATGAAATTGATGTGTACCTTACCGAAGACTCGTAGTAACTCCCGGTATTTGATACCGTGCCGTTGCTCATATTTGTAACTCACAGCAGGAGCTGCGGAATAAACGGAGACTGGCGAAGGACGAGGTGACGATGCGCGTTGGGAATGGTTCCAGGGCCGATGTGATCGCCGTCGGCACGCTACCTCTACATTACCTATGGGATTAGTTATAAACCTTAATAATTGTTATTTGGTGCCAAGTTTGAGCGTGAACATTGTATCTGGATCTCGTTTGATACGAGATGGCTACTCATTTAAATCCGATAATAATGGTTGTTCTATTTATATGAGAGATATGTTTTATGGTCATGCCCCGATGGTCAATGGTTTATTCTTAATGAATCTCGAGCGTAATATTACACATATTCATAGTGTGAATACCAAAAGATGTAAAGTTGATAAGGATAGGCCCACATACTTGTGGCACTGCCGCCTTGGTCACATTGGTGTCAAGCACATGAAGAAGCTCCATGCTGATGGACTTTTAGAGTCTCTCGATTATGAATCATTTGACACATGCGAACCATGCCTCATGGGAAAAATGACCAAGACTCCATTCTCCGGAACAATGGAGCGAGCAACCAACTTGTTGGAAATCATACATACCGATGTGTGCGGTCCAATGAGCGTTGAGGCTCGCGGAGGATATCATTATGTTCTCACTCTCACTGATGACTTGAGTAGATATGGGTATGTCTACTTAATGAAACACAAGTCTGAGACCTTTGAAAAGTTCAAGGAATTTCAGAATGAGGTAGAGAATCAACGTGACCGAAAGATAAAGTTCCTACGATCAGATCGTGGAGGAGAATATTTAAGTCACGAATTTGGTACACACTTATGGAAATGTGGAATCGTTTCACAACTCACGCCGCCTAGAACACCTCAGCATAACGGTGTGTCCGAACGTCGTAATCGCACTCTATTGGATATGGTGCGGTCTATGATGTCTCTTACCGATTTACCACTATCATTTTGGGGATACGCTCTAGAGACAGCTACATTCACTTTAAATAGGGCACCGTCTAAATCCGTTGAGACGACACCGTATGAATTATGGTTTGGGAAGAAACCTAAGCTGTCGTTTCTAAAAGTTTGGGGATGCGATGCTTATGTCAAGAAACTTCAACCTAAAAAGCTCGAACCCAAGTCGGAAAAATGCGTCTTCATAGGATACCCTAAGGAAACCGTTGGGTATACCTTCTACTTAAGATCCGAGGGCAAGATCTTTGTTGCCAAGAACGGATCCTTTCTGGAAAAAGAGTTTCTCTCGAAAGAAGTAAGTGGGAGGAAAGTAGAACTTGATGAAGTACTACCTCTCGAACGGGAAAGTGGTGCAGCTCTGGAAAATGTTCCTGTGATGCCTACACCAACTGAAGAGGAAAATAATGATGATGATCAAGGTACTTCGGATCAAGTTGCTCTTGAACTTCAGAGGTCCACAAGGACACGTTCCGCACTGCAGTGGTACGGCAACCCTGTCCGGAAATCATGTTGTTAGACAACGGTGAACCTTGAACTATGAAGAAGCAATGGCGGGCCCAGATTCCAACAAATGGCTTGAAGCCATGAAATCCGAGATAGAATCCATGTATGAAAACAAAGTATGGACTTTGACAGACTTGCCGATGATCGGCGAGCGATAGAAAACAAATGGATTTTTAAGAAGAAGACGGACGGATGGAAATGTTACCATCTATAAAGCTCGACTTGTCGCTAAGGGTTATCGACAAGTTCAAGGGATTGACTACGACGAGACATCCTCTCCGTAGCGAAGCTGAAGTCCGTCCGAATCATGTTAGCAATTGCCGCATACTATGATTATGAGATATGGCGATGGACGTCAAAACGGCATTCCTTAACGGACATCTTAAGGAAGAGTGTATATGATGCAGCCGGAAGGTTTTGTTGATCCTAAGAATGCTAACAAAGTATGCAAGCTCCAATGATCCATTTATGGGCTGGTGCAAGCATCTCGGAGTTGGAACATTCGCTTTGATGAGATGGTCAAAGCGTTTTAGTTTATGCACTTATGGAGAAGCTGCGTTTACAAGAAAGTGAGTGGGAGCTCTGTAGCATTTCTCATATTATATGTAGATGACATACTCTTGATGGGAAATGATATAGAACTTCTATACAACATTAAGGCCTACTTGAATAAGTGTTTTTCAATGAAGGACCTTGGAGAAGCTGCTTATATATTAGGCATCAAAATCTATAGAGATAGATCGAGACGCCTCATAGGTCTTTCACAAAGCACATACCTTGATAAGATTTTGAAGAAGTTCAAAATGGATCAGTCCAAGAAGGGGTTCTTGCCTGTGTTGCAAGGTGTGAGATTGAGCTCGGCTCAGTCACCGACCACGGCAAAAGATAAAGAAGAGATGAGTGTCATCCCCTATGCTTCAACCATAGGATCTATTATGTATGCCATGTTGTGTACCAGACCTGATGTAAACCTTGCCGTAAGTTTGGTAGGAAGGTACCAAAGTAATCCCGCAAGGAACACTGGACAGCGGTCAAGAATATCTGAAGCACCGAAAAGGACAAAGGACATGTTTCGTTTATGGAGGTGACGAAGAGCTCGTCAGAAGGGTTACGCCGACGCTAGCTTCGACACGATCCGATGACTCTAAGTCACAAACCGGATACGTGTATATGTTGAATGGTGGAGCGAAGAAGCTGGTGCAGCTACAAGCGAGAGCGCCGTGGCGGGATCTACATGTGAAGTGGAGTACATGGCAGCCTCGGAGGCAGCACATGAAGCAATTTGGGTGAAGGAGTTCATCACCGACCTAGGAGTCATACCCAATGCGCGGGGCGATCAAACTCTTTCGTGACAACACTGGAGCTATTGCCCTTGCCAAGGAGCCCAGGTTTCACAAGAAGACCAGGCACATCAAGCGTCGCTTCAACTCCATCCGTGAAAATGTTCAAGATGGAGACAAAGAAATTTGCAAAGTACATACGGATCTGAATGTCGCAGATCCATTGACTAAACCTCTCTCGCGAGCAAAACATGATCAACACCAGAACTCTATGGGTGTTTGATTCATCACAATGTAACTAGATTATTGACTCTAGTACAAGTGGGAGACTGTGGAAATATGCCCTAGAGGCAATAATAAAAGGATTATTATTATATTTCCTTGTTCGTGATAATTGTTTTTTATTCATGCTATAATTGTATTATCCGGAAATCGTAATACACGTGTGAATATATAGACCACAATATGTCCCTAGTGAGCCTCTAGTTGACTAGCTCGTTGATCAACAGATAGTCATGGTTTCCTGGCTATGGACATTGGATGTCGTTGATAACGGGATCACATCATTAGGAGAATGATGTGATGGACAAGACCCAATCCTAAGCATAGCACAAGATCGTGTAGTTCGTTTGCTAGAGCTTTTCCAATGTCAAGTATCTCTTCCTTAGACCATGAGATCGTGTAACTCCCGGAAACCGTAGGAGTGCTTTGGGTGTATCAAACATCACAACGTAACTGGGTGACTATAAAGGTGCACTACAGGTATCTCCGAAAGTGTCTGTTGGGTTGACACGGATCGAGACTGGGATTTGTCACTCCGTATGACGGAGAGGTATCTCTGGGCCCACTCGGTAATGCATCATCATAATGAGCTCAAAGTGACCAAGTGGTTGGTCACGGGATCATGCATTACGGTACGAGTAAAGTGACTTGCCGGTAACGAGACTGAACGAGGTATTGGGATACCGACGATCGAGTCTCGGGCAAGTAACGTACCGATTGACAAAGGGAATTGTATACGGGGTTTGATCGAATCCTCGACATCGTGGTTCAACCGATGAAATCATCGTGGAACATGTGGGAGCCAACATGGGTATCCAGATCCCGCTGTTGTTTATTGACCGGAGAGTCATCTCGGTCATGTTCAGATGTCTCCGAACCCGTAGGGTCTACACACTTAAGGTTCGGTGACGCTAGGGTTATTAGGAAGACTTGTATGTGATTACCGAATGTTGTTCGGAGTCCTGGATGAGATCCCGGATGTCACGAGGAGTTCCGGAATGGTCCGGAGGTGAAGTTTTATATATGGGAAGTTGTCATGCGGACACCGGAAAGTTTCGAGGGCATATCGGTATCGTACCGGGGCCACCGGAGAGGTTCCGGGGGTCCACCGGGAGGGGCCACCCCTCTCGGAGGGCCACATGGGCCGCAAGGGGCAGGGAACCAGCCCCTGGAGGGCTGGGCGCGCCCCCCACCTTGGTCCCATGCGCCTAGGGTTGGGGGGAAACCCCAGAGGCGCCCCTGCTTGGGGGCAAGTCCCCCTCCCGGCCGCCGCCCCCTCTAGATCCCATCTAGAGGGGTCGACCCCCTGCCCTTCCCTATAAATAGAGGGGTGAGGGAGGCTGCTGACACATCCCAAGGCGCAGCCCTCCCTCCCAACACCTCTCCTCCTCCGTTCGTGCTTGGTGAAGCCACAGCCGAGATCTTCCGCACCAACACCACCACGCCGTCGTGCTGCCGTTGGAGCAATCTTCCTCAACCTCTCCTTCCTCCTTGCTGGATCAAGATGGAGGAGACATCGTCCGTTCCGTACGTGTGTTGAACGCGGAGGTGTTGTCCGTTCAGCACTTGGTCATCGGTGATTTGAATCACGGCGAGTACGACTCCATCATCACCCTTCCCTTGAACGCTTCCGCACGCGATCTACAAGTGGTATGTAGATGCAAACTCACTCCCTTGACTCGTTGCTTAGATGAACTCATAGATGGATCTTGGTGAAACCGTAGGAAAAAATTTAATTTTCTGCAACGTTCCCCAACAATTGCACCCGTTGAATTAGAAGACATTGATGTTACTATTAAGCTTGCTTATAGGGATACCATTAAACCTATTGGGATTGTTAGAGATGTTGAAGTTTTGTGAGGGAAGGTTAAATACCCTTCTGATTTTCTTGTTCTTGGTTCCGCACAAGATGATTTTTGTCCCATTATTTTTGGTAGACCCTTCTTGAATACAGCTAGTGCTAAGATTAATTGTGAAAAGAATATTGTCACTGTTGGCATAGATGGTATGTCTCATGAGTTTAATTTTGCTAAGTTTAGTAGACAACCTCGTGAAAGGGAACCACCTAGTAAGGATGAAATTATTGGTCTTGCTTCCATTGCTGTTCCTCCAACTGATTCGTTAGAACAATATTTGCTAGACCATGAAAACGATATGTTTATGAAGGAAAGGGAGAAAATAGATGAAGTGTTCCTTAAACAGAACTCCGTCTTTGAAACATAACCTTCCCGTTGAAATTCTTGGGGATCCCCCTCCACCCAAGGGTGATCCCGTGTTTGAACTCAAACCATTACCTGATAATCTTAAGTATGCTTATCTTGGTGAAAAAGAAATACATACTGTTATTATTAGTGCTAACCTTTCAGAGAAAGAAGAAGAAAGATTATTGAAAACTCTGAAGAAGCACCGAGCTGCTATTGGATATACTCTGGATGATCTTAAGGGCGTTTGTCCCACGTTATGTCAACACAAGATTACATTGGAGGACGATGCCAAACCAGTTAGAGATCCTCAAAGACGATTAAATCCCAAGATGAAGGAAGTGGTAAGAAAGGAGATACTAAAGCTCCTTGAGGCAGGTATTATTTATCCCGTTGCTGATAGTGAATGGGTAAGCCCTATTCATTGTGTTCCTAAAAAGGGAGGTATTACCGTTGTCCCTAATGATAGAGATGAATTGATCCCGCAAAGAATTATTACAGGGTAAGGATGGCAATTGATTTCCATAAGTTAAATAAATTACCCTTTACCTTTTATTAATCAAATGCTAGAAAGACTATCCAAACACACACATTTCTGCTTCCTAGATGGTTATTCTGGCTTCTCTCAAATACCTGTGTCAGCGAAGGATCAATCTAAAACTACTTTTACTTGCCGTTTTGGTACTTTTGCTTATAGACGTATGCCTTTTGGTTTATGTAATGCACCTGCTACCTTTCAAAGATGCATGATGGCTATATTCTCTGATTTTTGTGAAAAGATTTGTGAGGTATTCATGGATGACTTCTCCGTCTATGGATCCTCTTTTGATGATTGTTTGAGCAACCTTGATCGAGTTTTGCAGAGATGCGAAGACACTAGTCTCGTCTTGAATTGGGAAAAGTGTCACTTTATGGTTAATGAAGGCATTGTCTTGGGGCACAAGATCTCCAAGATAGGTATTGAAGTTGATAAAGCCAAAGTTGATGCTATTGAAAAGATGCCATGTCCCAAGGACATAAAAGGTATAAGAAGTTTCCTTGGTCACGCCGGTTTTTATAGGAGGTTCTTAAGGACTTTTCTAAAATCTCTAGGCCTCTGACTAATTTGTTGCAAAAAGATATTCCTTTTGTCTTTGATGATGATTGTGTAGAAGCATTTGAAGTACTTAAGAAAGCTTTGATCATCGCACCTATTGTTCACCCTACCGATTGAATTTACCTTTTGAAATTATGTGCGATGCTAGTGATTATCTTTCAGAGGTGCTATTCTAGGGCAAAGAGTCAATAAGAAATTGAATGTTATCCAAGTATGCTAGTAAGACTCTTGATACGCCGGAGAAATTATGCTACTCTTGAAAAAGAGTTCTTAGCAGTTGTGTTTGCATGTGATAAGTTTAGACCTTATATTGTTGATTCCAAAGTTACTATTCACACTGATCATGCTGCTATTAAATATTTTATGGAAAAGAAAGATGCTAAGCCTAGACTCATTAGATGGGTTGTCTTGCTCCAAGAATTTGACTTGCATATTATTGATAGAAAGGGAGCTAAGAACCCCGTTGCAGATAACTTGTCTAGGTTAGAGAATGTTCTTGATGACCCACTGCCTATTAATGATAGCTTTCCTGATGAACAATTAGCGGTCGTCAATGCTTCTCGTACTGCTCCTTGGTATGCTGATTATGCTAATTACATTGTTGCTAAATATATACCGCCTAGTTTCACATACCAGCAAAAGAAAAAGTTCTTTTATGATTTAAGACATTACTTCTGGGATGATCCACACCTCTATAAAGAAGGGGTAGATGGTGTTATTAGACGTTGTGTGCCTGAGCATGAACAGGAACAGATTCTACGTAAGTGTCCTCTGAATCTTATGGAGGACACCACGCTGGAGATAGAACTGCACATAAGGTACCACAGTCTGGTTTTTATTGGCCTACTTTCTTCAAAGATGCTCGTAAGTTTGTCTTGTCTTGTGATGAATGTCAAAGAATAGGTAACATTAGTAGACGTCAAGAAATGCCTATGAATTATTCTCTTGTTATTGAACTGTTTGATGTTTGGGGCTTGATTATATGGGACATTTTCCTGCCTCTAATGGTTATACACATATTTTAGTTGTTGTTGATTACGTTACTAAGTGGGTAGAAGCTATTCCAACTAGTAGTGCTGATCATAGCACTTCTATTAAAATGCTTAAAGAAGTTATTTTTCCGAGGTTTGGAGTCCCTAGATATCTTATGACTGATGGTGGTTCACATTTTATTCATGGTGCTTTCCGTAAGACGCTTGCTAAGTATGATGTCAATCATAGAATCGCATCTCCTTATCATCCATGATCTAGTGGTCAAGTAGAGTTGAGCAATAGAGAGCTCAAATTAATTTTGCAAAAGGCGTGAATAGATCTAGAAAGAATTGGTCCAAAAACTTGATGATGCATTATGGGCCTATAGAACTGCATACAAAAATCCTATGGGTATGTCTCCATATAAGATGGTTTATGGAAAAGCGTGTCATTTACCTCTTGAACTTGAACAGAAGGCATATTGGGCTATTAAAGAGCTCAATTATGACTTCAAACTTCCCGGTGAGAAGAGGTTCTCTGATATTAGCTCACTTGATGAATGGAGAACCCAAGCCTATGAGAATGCCAAGCTTTTCAAAGAAAAAGTCAAACGCTGGCATGATAAGAGGATACAAAAGCGTGAGTTTAACGTAGGAGATTATGTGTTATTATTCAACTCTTGTTTAAGATTTTTTGCAGGAAAACTTCTCTCAAAATGGGAAGGTCCCTACGTTATCGAGGAGGTTTATCATTCTGGTGCTATAAAAATCAACAACTTCGAAGGCACAAATCCGAGGGTGGTAAACGACCAAAGAGTTAAACATTATATTTCAGGTAATCCCATCAATGTTGAAACTAATATTATTGAAATCATAACCCCTGAGAAATACATAAGGGACACTTTACGGAACGTTCCAGACTCTGAAAAGGTATAGGTATGTGGTACGGTAAGTAAACCGACTCCAAAACAACTCTAATGGAATTTCTTATCAGTTTTGGATTATTTAAGAATTTTAGGAAGAAAGAAGTAGTCTGAAAGGGACACGAGCCTCCCACGAGAGTGGAGGGTGCGCCCCCCTGTAGGGCGCGCCCCCTGTCTCATGGGCACCTCGTGTGCCTCCCGGACTCCGTTTTCTTGCACGTTACGTATTTTGGTCGGTAAAATTCATTATATATACTCCCGAAGATTTTGACCACCGTATCACGCAAATATCCTCTGTTTTCGTTTCGAGCTGTTCCTGTTGCAGATTTGAAGCAAGATGTCGTCCCAAGATTCGGAAGGAGAAAGCTATATGGTTGATTATATCGCAGATCCAAAAGCATATGGGGATGTGGAACATTATGGTTGGACCACGGAGGAAGAAGAAAATTATGATCCAAAGGGGAAGGAGGAGACGAGCTCCGATGAAGAAGACGATCCACTACCTCAACCCGGCGATATGCATGTGGAGTTCAAGAAGTCAAGCCTCCCTAAGGTCCAATCTATCCCACCACGTTTGCAGGACAGCAAGGCGGCATTATGCAAAAAGATAATGAAACTTGAGCTCGAGAATGAGGATCTGAGGGAGGAAAATTTTAGCCTCAGACGCAAGCTAGAGAAGAAAAATGCAACAACCCCGCCATCACCACCTCCGAGGACATAATCACATGGGTATGGGCACTCCCCTTGGCAACTGCCAAGCTTGGGGGAGGTGCCCCGGTATCGTATCACCATCACACTCCTATCTTTACCGTTTTATTTAGTTCGATCCTTTTAGTAGTATCTTGATCTAGTAGTTTGAAGTTTTGATATCAAGTAGTTTCGAGTTTTGCTTTGTGATATCTTTTTGTAATTGAGTCTGTGAGCTATCTATAATAAAGATTAGTGTTGAATCAAGGGCTTTGCTATGTTGCTATGATCTTGAGAAAGTAGAAAGAATAAAAGAGTTCATATTGATCTTATGGGTAGTGATAACTTCACACATAGAAAGCATGAGGCATAAAAATTGTTGAGAGTTGATGAACGTAGCCTTGGTCATCGTTGCAATTAATAGGAAGTGATAAGGAAAGAGGGGTTCACATATAAATATATTATCTTGGACATCTTTTATGATTATGAAGCACTCATTAAGTATGACATGCTAAAAGAGTTGATGTTGGACAAGGAAGACAACGTAATGATTTATGTTTTCTGACATCTCAGTTAAAGTATATTGTCATTGACCTTCCAAACATGTTGAGCTTGCCTTTCCCCCTCATGCTAGCCAAATTCCTTGCACCAAGTAGAGATACTACTTGTGCTTCCAAATACCCTTAAACCCAGTTTTGCCATGAGAGTCCACCATACCTACCTATGGATTGAGTAAGATCCTTCAAGTAAGTTGTCATCGGTGCAAGCAATAAAAATTGCTCTCTAAATATGTATGACTTATTAGTGCAGAGAAAATAAGCTTTGTACGAACTTGTTGTGGAAGTAATAAAAGCGACGGACTACATAATAAAGGTCCACATACAAGGGGCAATATAAAGTGACGTTCTTTTGCATTAAAATTTTGTGCATCAACCCTAAACGCGCATGACAACCTCTGCTTCCCTCTGCGAAGGGCCTATCTTTTACTTTATATTTTTACTTTATGCTTGAGTCAAGGTGATTCTCACCTTTCCCTTTTTCATTTTATCCTTTGGCAAGCTCTTCGTGTTTGAAAGATCATGATATATATATCCAATTGGATGTAAGTTAGCATAGGCTATTATTTTGACATCACCTAAAGGTGAATACGTTGGGAGGCAACTCAATAAGCCCCTATCTTTCTCAGTGTCCGGCTGAAACTCTATAACCACGAGTACTGCATGAGTGTTAGCAATTGTAGAAGACTACGAGATAGTTGAGTATGTGAGCTTGCTGAAAAAGCTCTATTGTTGACTCTTTCTGATGTTACGATAAATTGCAATTGTATCAATGACTGAGATTATAGTTTGTTAGGTCCCAATGAAGTTTTTGAACCATACTTGACATTGTGAATTGATTGTCACTTGAGCATAGGAAATCATATGACAAAATCTATATATGTTGTTGTTATTAGAATGATCATGACGCCCTGATGTCTGTATTTTATTTTTATCGACACCTCTATCTCTAAACATGTGGACATATTTTTCGATTTCGGCTTCCGCTTGAGGACAAGCGAGGTCTAAGCTTGGGGGAGTTGATACGTCCATTTTGCATCATGCTTTATATCAATATTTATTGCATTATGGGATGTTATTACACATTATATTTCAATACTTATGGCTATTCTCTCTTATTTTACAAGGTTTACCATGAAGAGGGGGAATGCCGGCAGCTGGAATTCTGGCTGGAAAAGGAGCAAACGTTGGAAACCTATTATGCACAGCTCCAAAAGTCCCGAGACTCCACGAAACAACTTTTTGGAATTAATAAGAATTTCTGAGCAAAAGAAATATGCCAGGGGGCCCACACCGCCCAGAGACAGGCGCCGCCTATCTCCGGCTCCTCGTGGGCCTCGGCGTCCATCTTCGCTATATCATCACTTTTACCCTGGAAAAAATCGTGGGCAAGCTTACGGGACGAAACTCCGCCGCCACGAGGCGGAACCTTGGCGGATTCAATCTAGGGCTCTGGCGGAGCTGTTCTGCCGGGGACACTTCCCTCCGAGAGGGGGAAATCATCACCAATGATCCTCTCATTGGGAGGGGGTCAATCTCCATCAACATCTTCACCAGCACCATCTCCTCTCAAAACCCTAGTTCATCTCTTGTATCCAATCTTGTATCAAAACCACAAATTGGTACCTGTGGGTTGCTAGTAGTGTTGGTTACTTCTTGTAGTTGATGCTACTTGGTTTACTTGGTGGAAGATCATATGTTCAGATCCTTTATGCATATTTTTATTACTCCTCTGATTATGAACATGAATATGCTTTGTGAGTAGTTACGTTTGTTCCTGAGGACATGGGTGAAGTCTTGCTATTAGTAGTCATGTGAACTTGGTATTCGTTCGATATTTTGATGAGATGTATGTTGTCTTTTCCTCTAGTGGTGTTATGTGAACGTCGACTACATGACACTTCACCATTATTTGGGCCTAGAGGAAGGCATGGGGAAGTAATAAGTAGATGATGGGTTGCTAGAGTGATAGAAACTAAAACCCTAGTTTATGCGTTGCTTCGTTAGGGGCTGATATGGATCCATATGTTTAATGTTGTGGTTAGGTTTACCTTAATACTTCTTTTGTAGTTGCGGATGCTTGCAAATAGGGGTTAATCATAAGTGGGATGCTTGTCCAAGTTAGGGTAGTACCAAAGTACCGGTCCACCCACATATAAAATTATCAAAGTACCGAACGTGAATCATATGAACGTGATGAAAACTAGCTTGACGATAATTCCCAATGTGTCCTCGGGAGCTCCTTCCTCATTATTAGAAATTGTCCAGGCTTATCCTTTGTTATGTAAAGGATTGGGCCACCTTGCTGCATTTTATTTACTTTATTTACTTTTTACCCGTTACCATTTATCTTATCACAAAACTATCTATCACCCACAATTTCAGTGCTTGCAGAGAAAACCTTATTGAAAACCGCTTATCATTTCCTTCTGCTCCTCCCTGGGTTCGACACTCTTACTTATCGAAAGGACTACGATTGATCCCCTATACTTGTGGGTCATCAATGACTAAAACTTCGTTCTCCGGAACAATGGAGCGAGCAACTGACTTTTTGGAAATAATACATACTGATGTATGCGGTCCGATGAGTGTTGAGGCTCGCGACGAGTATCATTATTTTCTGACCTTCACAGATGATTTGAGCAGATATGGCTATATCTACTTGATGGAACATAAGTCTGAAACATTCGAAAAGTTCAAAGAATTTCAGAGTGAAGTGGAGAATCATCATAACAAGAAAATAAAGTTTCTACGATCTGATCGCAGAGGCGAATATTTGAGTTACGAGTTTGGCCTTCAATTTAAACAATATGGAATAGTTTCACAAACTCATGCCACCTGGAACACCACAGCATAATAGTGTGTCCGATCTTAACTATACTTTATTAGATATGGTGCGATCTATGATGTCTCTTACCGATTTACCTCTATGGTTTTGGGGCTATGCATTAGAGACAGCTGCATTCACATTAAATAGGGGACCATCTAAATCCGTTGAGACGATGCCATATGAATTGTGGTTTGGCAAGAAACCAAAGTTGTCGTTTCTTAAAGTTTGGGGCTGCGATGCTTATGTGAAAAAGCTTCAACCTGATAAGCTCGAACCCAAATTGGAGAAATGTGTCTTAATAGGATACCCAAAGGAGGCTTTTGGGTACACCTTCTATCACAGATCCGTAGGCAAGATATATTTGTTGCTAAGAATGTATCCTTTCTAGAGAAGGAGTTTCTGTCGAAAGGAGTGAGGGGGAGGAAAGTAGAACTTGATGAGGTAATTGTACCTTCTCCCGAATTGAAAGTAGTTCATCACAGAAATCAGTTCCAGTGATTCCTACACCAATTAGTGAGGAAGTTAATGATAGTGATCATGAAACTTCAGATCAAGTTACTACCGAACCTCGTAGGTCAACCAGAGTAAGATTCGCACTAGAGTGGTACGGTAATCCTGTTCTAGAGGTCATGTTACTTGACCATGACGAACCTACGTACTATGAGGAAGCGATGATGAGCCCAGATCCTGCGAAATAGCTTGAGGCCATGAAATATGAGATGGGATCCATGTATAAGAACAAAGTATGGACTTTGGTTGACTTGCCCGATGATCGGCAAGCAGTAAAGAATAAATGGATCTTCAAGAGGAAGACGGACGCTGATAGTAGTGTTACTATCTACAAAGCTCGAATTGTCGCAAAAATGTTTTTGACAAGTTCAAGGTTTTGACTACGATGAGATTTTCTCACTTGTATCGATGCTTAAAAGTCTGTCCGAATCATGTTAGCAATTGCCGCATTTTATGAAATTTGGCAAATGGATGTCAAACATGCATTCCTTAATGGATTTCTTAAAGAAGAGTTGTATGCATGTGATGCAACCAGAAGGTTTTGTCGATCCTAAAGGTGCTAACAAAGTGTGCAAAGCTCCAGCGATCCATCTATGGACTGGTGCGAGCATCTCGGAGTTGGAATATACGCTTTGATGAGTTGATCAAAGCATATAGTTTTATACACACTTGCGGTGAAGCCTGTATTTACAAGAAAGTGAGTGGGAGCACTATAGCTTTTCTGATAAGTATATGTGAATGACATATTGTTGACCGGAAATAATGTAGAATTTTCTGGAAAGCATAAAGGAGTGTTTGAAAGGAGTTTTTCAAAGAAAGACCTCGGTGAAGCTGCTTACATATTGAGCATCAAGATCTATAGAGATAGATCAAGACGCTTGATAAATTTTTTCATGAGTACATACCTTGACAAGTTTTTGAAGTAGTTCAAAATGGAATAGCCGAAGAAGGAGTTATTGCCTGTGTTGCAAGGTGTGAAGCTGAGTAAAGACTCAAAACCCGACCACGGCAGAAAATAGAAAGAGAATGAAAAGTCATTCCCTATGCCTCAGTCATAGGTTCTATAAAGTATGCTATACTATGTACCAAACCTATTGTGTACCTCACCATGAGTTTGGCAAGAGGGTACAATAATGATCCAGAAGTGGATCACTAGACAGTGGTCAAAATTATCCTTAGTGGAATAAGGAAATGTTTCTCGGTTATGGAGGTGACAAAGAGTTCGTCGTAAAGAGTTACGTCGATGCAAGCTTTGACACCGATCTGGATGAATCTAAGTCTCGATCGAGATCTATATTGGAAGTGGGAGCAATTAGCTAGAGTAGCTCCATGCAGAGTATTGTAGACATAGAAATTTGCAAAATACATACGGATCTGAATGTTGTAGACCCGTAGACTAAAGTTGTTATTTATATTTCCTTATATCATGATAAATATTTATTTTTCATGCTAGAATTGTATTAACCGGAAACTTAGTACATGTGTGAATACATAGACAAACATAGTGTCACTAGTATGCCTCTACTTAACTAGCTCGTTGATCAAAGATGGTTAAGTTTCTTAGCCATTGACATGAGTTGTCATTTGATGAACGGGATCACATCATTAGAGAATGATGTGATTGACTTGACCCATCCGTTAGCTTAGCACTATGATCGTTTAGTTTATTGCTATTGCTTTCTTCATGACTTATACATGTTCCTATGACTATGAGATTATGCAACTCCCGAATATCGGAGGAACACTTAGTGTGCTATCAAACATCACAACGTAATTGGGTGATTATAAAGATGCTCTACAGGTGTCTCCAATGGTTTTTGTTGGGTTGGCATAGATCGAGATTAGGATTTGTCACTCCGTGTTTCGGAGAGGTGTCTCTGGGCCATCTCGGTAATGCACATCACTATAAGCCTTGCAAGCAATGTGACTAATGAGTTAATCACGGAATGATGCACTACTGAACGAGTAAAGATACTTGCCGGTAACGATATTGAACTAGGTATGATGATACCGACGATCGAATCCCGGGCAAGTAACATACCGATGACAAAGGGAACAGCGTATGTTGTTATGCGGTTTGACCGATAAAGATCTTCGTAGAAAATGTAGGAGCCAAAATGAGCATCCAGGTTCCGCTATTGGTTATTGACCGGAGAGGTGTCTCGGTCATGTCTACATAGTTCTCGAACCCGTAGGGCCCGCACGCTTAATGTTCGATGACGATTGGTATTATGAGTTTATGCGATTTGAGGTACCAAAGGTTGTTCGGAGTCCCGGATGATATCATGGACATGACGAGGAGTCTTGAATTGGTCGAGACATAACGATTGATATATTGTAAGGTTATATTCGGACACCGGAAGGGTTCCGAAGTGTATCGGGTATTTTTCAGAGTACCGGGAGGTTACCAAAACCCCTCGGGGAGTCTATGGCCCTTATTGGGCCCTAGTGGAGAAAGAGGGCAACAAGCAAGGTGTGGGCCGCACCCCTCCTAGGCCCAAACTGAATTGGTTTAGGGTTTGGGGGGCCGCCCCCCCCCCCTTCCTTCTCCCCTCCTCCTCTTTCCTCCTCCTAGTAGGAATAGAAAAGGGGGGGGCAAACCTACTTGGACTAGGATTTCCGCCCCTTGGCGCGCGCCTCCTCCTAGGACGGCCTCCTCCTCCCTCCCTCCTTTATATACGTGGGGAGGGGGCACCCCAAAGACACGCAAGTTGATTGTTCAGCATGTGCGGTGCCCCCCTCCATAGATTTCCACCTCGGTCATATCGTTGTAGTGCTTAGGCGAAGCCCTGCATCGGTAATTTCATCAACACCGTCATCACGTCGTCGTGCTGACGAAACTCTCCCTCGACCTCAACTGGATCTAGAGTTCGCGGGACATCACCGAGCTGAATGTGTGCAGATCGCGGAGGTGCCGTACGTTCGGTGCTAGGATCGGTCGGATCACGAAGACGTATGACTACATCAACCGCGTTGTCATAACGCTTCCGCTTTGGTCTACGAGGGTACGTAAACAACACTCTCCCCTCTCGTTGCTATGCATCACCTAGATAGATCTTGCGTGATCGTAGATTTTTTATTTTTGAAATTACTGCGTTCCCCAAAAATGACTACTTATAACCTAGTATTTCTTCTTCGAATCTTTGGTTTAGTTAGGCTGACTAGATCGATTTTTCTTGCCATGGGAAGAGGTGCTTTGTGATGGGTTTGATCTTACGGTGCTTGATCCTAGTGACAGAAGGGGAATCGACACGTATGTATCGTTGCCATTAAGGATAACAAGATGGGGTCTATTTCTACATAAATAGATCTTGTCTACATCATCTCATCGTTCTCATTGCATTACTCCGTTTCCCCATGAACTTAATACACTAGATGCGTGCTGGATAGTGGGCGATGTGTGGAGTAATAGTAGTAGATGCAGGCAGAAGTCGGTCTACTAATCTTGGATGTGATGCCTATGTAATGATCATTGTCTGGATATCGTCATGATTATTTGAAGTTCTATCAATTGCCCAATAGTAGTTTTTTACCCATAGTATGCTATTTTTCTCGAGAGAAGCCACTAGTAAAATCTACAGCCCCCGGGTCTCTTCTTTATCATATTTGCCTTCGAGATATATCTTCATTTGCTTTTATTTTCAGATCTACTAATCCAAAAACCCAAAAATACCTTGCTGCAATTTTTATTTACTTTTTTTATCTTGCGTTCCTGCGAAATCTATTTATCCAATCTACTATAATTCTTACCTATCTTTTACTTGGGAGGGATTCACAACCCCTCTTTTACGTTGTGTTGCAAGTATTTGTTCTTTGTGTGCAGGTGTCGTTCACGTAGTGTTTCACGGTTCTCCTACTGGTTTGATAACCTTGGTCTCATCACTGAGGGAAATACCAACCGTAGTTGTGTTGCATCATCTCTTCCTCTTTGGGGAAATACCGATGTAGTTCAAGCCGCAATCACTTTGCTTCAATCCCTTGATTCAAATTTTCAGTAGCCCCGGCATTTTACACTCACCTCTGCATCCCTCGCAATCACAAAAATATCTGCTCACCCTTGATTCAAATTTTTAGTAGCCCGACTTGTTACTGTCGCCTCTACATCCCTCGCAAATCTCAAAAATATCTGCCTGCCCTTGATCCAAATTTTCAGTAGCCCCGACATTTTACTCCCGCCTCTGCATCCCTCGCAATCTCAAAAATATCTGCTCGCCCTTGATCCAAATTTTCAGTAGCCCGTCATTTTACTCCCGCCTAGTAAAATTTTCACTTGTCGTGATATTTCCTCAAACACCACCTTGACCCCCTCCACACACACCACACACACCTCAAATCCTCCGCTTGAATAGACACACACCACCCCTTGATACGTCTCCAACGTATCTATAATTTTTGATTGTTCCATGCTATTATATTACCCCTTTTGGATGTGTTATGGGCTTTATTTTACACATTTATATCATTTTTTGGACTAACCTATTAACCGGAGGCCCAACCCATATTGTTGTTTTTTTGCCTATTTCAGTATTTCGAAGAAAAGGAATATCAAACGGAGTCCAAACGGAATGAAACCTTTGGGAGCGTGATTTTTGGAACGAATGTGATCCAGAGGACTTGGAGTGCAAGTCAAGAAGCTGCTGAGGCTCCCACGAGATAGGAGGGCCCCCCCTATAGGGCGCGTCCCCTTGTCTCGTGGGCCCCTCGGGTGTCCATCGACGTACTTCTTCCTCCTATATATACCAACGTACCCCGAAAACATCCAGGAGAATGAAGAAACACAATTTCCACCGTCGTAACCTTCTGTATCCGCGAGATCTCATCTTCGAGCCTTCGCCGGCACTCTGTTGGAGGGGGAATCGACCACGGAGGGCTTCTACATCAACATCCTTGGCCCTCCGATGAGTTGTGAGTAGTTTACCGCAGACCTACGGGTCCATAGTTATTAGCTAGATGGTTTCTTCTCTCTTTTTGGATCTCAATACAACGTTCTCCCCCTCTCTTGTGGAGATCTATTCGATGTAAACTCTTTTTGTGGTGTGTTTGTCGAGATCCGATGAATTGTGGGTTTATGATCAAGTTTATCTATGAATAATATTTGAATCTTCTCTGAATTCTTTTATGTATGATTGAGTTATCTTTGCAAGTCTCTTCGAATTATCAGTTTGGTTTGGCCTACTAGATTGATCTTTCTTGCCATGGGAGAAGTGCTTAGCTTTGGGTTCAATCTTGCGGTGTCCTTACCCAAAGGATGTAAAGGGTTGCAAGGCACGTATTGTATTGTTGCCATCGAGGATAACAAGATGGGGTTTATATCATATTGCTTGAGTTTATCCCTCTACATCATGTCATATTGCTTAATGCGTTACTCTGTTCTTATGAACTTAATACTCTAGATGCAGGCAGGAGTCGGTCGATGTGTGGAGTAATAGTAGTAGATGCAGGTAGGAGTCGGTCTACTTGTTGCGGACGTGATGCCTATATACATGATCATGCGTAGATAATCTCATAATTAATCGCTTTTCTATCAATTGCTCGATAGTAATTTGTTCACCCACTGTAATACTTATGCTATCTTGAGAGAAGCCACTAGTGAAACCTATGGCCCCTGGGTCTATCTCTTATTATATTTGCTTCCAATCTACCTTTATTTGCATCTTTACTTTTTGCATTTATATTATAAAATACCAAAAATATATTTATCTTATCTTACTATCTTTATTAGATCTCACTTTCGCAAGTGGCCGTGAAGGGATTGACAACCCGTTTATTGTGTTGGTTGCGAGTTCTTTGTTTGTTTGTGTAGGTGCGTGGGACTTTTAAGGATCCTCCTACTGGACTGATACCTTGGTTCTCAAAAACTAAGGGAAATACTTACGCTACTATTGCTGCATCACCCTCTCCTCTTCGAGGAAAACCAATGCAAGCTCAAGACGTAGCAAGAAGGATTTCTGGCGCCGTTGCCGGAGAGGTCTTCGCTCAAGTCAAGACATACCAAGTACCCATCACAAACCCATCTCCCTCGCATTTACATTATTTGCCATTTGCCTCTCGTTTTCCTCTCCCCCACTTCACCCTTGCCGTTTTATTCGCCCTCTCTTTCCCAATCTCCTCCTCTCTTTTTCGCTTGCCTTTTTCCGTTTGCCCGTGTGTTAGTTTGTTTACCTTGTCGTTATGGCCAGTCCTCCTATCCTTATTCTCACTCCCGAACAAGAAATTCTCAATTTTAAGCAAAGGGAGGGAGAAAATTTAAAAGATGCTTGGCATAGAATTTGCAATGCTCAATGTAAATCTCCTAGGAAGCTTTCCACTTCTGTTCTTCTCCGCAATTTTTATGTAAGCATTACTCCTTGGAATAGATGTGTTCTTGATATTGCTACCGGAGGTGATTTCTTGAGTAGCCATACGTTTGATGCTTATAATGCTATGTTAAATTTGTTGGCCCACCACTTCTTTTGGTTAATGGAACTGTTTTAACCTTAGAACACGTTATGCAATGGCTTGAGATTATTGAAAATAAGATTGCCACTGTTGAGTTGATTGAAAATTTGGATAAAAATATCCATAATCACATTACCCAATTTGGATCTAGGGTTGGAGTTACTTTGAAAAATCATAAAGAAAAAGAACCTATAGTCAATGAAAAAATAGATCTAGACTCTGCTTGAATTGGTAAACTTGAGGATATCATTACAAACTTAGGTTCCGCGTTTTCTTCCATGAAAACACTCCAAAACCCCCTACTAAAACTGCCAAGTTTATTGATGTTCCTAAAAATAAGGGTGAATCTTCTAGTAAGGGAGACGCGGATCTCAAATCCATAAGTGTTCATCCCAACTGTCTCTTTATCGTTAAGGAACCTTTTGCTACAAACGAGTTTCTTGAATTTTTGCCTAAAGCTTTAGCCATTGCTAAAAAGGGAGAAACCCCTAGAGACCACAAGTGCTCTATTGATGAATTTAGTGCCAAAGATGGCACCCGTTAGATCTATCTTCGCTTTTATGCCTAGCTAGGGGCGTTAAACGATAGTGCTAATTGGGAGGCAACCCAATTTTCTTTGTGTTTTTGTTTTTGTTCCTGTTTAGTAATAAATCTTGCATCTACCTTCTGTTTAGATGTGTTTTTATCTTTTAATTAGTGTTTGTGCCAAGTAGAACCTATAGGATAACCTATGATGATAGTTGATTTGATTCTGCTGAAAAACAGAAACTTTGCGCGCACGAATATAATTTTGTTAAATCACAAGAACGTGCTTTTGCGTTTGCTCTTTTTGCTGATAATCAATAGACAAATTGTCCAAGACTTCCTATTTTGGTAGGATTTTTAGAGTTCCAGAAGTTTGCGTTAGTTACAGATTGCTACAGACTGTTCTTTTTTGACAGATTATGTTTTCCGTGTGTTGTTTGCTTATTTCAATGCATCTATGGCTAGTAAAATAGTTTGTAAACCATAGAGAAGTTGGAATACAGTAGGTTTAACACCAAAATAAATAAAGAATGAGTTCATTACATTACCTTATGTGGTGGTTTTGTTTTCTTTCACTAACGGAGCTTATAAGATTTCCCGTTGAGTTTTGTGTTGTGAAGTTTTCAAGTTTTGGGTAAAACTTTTATGGACTATGGAATAAAGGGTGGCAAGAGCCTAAGCTTGGGGATGCCCAAGGCACCCCAAGATATTCAAGAATAGCCAAAAGCCTAAGCTTGGGGATGCCCCGGGAAGGCATCCCCTATTTCGTCTTTGTTCATTGGTAACTTTACTTGGAGCTATATTTTTATTCGCCACATGATATGTGTTTTGCTTGGAGCGTCGTGTATTATATTAGTCTTTGATTTTTAGTTTACCACAATCATCCTTTCTGTACACACCTTTTGGGAGAAGCCTATTTGATTGGAATTTGCTATAATACTCTATGTGCTTCACTTATATCTTTTGAGCTTGATAGTTTTTGCTCTAGTGCTTCACTTATATCTTTTAGAGCATGGTGGTGACTTATTTTTGTAGAAATTACTAGTCTCTCATGCTTCACTTATATCTTTTTGAGAGTCTTTTAGAACAGCATGGTATTTGCTATGGTTATAAAATTGGTCCT
Source organism: Aegilops speltoides (assembly GCA_021437245.1). Classification (NCBI taxonomy): domain Eukaryota; kingdom Viridiplantae; phylum Streptophyta; class Magnoliopsida; order Poales; family Poaceae; genus Aegilops; species Aegilops speltoides. The sequence goes on from CM038145.1 coordinate 219,681,708, forward strand.
AGAATGGTAGGCATCCAAGTTGGGTATAATAAAAACTATCATAGGAAGTGAATTGGATGCTATGATCAATTGGATACTTGATAACTATTTTGAGATATGGAGGTAGTGATATTAAAGTCATGCTAGTTGGGTGATTATGAATTTAAAGAATGCTTGTGTTGAAGTTAGCAAGTCCCGTAGCATGCACGTATGGTTAAAGTTGTGTAACAAATTTGAAACATGAAGTGTACCTGGCTTGTGCATCCTTATGAGTGGCGGTCGGGGATGAGCGATGGTCTTTTCCTACCAATCTACCCCCCTAGGAGCATGCGCGTAGTACTTGATTTTTGATGACTTCTAAATTTTTGCAATAAGTATATGAGTTCTTTTGACTAATGTTGAGTCCATGGATTATACGCATTTTTACCTTTCCACCATTGCTAGCCTCTTGATGCAGTGCATTGCCCTTTCTCACCTTGAGAGTTGGTGCAAACTTAGCGGTGCATCCAAACCCGTGATACGATACGCTCTATCACACATAAACCTCCTTATATCTTCCTCAAAATAGCCACCATACCTACCTATTATGGCATTTCCATAGCCATTCCAAGATATATTGCCATGCAACTTCCCACCGTTTCGTTCATCATCATGACATCCTTTACTTTTGTCATATTGCCATTGCATGATCATGTAGTTGACATCGTATTTGTGGCAAAGCCACCATGCATTATTTTTCATACATGTCACTCTTGATTCATTGCACCATCCCAGTACACCGCCGGAGGCATTCATATAGAGTCATATCTTGTTCTAGTTTCGAGTTGTAATTCCTATGTTGTAATCAATAGAAGTGTGATGATCATCATTATTAGAGCATTGCCCAAAGAAAAAAAAGAAAAAAAAAGAAGAAAGGCCAAAGAAAAAAAATAAAAATAAAATAAAAAGGGCAATGTTACTATCTCTTTTTCCACACTTGTGCTTCAAGGTAGCACCTTGTTCTTCATGTAGTGAGTCTCATATATTGTGCTTCAAAGTAGCACCATGTTTTTCATATAGTGAGTCTCATAAGTTGTCTTTTTCATACTAGTGGGAATTTTTCATTATAGAACTTGGCTTGTATATTCCTACGATGGGCTTCCTCAAATGCCCTAGGTCTTCATGAGCAAGCAAGTTGGATGCACACCCACTAGTTTTCTTTTGTTGAGCATTCATTTATAGCTCTAGTGCATCCGTTGCATGGCAATCCCAACTGCTCATGTTGACATCAATTGATGGGCATCTCCATAGCCCGTTGATTATCCTCGTCAATGTGAGACTTTTTCCTTTTTTGTCTTCTCCACACAATCCCCATCATCATATTCTATTCCACCCATAGTGTTATATCCATGGCTCACGCTCATGTATCGCGTGAAGGTTGAAAAAGTTTGAGATTATTTAAGTATGAAACAATTGCTTGGCTTGTCAACGGGGGTATAGAAGTTGGGAACATCTTTGTGTAACGAAAATGAAGCATAGCCTAACTATATGATTTTGTAGGGATGAACTTTCTTTTGCCATGTTATTTTGAGAAGACATGATTACTTTGATTAGTATGCTTGAAGTGTTACTATTTCTTTTATCAATATGAACTTTTATTTTGAATCATTTGGATCTGAACATTCATGCCACAATAAAGAAAATTACATTATGAATTATGCTAGGTAGCATTCCACATCAAAAATTCTCTTTTTATTATTTACCTACACGAGGACGAGCAGGAATTAAGCTTGGGGATGTTTGATACGTCTCCAACGTATCTATAATTTTTGATTGTTCCATGCTATTATATTACCCCTTTTGGATGTTTATGGGCTTTATTTTACACATTTATATCATTTTTGGGACTAACCTATTAACCGGAGGCCCAGCCCATATTGCTGTTTTTTTGCCTATTTTAGTATTTCGAAGAAAAGGAATATCAAACGGAGTCCAAACGGGATGAAACCTTCGGGAGCGTGATTTTTGGAACGAATATGATCCAGAGGACTTGGAGTGCAAGTCAAGAAGCTACCGAGGCTCCCACGAGATAGGAGGGCGCGCCCTCAACATTGAGGAGAAGGACGAAACACAATTTCCACCACCGTAACCTTCTGTATCCGCGAGATCTCATCTTGGAGCCTTCGCCGGCACTCTGCTGAAGGGGGAATCGACCACGGAGGGCTTCTACATCAACATCCTTGCCCCTCTGATGAGTTGTGAGTAGTTTACCGCAGACCTACGGGTCCATAGTTATTAGCTAGATGGCTTCTTCTCTCTTTTTGGATCTCAATACAATGTTCTCCCCCTCTCTTGTGGAGATCTATTCGATGTAAACTCTTTTTGCAGTATGTTTATCGAGATCCAATGAATTGTGGGTTTATGATCAAGTTTATCTATGAATAATATTTGAATCTTCTCTGAATTCTTTTATGTATGATTGAGTTATCTTTGCAAGTCTCTTCAAATTATCAGTTTGGTTTGGCCTACCAGATTGATCTTTCTTGCCATGGGAGAAGTGCTTAGCTTTGGGTTCAATCTTGCGGTGTCCTTACCCAAAGGATGTAAAGGGTTGCAAGGCACGATTGTATTGTTGCCATCGAGGATAACAAGATGGGGTTTATATCATATTGCTTGAGTTTATCCCTCTACATCATGTCATATTGCTTAATGCGTTACTCTGTTCTTATGAACTTAATACTCTAGATGCAGGCAAGAGTCGGTCGATGTGTGGAGTAATAGTAGTAGATGCAGGCAGGAGTCGGTCTACTTGTTGCGGACGTGATGCCTATATACATGATCATGCCTAGATAATCTCATAATTAATCGCTTTTCTATCAATTGCTCGACAGTAATTTGTTCACCCACCGTAATACTTATGCTATCTTGAGAGAAGCCACTAGTGAAACCTATGGCCCCCGGGTCTATCTCTTATCATATTTGCTTCCAATCTACCTTTATTTGCATCTTTAATTTTTGCATTTATATTATAAAATACCAAAAATATATTTATCTTATCTTACTATCTTTATTAGATCTCACTTTCGCAAGTGGCCGTGAAGGGATTGACAACCCCTTTATTGCGTTGGTTGCGAGTTCTTTGTTTGTTTGTGTAGGTGCGTGGGACTTTTGAGGAGCCTCCTACTGGATTGATACCTTGGTTCTCAAAAACTTAGGGAAATACTTACGCTACTATTGCTGCATCACCCTCTCCTCTTCGAGGAAAACCAACGCAAGCTCAAGACGTAGCACCCCTCCCTCGCTCGAAACCATTGGTAGGTCACCACCATCGCCGCCGCCTCCATCCTCATCCTCGGCCTGTGTGCCCGGGAGCTCGAGGAGCCAATGGCTCAAAAGAGGTTTATTGCGACCTCTTCACTCGACATCGGCGAGGTGGTCGCCGAGGTGTCCCTGTTGTCCTTCATGGGCTCTTTATCAAGTAGCCGTCGTCGGTCGCCCGATCCGCCCGCCGTCGCGTGCCTACGCTGTTTCAAGGACTTCCCTGTCCTCCCTCGGGCCCGGCCGCCGACCAGGTCCTACCTCAGGGTCTAGCAGTGGTGGTGGGGGACATGGGTCGTCGAGATTGCGGATCGGGAGACCCACACCTGCCGGTGGCTCGGTAGCTTCCACATGGCCGAGCTCGCGGCCATGGAGTACGACTGCTGGCATGTCCGTGATACATCTCCAACATATCTATAATTTATGAAGTATTCGTGCCAAGTTTACAACAATTTTATGTGGTTTTGGTATGATTTTATTAGAACTAACCCGGACTGACGCTGTTTTCAGCAGAACTACCATGGTGTCTTTTTTGTGTAGAAATAAAAGTTCTCGGAATGGGCTGGAAATTTACGGTGATTTTTTATGGACCAAAAGAGAACCCTGAAGCACCGGAGCTGGACCAAAAGAGAACCCTGAAGCACCTAGAGGGGGCGCCCTGAGGGCTTGTGGGCCCCTCGGGCACCTCCTTGACTTGTTTCCGATGCCAGAAATTCTTATAAATATAGAAACCTCTGAAAAGAACCCTAAATCAGAAGTTCCGTTGCCGCAAGCCTCTGTAGCCATGAAAACTAATCGGGACCCCGTTCCGACACCCTGACAGAGGGGGAAATCATCACCAAAGGCCATCTTCATCATCCCGGCGACCACTATGATGAGGAGGGAGTAGTTCACCCTCGGGGCTGAGGGTATGTACTAGTAGCTATGTGTTTGATCTCTCTCGTGTTCTTGATTTGGCACGGTCTTGATGTACCACAAGCTTTGTTACTATAGTTGGATCTTATGGTGTTCTTCCCCCTCTACCTTCTTCTGATGAATTGAGTCTTGCTCTTTGAGGTTTTGTTATGTTGGATTGAGTATTGGATTTGAGAACACTTGATGTATGTCTTGCGATGGGATATCTGTGGTGACAATGGGATGTTCTATTGATTCACCTGATGTACGTTTTGGCACTCAACTCGCGGATTCCCAAGGTGACATTGGGGTAATCTATGCATAGGGGTTGATGCACGTTTTCGTCCTAAGTTCTCCGATAGAAACTTTGGAGTGATTCTTTGTTGCACGTTGAGGGATTTTTATATGATCCAATTATGTTATCATTGTTGAGAGAATTTGCACTAGTGAAAGTATGAACACTAGGCCTTGTTTCCAAGCATTGCAATACCATTTTTGCTCCTTTTGTTACTAGTTACCTTGCTGTTTTTATATCTTCAGATTACAAAAACCTATATCTACTATCCATATTACACTTGTATCACCATCTCTTCATCGAACTAGTGCACCTAGACAATTTACCATTGTATTGGGTGTGTTGGGGACACAAGAGACTCTTTGTTATTTGGTTGCAGGGTTGTTTGAGAGAGACCATCTTACGCCTCCCACGGATTGATAAACCTTAGGTCATCCACTTGAGGGAAAATTGCTAATGTCCTACAAAACTCCGCGCTTGGAGGCCCAACACGAGTCTACAAGAAGAAGGTTGCGTAGTAGACATCAATCTCTTTTCTGGCGCCGTTGCCGGGGAGTTAGTGATTGAAGGTATATCTTTAGATCTTGCAATTGAATCTTTTAGTTTCTTGTTTCATCACTAGTTTGGTCTATAAAAGAAAACTATGACAAAATGAAATTGAGGTTGCCTCATAAGCTTCATCTTTTTAATGTCTTTCGTGAAAATGATGGAAAGGAAAATTGTGCTCAAGTGCTAGAAGAAGAAGTTAATAAAATGTTTGACACTAAATCTTTAAATGATGAGCATGATTGCAATGTTGTTAGTATGAATTCTTTGAATATCCATGATGCTAATGATATGCAAAGCCATAAGCATGGGGATGCTATGTTTGATGATGATGATATTTTTTGTCCCCCAAGTTTTGATGAACAAATTTATTATGATGAAAGCATGCCTCCTATCTATGATGATTATTGTGATGACATGTATGCTATAAAGAATAATGATAACCATGAAACTTGTCATCTTGATTTTAATTTTCAACCCCATGATAGTTGTTTTGTTGAGTTTGCTCCCACTATTATGAATGAGAAGGACTTTGCTTATGTGAAGAGTAGTAAAATTTCTATGTTTATGACCTCATGAAAAGAATGCTTTATGTGATAGCTATATTCTTGAATTCATTCATGATGCTACTGAAAATTATTATGAGAGAGGAATATATGCTTCTATGTATCTCAATAATATCAAGTTTCATGTCTTTGTGTTGAAAATCTTGAAGCTTTGCTTGTTTTGCCTTCCTATGCTAGTTGATTCTTGCTCCCATAAATTGTTTGCTCACGAAATCCCTATGCATAGGAAGTGGGTTAGGCTTAAATTTGCTAGTCATATGCTTCATGATGCTCTCTTTGTGTTTCAATTCTTATCTTTTATGTGAGCATCATTGAAATCATCATGCCTAGCTAAAAAGTCATTAAAGAAAAGCGCTTGTTGGGAGACAACCCAATATTTACCCCTACTATTTTTTATGTGTTCACATGATTAGGCTACTGTAGTAATCATGTTTTATAGCTTTTGTTTCAATAAAGTGCCAAGTAAGACCTTTGGGATGGTCTATGGTGATAGTTGATTTGATCTTGCTGAAAAATAGAAACTTTTGTGCTCATTGTCAGAATTTTAGAAATTCACAGAAGGGTGCTTTTGATCTGAATTTTTTACGCAAGATTAATATACAAATTGCCTAGATTTTCCTAATTTTTTCAGAATTTTTGGAGTTACAGAAGTATATGAAGTTTCCAGATTACTACAGACTGTTTTGTTTTTCACACCATTGTGTTGTTTGCTTACTTTGATGAATATATGGGTAGTATCAGAGGGTATGAACCATGTATAAGTTGGAATATAGTAGATATAACACCAATATAAATTTAGAATGAGTTCAAAATAGTACCTAAGTGGCGATTTGCTTTATTATACTAACATGGCTTACGAGTTTTCTGTTGAGTTTTGTGTTGTGAAGTTTTCAAGTTTTGGGTGAAGTTTCGATGGACTACGGAATAAGGAGTGGAAAGAGCCTGAGACTGGCGATGCCCAAGGCACCCCAAGGCAATATTCAAGGATAATCAAGCATCTAAGCTCGGGGATGCCCCGGATGGCATCCCCTCTTTCGTCTTCAATCCATCGGTAAATTTACTTGAGGCTATATTTTTATTATATGTGTTTTGCTTGGAGCGTCATTTTATTTTGTTGATATTTGCTTGATGCTATTTAGAATAATGTTTTTCCATCTTTTAGTCCAATAAAAAGGTCAAGTATAGCCTTTACCATGCTTATTTTGCAAGTCTATATGTTGCTGTTTTGAAAACAGAAAATTTTCTATCATTGTATGAATTCTTATGGAAGGTCAGAACATGATAAAATAATTTTTACACACTGAGCAATAACAAATTTTCTATAGTGTGATAATTTTTTCAGAATTTTTGAAATTAGAGAAGTATGATTCCTCTTGCATTCTTTACAGACTATTTTGTTTAGATAGATTGGTGTTATGTTTGCATATGTTTACTTGTTTAATGATTCTATTTGAGAATAGAAGTATTAAATATGCAGATGCATTTACTATTCAATGTTAAATAATAATTTTAGTGATTTGCTACAGTAGAGAATGAGAAAGTTATTGCATTGATTTATACTAACTTATCTCACAAGTTCTTGTTGAGTTTTGTGTGGATGAAGTTTTTAAGATTTAGGGAAACCGTGATATAAAAGGAATTAAGGAGACACAAAAGCTCAAGCTTGGGGATGCCCAAGGAGCGTTGCTACATGTACAACAATATTTGTATGATTTCGTACGAAGTAGCAGGGCCACCGTTGATCAATGCTGGCTCAAGGTGGGCTCACGGTGGATTGCACTATCGTACCAAATCGGACGAGCTTTCATCGTATGTGAGGCAATTCCTATGCCCAAGGCATCCCTAATTAATATTTAAAGAAGTCTCAAGTAGCTAAGCTTGGGGATGCCCCGGTTGGCATCCCACCTTTCTTCTTCAACAATGATCGGCCAGTTTGGTTGAACCTAAGTTTTTGCTTCTTCACATGATATGTGTTATCCTTGGAATGTCATTTTATTTTATTTCGGTTGCTATTTGAATAAAATACTAAGATCTAAAATTTCTTGAATGAGACAGAGTCTTCACATAGCTACTTAATTATTTGACTACTCATTGATCTTCTCCTATATCTTTTCGGAGTAGTTTGTCAGTTGCTCTAGTGCTTCACTTATGTTTTTTAGAGCACATCGGTGGTTTTTATTTTGAAGAAATTGACGAACTCTCATGCTTCACTTATATTATTTTGAGAGTCTTATAAATACTATGACAATTTGCTTAGGTTATGAAATTGGTCCCAATATGATGGTCATCTAAGAGGGATATAATAAAAACTTTCATAAAGAGCATTGGATAATATGAGAAGTTTGATTCCTTGCATTTGTTTTGAGATATAAAGATGGTGATATTAGAGTCATGCTAGGGACTAATTGTGGATTGGTAGAAATACTTGTGTTAAAGTTTGTGTTTTTCGTAGCATGCACGTATGGTGAACCGTTATGTGATGAAGTCGGAGCATGATTTATTTTTTGATTGTCTTCCTTATGAGTGGCGGTCGGGGACGAGCGATGGTTTTTCCTACCAATCTACCCCCTAGGAGCATGCGTATTAGTACTCTGCTTTGATGCCTAATAAATTGTTGTAGGTTTCATCTGCGACTGGTTCTTTCGGTCGTTGGTCTTCTCGTTGCACCAGATGTCCGACAGATGATGCGGTTCAACGACTCCTCCGTTTGTGTTACTTACTCCGCTTCCGCGCCGTCTTGTCCATTGCTCTTAGCGTTTTCATGGTCATTTTCTTGGTACCTAATTCTATTTGAGGTAGTAGACATGTCTCACATGTAGAGAAGTGAGATTCGATAAGGAGCGATCTCACCTCATGTTCAATGGCGCACACATGAGCTCTTTTTATAGGACCACCTGGTCCACCACAATGTGAGGAGGGGGACTTTTGCAACTATGTATAATTTCACTCTAGCAACCACCCACTCTACGCGGGGTTATAGAGCTATTTATAGCCGACACAATAGTCACATACAAACTTGTTATCGTCTCAACAGCAGACGTCTTCCAGTCCAGTGTCGTCGGCCTCATCTCCCTGGTAGTTTGGATGTCCAACACGATGACAAAGTTGTCGACCAAGGTCCAACCAGTGGAGGCGAGGAGTCTGCATGAATGCTATTAATTAATCCATGATTTTCTAAATAAACTTTGTGTTCATGTTGTTTGCATCATAGATATAACAGTATGTCTCTTCGCAACATTTATCAATATATTTTGTCAATTTACGGTACGAGCCCGCTCTCGTTTTTGCTCTAAATCCATAGTCTGTTACACATTCAAATCATTATACAATTATTATCTGCTTCGCTCTGAATCCGACAAATAAAGATGGTAAAGTATACAGAATGAGCTTCATGTGATCGTAATCTTATCGTTGTATTATTATGAACTGGTTATGAGCTTGGAGGGTGAAATTTGAACCCAAGCAAAGTTAAGGTCGTGCATTGGTCTTTCAGCAAATTTTTGCATCGAATTTTACATCTGGAGTGGAGTTTGAGGACCAAATCGTATAAAGGCCATAGCCGCCTGCGGCTCAACGCGTCAAAACCCTAAAACCCCAACCTGCTCCTCCTCTCTTTCCCAGCGTCGCCTCCACATTCTCCAGTCAACCAATTCGCTCCCGGCCACCACGGCAATGGCCATGGATTTGGACGAGCCGCTTGCCGCGGAGAAGGGCGAGGTGGCGCTGCAGCAGCTGCGGCGCGCCGACCCGTCCGTCTACCTCTCCCCGTCCGCGGACCTCGCCGCCGCCGCCCGGGCGGCTCTGAAGCACTTCCACTCCTCGCTCGCCGTTGTCTCCCCCGTGCAGCCGCCGCCCCTCCCCAACCTCCTCGCCGGCCCCAACTTCGACGCCGAGCAGATTTGGTCCCAGAGCGAGCTGCTCTCCCGCCCCCTCCTCCCCCACCTCCACCGCCAGCTCCGCCGCCTCGAGCACCAACCGCCTGCGCAGCCGTCGGCTGCTCCTCCGCCGTCCAAGACCGCTGAAGCCGAGGAGGGCCCGTCAGACGAGGAGGAGGATGGAGAGGGTGACGAATCGGAGGAGGAGGATGAGGGTGGCCTGGAGGACACGGATGACGAGTTGGAATCGGGGGAGGAGGAGGATGAAGAAACGGAGGAGCTAGGGGCGAAGGCAGGGAACGGGGTGGAGGACAGGTTCCTGAAGATTAAGGACCTGGAGAAGTTTATGGAGGAGGGGGAGGAGCAGGAGTACGGTGGGGGTTCCAAGGGAGGAGAGAAGAAGGGAAGTGTGAACTTGATGGAGGACGATAGTGATGGGGAGGATGTGGATGAAGATGACGGGGGTGATGATGAAGATGATGACGATTTGGATGTAAGGAATCTGTACTCACACGCTCTCTTTATATACATGGAATGATTGTTAGCTCTGATAGAATCTAAGATGTAGAACCATAAGTAATTCAGTAAGAGAAGCCAAAATTTCTTCTGGATGTGCAATATAAATGACTTAACAGCTAGAGCTAGTTCATGAAATGCGTTGCACACATATGTTTATAGCTACTGCATAGACCAATGTGCTCCTTTTGACAGTTATAGTGTTAGATACCACACTTTATTGATGAAGGACATTAACCTAAATTCCTTTCTTCTTAACTTGATTGGTGGCACTATTAACTGTAGTTGGAAGATTTTGAGTCTGATGATGAAGAGGGTGCAGGGAAATCCGGCGGAGATCTAAAGTAAGCATTTTATGCTAATCTCAAGTATGTGATTGTGGTGATTGTGAAAAATGCAAATCAATTTGTATTATGCGCTCCTATATCTGTTAAAGTGTGCTACAGCACAGTTCATCGATCATGTGAAGATATGACAATGGTGGCCATGTAGGATTTTAAAATTGCTTGAACAATGCTTCACAACTCTTTCCCAACTTGTAACACATAGAAAATAAATTAATCTATGAAAAAATTTAAAGGGTGGATAATTGGGAATTTCTTATGCATGATCTTTATGCACGTTCTAGAAATTCCACACTGTTAATATACAAGATATCACTACATGAGACTCTCCTTTCTTTAGGTGAATAGAAGGGAATTCATTGACATGGGGGAGAAATTAAATATTAATACTTGTGTGGAGATGGACTCAGTTATAGTAGAAAAGTAAATAATGGAAAATAGCCCGTTTGTACATAATTTGTTGATGAGAGGGAAAAAAACTGGCCTATGAAAAATAGATTTAATGTACAAAAGCTTGCTGCCACCTGTACTGGAGATTTGAAGTGGTAATGTACCTTTGTGGGGTTGCAGTGAAACAAGTCTGAAAAGAACAGAAAAACATGATTTTGCGTACCACCTAGCATAGAAATTAACCAGTGAAGAAGTTAGATTTCATACAGAACAGCTTTCCTGCTTACCAAGAACGGGAAAAGGCTATTATCCAATTGCCAACCACCTCCATGAGGATTCAACAAAAAAAAAAATTCACAGAAAAAGGTGTCACTATTCACTTCTACGTAACATAGCAAGTTGATTTTACTGGAGAGAAAACCGAGTCGTACAACTTATTTGCTGGTGCAAATGTCCCTGTTGGACAGTCGTAAGCACCCATCTTTTGTAGTGCATGCATTACAGTCCTTTCCTATCCCACCTACATTTGCCCAGTAAAACCCCTACAATCCGGACATGTTCTTTTAAATACCGAGCACATGTGCTCCCTTTTAAGTGTGTTTGAAGCTTTAAAAGTTCAAAACGAATCTTACATGTACATGTCTGAGCGCACTATGTATCTTCAATGTTTTGTGAAGGTACCACTTGATTTGTGATCTGCACTAAAACGACGGCAACAACAACAAAGCCTTTAGTACCAAACAATTTGGGGTAGGCTAACTAAAACGACAAGAACGAGAGGCTAAAAAGCAGCTTTATCTGCTCTATTATTTTGTTGCACAGGCTGCAGAAATGGACCAAGTTTCTTCTCATGCTTCCAAATGTTTTAAACAATTCACGCGCAGTGATATTGATTATTCTGTGCACTTGAAACAGTCTGAAGCTTGAGAAATAAAAAGAAAATGCAGAATTGAAACTTGAGGTTATTCTATAATCTTCCCTAGGCTGTAGAATAGCGTTATATATCATGCATTTTGGTTGCCATGAATTTTGTGTTGTGCTTTTAATCAGTTAAGAGCGTCTTTTCAGGTATGAGGATTTTTTTGAGGAAAGCCGTAAGCAACAAGTCAAGAAGAGAAATGGTTTCACAAAGAAAGTCCACTTCAAGGATGAATTGCATGAAATGGAAGTGGATGACATTAAGAAGGATGATGTAAATGATGGTCCAGCATTAGAGGTACTCATTTCAGTTGAAATAAGTAATGCACATATACTTGTTTATCAACATGCTTTCCCTTCTATGCAGGATGAACAAGGTCTTTCAACTCATGAAAAGGGGCTCTTGAAGATGCGTAACCAAATAGACCTAATGGAGAAAGCTAGTCTTGAACCCAGTAAATGGATCATGCAGGGAGAGGTAACTGATAGCATGCTTTGGAAATGAGACATATTTCTGACTCACAATATCGTGCTAGTAATAGTTAATTACCATTGCAATTGTGTTTTTTTTTAAACGAGTTCCTTTTGTAGGTTGATGCTTCCAGGAGGCCCAAAAATAGTGCCCTGGAAGTGGATCTTGATTTTGAGCATAATGTAAGACCTGCCCCAGTAATCACGGAGGAAGTCACAGCTTCTCTCGAGGAGATGATAAAGAAAAGAATTGCGGAGGTAATATTTTTCTGGATATGTCGCTACGTTCATAACTGGGTCAACACTCAACAGTAGTATACCGGGAAATAGTAGAGTGAAATTGTGAGGAGTTCTTTCGTTATTTCGTTTTGTGACTCTGCTAGTAATATTGAGATAGCTTCTCTTGTTTCCTGACAGGGTCATTTTGATGATGTTGAGAAGCCTTCAACTTTGCCATATAAAGCTCCAAAGCAGCAAAAGGAGATGGTATGGTTTTGATCGGGTGCTATAACTAGAATTCTTTCGTGATAACAGTATGATAATTGTGTGATTCACTATTGTTGCTATATTTCAACAGGATGAAAACAAGAGCAAAAAGGGTCTTGCTGAACATTATGAGGTATGTATTGTCTTACTATGATATTTTAAATCCTAACAAGTTGGTAGATAGGATCAGTTTTAGTATAGTTCATCCACTAACTGATTCTTTTGCTCTTCCAGGATGAGTTTAAGGAAAAAACTGGCATTGCACCTGCCACACTTGCTATTTCAGATGAACTGAAGAATGAGGTGAGCAATCAATTGTTTTTACTAGAAAACCCGAGTGACGTTGGATTTACCTATCATATGATTACAGTTTTATTCTGCTTTTGTTGGTCTTAATTGTTGTGCAACATCTGATACATTATTTGTGTTGGATTGAAAGATAATGTCTGTTAAAGAGTAAATCTTGCATTTCCATGTTCCCTGCTTGTCCTGGTGACTGTAGTGTCAATATATTCATCATCACTTTTTTGTGGTGCACAAGATGCTTGTCATATTACGAGGTACAATTTTAATACCGATGCTCAGTGATGGTTTATTGCCATGCAATGGATATGAAGTTCGCTATTGGAATTTTCGGTGTTAGAAAAATACTCCATTTTGTAATGAATGAGAAGAAACGGATTGCTTCAGTCACTATATGCGATACGTTAAGCATGCATATCGTGTAGGTCACACTTGATACTTTACAGTTATCTTTTTTTTTTTGAAGTGCCCTTGCTACATTGGCCAACTTGATTTTATGCTTCTGTTTCCTGCAATCTTTCCACCGGTGCTATGTGCATATGTTCTCTTTGTCTTTATGATGGTATCAACTATCAGTCTGGCTATGTGGATATTTGTGTTACCAAAGTGATACTTCCTGATTCTGACTAACTTCTTATTCAACTCAGGCAAATAATTTATTTAAGAGGATATGCTTGAAGTTGGATGCGCTCTCTCATTTCCACTTTGCCCCAAAGCCGGTATGTGATAGCTCTCTATTACTCCCTCCGTTCCTAAATAATTGTCTTTCTAGAGATTTCAACAAGTGACTACATACGGAACAAAATGAGTGAATCTACACTCTAAAACATGTCTACGTACATCCGTATGTGTAGTCCATTTGAGATGGCTAGAAAGACAATTATTTGGGAACGGAGGGAGTAGACAGCATCGTATAATACCTAAAGTTTGCAATTTTTGGTAAGGACAAGTGTTGTCTTTTCAGGTCATTGAGGATATGTCTATACAAGTTAACGTACCTGCTCTAGCAATGGAAGAGGTACCGCAATCATTGTTTTTCTCTCGTGAAGTTATTATATTTGGGTATTTCATTCATGTAACGACTTGTCTTCCTTGCAGGTTGCACCTGTAGCTGTTTCAGATGCCGCAATGCTCGCTCCCGAAGAAGTTTTTGAAGGGAAAGGGGATATTAAAGAAGACGCGGAGCTTACACAAGCTGAGCGCAAAAGAAGAAGAGCCAACAAGAAGCGGAGATATGCAGGTATTTTTTTCTTCTCTATTAGGTCTTTGGGGTTTCGCTTGCCTCGACGCCTTTTGAAAAATCCTCCCAAGAAACAATGAATCCTGCTATCTACTTATCATCAGAGTAGTTCATTTTTTTAGAAAAGGAACCAGAGTAGTTCATGGTTGTATTCAGTTGTATCAGTATATTGGAAGATTTGGAGTAGCGCAATCTCGCACATGGACTGAATTGTGTTGGCAACATGACAAAACCTGTTACTTTGCCATGCAGAATCGCACAAGGAGAGGCCAGCCAAGCTGCGGAAAGAGAACTCATCAAATATATAGGAAGCTGTTGTTTACATGCTATTTATTGCAAACCTTTGGAGTTAGTTGGTGGGAGGTCCGCCGCCACCGACAGTGTAATGCCTTTCGTGATCTGATGCCTGGCCTGCAATTTCAAGGCTCTGATGTAGCCAGTTTTCGAGCTTTCATGCAGTGTAAAAGCATTTCCTTTTGGAATTTCTCATAGGGGAGTGAGTGTCTTCTCGAGTAGCGGGGTTAGCAGTGCCGGAAAGAATAGAATTGAACTCTTGCGAGCAAAAATGTCATGCACTATATTTGTTCAATGCATCGGTGTGCCCTTCCCGCACTCAAAGCCGAATTCAACCCAGAAACTGAGCAAGGTGGTACGCAGTTTGACCATATTCGAATACAGTTTGACCATGTTGTACCTCCATAGTTAAAAAATTGAGATTGAGGCCGTTTTGTACTATTGAGCGCGGGAGCATCATTGCTCATCATAGTTGCATGCACAGTCTACACACCCCTCGCATCCCCTCGTCTGGTTCTTTCTCCTCCCGGATATGTTCCTGTTGCACTAGTTATTGTAAGTTTGCAACCATTTGCTTAGGTCAACTCCAACGGACGCTCATTTTGTCCGTCTGGATAGGACGATGGGGTGGTGTCTGGCCATTTTCCTAGATACGCCGGCTGCGCCTAACGCATGGACGCATCTGATCTGATCCGGCAATGGCCGCCTGAAGCTTCTGTGCGTACTTTTTTTTTTTTGCAACTAAAACATATTTTTTTTTATTTCATTCAACGATATTTTGATACATTGGAGTACACAATTCATCAATTCTTCTCTAGGAGAGCGAGAACAAAGAAAGCAAAAATCATAATTAGACACTTTAAAAGGAGTAAATATCATAAAACTACTAGTTTACAGGCTAGGGTTTCAAAAAACTACCATTTTTTATTTTTTCTTAAAAAGCTACCAAACGAGCGGTCGGCTGTTTCGAAAAACTAAAAACACCCGTGACTAGCGATTTAACCGTTTTTCTGACCGCCTGGACCCACATGTCAGCGCACGTGGCCACGCGCGCTCACGGCGCGGCCGTTGACGACAGTTAGCCCGTGCGGTCCGGTCGGAACCAAAGCCTCCGGTCGGTCGCATTCGCTCTCACTCTCACTCTCACTCTCCCCCCGCAGTGACCTAGGTTGGCGATGGCGCCGCCGCAGCGAAATGCCGTCGGCGGCGAGCTTTTGAGCCAAGGCGTCACCAGCGAGGAGGGCGGTGGACATTCATCGGTTCAGGCATGGCTAGGCAGCTCGAGCTTCCCAGCGCAGCGGTCGCCGCGGCCATCACCGCCCGAGGCTCAGGTGGATCGAGAGAGCTCAGATCCGGAAGTTCGCGCTGTTAGGGCAGTGGCCAAGTGCATCCACGCGGATCCAGATGACGGCCACAGGTGGGCGTCCGCGTTTCGTGGAGTGAGGTAAGAAATTTCAGTACCAGTTAGAGTTTTAATTGAGATTTTAAAATTAGGGTTAGAAGATGATAGTTTTGGTTAGGAAAAAAGTACTTTAGTTAGGGTTAGAAGATAGTGCAGTATCGGGAATGAGCAGTGTAATTGTTTGTTGGCATGCTTTTGCATTTTAGTAATGTTCAGTGCATTTGGTCATTGTTTTAAGCTTCAGTTACTTGAAAAATAAATGTTTGTCAATTAAATCTCCTACAACTTAGATGAAGAGATTTGGGACATGAGGCTGCATTTCCAAGGAACAGATAATATGGAGAGAAAGTATTCAGTTTCTTCAAATATCAGTTATCTGACCATATTAGCATTGGCTGAGTTGGAGGGTTATGGAGTGGAGGCTTTTCTGACTTATGTAAAGGAAGAGGGAAAGGGCTTGGAGGGGGTGGAGGTCCTGGATAGTGAGGAGGCATTAGAGGAAATGCTTGACTTATTTGTTGATAAGAAGATCCTGAACATCACTGTCAGAAAGCCTACTGATCCAAACCGAGCAGATGTTAATATGGATCACATCATGCTTGAGGAACAGATTCCCATTAGTAATGTTGGTGAGCAAGTTGTTTATAGTGTTTCCCAACAAGGTGTCCTGTATCCACTCCAGAATGCAACTTTGGCACCAATAATCCCTGAGGAGCCCTATCTTAACACACAACATAGTTGTAATTTCAACAAGGGGAAAAATGTTGTGGAAGAAGATGATGATGTAGAAGTAGAACATGAGGAAGACGAAGATGAGATGGACAAATCTTCTTCAGATTTTGAGTTTTTTAGGGGTGATTACAAAGGGCAGACAATATCATACAAGGCTTGGTGTAGGGGTGAAGATGAGGCTGTCACAGGGATAAGCCATAAGCCTAGGGAAGAGGAAGATACTGCAAAGCACCATTGTGGAGCAAACTCAGAACCATCAGAGTTTTGGGAGGAAGACCAAATCCTTTCTGAACATGAAGAACCCTCAGTTGTACCAGAGAAAGGAGCAAAGAAGCTTAAGCCTGTCAGAAAACCAGGCCCAACTAGCAAGTCACACAGTGAGCCTGAACACATCAAGTTTGAAGATTTCGTGCCTGAACCTGATGAATACTGCTTTCCAGGTGATTTTGGCCTTAGTGATGAAGAAGAAGTTCCAAGGTTGCCTTCTGGTAGGAAGAGAAGGTTGAAGAAGAGGAAGGAGAGGAGGTGGTATGATCCATCAGTCCCTGATGCACATGAGCAGTTTGCATTGCATTTGTGCTTCCTAAATGTTGTGGAGTTCAGAGAAGCACTAAGAAATTTCCATGTCAGGACACTTAGGAATTTTGAGTATCACAGAAATGAACCAACTAGGGTTATTGCTTGGTGCTCTTGTAGAAAGCAAGGTTGTCAGTTTTACATTGTGGCCTCTAGAATAGCTAATGAGTCAACTTTCAACATCAAGAAGATGAATTTGGATCACACTTGTGGAGCAAGTGGAGAGAGCACCAAGGTTACAGTCAATTGGGTTGCCAAGGTTTGTGAGGATACCATTAGATCAAACCCTCGAGGTGGTGTTGAGACAATTATGTCATACACAAAGAAAACATTTGGTGTTCATGTACCTAAAAGCTTGGCATATAGGGCAAGGAAGCAAGCACTTGAAGTTGTGCAAGGAGATCACAAACTCCAATATCACAGACTAAGGGACTATCTACAGTGTGTGCTAGATACTAATCCAGGCAGTAGATGCATAGTGACAACAAAAGAGGACCTAGAAAATCCAGCTCCTACCCCCAGGTTTCACTACATGTTCTATTGCCTTTTTGCATGCAAAGAGGGCTTTCTAAATGGATGCAGGCCATTCATAGGTACATGATCCTTACACATATATCTAAGATGGTTGCATTCATGTTATTTACTACTAATGTGATCATATTTTCAGGTTTAGATGGTTGCTTCATCAAGCTCAGCACTGGACAACAGATATTGGCAGCTACTGGCAGGGATGGGAACAACAACATCTTCCCCATTGCATTTGGTGTTGTTGACAAGGAAGAGACAGACAGCTGGAGATGGTCTCTCGCACAGCTGAGAACTGTTATTGGAAGTGGGAACAAGTTTGGCAAGTACACAATTATGTCTGACAGACAAAAGGTATGTACTCCACTACTCATGACCACCACACTTTAAACTCACCATCATACTTAGCCATCATTCTAAGCCATCATAATTAACAGGGATTGTTGAATGCAATCAATGATGTATTCCCTGACTCCCCACAGAGGTTCTGTCTTAGACATATATATGCCAACTTTCAATCTGCTGGTTTTAGAGGGAAGAAACTCAAGAAACACTTAGACCAGGCTGCCTATTCCTTCACTAAGAATGGTCATGAAAAAGGGATGGAAAATTTGAAGGAAGAAAGTTTTGAAGCTTGTCAGTGGTTGTCACAGATACCAGACCATACATGGGCAAGATATAAAATGGATATTGTTTGCAAATCTGACCTAGTTGTTAACAACCTCAGTGAAGTTTTCAACATGATGATATTGGATGTTAGGAACAAGCCAATCAGGACTATGCTGGAGGGCATAAGAACAAAGTTGATGATCAAGTTTTAGAAAATCAGAGAAAAAACAGAGTCATACAGATGGGAGATCACACCAACCTACTCAGAAATTTTAGAAGAAGGCAAAAAGTGTGCTAAGTATTGTGATGCATACATGGCAGGTCCAGGCATCTGGCAAGTGACTAGTAGCTCTGAGAACACATATTGTGTTAACTTGAACAACCATACCTGTGTGACGCCCCCGATTCAATCGTACACTAATCATGCACGCAAATGTGTACGATCAAGATCAGGGACTCACGGGAAGATATCACAACACAACTCTAAAACATAAATAAGTCATACAAGCATCATAATACAAGCCAGGGGCCTCGAGGGCTCGAATACAAGTGCTCGATCATAGACGAGTCAGCGGAAGCAACAATATCTGAGTACAGACATAAGTTAAACAAGTTTGCCTTAAGAAGGCTAGCACAAACCGAGATACAGATCGAAGAGCGCGCAGCCTCCCGCCTGGGATCCTCCTAAACTACTCTGGTCGTCGTCGCCGGGCTGCACGTAGTAGTAGGCACCTCCGGTGTAGTAGGGGTCATCGTCGACGGTGGCGTCGGCTCTGGGCTCAAAGATCTGGTTGCGACAACCGTAAAGAAAGGAAAGGGGAAAAGGAGAGAAAGGAACCGTGAGTACTCATCCAAAGTACTCGCAAGCAAGGAGCTACACTACATATGCATGGGTATATGTGTAAAGGGCCATATCAATGGACCGAGCTGCAGAATGCCGTAATAAGAGGGGATAGCTAATCACGTCAAGACTACGCTCGCAGCCTCCGTCTTGTAGCATGTAGAAGAGAGTAGACCAAGTCCTCCAAGTAGCATCGCCAAGTAGCATCTCCAAGTAGCATCTCCAAGAGCATCGCATAGCATAATCCTACCCGCAATCCTCTCCTCGTCGCCTGTTAGAGAGCGATCACCAAAGTTGTATCCGCACTTGGAAGGGTGTGTTTTATTAAGTATCGGTTCTAGTTGTCATAAGGTCAAGGTACAACTCCGGTCGTCCTTTTACCGAGGGACACAGCTATTGAATAGATTAACTTCCTGCAGGGTGCACCACATAACCCAACACGCCGATCCCATTTGGCGGACACACTTTCCTGGGTCATGCCCGGCCTCGGAAGATCAACACGTCGCAGCCCCACCTAGGCACAACAGAGAGGTCAGCACGCCGGTCTAAACCTAAGCGCGCAGGGGTCTGGGCCCATCGCCCTGAGCACACCTGCACGTTGCGAACGCGGCCGGAAGCAGAACTAGCCCCCTTAATACAAGTGCAGGCTTACGTTCCAATCCGGCGCGCGCCACTCAGTCGCTGACGTCAAGAAGGCTTCGGCTGATACCACGACGTCGGGATACCCATAACTACTCCCACGTAGATGGTTAGTGCGTATAGACCAAATGGCCAGACTCAGATCAAATACCCAGATCTCGTTAAGCGTGTTAAGTATCCGCGAACGCCGAACAGGCCAGCCCACTGCCTCCTAGGTGGTCTCAACCTGCCTGCCGCTCCACCACAAAGTAACATTCGGGGCCGTCGGGAACCCGTGCCCACCTCTACCGGATGGAGCCACCTGTCCTTTCCCCCTCATCGTAATCACTTGCGGGTACTCCTCGGTGACCCGACTTTAGTCACCATCTCAGATAGTATGTATGTATGTATAGTATATACCGTGATCACCTCCCAAGTGATCACGGCCCGATAGTATAGCAAGGCGATCGACAAGAATGTAGGGCCAATGATGATAAACTAGCATCCTATACTAAGCATTTAGGATTGCGGTAAGGTATCAACAGATGTAGCAACAATGTCGCTATGCATCGTAATAGGATCAATCGAAAGCAAGAATATGCTACACTACTCTAATGCAAGCAGATAGAGGAGAATAGGCGATATCTGGTGATCAAGGGGGCTTGCTGGTTGCTCGAGACAAGGAGGGTCGTCGGTGACATAGTCGTCCACAGGGCATCAAAGAAATCACGAGGGCTACCGGAGAGAAGAGGGGAAGAAACAGTAAATACATAGCAAGCAAGTGCATAACAGTCAACAAGCGAGCTAGACGTGTTCTAACGCGGTATAAGGTGATACCTGGTGGGGAAACATCCGGAAAGTATCCCGGTGTTTCGTGTTTTGGACAGATGAACCGGAGGTGAAATGTTGCGAGTTCTCTATGCTAGGGACGCGTGGCGATTTAACGGTCTGCGTGATCCGGATTCGTCTCGTCGTTCTGAGCAACTTTCATGTAGAAAGTATTTTCATCCGAGTTACGATTCATTTTATATTAATTTTAAAAGATTTAATTCATTTTTAGGATTTATTTAATTATTTAAATTCAACATTATCGAGCAGTGTTTGCCGACATCATCATGACGCCGCAGTCATGTGGGGTCGATCGGTCAAACCGACGTGGGGACCCGTTCATCATTGGTGATTAGTCTAATTAGAGTTTAAGTAAACTATCTACTTAATTAGATTAATTAAACATGATTAATTAACTTAATTAATTCATTAATCGTTTTAATTATTAATTAATTAATTATCAATTAATTAATTAATTATATATTTATTTTTATTATATATTTTTTCCTTTTTTATAAAAACGTTCAGAGGGCGGCCCCACATGTCATAGGCGAGGGCCTTATCGCACGGTTAACTGGGCGGGCAGGAGGCCGTCGGGCACGACCACGGCGAGTGTGAGCGCTCGAGAGGGAGGCGATGCGCGGGCACGCATCGGGCGTGGCCGGCGCGGCACGAGCGCAGCCAGGCCGTGGCCATGGTGGGGGAAGCCGCGGGATGCGGTGGCTGCTTCACGGAGAGAGGAGGACGACCGGGGGTTGCTCACCCGCGTTGAAGGGAAGGCCCGATGCAGGGGGTACGCGATGGCGAGGCGAGGTGGCAGCGACGGCGAACGGCGTTGGCGTCGCGGTGTCGTTGGGGAGGAGGACGGGGACGCGAGATCCGGCGATGCGGTGACGGGGAGGCAGTCCGGCGGGGAGGACTCGAGGGCGCCGGGGCGGTGGCCGATCCGGCGAAGACGGTGAGGCAGCTGGCCATGTTCTCAGGCGCCGGGGAGCTTGGTGTGCGCGAGGACGACGAAGTTCATGGCGACGGCGGCAAGCGCTGGCACCGGGGATCGGCGCCGAGCGGCGTCGGTTTGGCGGCGCGCTCATGGGAGGGCTTTGGCGCGGAGTGGCGGGGGGGTAAGTGGGGAGGTGAGGCGAGCTCGGGGAGGGCGGGCGTGGCGGGCGGGAGGAGCTGCGGGGTCGAAGGGAGCTCTCACTCGTCCGGGGCGCGAGGTGGGAATTGGGGCGAGTGGAGTGAGTGAGGTGAGGTTAGGGTTTGGGGAGGAGGCCTAGTAGGGCCGGGAGGTGCGGGAGTGGGTGGCTGGGCCGTGGCTCCTTTTCAGCCAATCGGCCAAGGCCCGGTCGGGGGAGGGTTTTATTTTTTTCCTTTTCCCTCTTTTTTTTTGTTTGTTTTCTGTTTTCTTTTATTATTTCTTTCTTTTCTGCTTAAATCATTTTAAACCATTTAGCCATTTTATAAAGGTGTTTGTTGCACCATAATTACCCTTGTAATATTCTGCAACCACCGAACATTTTTGTTTTAATTTTTGAAAACTTTTATTGTTGTCATTAACTTGAGTTTGAATTTTGAACGGTTTCGAATTATTGCGAGGACAGAACAAGAATCGGGTGTCATGGCACGATTAGCGTGGGATTACTGCAGCCTAATTATCCGGGCGTCACAATTCTCCTCCACTACAAGAAATCTCGCCCCGAGATTTAAGAGGGGACTAGGGGAAAGGTGCAGTTACGAAATCCTAACGAATCTTCTCGTCTTTGGTTGCTCTTCTCGAAGAGGTCGATCCATTACATTGATGTCTTCAGTTCTCCGCTTCGGGCCATCATGATGAAGTTATCGTCCTTCCTTGGGGATCTTCATCGTACTTACGGAAAGGATAAGGGGTAGCTTCAAAAGGACAGACCTCTACAAGGTTGACTATCTGGTCGATAACACCGAGGAAGGTGGCGGAACTTACTCTCGAATTGAATCTTAAGAAAATATCGAGAGCAAAGTAAGGAGGTACCATGAGAAGTTTCAAATGGATAGGCAAGCGTTCGATGCCTAATCAGCAGGTGAAAAGGGTTCAGGGCAACGAGAATAAGTATTGCGTCTGATACAAAATAGATCACTTGGGACGGTGGTCCGTGAATTACATACGAGTCCACTCGCGAGGAATAACTTTGGGAACAGGGGGTGTACAGGAGAGTCAGGTTTCGATCCTGTGAAACTGTGGGTTATGGGCCCACCATGTGGATTAACAGTAGGAAGGGCGGTGACGTCTTGCACGATCATGATAGCAAGGCATGTCAGAGAGTAGCATGTCAGTTATGTCGGCAACAATGTCGGTACCAAGGGCGAGGGACGAAGAGAACCATTTTCCAGCTCGTTGAACGAGGCAGACCAATAAGCAAAGTTCTCGTCCTTCAGTGGTTACCGGAATGCTATCAACAAAAGCAACGGGGTCTTACTGACACGGTTGTACCCCAAGGTGTTTACATAAGTAGAAGAACATTACTGCTTAGATCAAATAGATCACGAGAAAGGTTAAATAGAACAATGGAAAGGAAAATGTGTTTATCAGATTAAACAAATCAATAGAAGGGAAATGTGTTTAAACACATACTGCAGGGTTATATTCTTCCCAAGGACAAGCAGAGCATGATATCCGTGGTAGGATATAATGTAGAAAACCCTGTAGGTAAGGGAAGAGAGATTTCATGACATTACCCATACAAAGGTGTTTGGATAATTGATAAGGAGCATTGAGCTTCAAATGTCCTTATTGATAATAGGAGTACCACATACATGCTTCGAGATAGCATTGATATGGACTTTGCATACTCAAAGGATTCATTAGGAACAACTTATGAAATAAGTCTTACGATTTCCTCATGGAAGAATCGCTAAGCTTGCTAAAAAGGATACTATAACACTAGGTCCTTCGGCCAGGTGTGCTAGGCATGACATCACCTTACCGGGTCATCTAAAGACCAATGTTATAACTCTTGGAAATATGTTCCAACCATCATATCTGACCGAGATTTAGATCTGATTGGTGTCAGGATACCTCAGACTCGGGATCCTGAGATAAAAAGGTGCGACACAAATTGACGAGAAGTCGTCATAAGATTCATGAGTTCACCATTTAACCAAGGAGAGGATGAAGGGGTGGTTGATGAACTCAGTGACAATTCATGGAGATTTCGAAAAGATGGATCTCCACGATTAGGTGAACAAGGAGATAACAATTGTCAGATCAAATGATACAATGAGGTATGCTCGAGGAAACATACCCAATTAAACATTGGTTGAAGGTGCACCAAATATGGGCCTAGGTAGCACGATCAATGTTAGATGGTGATTCGATAACCAATGGTCTAAGAATGAAATATCAACCAGTAACTTCAAAGCAATAGGGTTGCTAGAATTTTGAAGTCGCACAGCATAGTTCAATTGTCGGATTTCCGGTTAGAAACAACACGGGAACCAAGGAATGATCGGAGATGGCAGGAAGTATCACTTGTACCAAGAATGCATAAGAGGTGGTGAAATTCTCACGACATTATTGACAAGATGGTAATACTCCAAGGTAAAGAAGAACAATTGCTGGATAGCATGGATCTCAAGGTATAACACGAAACACGAACAAGTTTGTGTTGAACGGGAGGCAATAAAGTGGTCGATGATAATATAAATCATCGAGGGCAAGGATGGTATTTCTCTTCATGAATTCAATTGATATCCCGGAAGAGCTCAAAATGTTGATGATGATCACGACACATTTGTCGAGAGGTTTCATGAAGATATAATCGCTCATCGACGACATCAAGCAAAAGGAAGGATGGAGCGAAAAGTTATTAAAACCACGGATACGACACAAACTCGTAATCAAGCTTGTTGGTCAAGGCGAAATGATATGAGGAGGAGAGTCGACGTAAGCTTAGCTCATCGTCAAAAATTGTGCTTCGAAAAGGACCTGATACTACAGTTAAAAAGTTGCATGATAATGATATAGCCGATAAGGCTAGGAATGACGTGATCGGGTACAAACTCGTACTTAAAGAAGATTACTAAGAGTTGTTGAACCGTAGTGCGGACTCGGTTCAGTTATCGATGTCTTTGAGTGTTTAATAACTCAGAGCCCATGAAAAATTGTAATCAGTGAGAATGTAGTACTTGATGAAGAACTCATAAGGAGTTATGAAGTGCCAAGATAATCTCGAGATACCAGGGGGTAATACTCGACGACAGTCCAAAGTAGAGCTTAGACTGGGGTATTGCTCTAAAGAAGATAAGTGCTTAAACTTGCACGAGAAATGGTATTTCAAGGAGATCATGGTCGGAACCACGATTGCAAAAGGCCAAATCCCAGATATAAGAACTTATACCAAGGGAATAATTAATTTAAGAGAAGCTTTAATGATATGATCTACATCATGTCCATGGGCATGACACAAAGTTCAAGGTCGACTCCCACTTCTTCAATGCATATCCTTTCATTCACCTCTCGTATTTCAAAAATGACATTAGTTGTTGAAAGTGTTTTTTTTACCTGGTGCAATACCAGATAAATATGACCCGTGTAATCTTTCGGGTTCACACGGATTAGGCAAGGCGTAGGTTCAACCCATCAGGGCATCTTAGGAACATATACCACAAACTTCGGAATACATAATACAAGCTCGAAAGCATAGCATGGTTGGTCAATCAGAGGATAGGATTTACCAATGGAGAAAGAACTTCCAAAGTGATTGAATATGGAGGACGTTATCGGATAAAACCCAACAAAGGATCCGTGGTCCTCAAGGATCCGATGTGAGCATCGGTACTCAACCAGAGGAAGAAACAATGCAAGGAGATCTGATTATAGAAACATCTGACTAATCCAAAGTTCAATTGCAAAAGAATTATGATTTCCAAATCAGGGGATCAGAAGCAACGCCCTGATAAAGGATGGATAAGTTGAGTAGGCTTAGGGGTACAATCGATGGCAATTTGATTGGTCGAGATCCATCTCATGGTTAAAATGACGTCTGAGCCAGAAAGATAATTTAAAAGGATCAACTGATGATTGCGTGCATTCGCACTCATGTTGAATCAAAAGGATCAAAATGACGATGCCTAAGGATACTAACGAATACTGCTAGACATATGGAAAGCATCCATCATGCAAGTAGACAAGTATGGCAGAGCAATAAGCTACTAAGGATTTTTGGAGGATCGAATAGTATTTCGAAGACCATTGTGAAACACATGAACAACTGGGGGATGAGCGGATACTCGATAAGTGCGAGAATTATCCATAGGGGTATTCAGGTGACAAAGAACAGCTAGGCAGTAAGCTCAAAGGATTATCGAAACAACGATTTAGTGTTTCGGGTATCTTGTAATAACAAGACCAGCTCGATGAATGTAAGAATAACAACTGCAAGTAGTTATCCATAAGGGTTAACGGTGGAAGGGGAATTGCAAACGCGATGAACACAAGTTCTCGGGTTAACAGCGGAGAGTATCTTCAGGGTCTTCACGTGCAGCAGACGATCATCAGTAATAAGGGGCTCTCCGGGAAAAAGTATTTTCGAGAACCTAAAGTTAGATTTTAGTAAAAATCGTTTAACCCGAATAGAAGAGAGTTCAGAATCCCGGAGTAAAGATCGAGGAGTAAAAGATCCTAATACCATCCATTTGGCGACGTGGGCCGGTAAGACACACAGCCATGTTAGTAAAAGTTTTTGCAATGTCTAGACTCGACTTCGGCCAAGGAGTTGGGAAGGGATTTCTACAGCAATGGCTCGATACCAATCTTCAGACGCCCCGATTCAATCGTACACTAATCATGCATGCAAATGTGTACGATCAAGATCAGGGACTCATGGGAAGATATCACAACACAACTCTAAAACATAAATAAGTCATACAAGCATCATAATACAAGCCGGGGCCTCGAGGGCTCGAATACAAGTGCTCGATCATAGACGAAGTCGTGGAAGCAACAATATCTCGAGTACGCATATAAGTTAAACAAGTTTGCCTTAAGAAGGCTAGCACAAACCGAGATACAGATCGAAGAGGCGCATGCCTCCCGCCTCGATCCTCCTAAACTACTCACGGTCGTCGTCGTGGGTTGCACGTAGTAGTAGGCACCTCCAAGTAGTAGGGGTCATCGCCGACGGTGGCGTCGCCTCTGAGCTCCAAAGATCTCAGTTGCGACAACCGTAAAGAAAGGAAAGGGGAAAAGGGGGAGAAAGCAACCGTGAGTACTCATCCAAAGTACTCGCAAGCAAGGAGCTACACTACATATGCATGGGTATATGTGTAAAGGGCCATATCAATGGGTGAACTGCAGAATGCCGTAATAAGAGGGGATAGCTAATCACGTCAAGACTACGCTTTTGGCACCTCCGCCTTGTAGCATGTAGAAGAGAGTAGACTCAAGTCCTCCAAGTAGCATCGCCAAGTAGCATCTCCAAGTAGCATCTCCAAGAGCATCGCATAGCATAATCCTACCCGCAATCCTCTCCTCGTCGCCTGTTAGAGAGCGATCACGGGTTGTATCCGCACTTGAAGGTGTGTTTTATTAAGTATCCGGTTCTAGTTGTCATAAGGTCAAGGTACAACTCCGGTCGCCCTTTACCGAGGGACACGGCTATTCAATAGATTAACTTCCTGCAGGGTGCACCACATAACCCAACACGCCGATCCCATTTGGCGGACACACTTTCTGGGTCATGCCCGCCTCGGAAGATCAACACGCCGCAGCCCCACCTAGGCACAAGAGAGGTCAAGACGCCGGTCTAAACCTAAGCGCGCAGGGTGCGGGCCCATCACCGTGAGCACACTCAAGACGTTATGAACGCGCCGGAAGCGTAACTAGCCCCTTAATACAAGTGCAAGCTTACGTTCCAATCCGGCGCGCCACGATCGGCCGACGCCAAGAAGGCTTCGGTGATACCACGACGTCGGGATACCCATAACTACTCCCACGTAGATGGTTAGTGCGTATAGACCAAATGGCCGACTCGGATCAAATACCCAGATCTCGTTAAGCGTGTTAAGTATCCGCGAACGCCGAACAGGCCAGCCCACTGTCTCATAGGTGGTCTCAACCTGCCTGCCGCTCCGCCACAAAGTAACATTCGGGGCCGTGGGAACCCGGGCCCACCTCTACGGGATGGAGCCACCGTCCTTTCGGCCCCTCATCGTAATCACTTGCGGGTACTCCTCGAGTGACCCGACTTTAGTCACCATCTGTATAGTATGTATGTATGTATAGTATATACCCGTGAACACCTCCCAAGTGATCAAGGCCCGATAGTATAGCAAGGCAGACTGACAAGAATGTAGGGCCAATGATGATAAACTAGCATCCTATACTAAGCATTTAGGATTGCGTAAGGTATCAACAGATGTAGCAACAATGTCGCTATGCATCGTAATAGGATCAATCGAAGCAAGAATATGCTACACTACTCTAATGCAAGCAGTATAGAGGAGAATAGGCGATATCTGCTGATCAAGAGGGGCTTGCCTGGTTGCTCAGACAAGGAGGGGTCGTCGGTGACATAGTCGTCCACAGGGGCATCAGCATCGTCACGAGGGCTACCGGAGAGAAGAGGGGGAAGAAACAGTAAATACATAGCAAGCAAGTGCATAACAGGTCAACAAGCAGAGCTAGACGTGTTCTAACGCGGTATAAGGTGATACCGGTGAAGGGGGGAAACATCCGGGAAAGTATCCCCGGTGTTTCGTGTTTTTGGACAGATGAACTGGAGGTGAAATGTTGCAGGTTCTCTATGCTAGGGACGCGTGGCGGACGAACGGGCTGCATATCCGGATTCGTCTCGTCGTTCTGAGCAACTTTCATGTAGAAAGTATTTTCATCCGAGTTACGGTTCATTTTATATTAATTTTAAAAGATTTAATTCATTTTTAGGATTTATTTAATTATTTAAATTCAACATTATCGTATCAGTGTTTGCCGACGTCATCATGACGTCGCTGATCAATGGGGTTGATCGGGTCAAACCGACGTGGGGACCTGTTCATCATTGGATCGATTAGTCTAATTAGAGTTTAAGTAAACTATCTACTTAATTAGATTAATTAAACATGATTAATTAACTTAATTAATTCATTAACTGTTTTAATTATTAATTAATTAATTATCAATTAATTAATTAATCATATATTTATTTTTATTATATATTTCCCCCCTTTTTTTTATAAAACGTTCTCAGAGGGCGGCCCCACATGTCATAGGCGAGGGGGCCTTATCGGGCACGGGTTAACGGGGGCGAAGCAGGGAGGCCGTTCGGGCACAGCCACGGGCGAGTGTGAGCGCGGCTGGAGAGGGAGGCGTCTGTGTGGGCGCGATCGGCGTGGCAGCAGGTACGAGCGCAGCCAGGCCGTGGCCATGGTGGGGGAAGCCGCGGGATGCGGTGGCTGCTTCACGGAGAGAGGAGGACGACCGGGGGTTGCTCACCCGCGTTGAAGGGAAGGCCCGATGCAGGGGGTACGCGACGGCGGGGCGAGGTGGCAGCGACGGCGAACGGCGTTGGCGTCGGGGCGTCGTTGGGGAGGAGGACGGGGACGCGAGATCCGGCGATGCGGTGACGGGGAGGCAGTCCGGCGGGGAGGACTCGAGGGCGCCGGGGCGGTGGCCGATCCCGCGAAGACGGTGAGGCAGCTGGCCAAGTTCTCAGGCGCCGGGGAGCTTGGTGTGCGCGAGGACGACGAAGTTCATGGCGACGGCGGCAAGCGCTGGCACCGGGGATCGGCGCCGAGCGCTGGTTTGGCATGAGGCGGCTCAGGGGAGGGCTTTAAGCGCGGAGTGGCGGCGGGGTAGGTGCAGGGGAGGGTGAGGCGAGCTCGGGGGAGGGGCAGGGCGTGGCCGGCGGGAGGAGTTGCGGGGGTCGAGCGGGAGCGCTCTCACTCGTCCCTGGCGGCGCGAGGTGGGAATGGGGGCGCGAGTGGAGTGAGTGAGAGTGAGGTTAGGGTTTCGGGGGGGAGGAGGCCTAGTAGGGCCAGGAGGTGCGGGAGTGGGTCGGCTGGGCCGACTGGCTTTTTCACCAATCGGGCCAAGACCCGGTCCGGGGGAGGGGTTTTATTTTTTTTCCTTTTCCCTCTTTTTTTGTTTGTTTTTTCTTTTATTATTTCTTTCTTTTCTGTTTAAATCATTTTAAACCATTTAGCCATTTTATAAAAAGGTGTTTGTTGCACCATAATTACCCTTGTAATATTCTGCAACCACCGAACATTTTTGTTTTAATTTTTGAAAACTTTTATTGTTGTCATTAACTTGAGTTTGAATTTTGAACGGTTTCGAATTACTGCGAGGACAGCAACAGTAACCGGGGTGTCATGGCACGATTAGCGTGGGATTACTGCAGCCTAATTATCCGGGCGTCACAACCTGTGACTGCAGGAGGTGGGACATGACAGTTGTGCCTTGTAGTCATTCCATTGCTGCAATGCAGAAAGTAAAGCTACATCCTGAAGACTTTGTCAATGCTTTCTTCAAAAAGCCCATGTACTGTGAAACATACAAGCATATAATTTTCCCAGTTCCAGGTCCTGACCACTGGCCTCAAACACCTGGAGATCACATATCTCCACCAGTGTTCAAAGAAAAGAAGGGCAAAAAGCAAACTGCCAAGAGGAAAGGTGTATTTGAGGTGCCAGCAAAAAAGGACACCTCAAGAATTGGTACTATCACATGTAGCAATTGCAAGAAGCAGGGCCATAGGTTCAACAATTACGGTGACCTTTGAAGCCTAAGTTTCAGATGAGGATGAACAAACACCAGGTCATTTGAGGCCATGTTTCATTTCATTTCATTGTTAAATTTCTTACAATGTTTCTTAATTGTGTGGGAAAATAGAGCAAATTACTCTCAAGTTGGTTCTTCTATGGCTACAAATGCTTAGAGGCCTCCAAGAGTACCTGCTGCTACTGCACCTGAACCAAGACCAGCTACAGCAAGAGCTACAACTTATGCACCTTCACTAGCTCCAGTTGCTACTTCTAGGACCAAAAAAGGGCTGCTTCAACTATTCCAGCAGCAATAGCACAAGGACCACCAGCTAAGAGGAGCAGGACTAACACTTCTTTTGCTACTAACACTTCTTCTCCTGCTAAGAACACCACATCATCTACAACTTCTCCAGCAAAGAACGCCAGATCTTCAAGTGCCAAGAGAAGAACATTCATTGCACCAAGGCAATCAACTTCAACCGTTGTCCAGGAGGGGTCAAAGAGGATCAGGAAGCCAAGTGGGAGGCTGAAAGATTACTTTTATGCAAGTGGTAACTAGCATGTCTTGGTCTGAATTTGAGTTCATTTGGCATGGTTCTGTTTGTGTCAATGAACAAATATGGATGGATTTGGGTCTACTATGGTTTGTAATGACTATACTTTATTTTGTTTCAGAGATATTCAATCAGTTGAACTACCATGGTTTGTAATAACTACTATTCGGTCGGGTTCATTGAGCATACTATTCCTGTGTTGATTCAACAAGAATTCAGTCAATGTATCTTACGTCGCTTAATTTCACAAGACATTTCAGATCCACAACATACATTCATTGAGAGTAGCATAAATACATAGATACATTGGTTCAAAGTAGCATCAAACACCAGTTATTACATAGAATAGAGTAGATCTTACATAGAACACCAGATCTTACATAGAACACCAAGATAGAAAGATAGATAGATAGGTATATAGATGGATGGATGAGATGAGATTGATAGATCAGTCATAGCGCATGAAGAAACGACACCATTTAGCCCTAGTAGCTGGATGAGGAGCCATGACTGCTCTTCTCCTCGCCCAAGATATGATGTGATTGAAACTCCTTCTCCTGCCACCAGGGAAAAGAAGCTCAAGCTCTTCACCGTTGCACTTCTTCATCACCTTCTCGGTGAGCCGGCAGTTGAACTCAAGCTGCTGCTCGTCCTGGGCGGCCTCCTGTTCCCTCTGCTTGCGCCTCCTCCTTCTCTGTTGTGCTGCTGGAGGCCTCACCTCCACGGCCTCTCCCTCCTCCTCTGTTACATCTCCCATGTCCATGTATGGATCCATCTCTAGGGTTTGTTGTGTGTGGCGGCTGCTAGAGTGGCTGGGAAAGGGTGGGTGGGAAGGGGTTTATATTGATAGTGGTGGAGGAGGGGGGGTGGGTTTTAGTAGGCCTAAGTCAGTTTAATTTGGTCACAGACTACTGGCCCACTAAGCCCAATACCACTGTACATAACTATATAGATAACATACAAGATTAATAGAGACTACTGGCCAACAGCATATAAGATCCATTACAACACTTATAATGCCATAGCATTGGAGATCCATTACAACATACTTAAGAACATAGCAAGTATGGTTCTTACATAAGACACTAAAGTTCAAACGCAGTGCCAAACCCTAGGTTAACTTCATATTCCCCCCAAATGTACACCCACTTGAGACAGTTAGGCCACATCCTTATATATAGGCCTTGGATGTACTTCATCACCATTTCACAACACTTCATGACTCAAGGATGGCCTTGATTTGCTCTAACTTCTCCTTGCTGCCATACCCATCTTTCAGCAGCTCAGCAACAACTAGCTCAAGCTTTGCCTTCTCCTTCTTAAGAACATCTCTGTCAACTTCAACATCCTTCATAGCCTTCCTGGTGTTCTTGATTATATCAGCTTGGCTCTGCAAAATGCACCTCTGCTCTTTTGCAAGTTTGAGCTTTTCCATCTACACCTCCAACATAGCTTTCTCCTCTATCTTCTTCTTCTTCTCAAGTTCTTCCTCCTCCACTTGTTTTTGGTTCACTTTCCCCACCCTACCATCCTGCCAATCAAACATCTAGGATACATCATCAACAAGCTTGGTGTACTCAATGCAAAGCTTGTCATTTTCAATCCTAAGCTTGGCCAACTCCCTTTCATGTTCACTCTTAAGCTTGGCCAACTCCTTCTCAAACTTCTCCTTGTCAAGTACCCTTCCACAGTTCTGCTCATGGAACATTTCCCATAGCTTGCACAAACATCTCTGAAGAACAGTAGGCCAAGGCCCATCAACCCACTCTACAACACCACAATTCACACCATTTTCCTGCATTTGTAAATGTGATAAGTTATTACAAGTGGACTAGTAGCTTATTTCAATTCCATGATAAACTTGATAAACTTGATAACAATGAATAACATAAATGAGATATGATAAGTTATTACAATGCCATGATTAAGTTTCCAAAGTAACAAAAATACATATGTGACTGTCATATCAAACAAACTGCTACATCATATCAAACATCAGTGAACATCCATAGCAGAAAAGTTAATTGGCATCTAACCTGGACTAGGCAGCCATAGAAACGCCTTGTTGTTACAGGCCCTTCAAAAGCAACACGCTTAATAGGCCTCAGTTGGTGCAGAATGCACTTGGATGAGCAAGCTCAAGTTGGCCACAGAAAAGGGGCTCCACAGTGGTGTCTGGTTCCTCCTGTTGGGGAACGTAGTAATTTCAAAAAATTTCCTACGCACATGCAAGATCATGGTGATGCATAGCAACGAGAGGGGAGAGTGTGTCCACGTACCCTCGTAGACCGAAAGCAGAAGCGTTAGCACAACGCGGTTGATGTAGTTGTACGTCTTCACGATCTGACCGATCAAGTACCAAACGCACGGCACCTCCGAATTCAGCACACGTTCAACTCGATGACGTCCCTCGAACTCTGATCTAGCCGAGCTTTGAGGGAGAGTTCCGTCAGCACGACAGCGTGGTGACGATGATGATGTTCTACCGACGCAGGGCTTCGCCTAAGCACCGCTATGATATTATCGAGGTGGACTGTGGTGGAGGGGGGCAACGCACACGGCTAAGAGATCCAAGGGATCAATTGTTGTGTCTCAAGGGGGTGCCTCCCTCCCTGTATATAAAGGAGTGGAGGAGGGGAGGGGGCCGACCACCCTTGGTGCGCCCCATGAGGAGTCCTACTCCCACCGGGAGTAGGACTCCCCCCTTCCATCTTGGAGTAGGAGAGGAGAGGGAAGGAGAGATAGGGGGAAAGGAAAGGGGGGGGGGCGCCGCCCCCTCCTTGTCCAATTCGGACTTGGGAGGGGGGCAGCTGCCCCTTGGCCGCCTCTCCTCTTCCACCACTTGGGCCCATAAGGCCCAGTAACCTCCCGAGGGTTCCGGTAACCCCCTGGTACTCCGGTATATATCTGATAACCCCCGGAATCATTCTGGTGTCCGAATATAGTCGTCCAATACATCGATCTTCATGTCTCGACCATTTCGAGACTCCTCGTCATGTCCATGATCACATCCGGGATTCTGAACTACCTTAGGTAAATCAAAACACATAAACTCATAATATAACCGTCATCGAACTTTAAGCGTGCGGTCCCTACGGGTTCGAGAACTATGTAGACATGACCGAGACACATCTCCGGTCAATAACCAATAGCGGAACCTGGATGCTCATATTGGCTCCCACATATTCTACGAAGATCTTTATCGGTCAAACCGCATAACAACATACGTTGTTCCCTTTGTCACTGGTATGTTACTTGCCCGAGATTCGATCGTCGGTATCTCAATACCTAGTTCAATCTCGTTAAGGGCAAGTCTCTTTACTCGCTCCGTAATACATCATCCAGCAACTAACTCATTAGTTGCAATGCTTGCAAGGCTTAAGTGATGTGCATTACCGAGTGGGCCCGGAGATACCTCTCCGACAATCGGAGTGACAAATCCTAATCTCGAAATACGCCAACCCAACAAGTACCTACGGAGACACATGTAGAGCACCTTTATAATCACCCAGTAACGTTGTGACGTTTGGTAGCACACAAAGTGTCCTCGAGTAAACGAGAGTTGCATAATCTCATAGTCATAGGAACATGTATAAGTCATGAAGAAAGCAATAGCAACATACTAAACGATCAAGTGCTAAGCTAACGGAAGGGGTCAAGTAAATCACATCATTCTCTAATGATGTGATCCCATTAATCAAATGACAACTCATGTCTATGGCTAGGAAACTTAACCATCTTTGATTCAACGAGCTAGTCAAGTAGAGGCATACTAGTGACATTTTGTTTGTCTATGTATTCACACATGTATTAATTTTCCGGTTAATACAATTCTAGCATGAATAATAAACATTTATCATGAAATAAGGAAATAAATAAGAACTTTATTATTGCCTCTAGGGCATATTTCCTTCAGTCTCCCACTTGCACTAGAGTCAATAATCTAGTTCACATCATCATGTGATTTAACACCAATATTCACATCTGTATGTGATTAACACAGATAGTTCACGTCATCATGTGACCAACACCCAAAAGGTTTACTAGAGTCAATAATCTAGTTCACATCGCCACATGATTAACACCCAAAGAGTACTAAGGTATGATCATGTTTTTGCTTGTGAGAGAAGTTTAGTCAACGGGTCTGTCACATTCAGAGTCGTATGTATTTGCAAATATTCTATGTCTACAATGCTCTGCACGGAGATACTCTAGCTAATTGCTCCCATTTTCAATATGCATCCAGATTGAGACTTAGAGTCATCTGGATTAGTGTAAAAGCTTGCATCGATGTAACTCTTTACAACGAACTCTTTTATCACCTCCATAATCGAGAAACATCTCCTTAGTCCTCACTAAGGATATTCTTGACCGATGTCCAGTGATCTACTCCTAGATCAAAATTGTACTCCCTTGCCAAACTCAGAGCAAGGTATACAATAAGTCTGGTACACAACATAGCATACTTTATAGAACCTATGACTGAGGCATAGGGAATGACTTTCATTCTCTTTCTATTTTCTGCCGTGGTCGGGATTTGAGTCTTACTCAATTTCACACCTTGCAACACAAGCAAGAACTCCTTCTTTGACTGTTCCATTTTGAACTACTTCAAAATCTTATCAAGGTATGTACTCATTGAAAAAAATCTTATCAAGCGTCTTGATCTATCTCTATAGATCTTGATGCTCAATGTGTAAGCAGCTTCACCGAGATCTTTCTTTGAAAAACTCTTATTCAAGTGTCCTTTTATGCTATCCAGAATTTCTATATCATTTTCAATCAACAATATGTCATCTACATATAGTTTTAGAAATGCTACATAGCTCCCACTCACTTTCTTGTAAATACAAAGCTTCTCCAAAAGTCTCAGATAAAACCATATGCTTTGATCAACTCATCAAAGCGTATATTCCAACTCCGAGATGCTTGCACCAGTCCATAGATGGATCACTGGAGCTTGCACACTTTGTTAGCACCTTTAGGATTGACAAAACCTTCTGGTTGCATCATATACAACTCTTCTTTAATAAATCCATTAAGGAATGCAATTTTGACATCCAATTGCCAGATTTCATAAAATGTGGCAATTGCTAACATGATTCAGACAGACTTAAGCATCGATACGAGTGAGAAAATCTCATCGTGTTTAACACCTTGAATTGTCAAAAACTTTTTGCGACAATTCGAGCTTTGTAGATAGTAACACTACTATCATCGTCCGTCTTCCTCTTGAAGATCCATTTATTCTCAATGGCTTACCGATCATCGGGCAAGTCCACCAAAGTCCACACTTTGTTCTCATACATGGATCCCATCCCAGATTTCATGGCCTTAAGCCATTTTGCGGAATTTGGGCTCATCATCGCTTCCTTATAGTTCGTAGGTTCGTCATGGTCAAGTAACATGACCTCCAGAACAGGATTACCGTACCACTCTGGTGCGGATCTCACTCTGGTTGACCTACTGAAAGGGCTAGTTATCGACTAGAGGGG
The DNA here is from genome assembly GCA_021437245.1 of Aegilops speltoides. Lineage (NCBI taxonomy): Eukaryota > Viridiplantae > Streptophyta > Magnoliopsida > Poales > Poaceae > Aegilops > Aegilops speltoides. Next base: position 219,718,040 of record CM038145.1, read on the forward strand.
GGGTGAATAGGCGATTTTTATGAAAGTCTTCAAAACGTGTGAGTTTAAACGTGTGAGTTTTGAAGACAAACAATAGAAACGACACTACTCGTATGCAACGGAAGGTAGACTACACTAGACAAGCCATAGTCAAGTATTCAATGAAGTGAAAGCACGAAGACTAATAGCAGCTAGGTAGTAAAGATCAGGATGGAAGATAGTATGAAGCCAATCAGAACAGGTAGTCACACAGTGAAGTCAAACAGATAATGCAAGCAGGCAATGGCTTCACGAAGACAAACAGTAAGTAGAGAGAAGGAAGAGATAGAACCAGTTGCTTCAGGAGGACAGAGATTTGTTCGACCAGTTCCAGTTGCTGTGACAACTGTACGTCTGGTTAGGGAGGCTGAGATTCAACTCAGAAGACCGCGTCTTCACCTTATTCCCCTTGAGCTAAGGACACCTAGTCCCCGCCTAATCACTCGTAAGTCTTCAAGGTAGACTTCAACCTTCATGACTTCGCTCATCGGCAATCCACAATGACTCTTGGATGCTCGAACACGACGCCTAACCATTTGGAGGATCCACAGTCCTCAAGTGTAACAAGTCTTGAGATCACGCGACGTAAAGACTTGATGATACCAAACACTCTTTGGGCTCTGGGAGGTTTGGGCTTTGTCCTCGCAAGGATTCTCTCGAAAGCTTGGCAAGCGTTGCTCTCAAACGACAAAAGCCGTGTACTAACTCTGAGCAGCCACCAATTTATGGTGTAGGGGGTGGGCTATTTATAGCCACTGGGCAACCCGACCTGATTTGTCCGAAATGACCCTGGGTCACTAAGGAACCGGCACATGTCGCAACGGTCAGATTTCAAACACACGCGGCAGCTTGACTTGGGCTACAAGTAAAGCTGACTCATCCGACTCTGGATAAGATTTGCTCTCATTGTGTTCGCTCGAAGACATAGGATTTGGTTGAGCATCACTTCAGTCACTCTGACTTTGTTCACTTGGACCCCACTTAACAGTGCGGTGGTTCCTATGACTGAACAAAGAAGAAAAGGAAACATCAAAACAACAAAGTCTTCGCACTCCATAGTCTTCACTCGATCTCTTCTCATGTCATAGTCTTCAACGTGAATAGCTCCACATACCACCATTGTCTTAAATGTCTTCACACATTTTTAGGGGTCATCTTCGGTAGGTAAACCGAATCAATGAGGGACTACTACCTGTGTTATCCTGCAATTCTCACAAACACATTAGTCCCTCAACTAGGTTTGTCGTCAATACTCCAAAACCAACTAGGGGTGGCACTAGATGCACTTACAATCTCACCCTTTTTGGTGATCGATGACAAACTGGTTGAAGTATTCAACGGGGATAAAAGTATGTGAAATTGTAAAGGATTAAGATATTGTCTTCATGGATGGCAAAAAGGCTCCCCCTGAAGATGTGCATATAAATGTTTTGCGTTGAAATGCAAATGCACATGGCAGGTTGTACCTGTGGAGATCCTTTTCACCATACGAAGACAATACATCATGCATGAACAGATATACAGGAATAATGACATGCATAATGGAAAATGGACGTCTGTGAAATGACTTCATGCGGGATTTATCATCGCACATGCGGAATTTATCGTCGCATCACATAATAGCAGAAAAAGTAGCAGACGACTATCAAGTTTAAGTGTTACAACTCAAAGAACCAAATGTATCAACAGCGAGAGTTGTAAGCACTAGGCAAAAAGTATATCAACCACCCATATGGACCCGCTTGAAGACTATCAACATATGCTTCTCCCCCTTTTGTTAGTAAGGACCAAAAAGGTTTGAAGACATAGTCTCTACTCGTTCCCATGAGGAGTAGGTGAAGGAGCAGGGTCGTTGTTGAGGTTTGGTGGTGCAAAAGAACTTGGTGCAGTGTGAATACGCGCTGAGGTTGGAGGTGGTGAGGTAGCATCATCTGCGTCATCCAGGACTCTGGCATTTACAGTTGCTGCGGAGGAGGAGTACTCTGAATCTTTAAGAGATGGGGTTCGACGCAAGATAACATTCCTGGGAGGAGTGGAGTCAAACTTGAATCTCTCGGTGAAGCCATCGTCTTGAAGATCAGCTTCAGCACTTAGCAATGTCAGACTCTTCCAGGACCTCCGACGGGTTTCATGAGTGACAAAGGCATTCTTGGTGGCAAGATTGCGAATGCGATTGACATCCACCAAGAGGCTTTGCATTTGACGCTGCATCCAGTAGTGATGCTTGTCATGTTTCTGATGCAAGGCCACGAGAAGCTCTCGGTCATTGAGCACACGAGATCACTTCCAAGGCCTTGGAGCAATAGTGCTTTCTGTGGCTTCAGTGCGTGCACGACGAGTGTTGCCGGCCAGCGGATAAACACGAGAAGCAACCTGAACACCTTCAACATGCTGGGAGAAACTCTGATGATCTGCATTGTTAAGATATAGTGCTTCCTTGGCAGGCTCTGGGTAGATGGCTTCGACGGACATGTCAACCTCTGGCAGAAATATGAGATGATTGCGCGCAGAGGGCTGATAGTCAACAGCAGAGTGAAGCTTATCAGTTGCATAATCCAAGGAGCATAGAATTTCAGACCAAAGATGTCAGAGCTAGATGCAGCAAATTGGTGAATGAAGAAATCCTGAGCATTCAAGCTAATGCCATTGAAAATGTAGAAGACCAATGTCTTCATTGCGCCTTCGAGCTTTGCTGAGGAAGAATGTCCTTTGATGGGCCATAGAGTTCGCCTGATAATGTGATAGATGGTGCGGGGCAGATACTCTAGGTCTTCAACAAAGAATTCCTTGGGATATTCAGCATCCTGTGGCAGTGGCTTCATCATGCTCAGCATTTGGCTCATGTTGGGCTCTGGCTTCTGAAAGATGCTCTCCAATGCAGTACGGTGAAGCTGACAACCAGGTTCATAAAGATCACCTGGAGTGGACACGCCAGTGAGCTCAATGAGGTCAAGAGCTTTGGCTTCATGATGGACATTTCCAGTCGTCCACTCAAGGACCCATGTCTTCGGATCCCTGTTGTAGCCGCGAATGTGGAGGGTTGCATAGAATTGCAGTAGAAGCTCTTCATTCCAATGTTCCTTGTCGGTAACAAACTGCAGAAGGCCAGCATCTCGAAAACAGTCAAGGGCTTCTTCTAAGAAAGGCAGACCAGCAATGGCTTCGGTGTCCAGACGCATATGAGGAAATATGCGCTCTTGATTGTATAGAATATAGGAGTAGTAGCTGCGCTGCTGATAACTCCAGAACCGATCAGATGATATCCTTGGCTTGGAATATGGGTTCTTGGCGTTATAAAAGAAGGTGTTGTGTGCAATGAAGCCGTTGACATTGAACGATCCTGGTGCTGATGCAGTACCTGGAAACCGTGGCAGCCTTGGTTTTGGCTTCTGAACCTGAGGCATGTGCTCCACATGATAGTCAAACTGAGGTCCGGGAGCAGGCGGAGGAACCAGAATTGGCCATCTGACAGGGACAAGCTCGCCTTGGTAGAATGCTTGCTCAATGGTGTGGGGCCTTGGAGGTGGAACAGGAGCAGTGGCATTAGCAGAGGCGTCAGGCTGCACATTTGTTGCAGGTGCATCAGTGGCTTCATGCACTGTGTTCATTGCAGGCGCCACATTGTCTTCAGCCATGACAACGTCATTGGCTTCAGTAGTGTTGTTGGTGGCCACCTCAAGATTCTCAACCTCCACTTGAGTAGCTGGAGGGTCGGGTACAGACACATTCTCCTTGAGAATAACTTCTTGGTTGGTAGGGGGAGTAGCAACACGCTCTTCTTCTTGTCTTTCTTCGGCTGATGCAGCCGGATTGTCTTCAGCAACATTGGCTTTGGACGAGGGGACCGTCACAGAGGGATTTTCTTTAGGGAACACTTGACGTGCCACTGAGCTGGATTGGTTTGAATCTTCCTCTGTGATGGTGGTAATGGAGACTGATGGCCTTAGGCCTTTGCGAAGCCGTTGGAACACGGGCGACGCTTTTGGTGATGGTGTAGTCTCCATGTAGTTGTCGTCATTCACAATTGGGCTGGTTACTTGCCCTGGTGAAGGATGGGGTGTACTGGGTGAGTCTTGACTTGGTGTTGGTGGTTGGGGGCGATCAGCCCATGAGGCATCCTGGGAGATTGGCGTCAAAGGACGACCAAAACTGATGAGCTCGCTGTTCGTGAGAACAGGCGATGATACCGTTGGGTGCTCAATTTGAGGAAGGACTACATCATCTTCTACATTGTCTTGGGGACCAATGTCTTCAGCCGTGATGGGGTCAACGGCTGGATCTTCTTCAGCTTCAGGAGCCTCTGTGGAAGCAGACTCATGAACTATCAACTAACACTCTTGGTTTTCAGGGTCAAGATGAGCAAAAGCAATGGGCTCGACAACAAGGGGCTCTTTGGGAGCAGCCCGATCTCTCTTCTTGGTCTTTCTCTTCTTGGTGGGTGGTGCATCATCAGTGGTGTTCTTGAGCTTGCGCTTTCTGGCTTCGGCTTCAGCTGCCTTGGTTTTCTTCTGTTCTGAAGCCACTGTGGGGACCTTAGTCTTCAAGCCTGTCATGCTGGCAGGGAAGACAATGTGAGGTTCTTCCCGCCTTTGAGCTTCAGTTTTGGCCACAGTAGCCTTCTTCTTCTTCTTGACAGCCAGCTTGGGGTCGATTCCAGGACGCCCAAGCTCCTTGCGCTTCTCAGCTTCATTGTAAGCTTGGACACACTTGGCAGCAAGATTCTTCATGCGTTCTCGTGAACCTTTGGCTTCTTCGTGCTTCTTGTGAAATGCCTCCTTGAGGTCATGCAGCATCACCTTAAAGTTTTGCACATCGGCCACGCTGAGCTTGGCCACATGCTTCTTGAACTGCTCTTTCTCATAGTCAATCTTGTTCTTCAATTCAACAATGCGCTGAGCCAGAGCTAAATCAGGAGAAATTGTGCCTTAGAAGGCGACGCTGATGCCAATCGGGAGTTGAAGATCATCAAAGCTGAGATTTGGGTTGTCAAACCACTCATCGATGAAGTTGTCGAGGATGTTCACATCAAAGAGGGGCAGATCATTGAAGATCTCCGCCTCTTGCTTGCTCTTAATCAGCTGCTCAAGAGCATCATCACCACACTCATCGTTGACAGATCAATGGCTTCAGTCTCGTTCCTCAGAATGGCAGCAGGTGTCAGGGCTTGACCAGAACTTTGAACATCTTTCTTTTGAGTCTTCTCCTTCTTCTTCGAGATGCGAGAGAGATCTTCAGAAGTGTTACTTGGAGCAGGAGGGGCAGTTGCCAATGGCTTCACTCGAGAAGCTTTTGGAGCAGCAGTTGGTTTTGAAGCCTTAGCTTTCTTTTGCTTCTGCGGCTTAGGAGGAGGAGCTGGAGCATCATCAGTGTCAGCATCATTACCAGAATGATCCACTTTTGCACCTTGGACGACAATGTGTGTGATGAGGCCTGCAAGGTTGTAGAAGGGGCCGATCCTGTTTTCATTGGCTTCATGGGTCCCATCTTCCCAAGGAGCAGATGGACCAGGGTTGAAGTCCAGGCCAAATTCCTTCTTATTCTTTACAGCAGAGTCTTTGGCGAACTGGTAGTTGCGCTTGAAGAGATTGTCTTCACGACACCACAGTAGAGAAGAAGTGTCAGCGTTCTCTAGCTGTGGTCCGCGCACCATGCATGGACAGAAACCTTGCTCAATAGCTTCAGCCTGGGTCCTGGGAGGTAGATTTTTGTACAGTATATCTCCCCAGGGACCCTTGATGGCATTCTTCTCTGCATACTCTTCTGTGACGAAACGGTACTTGAACCATTCCTCTGCCCAATATCTTCGAATCCATTGGATTTGATTCTTGCGTCCTGTTTAGGTTTCCTCAGGCTCTATTTTGTACAGCTCGTGCAAATCTGGAGGCAAATCCTTGGAAGTGTTCCCACGGTGCTGTGTACCACCCTTTCTTGCTGACTTCTCAGTGGCCATGAAGCTTAATTTGAAAGGCTTCAGTACTTGCAAGGGCTTCAGACGGTTGGTCAGACAAGAACTGGCTTCAGGAGAATTGATGTGACTCTGTAAGAATTCTGCAAATGAATGCAGACTATGAGAACCAAGGGATTCTCCCACGGACATGTACCTGTGACAGCATTAGAGGTGCGAGGGAAGGGGAAGAGCTCATATGCATTCTCAGAAAATTTTGAAGATAAATTAGTTTGAAGACATTGACCTCATAACGCGAAGATATTCACTTATTTGATGTGAGTTGGTTCCAGATTTGTATGAATCCAAGAATAAGTACAAGTGAGGAATCTAACTTGTAAAGAAGCATAAGTGAATAGACTAGGCATTGTATGAGATGCAGAAAGAGATAGATTCAACTTTGGAGATCTAGAAACCACTTTTGGTAAAGAAGGATGAATCTATCAGATCGAAAAAACGGTAAAAAGTGAATTTTAATTACCACACAAAGAACTGCTAGACGGAGCGAAGTTGGAGGCCAAGCAGTTCGATCTTCCGTGCCCTAACTTGGCGACGGAGGACACCTACGGCAACGGCGGAGAGGACGAGGTCCGCGACTGGCGTGAGGACGGCGTCGGAGAAGTCGCGGTAGCTAAGCGCTTCGTCGCCGGTGTCGTCGAGAGCTAGCGGAGGCGCTAGGGTTTGCGAGAGGTGGTGAGGTGGAAGAAGAATTTTTGACCGAGATGAGACGGATATTTATAAGGAAAGAGACGACATAGCGCAATTATGCAGGTGCCCCTGGCGGTTGACATCTGAAGGGCACGTGGCAAGCATGCAACACCTTGGAAGTTGTTCCGCCCACGCACGCCTGGATTGTCGGGGTGGTCGTTCCGAATTCTCCGGCTTTTAGGAAAAAAGGATATAGCATTAAAAACAGATATAAATGTTTGTCAGATTGTCTTCAGCTGACAAGGTCTCAGTAAAGACAATCAACAGTTTTCAATAGAATGCATATGATTTGGACAGATAGAGTTGAGGTAGAAGCATAGATAGGTTAGGGTCCGATCACATTCACTTAGTTCAAAAGATTCAACACGAAGTCATAGCTATAAGTGAATGTTGTAGAGGACAAAACACAAATATGTATATAACTAGTATAAGGTCAAATCAACTGAATGAAGATAAACTTGAATATAAGTCAGGGATGAAGATAAATCAAATATGAAGACTTCGCAAATATGACGCCAGGAGAAACACTTCAAACAAAAGTTTGGTGGTGGCGTTACCCACCGTATAGGAAGTATTAGACCCAGACACGGCGCACAATTATCGTGGCGCTCCGAAGTCAAATTCCGCATTAATGTATTCACACTTAGAGTGTATGTCTTCATTGATTGAAGATATACGTTACTTCGTGTGTTGTACATCTAAGTCATTAAAATGCATAAGTGTTAGGATGTGTGCCTAATCACAGGACATTTGAGGATTCCAAGATATTTAGCTCACACCGCAACTTGCAAAACCTTTTCTCATCCAAGGGATTTGTGAAGATATCAGCCAACTGCTCTTCTGTCTTGACATGAATGATATCAATATCTTCCTTCATAACATGATCTCTAAGAAAGTGATGACGAATTTCAATGTGCTTTGTCTTCGAGTGCTGAACTGGGTTGTTGGCAATCTTGATGGCACTCTCATTGTCGCAGTAGAGAGGCACATTCTTCAGATGGATATCATAGTCCTTGAGAGTTTGCTTCATCCAGAGAAGCTAAGCACAAGAAGATCCAAAGCAATGTATTTGGATTCAGCGAAGGAGAGAGATACGATTACGCTTCTTTGGAGACCAACAGACAAGAGATCTTCCCAGAAAGTGACATGTGCGTGATGTGGGCTTGCGATCAACTTTGTCACCAGCATAATCAGCATCTGAGATTCCAACTAGATCAAACTCTGAGCCCTTTGGATACCATAGTCCTAATGTTGGGGTGTAAGCCAAATATCGAAGAATTCGCTTCACTGCTAAGTGATGCGATTCCTTTGGTGTCGCTTGGAATCGGGCACACATGCAAACACTAAGCATTATATCTAGCCTAGATGCACATAAATAAAGCAAAGAACCAATCATGGAGCAGTATACCTTTTGATCAAACTCTTTACCATTGTCGGGGACCCAGATGACTTTTGGTTGGCATTGGCGTCGTGTATCCTTTGCAGTCTTGCCTTCCAAGCTTCTTCATGCAGTCTTTGAGGTATTTTTCTTGAGATATGAAGATGTCGTTGCGTTGCTGACGGATTTGGAGACCCAAAAAGAACTTCGGCTCGCCCATCATGGACATCTGATATTGCTCTTGCATCATGTGACCAAACTCATCACTGTATTTCTTGTTGGTGCAGCCAAAGATAATGTCATCCACATAGATTTGGCACACAAACAGTTCACCATCATATGTCTTCGTGAAGAGTGTAGGATCTAGTGAACCAGGTTTGAAGCCTTTGCTCTTCAAGAAGTCTTTGAGCGTATCATACCAAGCACGAGGGGCTTGTTTGAGGCCATACAGTGCCTTGTTGAGCTTGTATACCATATCAGGATGTTTTCGATCTTCAAAGCCAGGAGGTTGTGCGACATATACTTCTTCTTCTATTTTTCCATTGAGAAAAGCACTCTTCACATCCATTTGATACATACGGATGTTGTGATGATTTGCATAGGCTAGCGAGATCACGAATGGCTTCAAGCCTTGCCACCGAGCAAATGTTTCATCAAGTCAATTCCTTCCACTTGAGTGTAACCTTGTGCAACGAGACGAGCCTTGTTTCGACCACTTGACCATGCTCATCTTGCTTGTTGCGATATATCCATTTGGTGCCAATGATATTGTGCTTCCGAGGATCGTGACGCCTTGACCAATTCCACACATTATTCAGCTCGAACTGCTGAAGCCCTTCTTGCATAGCTTGAATCCATTCAGGTTCCATGAAGGCTTCATCGACTTTCTTGGGTTTAGAGATTGAGACGAATGCAAAATGCCCACAGAAATTAGTTAGTTGTGTTGCTCTTTGAGTTGCTTTTGAACGAGTGAGTGGACCAGGTGCATTCAAGCTGTCAATTATCTTCTCAATCTGAACTTCATTTGCAACACGAGGATGAACAGGACGAAGATTCTGCTCTTGCTGATCGATGTCATCATTTGGGGGATTGTCTTCAGGCTGAGCATTGTCTTCAGGGTGATTAGGTGCAAAAATGATAAGCTATTCTTCAGTCTGATTCTCACAAGGTATGATTTCTCCAATTCCCATTTGCTTGATTGATTCACTTGGAGGTACTTCATCTAGCACATTTGGCAGGTGCTCTCTTTGCGAGCCGTTAGTCTCATCGAACCGCACATCCACAGTTTCAACCACTTTATAGTGAAAGAGGTTGAAGACTCTGTAGGAGTGCGAATCCTTTCCATAACCAAGCATAAAACCTTCATGTGCTTTCGGTGCAAATTTTGACGTGTGATGTGGATCCTTGATCCATCACCTAGCACCAAATACTCTGAAGTAGCTTACATTTGGCTTCTTACCAGTTAGGAGTTCATAGGATGTTTTCTTCAAAAGCTTGTGAAGATAGACACGGTTGATGATGTGGCAAGCAGTGTCAATGGCTTCAGGCCAGAACTTCCGTGGAGTCTTGTACTCATCAAGCATCGTTCGGGCCATCTCAATAAGAGTTCTGTTCTTGCGCTCTGCGATGCTATTCTGATGAGGTGTGTAAGGAGCAGAGAACTCATGAGTGATACCCAAAGTATCGAGATAAAGGTCGAGGCCGGTGTTCTTGAACTCAGTGCCGTTGTCGCTTCTGATGTGCTTGATCTTGACACCATAGTTCGTCATGGCATGATTGGCAAAGCGTCTGAAGACATCCTGCACTTCGATCTTGTAGAGGATTATATGCACCCAAGTATATCTAGAGTAATCATCAACAATGACAAAGCCATAGAGGCAAGCAGTAGCAGTGAGAGTAGAGTAGTGAGTAGGCCCGAATAAGTCCATGTGGAGCAGCTCGAAGGATTGAGATGTAGTCATGATTGTCTTCGAGGGATGCTTGGCCCTGGTCATCTTTCCAGCTTTGCAGGCGCCACACAGATGGTCCTTCTTGAACTTGACGCCTTTGATGCCCACGACATGCTTCTTCTTCGCGAGAGTGTGCAAGTTCTTCATGCCAGCATGTCCTAGCCTTCAATGCCAAAGCCAGCATTCTGAAGCCTTTGCTAGAAGACATACAGCCATCTGTGGTCCTGCTGAGAAATCTACCATATATAGATCATCTTTCTGATACCCTTCAAAGACTAGAGACTTGTCAGATTCCATTAGTACAAGGCATCGATATTTTCCAAATAGCAAAATCATGTTTAAATCACAAAGCATTGAGACAGACATTAAGTTGAAACCAAGGGATTCAACAAGCATCACTTTATCCATGTGTTGATCCCTTGATATTGCAACTCTGCCTAGACCCAATACCTTGCTTTTACCAGTGTCAGCAAATGTGATGTGACTCTTGTCTGATGGACGTAGCATGGAATCCATCAGAAGACTTCAATCGCCAGTCATGTGGTTAGTGCATCCACTGTCCAGAATCCATTCTGAAGTACGAGGTGTCATAGCCTACAGTGCAGTTTGGGGGATAGGCTTCACCAAGCGAGTTGTGGAGCATAAAAATTTGACGAACATGTTGAACATGAAAATTCAGATCTTGGTTAGGATAGATAGGATGAGTGTCAAGGAATCCTGGAACGAAGTACATAGTAAGACCATTTGGGCATTTTATCTTGCGCCCCACAAGATGTTTAAGGTCCCTAGCATTAGTTTTGGACGCCTTTGATTTCCAGCTAGAGACCTTTCCCTGCAAAAGAGAGTTAAGTTTTCTTAACCACCCACATTTTCAGGGGTGGTTTAGAAGCAATGAGTCTAAGTGCAGCATCTAAGAATTTCGGCTTTGGAGCCCTAGTAAATAGCCTTGCAGGAGGTGAATAATACTCATAGGAATAAGCAGAAAAGTTCTTTGTTCTATGAACATAGCGGTTTGAGGAAACACGCTCATATTCATGGGTCTGGGTATGATTTCCCTGCAAAACATTGACATTAGGGTGACTCGGATGAGTCCTCGGTCTGTATGAAGCTTTTGGACCATATGAGGCCTTTGGTATGGGATTTGTCTTCTTCACAGGTGGTGTCATGATGACATTCACTGGAAGATTCTCAAGACAACTTTTGGGAACCCATATCTTCTTCATAGGTGGCCCATTCCTGCATTTAGTACCAATATACCTGGCAAACACTTCACCATTCTGATTCTTAAACAGTTTATAGTTTGCATCAAAGGATTCATCAATGATAATGGGGTTAGCGCAAGTGAAACCAGACAAGTTGGATGGATCTACTGAAGGTTCCTTTGCAGCAACCCATGTGGTTTTGGGGTACTGCTCAGGCTTCAGTATGACCCATCAACATTCATTTTCCTTTTGAACCCAACACCCTCTTTCCTAGGGTTTCGGTTCAGAATCTGCTTTTTGAGGACATCACATAATGTCCGATGCCCTTTGAGACTTTTGTACATCCCTGTCTCAAGCAGTGTCTTCAACCTAGCATTCTCATCAGCAATAGTAGTGGTATCCTCAGCAGAGGGGTTAGTTACCACATCAACAGTTGAAGATATTGCAATAGTAGCAGTAGTAGAACATTTAGCAATAGAAGCAGCGTTATCATGCTCAATACATTTTAGGCATGGTGGTTCAAATCCTTCCTGAGCGGGATTGATCTATTGAGCGCGAAGTGACTCATTCTCCTTTTGAAGATCTTCATGATCCGATCTCAATATCTCAAGTTCCTGCTTCCTTTGAAGATAATCATAGGAAAGCTTTTCATGAGAAGTTGAGAGCGATTCATGTCGACCATCAAGTTCTTGGTACTTAACATGAAGATTTTTTATGTCTTCAATTAAGGACTGAGACTTGGTCATTTCCGCATCCAACAGGTCATCGCTTTTGTCTAACAGTTTTTGAGTATGTTCCATAGCTTTTTGTTGTTCAGTTGCAATTTTAGCAAGTGTTTTGTAACTAGGTTTGGATCCACCATCAGAGTCATATTCACTTGATGTTTGAAAGTAAGCATCGCGTGATTTTACCTTGGCACCACGTGCCATGAAGCAGTAGGTGGGAGGCGAGTCGTCCTTGTCATTATAATCAGCATTGGTGACGGAGCCATTGTCTTCAGTGTTGAAGATGGACTTGGCAACGTAGGCTGTAGCTAGAGCCAGACTTGCAACTCCAGAGTTAGACTCCTCCTCAGCCTCCTCAGAAGCTGACTCCTCCTCTGAATCCATTTCCTTGCCAACAAAAGCACGGGCCTTGCCAGATGAGCTCTTCTTGTGTGATGAAGACTTGGAAGAAGACTTGGAAGATGAATTTGAGGATTTCTACTTCTTCTTCTTGTCATCAAAATCATATTCTTTGCTCTTCTTCTTCTTCTTCTCATTGTCCCATTGTGGACACTCAGAGATGTAGTGACTAGGTTTCTTGCACTTGTGACAGGTTCTCTTCTTGTGGTCATAGGCAGAAGCTTCATCATTCCTTGAGCTGGATCGTGAAGACTTTTCAAGCCTTTCTTCTTGGTGAATTTCGAACTTCTTCACAAGCATAGCAAGCTCCATTCCAATGTCTTGGGATCACGTAATCGTAGTCGATTCTTCTTCAGATGAGGAAGCAGCAGTCTTTGCCTTCAAAGCGCGAGTTCGTCCATAGTTGGGGCCATAGATGTCTCGTTTCTCAGATAGCTGGTACTCATGTGTGTTGAGCCTCTCAAGTATGTCAGACGGATCAAGTGACTTGTAGTCAGGGCGTTCTTGTATCATCAGGGCTAAGGTGTCAAATGAGCTGTCAAGAGATCTCATTAGTGTCTTCACTATCTCATGCTTCGTGATCTCAGTGGCGCCGAGTGCTTGGAGCTCATTTGTGATATCAGTGAGGCGATCAAACGTGAGCTGGACATTCTCGTTGTCGTGTCTCCTGAAGCGGTTGAAGAGGTTGCGGAGAGTACTGATCCATTGATCTCGCTGAGTTGAGACTCCTTCATTGACCTTGGAGAGCCAGTCCCAGACTAGCTTCAACGTTTCCAGAGCACTCACACGGCCATACTGTCCTTTGGTAAGCTGACCACAGATGATGTTCTTGGCGGTAGAGTCCAGTTGAATAAACTTCTTGATATCAGCAGGGGTGATACCTTCACCAGTCTTGGGAACGTCATTCTTGACGACATACCATAGATCGACATCAATGGCTTCAAGATGCATGCGCATCCTATTCTTCCAGTAGGGATATTCAGTGCCATCGAAGATGGGGCACGCAGCGGAGACTTTGATTATCCCTCCAGTCGACATAGCTGAAACTCCAGGTGGTTAAACCGAATCACACAGAACAAGGGAGTACCTTGCTCTGATACCAATTGAAAGGGCTAGTTATCAACTAGAGGGGACTGAATAGACAATTTTTATGAAAGTCTTCAAAACGTGGGAGTTTTGAAGACAAACAATAGAAACGACACTACTCGTATGCAGCCGAATGTCGACTACACTAGACAAGCCATAGTCAAGTATTCAATGAAGTGAAAGCACGAAGACTAATAGCAGCTAGGTAGTAAAGATCAGGATGGAAGATAGTATGAAGCCAATCAGAACAGGTAGTCACACAGTGAAGTCAAACAGATAATGCAAGAAGGCAATGACTTCACGAAGACAAACTGTAGGATCGAAAGTATGTCTAGAGGGGGGTGATTAGACTACTTGACAATATAAAAATTCAGCCTTTTGATTAAGACAAGTTTTTGGCAGATTCACGATGATGATCAAGTCAAGTATCACCCTACACATGCAATTCTAGAGTATAGGCAGCGGAAAGTAAATTGCACATGTAGTAAAGAGAGGTGGAGAAGAGCAAACGCAATTTGGAGACACGGAGATTTTTTCTCGTGGTTCCGATAGGTGGTGCTATCGTCAATCCACGTTGATGGAGACTTCAACCCACGGAGGGTAACGGCTGCGAGAGTCCACGGAGGGCTCCACCCACGAAGGGTCCACGAAGAAGCAACCTTGTCTATGCCATCATGGCATACGCCCACGGAGGACTAGCCTTACTGGGGTAGATCTTCACGAAGTAGGCGATCTCCTTGCACTTACAAACTTCTTGGTTCAACTCCACATCTCGACGGAGGCTCCCAAGCGACACCTAACCAATCTAGGAGGCACCACCTCCAAAAGGTAATAGATGGTGTTGATGATGATGAACTCCTTGCTCTTGTGCTTCAAATGATAATCTCCCCAACACTCAACTCTCCTCACCGATTTGGCTGTGGTGGAAGAAAGGATTGAGTGGAAAGCAACTTGGGAAGCCTAGAGATCAAGTTTCATATGGTGGGAGTGGAGCTACTTGATCTCAACACAAGGGTAGGTAGTTTTTTCTCGTAAATGTAAGGTAGGAGTGGGTAGTTCTTTTTCGATGGCTCTCTCCACTAATGAAGAGGGGTGGAGGGGTATTTATAGCCTCCACACAAAATCCAACCGTTACACACATTTGACCAATCTTGGTGGGACCGAAGTTGACAACTCGGTGAGACCGAAAGTTCAAATCATGTGAACGTTGGGATTTTCGGTGGGACCGAAAATACAATCTCGGTGAGTCCGATTCTTCCAAAGACTAGGGTTTGCCAATCTCGGTGGGACCGACTTTATCATCTCGGTGACACCGATTTGATGACAGAAGGTTACAGAAGCTTGGCAACACTAGTTTCGGTGAGACCGAGTTCAGAATCGGAAAATCCGAAATATCTAGGGTTTGGCTTTATGGCTGAGGTGGTTCATCTCGGTGTGGTGAAGTTTAGGAAATCGGTGGGACCGAGATTACTTATGAGTGTATATTGGAATGAAAGATTGCCGATGGTTTGGGAGATGTATCACTAAGCACTTTGAGCAACCAGATCATTAACATAACCTCATCCCTTTTAATAGTATTGGCTTTCCTATAGACTCAATGTGATCTTGGATCACTAAACCAAAAATGGAGTCTTGAGCTTTTGCCAATGCTTGCCTTAGCATTTTGAGGGTCCACTTCTTCATCATTGCCATACCCATATCAATCGAACTTTCTCAAATGATTCTCAAGAAACTATTAGTTCAATGATATATATGTTGTTATTAATTACCAAAACCACCCGGGGATTAGTTGCACTTTCAATCTCCCCCTTTTTGGTAATTGATGACAACATATAGATCAAAGCTTCGACAAAGGATATGATCAATGAATAATATCGTCGCTTTGAGAAGTATGTGATAAGCAAGAGCTCCCCCTAAATTTGTGCATTATTTAAGATTTGCGTTTGAATGCAAATGCACAATCGATTAGGATCATGGGTCACTCTTCCATGTCACATACATCTTGGTGGAGCGCACAAAATGATAAGAATGAATTGCATGCACCCAATCACCAAGACATGAGTAAATGGTCATACAAGATATGAATAGCATATGATAAGCATTAAGCACACATTAAGGCATAGTACGACCAAGCACTCATCAAAGTAGAGCAAACGAGTATCAAACACACTAATGTCTCGAAAATCTCAAAAGTATCTCAAAAGACCGCAAATGAACGAAAGAGCAAAAGCGCAAAGACAAAGCACTCTCTCTCTCTCGAAGTCCTATGATCTATACAATTTCTCCCCCTTTGGCAACAAGTTACCAAAAAGTTTGAAAGGTATAGAGCTAAACGTCACTGGGGACTCTGTTGGCGGCTCTGTGCAGGTTGATGGAGTTGAGATGGCAGCATCGCCAAGACTTGGTGATGTCTGTGGAGCTGGAGGAGTGGTCACCGAGCTGGAGCTGGAACCGATGGAGCTGTGGGAGGTGCCGAGGCTGTAGTCCCGTGTCATCCTTTGGAATAGCAGTGATCGGGTCTGTAGGAACCGGAGCAGCTGTTCATAATCATCTGGACTAGGTCATCCTGCATCTCACGCATGAGCTCTTCCTTCTCCTCTTTGCTTCCTCGATATCCGCCTCAAGCTTGTTGATGAGTGACTTGCACTTGATCCACTTCACATCGAGCATGGATCTTGTCTTCAACAATCCTCTCAAGACTCTCCCCGAGATCGCATAATCTTGGCCAGCGTTGTTCAATCCTCTGGGTAGCTTCAAGGAGCTACTCGCCAACACTCTTGGGTTTAGCTGCCGCTTCCTTCTCACTTTGGCTTGCTTGGCAGCTTCACTCTTCGCTGACCTTCAATCGACGTTGGGTCCTCCTCATCCATCACAACTTCATTGTCCTCATGCTCAGTGCGATGGCAAGTGTGGTCTATCTAACAAGTATGTGCCCGTGCCAAACTTGGCGTTGATAAGCATCTGAATGTGCGGGGCAAATCCACATGACCTCTTTCGTCTGCTGCAGTCCTCTTGATAGTCTCAACTATCGTGTCCATCACCTTGAAAGGTGCCTTCGATCAAGTATATGCAGCATGTTGATAGAATACCCTCTGATCATGCGATGATCTCCAGACTTGGGCATCAAGGTATGCCTCAGAATTGTGTTTGTGGTAGGTAGACCTGCCTGGAGATGATACACTGAGCCGAGCTTCCAGAATTGTGTTTGTGTACCCAACTGTCTCCTTTGGGTATCCTATACACATTTCTCCGATTTGGGTTTAAGCTTATCAGGATGAAACTTTTTCACATAAGCATCGCAGCCCCAAACTTTAAGAAACGACAACTTTGGTTTCTTGCCAAACCACAGTTAATAAGCCGTTGTCTCAACGGATTTTGATGGTGCCCTATTTAAAGTGAATGCATAATCCCAAAACGATAGTGGTAAATCAGTAAGATACATCATAGATCGCACCATATCCAATAAAGTGCAGTTATGACATTCGGACACACCATTACGCTGTGGTGTTCCGGGAGGCGTGAGTTGCGAAACTATTCCGCATTGTTTCAAATGTAGACCAAACTCATAAATCAAATATTCTCCTCCATGATCAGATCGTAGAAACTTTATTTTCTTGTTACGATGATTTTCAACTTCACTCTGAAATTCTTTGAACTTTTCAAATGTTTCTGACTTATGTTTCATTAAGTAGATATACCCATATCTGCTTAAATCATCTATGAAGGTGAGAAAATAATGATACCTACCACGAGCCTCAACATTCATTGGACCACATACATCAGTATGTATGATCTCCAACAAATTAGTTGCTCGCTCCATAGTTCCGGAGAACGGAGTTTTAGTCATCTTGCCCAAAAGGCACAGTTCGCAAGCATCAAATGATTCATAACCAAGTGATTCCAAAAGTCCATCTTTATGGAGTTTCTTCATGCGCTTTACACTGATATGATCCAAACGGCAGTGCCACAAATAAGTTGCACTATCATTATCAACTCTGCATCTTTTGGCTTCAACATTATGAATATGTGTATCACTACGATCGAGATCCAACAAACTATTTTCATTGGGTGTATGACCATTGAAGGTTTCATTCATGTAAACAGAACAACAATTATTCTCTGACTTTAAATGAATAAACGTATTGCAATAAACATGGTCAAATCATATTCATGCTCAACGCAAACACCAAATAACATTTATTTTGGTTTGACACTAATCCCGAAAGTATAGGGAGTGTGCGATGATGATCATATCAATCTTGGAACCACTTCCAACACACATCGTAGCTTTACCCTCAACTAGTCTCTGTTTATTATGCAACTCTTGTTTCGAGTTACTAATATTTAGCAACCGAACAAGTATCAAATACCCAGGGGCTACTATAAACACTAGTAAGGTACACATCAATAACCTATATATTAAATATACCCTTGTTCACTTTGCCATCCTTCTTATCCACCAAATATTCAGGGCATTTCCGCCTCTAGTGACCATTTCCTTTGCAGTGTAAGCTCTCAGTTTCAGGCTTGGGTCTAGCTTTGGGCTTCTTCATGGGAGTGACAACTTGCTTGTCATTCTACTTGAAGTTCCCTTTCTTTCCCTTTGTCCCTTTACTTGAAACTAGTGGTCTTTTCAACCATCAACACTTGATGCTCTCTCTTGATTTCCACCTTCGCCGATTTCAGCATTGCGAAGAGCTCGGGAATTACTTTCGTCATCCCTTGCATATTATAGTTCATCATGACGTTCTAGCAACTTGGTGATGGTGACTAGAGAACTCTGTCAATCACTATCTTATCTGGAAGATTAACTCCCACTTGATTCAAGCGATTGTAGTACCCAGACAATCTGAGCACATGCTCACTAGTTGAGCAATTCTCCTCCATCTTTTAGCTATAGAACTTGTTGGAGACTTCATATCTCTCAACTCACGTATTTGCTTGAAATATTAACTTCAACTCCTGGAACATCTCATATGGTCCATGATGTTCAAAACGTTTTTGAAGTCCCGATTCTAAGCCGTTAATCATGGTGCACTAAACTATCAAGTAGTCATCATATTGAGCTAGCCAAACATTCATAACGCCCCGTGATCCGCTCTCGCAATAGGTCTATCACCTAGCGGTGCATCAAGGACATAATTCTTTCAGGCAAGAATGAGGATAAACCTCGGATCACGGACCTAATCCGCATCATTGCTACTATCATCTTTCAACTTAGTTTTCTCTAGGAACACATATAAAAGATAGAGAAGCAACAACGCGAGCTATTGATCTATGATACGTCTCCAACGTACCTATAATTTTTGATTGTTCCATGCTATTATATTACCCCTTTTGGATGTTTATGGGCTTTATTTTACACATTTATATCATTTTTGGGACTAACCTACTAACCGGAGGCCCAACCCGTATTGCTGTTTTTTTTGCCTATTTCAGTATTTCAAAGAAAAGGAATATCAAACGGAGTCCGAACGGAATGAAACCTTTGGGAGCGTGATTTTTGGAACGAACGTGATCCAGAGGACTTGGATTGCAAGTCAAGAAGCAATCGAGGCGGCCAAGAGATAGGAGGGCGTGCCCACCCTTCCTGGGCGCGCCCCTGTCTCCTGGGCCCCTCGGGCGGCCACCGACGTACTTCTTCCTCCTATATATACCTACGTACCCCAAAAACATCCAGGGAGCCAACGAAAAACAATTTCCACCACCGTAACCTCAGATCCGCGAGATCCCATCTTGGAGCCTTCACCGGCGCCACGGAGGGGGAATCGACCACGAAGGGCTTCTACATCAACACCATAGCCCCTCCGATGAGTTGTGAGTAGTTTACCACAGACCTTCGGGTCCATAGTTATTAGCTAGATGGCTTCTTCTCTCTTTTTGGATCTCAATACCATGTTCTCCCCCTCTCTTGTGGAGATCTATTTGATGTAACTCTTTTTGTGGTGTGTTTGTCGAGATCCGATGAATTGTGGGTTTATGATCAAGTTTATCTATGAGAAATAATTGAATCTCCTTTGAATTCTTTTATGTATGATTGAGTTATCTTTGCAAGTCTCTTCGAATTATCAGTTTGGTTTGGCCTACTAGATTGATCTTTCTTGCCATGGGAGAAGTGCTTAGCTTTGGGTTCAATCTTGCGGTGTCCTTACCCAAAGGATGTAAAGGGTTGCAAGGCACGTATTGTATTGTTGCCATCGAGGATAAAAAGATGGGTTTATATCATATTGCTTGAGTTTATCCCTCTACATCATGTCATCTTTCTTAATGAGTTACTCTGTTCTTATGAACTTAATACTCTAGATGCATGCTGGATAGCGGTCGATGTGTGGAGTAATAGTAGTAGAAGCAGGCAGGAGTCAGTCTACTTGTCGCAGACATGATACCTATATACATGATCATGCCTAGATAATCTCATAATTATTCGCTTTTCTATCAATTGCTCGATAGTAATTTGTTCACCCACCGTAATAATTATGCTATCTTGAGAGAAGCCACTAGTGAAACCTATGGCCCCCGGGTCTATATTTTATCATATAAGCTTTCAGTCTACTTTTATTTGCATCTTTACTTTTTGCATCTATATTATAAAATACCAAAAATATATTTATCTTATCGTACTATCTCTATCAGATCTCACTTTTGCAAGTGGTCGTGAAGGGATTGACAACCCCTTTATTGCGTTGGTTGCGAGTTCTTTGTTTGTTTGTATAGGTGCGTGGGACTTTTGAGGAGCCTCCTACTGGATTGATACCTTGGTTCTCAAAAACTGAGGGAAATACTTACGCTACTCTGCTGCATCACCCTTTCCTCTTCAAGGAAAACCAACGCAAGCTCAAGACGTAGCAACGACCCCGCACTCCTCCTCCGAGCTTGTTTCCTCGTCGTTCCAGTAAGGCATTGCGGCAAGGAGGTTGACGGCGAGCGGCGGCAAGCTCGTACTGGAGCAGGGGAGTGAGAGCAGGGGAGAGAGAGCAGGGGAGTGAGCGAGCAGGAGAGAGTGAGCGAGCAGGTGCGCCCGACCGACTGAAGGGGTATATTTACCCCAGTTCCGACCGGGCCGGTTGGCTAACGGCCGTTAATTGCCGCGCCGTCCACGCGCCGGGCCACGTGGACTGATAGGTGGGCCCAGTCCGCCAGGAAAACGATTAAATCTCTAGTCACCACGGGTTTGGGTTTTTTGAAACAGCCGACCGCTCGTTTGGTAGCTTTCTGAGAAAATTTAAAAAGTGATAATTTTTTGGAACCCTAGCCTGTAAACTAGTAGTTTTATGCTATTTATTCCTTTAAAAGATAACCAACTTTCATAACTGCTTCCACTAGTTGGATCGATATCTTCTCTATATCTTCATTGTTGATCTGTGGCTTCTGGAGTTTGCACACTTTTGTTTCTTGTTCGACTCCAAAGAATTCGATATTGCTTCACATCTAGTCTCGTCTCTAGCCTCCATTCTAGCAACGAGTGCACGTGCATCTATCAATTTTCTTGCTATCAATAGATCAATGTAATCTTCTTCCTAATGACAAAACTTGCATCCATCCTACACATAATTTTGAGCAAGCAATAAGCTACCGAAAATGCGTCGAATCCGGTGAGCACAACCGAATCGAAAGAAGCACATACCCCGTCTTTTTTGCACTTGCAGAACACCCATCCGGGATGTTCCGGCGTGGTAGAAACCAACAGACGACTGCGGCGTCAGACTTTATGACCGGCGGCGGTGAGCCGACGAATTTCTTGGTCAGTAGCCGAGCTCCGGCGTGGCGGCGTGTCTTTGTCAGTGAACTGCCGACAACATAGATCCGAGCGACTAGAGGCGGTGTTAGTACCTGCATGCGGCGCAGAGGCATTTGCCGGGGTTGTGTGGTCCGGCACCCGACCAATTCATGGCAAGGCGCAGTCGCCGATGGCTGGTTGCGCCAAATTCAGTGACAGCGGCGACAACCGCAGATCTACCGGTTGTGTGGCGGCGACGGGGCGACAAGGCTAGGCTGGACAGCGAGGAGGTGCCCCGGGAAAATGGACGATGGCGGCGGCTATGGCCGGGGAGGGGGGTGGGGGCACAGGGAGCGGAAGAGAAAAATGAGCGTGTGTGTCCCCGGCAGGCGAGCCAGGAAAGGACAAGGGCACACATCCTGCCCGTCCATGTGCTCTCCATTTCGATGCAAACGCGGGGCCGGGAATGAATCGGTGACGGACAAAAAACAAACATTTGTCTATTTGCTCCCGTGTGTTGGTCGTGCTTTGTGTCCATTTACCCCAAACGCGGCGGACCATTTTAGAATCGTGAGTTGGAGTTGGCCTCTTTCATTTTGCACTCTCCCAAGCGCGGTGACTGAGAAAAGTACTAAACCAATATGCACTAGTACTACCAAGCGAATGTCCTGCCGAGTGTCACCACGTTGAGTCGTTGACTCGTTTGAGTCCCGGTCATTCAGGACTAGTTTGACTAACTCTGAATTTTCGAACTGCAATTTCAGTTTCAAAAGTAATTCCGCAACCGCGCGAGAGCTCAAGCGAAAACAGCAGGCAGCAGCAGCAGCAGCAGGGCAACCCCCACGAAAGTGATGTGCGGACGATACTTACCTGCACGATCCTTGCACAACACTAATATGGACCGTACAGATTAAAAACCAACCCCCAAATGCCCCAAACCCTCCGCTTCTAGGGTTTCGTCCTCCCCACCCGCCCATGGCCGCCACCT
The DNA here is from genome assembly GCA_021437245.1 of Aegilops speltoides. Taxonomy (NCBI): domain Eukaryota; kingdom Viridiplantae; phylum Streptophyta; class Magnoliopsida; order Poales; family Poaceae; genus Aegilops; species Aegilops speltoides. The sequence continues at coordinate 219,740,154 of CM038145.1, forward strand.
CCCGCGACGCCCCGGTCCCGCCCGCCATGCCGGACCTCGTCCGCGACCACCTCTACTTCGGCGACATCAACGACGCCATCGCGGCCCTCACCGCCTCCCTCCCGGACGGCACCGACATCACCCACGTCCTCTCCGTCGTCAGCTCCGCCTCCATCTCCTTCTTCACCGACTACCGCCCGGGCCTCTCCTTGCCAGCCGATGAGGTCCGCCGCGTCGTCGCCGGGGAGGACGGGACGCCATCGGCGGTAGCCCCGGGGCGGCTGATGCGGGTGGTGGAGAGGACCGGGGAAGGGCTAAGGGTGACGCGGATGGCCGTGCCGCTCAAGGACACGGAGGAGGAGAACCTGCTCGACCACCTCGAGCCGTGCCTCGATTTTATCGACGAGGGGAGGAAGGCGGGCAGCGTGCTCGTGCATTGCTTCGCGGGGGTCTCCAGGAGGTACGCTTGCTTATCAACACCTGATTCCGATTGCTTCAGTTGTTCTGTGAGCCCCACGTTTTTGTTGCCTTAGGCTAAATGCCTATTCAAGGAGAAGTAATCACGTACTCCCTCCGTCCGGAAATACATCTAGATACATCCATTTCTCCGACAAGTATTTCGGGACGGAGAGAGTACTTGGATAAAAGGGATGTATTTAGACGTATTTTAGTTCTAGATACATCTCTTTTCGTCCTGACAAGTATTTCCGGACGGAGGGAGTATCAGTTTGTTTCGTAAATTCCTTTTTGTCTGATGCTCTAACTGGATACATCTGGTAAACACGGATTGAAATGTTCGCTTGCTATGGCAACTAATGTTCCAATCCTGTTTATGTACGCATGTGTATGCAGAGGCGGAGGACGAAACAAATTTAAGGTGTGGCGAACTTTAAGTAATTTTTATTGATGCAAAACCATAAACAGTCAATATACACTAAAAATGCACATAACAGTTTCATGTGATCGTTGCCTTTGGCTTTGCTAGCCCCTTTCCCTTTCTCTCCATCTTCTGTTGGTAATATTGACACGCCTCACTATCGCTCGCTGCCGCCCCCGCTAGGCCCCAGCCGTAGCTGCCGCTCGTTGAGCCTCACTCTCGGTGGCTTGGTGTGCCCTGCACGGCAGCGCCCAGCCTCCCTTCACGATTGCTCAACGCCCAGTCCACGGCCGCCGTCGGCCATCCCGTCGTCTGCCTCGTCCTACCCAGCCGCTGGCGCTAGTACGGTTGTTGTGTGCGTCTGAGTCTGCCTGGCTTTGCGAGTCATGTACTAAGCCTGGGGCGATCGTTTGTTTCGTAGGCAATGAGTGTTCGTGGGCCTGCTCACTCATCCAGCAAACGGCCTCTCTAACTCTCTAGTGAATAGCAACTTTCGAAAGGGAGAGTGTCCCCAGCCGATAGCATGTTATGCATACGTATAGAGGAATTTTTGCACCTAATCAAGGTATGGCAGGCGCCACCCCTTGCCCATTGGGGTCCTCTGCCAGTGTGTGTATGGGAGGGAGATGTAGTGAACACTTACAATAACTGCAAATAAAACTAGTAACTGGGCACTTAGCTAGAAACTGTGTTTTGCTGAATAGAAAATACACACATCATCTAATTTTTGTCTAAATACACAGTTAATAGCTTTTTTTAACTACATGTATCACTCGGCACACACACACACTCACATTTATCAGCATTAGGGCATGTTTGGTTGCCCTCCACACTTTACCACACTTTTGTGCCATAAGTGTGGCATGCCACAGTTTTTGTGGTGGTCAAATTGGTCACCACACTTGTGGCAAAAGTTAGCTAGCAGCTGAGCCTATGACAAGTGGGGTATGTGACTAAGAATGGCATGCCACAACTGTGGCTAGAACCAAACACTTGCCACTGTGGTAGAAAAGTATGGCAAAGTGTGGATGCCAACCAAACATGCCCTATGTCCTTGCAAGAGAACATACTAGCCCCCCTTTACCCGGTATAACCAGCTGGGCTACTAGGCTAATAGAAATTGTTACAAAAGAAACTGATGGTTAAGTGTGGCATTTTGGTTAATGCCTATTACCTTATACTGCTTTCTCAAATGTGTCTTGTATAACAAGCATGTGGACTGTTTTGTACTGAAGTGTTTGTATAGTGGGACAATACACGACTAAAATTTGATTTTGCATAGGTTGGTCAATACAAACCAATCCAGTTAAAACATTGCCACTGCATCTAAACTGGTCCATTTTATGCTACAGAAAGATGCAGACATTTGCAAGATAAGCATGGCTGTCTGCTGTCGAACTGTTTTTTCCCGCACGCCAACCAGAACAAAGAGGTGAAGGCTGGTGATAGTGATGTTAAGCTAGAAAAGAAAGGGACCATGCCTATCAACACAAAACTGGTGGATGCTGCTAATCTGGAGCACCCCCGCGAGGCATAATAAAATTTTGAATCTGACCTGCTGAGGCTGTGGGCAGTCTGTGGCATTTTGTAAGCTCCAGGCTGCATTGCATATCTCATTTTTTTTTTCTCTCAGAAAGCAAAATGCTACTAGTTAAGAGAGCAGAAAGCGGTTATCTCATCCTTAGACTCCAGCATGCCTCTTCAGTTAAGAGGGGAGTGGTGTTTTGGTGTTGTTCTGGTGAGAAGAGGTGGACGCGAAACAAAGTTTTCTTGAAGTCCCACATCGATGTGTTTGTGCGTGACCAGGGGAAGCCAGCAGGCTTCACCGTTTTCTATGCTGAACCGCGTTGGGAGTTCATGGCAGATAGTTGGTATTTGTTGAGTTACCTGGCTATGTGTGGGAGGTTTGAACACAGTCTGATACGACACGCTGACAGCTAAAGCATTTGGGAGTTAGGTTGGGAGTGGTGGCGGATGGAGGAGTTTTGAAATGTGGTTGGTGACTGGCGGTACTTAAGTTTGCCATATACTTTGGCTATGATGAGCTTATCAGTGTTGCCCCTAGCAATGAGGAGCCATGGGTATGGTTTGCAAGAGGATACTGTTTTTTTTAATTCGCCGGAGCAAAATGGCTGCAGCATGTCTCTCGAGCAACCTGTGATGGACTGCGGCTAGCATAGAATTGTCAGGCAAGCGAGGTGGTGTTGAAACTGACTTGCAGAGCTGATAAACCCATGAAGCGCTACCTTTTCAGGGTCACACAGGTCTAAGAGCAAACTGTAAACGCAGTTTACAATTCGCGCGCGCGCGTGTGTCTATACAGGCTCAAAATCACCGCGGCAGATCAGAAACTGTATCCAAAACCGTAAATTTTAACAAACATGTTTCGCGCGAAAAATTTAACGCAAAGTTTCCGGGCGGATAGGGTTCCGGCCCGTATCCAGCAGCCGAACCCGCACATCTACTGGTCGAGAGGGCGCGTTTCTGGGCTACCGCAAAAGTTTTACGGGCCGGGCTGCGTTTACGGTGTCTGTTCTGGCAGACAAAATGGCCCAAACCTGTATGATCGCCGGAATTTTACAGTTCGGGCGATTTATACGGGGTCTGCTAGAGATGCTCTAACATATGTCCAATTGTAATGGAGTTCGACAAGCTAAGCAGAAGTTTCTTGTAGTTGATAGTCTTCTTGTGAAGGGGGCCAAATCTTGTTTTAACTGGTGCATGTGGCTTAATGCAATTCCATATTTTTATCGGCGTTCTTTGTTATTTGTAATCCTGCCATAGTAAGTAATGATAAGTTTAGTGAGTTCTAGTATAAAAGATATTCTTGGTCACATGGGACATTATGTTTTTGAGCTTAAGAATGTTTAGCAAGTAAGAAAGCTGACAACTCATGGCTCTTCCACATAACTTCCTATTTGATGTGCCAGAAATGGGGAATGTGTATTTTTCACTTATAAGGATGCCATTCGCGTTCACTATATAACATCTATTTGGTATTTCTATCATGCTGCAGTGCTACCATCATCACGGCATATCTAATGAGAACAGAGCAGAAATCTCTGGAAGGTATGATTTTTTTTTTTGAGCAAAATTTGTAATACACTAATCTTTAGTTTGTACGTTGCTTGAATTATCTGATCCACCTTTTGTAATCCATGTGGCATTCACTACTTTATTCTTTTTCCAGAAGCACTAGAGTCCTTGAAGGAAATTAATGAGTCCGTTTGCCCAAACGACGGTTTTCTTGAACAGGTAAGCTTTCATTATGAACTGGTTGCACGACAGTATCTCACTAGATTTCTTTTATTAAGTCAAATTTTCTATACCTTGCAGTTAAAATTGTTTGAAGAAATGGGTTTCAAGGTTGATACTTCAAGTCCTTTATACCGGCGCTTCCGCTTAAAATTGTTAGGTTGGTCATTTTCCAACATTTATTTTAAAAAATGGAGGCAGAGAGATCTATCTTTTTGTCAGGTTCCCCATCTCATATCATATGCTTGCCTTTGTGGTCCTTGTAATTCTTGTGGTTGCAGGGTGCTACTCTTGCTGAAAATAAAACAATTTTGTCATAGGTTATGTAAAAGATGATCATATGAAACAGTGATATTTGTCAATCTTAGCAGCACACTGATTAAGTGTTTGCCTATTACTTGTCGGCTTGTCGCAGGTCAGTCCTACAAAGTTGGAGAGAAAATAGGGAACCATGTATTTGAAGACGATCCTGGAGTTGCTCGACAGCCTAATCCTAACCTGGAATCGTCAGGCAAGGAGAAGACCCTTAAAACAGCATACCGCTGCAAGAAATGCAGGAGGATCGTCGCTGCACAGGACAATGTTATCGGCCACACACCTGGCGAGGGCAACTCTAGCTTTGCGTGGCACGACAAGAGGAAAGGCCACACATACAACAAGGAACAAGATTGCTCCTCTCTGTATGTCGAGCCTCTAAAGTGGATGACTCCAGGTAAAGTCATCTCTTGCAGTAACTTAATGTGTTCATATATATGTATATTGATGTGGTCCATAGCATATCACCAGTCTGTTCATTATCTGCTGTTGCTCATGATGAAGCAGTAGAAGATGGTGCTTTGGAGGGGAAGCTGTCGTGCATCCACTGCGGCGCGCGCCTAGGGTACTTCAACTGGTCAGGGATCCAGTGCAACTGTGGCAGCTGGATCACCCCTGCTTTCCAAATTTCCAAGAGCAAAGTTGATGTAAGCACCATCTAGATCTTCTCCCATGGGACTAGCATATTCGGTGGGTTTGTCAGGGGGTGGCGTAAATACCATTTTTTTTTCCGAAAAGGGGGAATACCCCGGCCTCTGCATCAGCATGATGCATACGGCCCTCTTATTAAAACAAAATAGAGTAGTATCAATAAGGTTCCAAAGGTCCTTAAGAGTAAATAAAAGAAGCGTAAATACCATATCGTCTGAACCGTCATGCATTGCAAAAACTGGAACCTGCTTCGGGTATTCACCTATTGCACTCTGAAATACTACCGTCAGAACAGCTTACAAGAGCAGTTTAAAGCATCATAGTGAAGCAGTCGCAGATCCTAAACGTCTACTACCTGCTTTTTCATCAATTAAGCGGCAACCTGATATATTTTTAGCGTTGTAGGGAATTCAGGAGTGTAGTGTAGTGGGATGGAGTGGTTTGGAGCGGCTTGCAAGGATTAGTTAGAATGGGTGAGTGAAATGACTTGTGATGGAATGGAGTCGGTTGGTTATGATGGGTTACACCACAAATGAGTATGAGAGCATTACAGAGAGTCCGAAATCTGACGCAAAAAGTAATTAGGCTCGGAAGTGCCGGAAGAAAACTTGCGGAACTACCTCAAATAAATTTGAAACTCCAAGGCAACATTCAAAACCAGAGAAAATGCAATACTTGAAAGGTGAAAAGTTGAGCGATGGCTCCGAATGAAAAAAATGCAGTAGTACCGTAGTAAACATACAAAATCTCAAAATGAGAAGGTGCAGAAAGATGCTAAGGCACATCTTCGAAGTTTTTTATGAAAAAGAGCTTGGATGTTTCAAAGTGGATTGGCTCAGCAGTTCCGGAACATAGAAAATGATGGTATCAGGAAGGGTCCGAATAACTGCCACACGTGTGGCGTCGATAGGAACCCCGCTGCGACGTCTTGGCGCGAGACGGGATCGCCCGCACGACCACGCCCGAAGGCAAAAGCGCGCCCGCGACGTCCGTGTGTGGCAACCCGCCCGACCGCTTGCCCGTCGCGCCAGAAGACCGACCGCCGACGACCAGCCGATCCACGCCCGATCCATCCCCCTCTCATACGCCGCCATCGTCCCCAACCTCTCGAACCCCGACATCCGTGCGCGGCCATCCACGGTTGCCATGGCAACCAGAGCAGATCCGTGGGCGCCCGACCCCAAACCACACCCTAACCCTCCCCATCCACGGCCCCACTCCAATCCGACCCTCCGCACACGATCGGCTAAAACCGGTGAAAATTCTCGATCTCGCCCTTCCATCTCATTCTTAAAATTTGAAAAATCTCCCGATCTTGTCTTTGGGTCCATCTTCAGGGGTAGAACACTGCGTGGTTCGGTGTATATTCGCAATTGCCAGGCAGAGTGCACCAGATCTGCCATGTATTGACGTTCGAAATTGACTTAATTTCCTAGTTTAAGTGACGCAAGTAGTTGGCTACGAAAAAATAGGACGGTTGGGGCAAAATTTTGGAATGGAGATGGATGAAAGAAATTAATTGCCACTTGTGTGTAATGACAGTTGCCACCTTCCGTTGTCGTTAGCTGCCACCTATTGTGACCCGTCGATTGCCATCCATATCTTCTGTGTGCAAGCAAGACAGAATGCTATTCTTGTGGGTTATTGATGCCTTCTTGTTCATGCGAGATTGAGAACACATTGGAAAAGAAGGAAGGAGACACGGTAAGAATGAATCACGAAGGTGGCGCCGGTGATTGGGGTTCTCAAAGGCGTAAACAACCCCTTGGGATGCAATGATCTGAGTCGACTCATCTCTTGAGGGCGTTCACGCCACTCATTGGAACAAGAGATGCAAAGCGTAGGTATGATGCGTGCTAACAAAAGAAAAAAACGATTGCCATCTTCCGACGATGAAGATGACATTCTACTTTTGTCGTGCATTGCCACTTTTAGCGTGTTCTTATGACCAAAACACAATTAGCGGGCCCCGTGGCAAGTTCACTCGCAAGGAGCTATCAGCGACAAATGTACAGGCAAAGAAACTTCAACTAGCTTGTATGGACGGTCAAGGTAATGTAAACACGGAAAAAAGAGCGATCTTGCAAAAAATCTAGCAAAAGGGCTCACGACTTATCAGCGGTGTGAAAATGCAGAGCCTTCGGCAAAGACGTGGCATCGAGCACCGCCAATGTACTGCCGTCGGCGTCATACCTGGTCGACCCATAAAATAAGGTGAAGCCGAGGATGATCAATTAGCGTATGAGCGAGGTGGCAAAATGCAAAATTGCCATGATCGGTCATCTGCGGTTGCCATGTATTAGCAAACTACATTTGACATCCTCGCACGCTCTGTTGTTGCCATCCATGTACAAATACATTGTTGGGGAGAACAACTGCAGTTGCCATGCCATTACAACTACATTTGCCATGTCATGGCATCGCAATGCCATTGAGGAACAATCTGCGGTTGCCATGCCGATGCAAAAATACATTTTTTTGCCAAATAAAATTGTAGTTGTTACATCGGCAATCGCTGCATTCTTGCCGTGCTAAGCGCAAAAAAATACAAGAACCATGAATTTGACCAACCACCGCTATGCACACAGGTTATTCTACCGGTGGTACCCCAAAGAAACGCCTCGTGGCGCCTTCGCTAATTGCGGGTGGGGAAACCGTTCACTGTCCCGAGCAACACGGGAAGGTCGAATGCAACGCACCAAGGTAAGGGAAAAAATCGAACCATAAAACAAAGCAAGTACCTTTGATACTTGAAGTTATTTGCATGCGAAAACAAACTAGTTGCCGTGTTTGTTGAAAACAATGGTCGCCATCATCGGCGACTATAGTTGCCATGCATGCCCACACACATACTCGCGGCTTGTTGTTTGAAAAAATGATGCCGTGCAAAATCACTCATAGATGGTGTGGTCGCCACGATACACATGTTATTCAACCATAAAACTTAAATGTCGTACTTGTTTTCCCTATCGCAGGCCTCTAACTACGCTTAGCGGCGGCCACGACATCAAATGCGGGAGCTCGAAAGCACGGAAGACGCGTTCCACCACCAAAGATACACTGCGTGCGCAGACAATTTCGAGTCACAATCGGCAATGGCAATCATTCCAAAGACTACGCATAAGCACTCCTTTGAACACGCACATCGACAACGCCAGTAGAAGGAACCGCCCGACATCAAGTGAATGATGAAAGTGATGACGAGGCGTAAGATGATGAAGATGGTGGGCAATCGAGATTGTGGTACCTCACCACCGTACATTGGGCGTAGATTTGAATCGCTCGAGGAAGCAAAGGAATACTACGGGCATATGCAAAGTTCCATGGATTTGCGGTCAACACCGAGTACCATAGGAAAATTAAGAAAACCAATGAGTACAACAGAGGTGAGATGAGGTGCCACAAGGCGCGAGGAACAAGAAGTCGAAAGGTCTGCGCTGTCGTTAGGAACGAAAAAGAGGAATCATTCTCAAGACGGGATGCCCCGTCCGTGTAAGCTAAACGTAGATGGGACACGGATGTGGTCACCGAATATTTTGACGAGCACAACCACGGCCTCATAAAGAAGTTCGACCGTCAAATTTCGACCGCCCACAGAGGATTCACCCCGGTCGAAGGCATTCAGAAGTCGCTACATGATCAGAACGTCGGTCCATCCGAATGGTCCAGATACTATCACTCATCCACAAAAAAAAGGGGAAATCGAGTAGCATGCCGTACACATACCGCCGACGCCACAAACCCACGGTGCCGTGTAATAGTAGAGAGAGAGCAGACCGGGCGACATAGAGGCTACAATTGCCTACTTGATGAGAAAGCAAAGGAAGATCCAGATTTCTTCTACAGGATAAGGTTGGACGATGAGGACCGTGTCGAGAACATGTATTGGGTGGATGGTGCCGCAAGGAGAGCCTACAAACATTTCCGAGATTGCATTTCGCTCGACGCGACGCACCTCACCAATATGTACAAGATGCCATGCGCTCCGCTCATAGGAATAAATAACCACAATCGGTCATTGCGGTTCGGTTGCGGGCTCGTTCGAACGAAGACACGGATGGGTATGTCGGTTGTTCAAGACCTTCTTGGAGTGCATGGATGGACTTGCTCCAATGAACATAATAATGGATCAGATTTTAGCATGCGTGCGAGCATAGAGGAGGTCTTTCCGTTGGCGGCACGAGCAATCGTAGGTGGCTTTATAATAAAGAAGGCCGAGGAGACGCTAGGACCGTTCTTTGCCGACCATCCCGAGCCGCACAAGGCATTCGTTGTCGTGGACCATAGTTTGTGATCGAGGAGTTTGAAAGGATTTGGATGGCCATGGTTGAAACGCATCAAGTCCAAGACAACGTGACGCTTGCTAATCTGTGGGAAAAGCGAATGTCTTGGGTGCCCGCCTACTTCATGCATCGCTTCTTCCCTTTTCTCTGAGACTCACGCAGCATGACGAGGGGTTCAATCTTTGTGTTGAAGCGGCACGTGAGCCCCGGCAACTCATTGTTACAGATTTGCCAAGCAATACACGCTCGCAACAAAAATTTCAGGATCCGAGCTGCAGAAGAAGCTACCACCGCACTAAAGCAAATTAAATTGCTAACGTGCTTACCAATGGAGAGGCAATGAGCAAGATATACACAAACAAGATCTTTAACAAGTAAGTCGATTCGCATCTTGGTCTTGTTTGCACAAAAAGCACTAGGGCGATGGTTGCCATATATATTTGCAAATCACGATTGCCATGGTATGCGATTGCCATGTTTAATGGAATACTTTTGCCATGCTTACTCACCGCAGATTGCCATGTTTTGATGAAAATTTACATTTACAATGCTTACTCGGATACATTTTATACGTTCAATAAAGTTCCGCCGCCATGTTTAGTGAACTGTACTTCCGTTGGGGCATGTTGGTATGCAAATGCCAATGTCAACTGAAAAAATGTCATATTGTCAACACAAATGCTGAATATACAAAAAATTGCCATGTTTAATAAAATGCAACTTCCATGTTTGTTGAAAATGCAATTCCCCATGTTTACTGGAATGCAGATGCCCCATGTTTGATGCAATGTGCTTCCATTGGGGAAAAAATTGGTGTGGAAACGACGATGGCTAGTTGAAAATGTAATACAGTTGCCATGTTTGGTGTACTGCAGTTGCCATTGTCTGTAGATCATAGTTGCCATGTTCGATGTAATGCGATTGCCATGTCTGGTGTGCTGCAGTTGCCATGTGTGGTGTACTGCAGTTGCCATGTCCGGTGTACTGCAGTTGCCATGTTCAGTGTGCTATGTTTGCCATGTTCAGTATGCTATGATTGCCATATTCAAAACAAAAATCTATTTCTATTCACATGACAGCATAAGGTGCTACAAAAAAAAGGTTCGCACGATGGATTAACATAAAGCACACAAAACTTGCAGATTCCAAGAAGAAATAAAGCGTGCCAGCATGTTCACGGCTTTCCAGATGGACGAACATACGTTCAAGGTGTGTTCTATTTTGGGCATGTCGGATTCGTAACACAAGACCTGCATAAAGGAGGAACTACTTCGTGAAAGCCTCAATAGGCGGCGAGTACTACGCCAATGCCGCAAGTTCGAACGGGACGGCATTGTGTGTTGTCACATACCGAAAGTGATGGACATGAACGGCTGTGACACGGATGCCCGCCATTTCATAAGGCGACGATGGACTTGGGGCCGACGACGGCGTTGGCGCCGCAGACAACACACGCAGTTACGGCAGTGCATGACGAGAGACCGAGTCCACCATGGAAGCCGTGAGGCACGTAGGCCGACGAAGAACTATGCCGAGCTAATTGATGAAGCATGCAAAAGTGATGAGACGGCAAGAGTCGCAGAAAAACACAGAAGGCGCCAAAAGAGAGCTTGATGAGATCAAGCGGAAAGTCGAGGAAGCCTTACACCGGTTCCCCGCACATCAAGTGTGCCTTCATCGTCCGGCCGTCATCGAAAACTTCGGACATAGGATCTGGAACAAGAAGCACACAAACGCAGTTAGGAACCCACCACGTTCCGTCACAAAGGGTCGCCGAGGGAGATAAGGTACAAGTCGAGATTGGAGATTCAAGCAAAACACAAGAAAACGAAGAAAGTCTGCAGGCAATCCATGAGCGTAAATTGGGCGTTGCGCCATGGTCCTTGTGGACATTTAGTTTTGTATGCCTATACGATGAGATTTTTGTTTTTAAAATTGGGAGAATAACTATTGAGGAACATAAGAAAAGAGAAGGGACAAAATTCATTGACCGCAGAAAATGCAGGTTGCCATGTTATGTGTATGAAATCGCCATGTTATGTGTATTGAATCTGCCATGTTATGTGTACTAAATCTGCCATGTAGTGTGTACTAAATCTGCCATGTAGTGTGTAAGTAAAAAATATGCCATGCTATCTTATACTAAAAAAATGCCATGTTACTTTGTACTAAATATGCCATGCTTTTTGTAATCAGATCCGCCATGTTAGTTGTAATCAGATCCGCCATGTTAGTTGTAATCAGATTCCGCCATGTTGTTTTGAACTGTAATTGCCATGTTAGCTGTGCTTAAAATATGACATGGTATTTGATCGGCCCTACCCCACAAATTGCTAGCCGGTGATGCCCCACGTATGTTGAACTACATTTGCCACCTGTTTTTTGAACATCATGGACGCAATCCAAAAACAGCAAAAAAAACTGATGATGTGTGCGACTGAAACCATTGTAATAGTAATAAAAAACATAAAAACGTATGTGCATTAACGACTAAAAACATAGGTTCACGTCCACACATATATTACAGACCTACTATAAAATGTCGCTCACACACCACCACTGCATAGTGGCGTACGCTGGCTTGCAGTCGTAACATAGCACACAAACATAGTTTTTCGACAATGACAAAGATAGATAAGTACCTTACATTCCTCGAATGTAATGTAAGGTATGCGTCGGCGTCTAACACCACATGATCACTTGTACTTCTTGTTGATTTTCTTGACAGCTTCCTCCACGAACTCGCGTGCTCCAGACCGCTTGTTGAAATCTTCGTTCGTCAACCGGTTCCGTGTGGATTTTCCGAGCTCAACAATCGTTGCGTAAATTTGTGATGGCGGGGATGATTCTGCCTTCCCACTTTGCAAAGTATTCCAGCGCGTGAAAGCCACAGTCCGTACTGCACGAGAAAAAGACTCAAATGAACACACAAAAAAAGGAACAGACATAGCAAAACATAGACTTCAATTCACATGTGGCAAACAAAAAAAAAGAGGGGTTGCAATTGAAGTAAACGGCACATAAAAAGGAGGGGAAAAGGAAATTACGTGTTCCCCTGCTTCACAGTCGCCACGTACTCAATCGGGAAATGTCTGATCTGGACCTTTGAATTTTCGTAGTGACGGTTCCATGTCTCTTTGAGGTTGTTGATGAAGAATTCAGCATGCGTGGTAAGATCTGAATCAGCTCCCGAACGGATTGAATCAAGCACCTCAAAGCGTTGGTTCTTCAGGTCCAGAGAGATCGCATAGTGGTGACCACATTTGTCGTGTTGGGCATGTGGTGCAAGCTCCTGGAACATGGGGAACATGACCTGCATTTTAAAAAATGAAGAAATGAGAAGCATAGTTCACATAAAAAGAACAGCAGAGGGTCAAAAAAATAGAATCATGTAGGATGTGTTTTTTGGCTATGGTGTGGGGGTAGTTGAAGAAAAGTTGCCATCCATGTATGTTCAAGATTTGCCATGCATTTCATAAAATCAAAAAATGCCACGTGGTTCGCACAGGGGATGCACAAAAAACAAAAAGAAGAAAAAAATGTGCATGGCAACTGTTGCCACATGGAAAAACAATCTGACACACAGTCACAAAAAGTGCAGAAGATGGCAAAAACCACACCATGTAAAAAAAAATAGTGCACACAGGGTAGGAGTACTCACATATTTCTTCAGTGTTAGCTTGAATTCACCATGCTGAGCGAAATTCTTCCTCAGAATTTTGTGGTGGAAGTCACCATCCTATATTTTGCATGTCACGCTGTAATGCATGATGACCTTGTCGGCACACATATCGATGTGATTGGTGATGTAGTCGATCCCGCATGCAATCACATTCGTCGACATTTTGCCGTTTGGCCTCACAGACTCGGCGAGATCATCCAGGTCGACGTACGTCGCTCCACATTGAATGACTTTGGTTCTGTCCAAACATGAGCTGTATGAAAACGACATAACACGGAAGAATCATGCCTGCTAAGTAAAGAGATATATAAAAGAACTAAAACGTAAAGCGCATCATGTATAAGGAGTGCAAAAAAAAGAAAAGATGAAGATGCTAAAAAAAGAACAAAGCAGAATGAGTGGTTTTAGGATGTGGTCATTTACGCTTTCAACTCCTTCATATGCTTGCTGTGGCCCTTGCATTTCCAAAACGCTTGATGACGTCATACAGCTGGGTCTGTTCCTTAGTGGCCCTGAATTCGGGCTCGTAGTCTTCCGCGGGAGGTGCGTGAACTACCCTCCGCCGTCTCACGTAACTGTGGGTCGCGCTCGATGGTATCCTCGGTTGCCATCTCATGATCAAGTTGGAACTTGATTGCCCTGTCCTCAGGATGTCCTCTCTCGCAATCTTGCCTCCTCAATCTTGCGGTAAGCTTCGACGAGTGACGGTGAAATTTCGTCAGGGGTGGCTGCAATGGTTCGAGAAGAAAAAAAATAAAAAGTGTGTTATGATAAGGAGAAAGTTAGAAAACATATGGATTGTGAGAAAAAATGGGGTGTATGATGTGACATGTATGTAGGAAAAAGTGGGGAAATTGCCATGTGTGGTGCAACTACAGTTGTGATCATGTCATCGCAACTGTGGAAAAGTGGGGAAATACGGTGGCCATGTCATCACCAATGCAGTTGCCATGCAGTTGTGATGAATTACCGTTCAGATGGCCTGTGGTTGCCATGTCGCATCAAATGCAGTTGCCATGTTGTGTCAACTCCACTTGCCATGTGATTACCGTATAGAAAAAATGCAGAATGGTAACAAACAAAATGCATGTGACATGGTGTGGCAAAACCAGTTGCCATATGTAATGAACTATAGTTGCCACGTGTCAGCAAATACAGTTGCCATGGTGAATCAACTTCAGTTGCCATGGTGAATCAACTTCAGTTGCCATGTGTTTACCCAAATGTGAAAATGCAGCATGGCAACAACCAAAAAAAAATGTACACTATGGTGCATCAAAAATCAACTTGCCATCTCATCACACTGCAGTTTGCCACCGCAGGTGAGAACATCACCGAATGGGATATGATTGGGACAAAATTCAAACTACAAAATATGTGCACACGAAAATCGTAAGGACATGACAAGTGTACCTTGCACAATTGGCTCTGCGAACTTGACAGCCTTCCGGCCCTCGACCATTGGCTGCGCCATCATTGCCGCCGTGCCTCCTGGAAAAGCAAAGGCAAGCGGCATAGATCATGCACCACCGCTTGGTCTTGACTTACGCCAAGGTGAAGCTCGGTGGGGTAAATGCCATTGGGTGCCTCTCATTCCTCTTGGCGGACCACGAACGATTTGCGGGCGTAATCCAATGGTGAAAGATCAACAAACATATCTGAATCCGCCGCTCTGAATGTTCGGGCTTGTTTGTAGGGCGTGGCGTCTTGTCGCCGTATCGCCAGCAGCTTTCATGGCGATCTTCTTGTTTGGGGTAGGGGACACCAACATTGACCGCAGCCCGAAGTGCGCAGATTTATGTTGGGGATTTCCACCGCAGTAAAGGCGCGATCTGCTCCGGCCGCTCACTGCGCCACTCATGCCGCCTTGACAATCGCCTCGGTTTTGCTCGGTCTTGCGGGTTCTCCATCACATTGCTTTTTGCGCGGTTGGCGGAAGCAGTGTGGATGCGTGAACATACCAGCACTCATCTCTCCCGCTACTAGGTACAGGTGGTACATTGGTACGATGTTGCTTGCTTACGGGGCTGCGACGCCTAGGTGGAAGACCAAAGACGCGCCACCGTGAACCTTAGCAAGATGTCGCACCGGCTGTGGGCTGGAGTTGTTGTGGCAGGAATCTCTCCTGAAGATGGCATATCCTAATGAAATGCCGCCTCAGCGGCTTCTGTCGTGGACACAGGTGCGCCATCACGCACGCCCTTGGAGTCAGTATCTGAAGTGCGGGAATCTTCCTTGCCTATGTTCGTCTCGGGAGCGTCCACTTCAACACTTGCTGATGGGGTGGCGTGGCTCACTGCGGCTTCCTTCATTGCCAAAAGAGTTGGCAATATTTCAGCTGTCCTGGCAGATATGGACTCATCACTCCCCGATGTACGGATGCCTGTTGTTGTAGCCTCGGCATCCGCAACGGGCGGAGATGATCGCCACCGCATCGTGGTTGGTGGAAGCCGTCATCGGTGCAAAGAAGAAGATTGTCGGCGGGTGCCTCATGTACATTTGAGTTGCCCCCAGTTGACAACTTTGAATGTAGTCGTTCAAGCGGATCATTTATCCTATGCTTGGCCCCGCGCGTAGTAGTCTTCTTAACCCTGAAAAAAGAAAAAATCACATGAGAAAAGGTTTGAAAAAAATGAGCAAAAACATGTTTTGCAAAAAATCGTGGAAACCTTAAAGTGAATGAAAAACATGTGGAAAGTTTGTAGTTGCCATGTAATGGGAACTTGAGTTGCCATGTGTCCTGGTTAGCAGATGCAATTCAGCAGTAGTTGCCGTGTTTTAGCAAAAAAATTGAAGAATGAAAAACTGATGTATGTTCTGGCAGGAATGCAATTTGAAAACTGTGTATGGGATGAGCTTTCAAAGCCGTAGGTGAAAAAATGGCAGTTGCCCATGAGGTAGAGGGTTAGATGCCAGTTGCCATGTGAAGACCAAAAAATATGAGTTGCCGTAAAACTAAAAAGAGAATTGAATGAAGAAATCATTTGGGGGGAGAGGGGTTGCCGCGTGGGTGACGGTGAAAGAATATCATGTGACAAAGCTAAACAAAAAAAGCATTGGAAAATTGAAGGAAAAAACACAAATATGAAAATGAAACCACATTGATTAACGTACTTCTTGACTGGCTTCCTCATGTCTGGCAACACAACAGGATCCCCGGTGTTGGTCGTCGTCGTACGAGGAGACAACCTGGTGGAAGGGGTGTCACCAACAATGGGTGCACCTTTGTTCAAGCGAGCAGAAGCACGGGTTGGCGTTGGCGCCTGTTTCTTCAGAATCGCCGCCCACCGGTGGTCGGCTCGCTGCAAAAATAACAGATGGAGGGAAAAGACAAGGTGGCAAATGTCAGACAACAAACCCGTTGCCGCGCTTGACAACATAAAAGTGTAAAGAAAATTGGATGAGATTGTTCCAAGAAAATAGACACAGCGGAAAACTAAAAATTGAAAGTCAAACCTCCTCCTGGCAGCTACGGGATCCGTCTTGGACTTCTTGCCATGAGAACCCTGCCCAACATCATCTGGAGCCCTCCCCCTCCTTGATGGCAACACCCCCTGGCCTCTCGCAGCCGTCTGTTCTTTCACTTTCTCCGGTGGTGGGGCATCTGTTGCATCCTTGCCCCTGTTGCCGCCTTTGCGAACTTCAGCTTGTTCATCGTCATCCGTGTCCTGATGCACATTGTCCATGTCGTCGTCATCATCCTTGCCGAGGCCGCGTCCGCTTCTACATCATCTTGTGTGTCGCGGGCTCTTGGGAAGCTGTTGTAGTCGTATCGCCACGACGCCGGTTGGCCGTGTGTACGCTTCAGAACAAATGAAGTGAATCGCCTCGCAACCGCGTGCATTGCCGGAGGCACCGAGGGACGCCCACCCTCGACCAACTTCCCGAGCAATCCGGTCATTAGGAAGCAAACTGCCCAATTAGATGCTCAACTGGTGCCCTCGCCTGTCCACGAAAACAAGAAGCATCAGCAAACAACCCCCGTATTGAAGTAACTTCCGCAACATCAAACATGTAATCCACAGCAACCCCATGGATGTGGACATTTTGATTACCTCAGAAGGGCAAGACGGAGCTGAGTGCACGTCCATCCACTTTTCAAATTTTTGAGGCCCCCCAAACACGCTGTAGTCTATAGCATGCTTGGCCATCAGCTATGAAAAACAAAAAAAGAAAATGTAAGCATGGCTTATAAACCACGGACGGTTGCGTCGTGTCAAATTTGTAAGCATGCCGTGTGAAAAAAAAAACATAAACAGGAACTAACCTGTAGTTTTCCATACGTGCCATCAGTTGCCCTGTCTGCGGCAAGCACAGCCTTAGCAAGTCTTGATGGTCCACGCAGAAACAGCAAACTTGTGCGTAGGCGGCGGGCCTCCTACCCCAGTGAAATCCACGGTGGACAGATCAAGACAGTCGACATACATAAGCTGATTTGAAAACAATTTTTGCAAAGAAAAAGAAAATATCAGTTGCCATCATCGGTAAATTGTAGTTTGGAAAACAATAAAGAGCAGGATCAATGTATAAGCCAACGATAAAATGTATGTGGTAGTTGCCATCAAAGTGTGATGGAAGTTGCCATCCTACTGTGAGGGCAGTTGCCACATTGTCAGAATGACAATTGCCACGTTGTCAGTATGGCAGTTGCCACATTGTCGCTATGGCAGTTGCCATCTTGTTGTGACCAGATTGTCATGCATGAACGAAAGTGCGTCATAAACAAAGAGTTCACATAGACACCTGGTAAAAATAAATACCATTAAATGCAGGCGACAACCCTTCTGGTACATCTTGTTTTTGAAAGCATCGTGGAGAAAGTCGGCAATGAATTTACACCAGTTCATATTCTTCACGTTTTTCAGATTCGCCTGCACGACACGAAATTTTCAGGGCAAAAAAGGTTTGCCACGTCAGAAATCAAACGGAAATAAGCGCAACGAAAACACTGGCAGAGTAAGCATGGATCATTCACGGGATGGGGAAACATTTGTTGCTTAGGCGAAGAGAAGTGGTCGGCGCGAAAACAGCTGATATGAGATACATGAGCAGCTTCATCTTGAAAACTTCTCCGTGCGTCGTCATGGCCTGCAGAGAATCTGCCAGTACAGACGTGTTCGGCATTGCCTCCAACCCAGGAAACAAACGGCGAACAGCTCTTCCTCAATCTCATTATTAACCTCATACGGGACTTTGATATGTCCCCGAGGCACACCCAAAGTGCAGAACACGGATTCCTCATTCAATGGGAGTCTTCCCCGTCCCGGGATCACGAATTCCCTGGAGGCGGGATCGTATATCTCACCAAGCCAGTCGCATACCGGGTTGACAAGGTTCGTGCACCGGACATCCATCAAAACCTGCATACCCATCTCAGCAGCAACTCCCTTTTGATCATCACTGAATTTGTCAATCAGCACGGTTAGACGTTCCTGGGAGGCTCTGTTGCGAATATGATGAGGACATCAATACCATTGTTACACCCACAGCCCCTGCTGCTATACATACTGGACCAATTACTAGAGCTCACAAGACGCCAACTAAATTACGTGTACTTTCGTTTCTTGGTAATGATTCTAATGTTCATGAGAATATGACGCTGCCTAAATTGGATACATTTGTTTTGCTTACAAATGTAGGGCCTAGCTTGGAGAAGGATGAACATTGGAGCAAGAACCAGCATGGAGATGATGGCATGCGCAAGGGGACAAGAATGGAGTTACAAGTGATGATTTCGAGGACTTTGAAGCCACCATAATGAGTGCATGAAGCCTTGGACGAAATATACAAGATGCCACTTCATAATATTCGTCCATAGGCTATTCTAGGTGCTGCGTCACCTTATTATTGGGCCAGCCCATGTAATTTCGAAATACATTAGTATAGGCTATTTTTAGAGTCCGTATGTGTGGGGAAACAAGAGATAGGGTTAGTTTGGACCCCTCCACCAAGGGCCACGAAATTCACCCGTCTTCCTCCATATATACAGCCCTTAGGGCACCGTTTAGACTTGGGTTTTGTTTAGATCAAAAGTTCGCCATAGCTGCAACTTCGCGTGCATTTCGTTTGTGTTCAACGACTGGACAAAGGCGTCCACGAACCCCACCTTGATCAATAAAGCTTTCATCTTATATTCGCAATATCCAGATTGCAATCTCGGTTTCTTGCTTGTTCTTCGTTTGCTCGCAGGAAATAGACCCTCGTGGTCGTTGATCGTGCTCGGCGTGGTCAATAACCTCTCGGAGTTGGTTTAGCGATTGCTAAGGCGCGACGTCCTCGCACGTTCAGTAGTCGGATCGTCAAAGTCGACTTCCACCAAAGCGAAATCCACCATCTCATCGAAAGACGGACACCTCGCCTCTATCAAGTGGTATCGATTTCCGTGTTGCTCGGTGAGATTTTACGCTTTTCGTAGTTTAGATCGAGTCTGTTCTTCATACCTACAGTCCACGAAAAAGCCAAAAAAATTAGGGTTAGGTCATCATATCCGAACCAATCGAGCCTTTGCATAATCTTTTACGTATTTGCGTTGTTGAATTTGCGGTTGCATCGTCGTGTCTAGTTGCTGGTCTTAGAGTCTAGTCTTTTAGAGTTTGAGTTACGGTCATAAGTTGTCACGCCGCCGCACCATCATCATCGCCCGCCATCTACCACCACCGCTTATCCGCCACCGCTTCAATCCGTATCCATATACCACCACCACGACATATACCACCACCATATATCCACCACCAATCCGAAGTTCCTTGCATATTAGATTTGTTTTGGGATCCATCTAATTTCGATTCGTGTTTCCTTGTCCGAGTAGGTTTGATTCCAGCAATCTTTTGCCGTCGTAGAAGAGGTTGGTTTCAAAAAAAAAAAAAAAAAGAGTCAGGAAACCACCCTCGTTTAGGCCCAAAATTTTCCAAAACGCACGGGATAAAAATTTTCGGCTATCCTATTTTAGGTGTTTCTAAGCGTATTGAGCGATCGCCGTTATAGAAAGTTTTTTGACCCGTTTCAGCTTTTGGGTCAGGCGGCAAAAAAAAAAAAAAATTTGGTCGAAAAAATTTCGTGCCCATCTGTCGATTTGACACAGGAAGAGTTTTGAGACACTCGCCATTATAGTGATTTTTCAAAAAAAAAAAAAAAAAAGCAGCGTAAAAAAAAACAAAAAAAAAAAAGAAAAAAAAAAATTCAGAGTGTGCTTTTCCTTTGATTACGTGCAGCGCCGTGATTTTGTTAGTGTTCTAGGCTCGCGTCTCTAGCACGGTCTAGCCTAGGACCAAAGACAAGATCTGCGTCGTTGAGCGTTTATTCAACTTTGCATCTCTGAATTGATTATTGCTGACCTTTTTGCTACCATATTATAAGCTTTCCCAGCTCCACATACATCTACGTCGTGCGTTTGACTCTCCCTGGCAATCGCTCTATCCAAGCTTTTGAGAGTTTTGACTACAACGGTTGCCGATCACCGCTTCTTCTTTGGGTAAGAACGGTAAGAATTTGAGATTTGCTTGACGGATTTGTGACACCCACCACCACCTCTTGTTAGTAGTCTGAGGATCATATTCTTGTGTGTTTCTATTCTGCTAACCATGGCAGGATCACAATCCGACGAGACCGATTTGGGAGAACATGACGAACAAACAGCTACATGATAAATTTCAGCAAATGATGAGTGGACAGGTGCAAGATGTGGTAAACAGATTTGACGAGGCCATGGAGAAGATAGATGGCATTGAGAAGACGTTTGAAACAAAGCTTGATAGCAAGTTTGATGAATTGCTCGCGTTTTCCACAACCACCGCCGGCTGCACCTATCGCACCTCTGCAAGAACGACAACAACCACGCCCCTTCCGAATCAAGATGGGCGAGCTCAGCGTGTTCCTATTGAGACAGACAAAATTTGGTGCATTGCCATCTGCTGTTGGTGCTTCTTTGGCTCCTCGCCTGCTGCTGCTTTGGTACCGACGAGGATGATTATATGGGAGATTATGAGGATGAGGTTGATCAACATCGAACTACGTGCAACCACCAGCACCACAACCACCAGGTCGTCCACATGCAAATAATGGCAATGCTAGGGCTCCCCTCAGTGCGAGATCATGACCATCTCCCTAAACTGAAATTGAATATTCAACCATTTGAGGGTAGATATGTTCGATATATATCTTACTTGGGAGTTAGAAACCGAACAACGATTTACATGTTTACAATATCCCGAGGAGAGACGTGTTCTCGCTGCTGTTTGTGCTTTCACTAGCTTTGCATGTGTTTGGTGGTCGAACATTGTAGATTATATCCTGTTCCAGCTACTTGGGCTGCTTTGAAAACTGCTATGCGTACTCGTTGGGTTCCACCATATTATCAACGTGAATTACTTCAAAAATTGCAGCGTTTAAGACAAGGAAAAAATTCGTGAGAAGAATATTATCGGGAATTACAAACCGGCTTGATTAGATGTGGTATTGTTGAGGAGAATGAAGCTATGCTTGCACGTTTTCGGGTGGATTAAATAGAGATTCAGACCATTCTAGACTATAAGGATTATAATAATATCACTCGTTTATTCCATCTTGCTTGTAAAGCTGAACGTGAAGTGCGAGGATCGTGGGCATTGGCGCGCACTAACTTTTCTCGCAGTCGACCTTCATCATGGACACCACGTGCATCATCTACTTCCACCGCACCATCACCTCCTTTAGGTGCCACCTCCAACCGTGATACAAGAAAGCAGCACAACCACCACTATCGCCAAGAGCACACTGCTGGGCTGCACAGAGCTCTTCTTCCATGGCGTCAACAGGCACACAAGTGATATTATTTGTCGTCGTTGTAAGGGAAGAGGACATTTTATGAAGAATGCAAATCTCAGCGTGTGATGATTGCTCACGAGGATGGTGGGTATGAGTCCGCTAGTGACTACGATGAGGAGACTTTGGCTCTTATTACACATGAGGAACACGGTGGAGATGATTCGATCATGAGACACAATACATGGCTGTCAAGAAGATCTTGTGGTATGAATGTTTAGTTGCTCAACGTGTTTTGAGTGTGCAGGTTACACAAGTGAGCAAAATCAGAGGCATAATTTGTTCCATACAAAGGGAGTTGTGAAGGAACGTTCTATTCAAGCGCCATCATAGATGGAGGGAGCTGCAACAACTTGGCTAGCATGGAGATGGTGGAGAAGCTATCTCTCACCACAAGACCACATCCACATCCTTACTACATCCAATGGTTCAACAACAGCGGCAAGGTGAAGGTAACACGTCTTTGTTAGTGTGCATTTTAGTATCTCTACATATGCTGATTATGTTGATTGTGATGTGGTACCTATGCAAGCATGTTCCTTGTTACTTGGTAGACCATGGCAATTTGATAAAAATTCTGTACACCATGGTAGAAACAATCAATATACTCTTGTTCATAAGGATAAAAATATTACTTTGCTTCCTATGACTTCGAGTCCATTTTGAAAGATGATATTAATAGAGCTAATAAAGCAAAACAGGAGAAAATAAGAGTGAAAATCAGATTGTGGCAAAAGAATTTGAGCAACACATGAAGACTAATAATAAACCATCTCTGTTGCTTCGAAATTAAATTGAAAAGTGCATGTTTACTTGCCACCAAATCTGATATTGATGAGCTAGATTTTGGCAAATCTATTTGCTATGCTTTTGTGTGCAAAGAGGCATTATTTTCATTCGAGGACGTGCCTTCCTTTGCCCCCTGCTGTCACTAACATTTTGCGGGGAGTTCGGCGTCTTTCCACAAGACGTGCCACCGGATTACCACCTATTCGAGGGATTGAGCATCAAATTGACTTAATTCGGTGCATCATTACCCAACCGTGCACCATAGCGTACCAATCCAAAGGAGACGAAGGAGAAAATGCGTCAAGTATAGGAGCTGCTCGACAAAGGTTATATACGCGAATCTCTTAGTCATTGTGTTGTTCCTATTATTCTAGTGCCGAAAAAGGATGGTATGTCACGTATGTGTGTTGATTGTAGAGGCATCAATAATATTACTATTCGTTATCGTCACCCTATTCCTAGGCTAGATGATATGCTTGATGAATTGAGTGGCTCTACAATATTCTCCAAAGTTGATTTGCGTAGTGGATACCATCAAATTCGTATGAAATTGGGAGATGAATGGAAAACAGCATTTAAAACTAAGTTTGGATTATATGAGTGGTTAGTCATGCCTTTTGGGTTAACTAATGCACCTAGTACTTTCATGAGATTAATGAACGAAGTTTTACGTGCTTTCATTGGACGATTTGTGGTAGTTTATTTTGATGATATACTGATTTATAGCAAATCTTTGGAAGAACATTTGGAACATTTACGTGCTGTTTTTAATGCTCTACGTGATGCACGTTTGTTTGGTAACCTTGGGAAGTGCACCTTTTGCACCGACCGAGTATCTTTTCTTGGCTATGTTGTTACTCCACAGGGAATTGAAGTTGATAAAGCCAAGATTGAAGCTATTGAGAGTTGGCCGCAGCCCAAAACGGTCACACAAGTGAGGAGTTTCCTTGGCCTCGCTGGTTTCTATAGGCGTTTTGAGAGATTTCAGCACCATTGCTGCACCTCTCAATGAGCTTACAAAGAAGGATGTGCCTTTTGTTTGGGGTACCATACGGGAAGAAGCCTTCACGGTGTTGAAAGATAAGTTGACACATGCTCCTTTACTCCAACTTCCCGATTTTACTAAGACTTTTGAGCTTGAATGTGATGCTAGTGGAATTGGATTAGGAGGTGTGTTATTACAAGATGGCAAACCTGTTGCGTACTTTTACGAAAAATTGAGTGGGCCTAGTCTGAATTATTCTACTTATGATAAAGAATTATATGCTCTTGTTCGGACTTTAGAAACATGGCAACATTATTTATGGCCCAAAGAATTTGTTATACATTCGATCATGAATCTTTGAAACATATTAAAAGTCAAGCTAAACTGAATCGTAGACATGCTAAATGGGTTGAATTCATTGAGACTTTCCCTTATGTCATTAAACACAAGAAGGGTAAAGAAAATGTTATTCTTGATGCATTGTCTCGTCGCTATACTATGCTTTCACAACTTGACTTCAAAATATTTGGTTTGGAGACCATCAAAGATCAATATGTGCATGATGCTGATTTTAAAGATGTATTGCAGAATTGTAAAGAAGGAAGAACATGGAACAAGTTTGTCGTTAATGATGGGTTTGTGTTCCGTGCTAACAAGCTATGCATTCCAGCTAGCTCCGTTCGTCTTTTGTTGTTGCAGGAGGCGCATGGAGGAGGACTAATGGGACACTTTGGCGTGAAGAAGACGGAGGACGACTTGCTACACATTTCTTTTGGCCAAAGATGAGACGGGATGTTGAGCGCTTTATTGCTCATTGCACTACATGTCAAAAAGCTAAGTCACGACTCAATCCTCATGGTTTATATATGCCTTTGCCTGTACCTAGTGTTCCTTGGGAGGATATATCGATGGACTTTGTTTTAGGTTTACCTAGAACAAAGAAGGGAGGATAGCATATTTGTTGTCGTGGATAGATTCTCGAAAATGGCACACTTTATACCATGTCATAAAAGCGATGATCTTTGTCAATGTTGCTGATTTGTTCTTTCGTGAAATTATTCGCTTGCATGGTGTGCCAAATACTATTGTTTCAGATCGTGATACTAAATTTCTTAGCCACTTTTGGAGATGTTTATGGGCTAAGTTGGGGACTAAACTGCTTTTAGTACTACTTGTCACCCCAAACCGATGGACAAACTGAAGTAGTCAATAGAACATTGTCTACTATGCTTAGGGCTGTTCTAAAGAAAAATAAGAAAATGTGGGAGGAATGCTTGCCTCATATTGAATTTGCTTATAATCGTTCGTTGCATTCTACTACTAAGATGTGCCCTTTTGAAGTTGTGTATGGTTTCCTACCTCGTGCACCTATTGATTTGTTGCCTCTTCCATCTTCGGAGAAGGTTAATTTTGATGCTAAAGAACGTGCTGAATTGATTTTAAAAATGCATGAGTTAACTAAGGAAAACATTGAGCGTATGAATGCTAAATATAAACTTGCTGGAGATAAGGGTAGAAAACATGTTGTGTTTGCACGGAGATCTTGTTTGGTTACATTTGCGTAAGGATAGATTTCTGATTTGCATAAATCAAAGCTAATGCCACGTGCTGCTGGTCCCTTTAAGGTGTTGGAGAAAGTAAATGATAATGCATATAAACTTGAGCTGCTGCAGATTTTGGGGTTAGTCCACTTTTAACATTGCAGATTTGAAGCCATATTTGGGTGAGGAAGATGAACTTCCGTCGAGGACGACTTCATTTCAAGAAGGGAGGATGATGAGGACATCAATACCATTGTTACACCCACAGCCCCCGCTGCTATACATCTTGGACCAATTACTAGAGCTCACAAGACGCCAACTAAATTACCGGTACTTTCGTTTCTTGGTAATGATTCTAATGTTCATGAGAATATGACGCTGCCTAAATTGGATACATTTGTTTTGCTTACAAATGTAGGGCCTAGCTTGGAGAAGGATGAACATTGGAGCAAGAACCAGCATGGAGATGATGGCATGCATAAGGGGACAAGAATGGAGTTACAAGTGATGATTTCAGGACTTTGAAGCCACCATAATGAGTGCATGAAGCCTTGGACGAAATATACAAGATGCCACTTCATAATATTCGTCCATAGGCTATTCTAGGTGCTCGTCACCTTATTATTGGGCCAGGCCCATGTAATTTCGAAATACATTAGTATAGGCTATTTTTAGAGTCCGTATGTGTGGGGAAACAAGAGATAGGGTTAGTTTGGACCCTCCACCAAGGGCCACGAAATTCACCCGTCTTCCTCCATATATACAGCCCTTAGGGCACCGTTTAGACTTAGGTTTTGTTTAGATCAAAAGTTCGCCATAGCTGCAACTTCGCGCGTGCCGTTTGTGTTCAACGACTGGACAAAGGCGCCACAGAACCCCACCTTGATCAATAAAGCTTTCATCTTATATTCGCAATATCCAGATTGCAATCTCAGTTTCTTGCTTGTTCTTCGTTTGCTCGCAGGAAATAGACCCTCGTGGTCAGGTTGATCGTGCTCGGCGTGGTCAATAACCTCTCGGAGTTGGTTTAGCGATTGCTAAGGCGCGACGTCCTCGCACGTTCGTAGTCGGATCGTCAAAGTCGACTTCCACCAAAGCGAAATCCACCATCTCATCGAAAGACGGGACACCTCTGCCTCTATCAGAATACGTTTCTTCTTCTGCAAAAAAACAAACACAAAAGTTTTGAGCTGTTGCCATGTTTTTGCAATGCTACGAAAATTTAGTTCATAAATGGACGACTATATAAAAGATATAGGTGCAGCAAATAACATAAATCAGGAAGGGGGGTGTAGACAGTTACCTCATCGCCCTCTTTTCTCCGACCAGTTGCCCGGTTACGTTGAGGTGGATCCATGAAATCGTCGTCATCACTTTGATGATCGCCGCGAGCCATTCTGCTGATGTAGGAACAGACCAAATTGTTAATGGCGAAAATGTAAAGTGCAATGGGTAAGCAGTTGCCACCCAACAGAAAAAAATGTTAACTATTTGAATGCAAATCTGGTTGCCATACTATGCAGCCAATTTGCCACATTGCCATATCTGTGTTGTGGCAACAGACATTGTGTTCACGAAACTGTATTGTAACATGATTATACAAAAATCCAAGTGGCAAACACACCCACTCAATGTGCACATTATTTCCGTCCAGTGCTACCGATTGTGGCAACTATCAAAAGTATGGAAACTGTCGCAAAATAATTTAGAAAAAAAAATAAGTCTCGGAAATGAAAAAAGAATGTTTGAGGTTACTATTATGTAAATTCAGCAAAAAAACAGTTTGCCTCGTTTAAAAAAGAGTGTATGTGGCAACTATCTCATTCATTCAGAAAATTTTAGTTGCCCCCTACTTGTGTGTGAGCTTGAACACATTCGTGGCAACTATGACAGTCAGTTTCAGAAAATATGTTGCCGCAGAAGAGAACACATTTGTGGCAACTGCCACATTTGTTCTTGTACTTTAGTTGCCACACACCTGATCACGTTCGGTCATATTGCCATAGTTGCCACATTCAGAAAGCATATTTCTCTCTGGTTACTTATCGTACAAGTTCATCAGAATTAAAATTTGCCATACGGGAAGAGCACGTGTGTGGCAACTGCCACATGAGTTCAATGAAATTAGTTGCCACCTCGGTTTGGGGTGGCAACTATTACAGTCATTTTCGGAAATCTGTTGCCCACATGAGAGAACACGTTTGTGGCAACTACCACGTTTATTCAGGTAGTTTAGTTGCCGCACATTTGTCCACGTTCAAAAAATCGTACTACCAATTTCGCCACAGTCTGCATTTTCAGCCCCCCAAACTAGACTAGATCTAGGTTTCAACGGCAACTGCTTCAACCTCAAAATCACCCATACAATTCACGCGCGAAATGGCTGCAACCACAAATTTCGAACCAACCCCGCACCAAATCAACCCGGCGGAGACTCTCAAAATCCAAATGCAAGACTAATGCGTTGCCTTCGAGCAGGCATAGCCTCACCGACGATGCCGCCGCAGCGGCGGCGACGAAACTGCCCACTCCTCCGAAGCAACGGAAGGCGCACAACTATGACGCACCGCCGCATCGGCGGGAACGCCGGCGCACCGCCGAATCGCCGGAATTTCTAGGAATGGATCTAGAAATCGAACAGGGAGGAAAGAGGGGAACAAAATCAGGGAGGGTTCGCGATAGATGAAGCGAGCATTACCTTCGAGCCGAACGCGTTCCGGCGACGCCGCTCCGCTCCCGACGAGCGCCACCAACGCCCGAGAACACCGTCGACTGTCCGGCCTCCGCCGTCGCCTTCTCGCCTCGCCTTCTCCTCCAGTGGACTGCAATGCGAGTGGGTTGTGCCAGTAAATGCGACGCGAGGGAGAGTGAATGGAACCGTGAGGGAAACGGTGGAGGGGTGTGCGACGTCTTTTACGTCAACTGCGGTCGGAACGTGGCGTGCGGGCGCATGGCAGTTCCACCGCACGCCTCTCAGTGGCAACCGCTGACCCCCGGATGGCAACTACCGTGCGGGCGAACCCACTCGCACACCGCACACAAGAATCGTCCTACGTGGCGCCGAAAACCAACCCTTTTGCTCCAATATTCGTGCAAAACGAAACCAACGGCGATGCTTGCGTGTGGACGGAGTGGTGAACGCCCACACGTGTGGGCGTTAACATTTCCGATCAGGAATTGTGCGGGACCTGTATAAGAAAATTAGTTGTGATTCCTTCAATAAACTCACCGAAATGATTAGTCCTTTCAAAAAAAAAAAATTGGCCATTGGTCCTCTCAAATAGTTTTGTCATAAATCATCAAAATCAATTCGGGTACAGTTCATCATATCCGCCACCACCTGTTCACGATGGACATTACTTGATCATATAGTCTTTGCTAAACCAAAACATGCCATTGTGTACATTGGGATTGATTGCGCCACAATCATTATTTTTTTTCGAGGGTACACCAAAGGCATACCTTAGCTTTATAGAAGGAAAAAAAAATATATACAAGAGATTACACATGTGCTAGTTAGAGGTCACAAGTCGACCCTAACCAACCTCCACGCCACTCCCTAACGCTACTCGACTACTCTATATTTATACGTCCTCCAAACGCTCCTGCTCTAGCCCAAGTCCTGAGATCATCGAAGATCAGGTCCATCGTATCCCATTCGTTCTTGATCAATCCGGTGCCAAAAACCTTCGCGTTCCTTTGCTTCCATAATGTCCAACATATTAGCATCACGAAAGTGTCAAAGCCTTTCCGGGATTGCTTCTGTATTCGCTTTCTACCTTCTGACCACCACTGCACCAGTCTCGAGTTGTTGGATGGGCATAAGTCAGCCGTCAGACCCATCCTGGTGATGCAACGGAACCACACTTGCCGCGAGAAGACGCATTGCAGCAAAATATGATCAACCGTGTCCTCCTCCTGATCACACATGTAGCATTGTGAGGTTTGGTCCTGCAACCCATGCCTGGCTCTCCTGTCTGATGTCCATAGACGATATTGCACCGCGAGCCACATGAAAATCTTGCACGCAAGGGGTGCCCGACACTTCCATATTGCTCCGAAGGAATGGAATCTAGTTCCTCCCTCACACAACATCTTGTACGCCGAGGATGCAGTGTCGTCTATATTGCGCCACAATCATTATTACAAGTTGCTCTTTGTCACACTAGTTTTCTTAAAAAATGAATACCGGTGCAAACTCTTAAAATTTTGTAAAAGCATTTTTTGAAAATTACATATGATTCATACACTTGAAACCTGCTTCGTGCTGTCGTGCACATATGATTTATAACAAACATAAATCAACCGGTTAAACATACTGGGTTGTGAGAGAAAAACGGATTTATAGTACAAACTTGCTTTTAATCATAATAAGTTGCTTCGCAATAATTTTCATTGCAACACGTACATTTGGATCTGGCTTTGAACATCTTGTGATGAGGATCACAATGGTGGAAACGATTGTAGTTTTCGACACAAGTCTTAAACACATTGCACAACTTTTACTTTTTGGGTTCCCGCAAAAAAAAAAACTTTTACTTTTTGGGATAACTTCTGCATAACTTTATGTAATCTAAATTGGATGTGTGCATGCGTTCCTGTTCGTTGCATTTGTACATGTCCGATTGATGTTTCTAGAGTGCCATGCAATGTGTGAGAGGAGACAGTCCGATGTGCTCGAGTGAAATACAAAAAACCATACACATCCATTTGAATTTGCCACCACTTTACCTACGGCAGCAAAAATCTACCGTAGTGGTAGATTTGAACTATTCAGGAGCTTCCCTGCTCAACCACACGAACCAGTAATTGCTCGTCATGTCGGATGCCAACCATACTCATTTCGGAACACAACAAATTCCTTTTCCCCCCAAACCTACAGGAATTGAACTGCTTTCAAATGTAAGCCTTTCAAATTTCATGTGGATTTGTTCCCAAAAGAAAGCAGCATGCACATTACAGTTACAGCTCTGCACTCTGTTGACATACACACCGTAGCAACGCTTCACTATAGGACTAGGTCTCGCCTCTTCTTCGGGTTGGATGGCTCCGCACCGCCCGTTCCTTTCCTCATCATCGCCACGAACTCTGAATAGTCTATCCTCCCATCCTGCATACGTCGTCAAGAAAACAGTTTCAGTTCCTTTCGATGCATTTTTTACCATCTACTCCCTCCGTTCCTAAATATTTGTCTTTCTAGAGATTTCAACAAGTGACTACATACGGAGCAAAATGAGTGAATCTACACTTTAAAATATGTCTATATGCATTCGTATGTGGTAACCATTTGAAATCTCTAAAAAGACAAATATTTAGGAACGGAGGGAGTACTACTATTGTTTTGAATGCATTTTTCTTTCTTACGTTGTCGGAATCAGCTTCAGCAATGACATCCTTGAATTCCTCGGCGTCGAACAACTTCTGCTCTTGTAAGGCTTGCTCCAGCTCTTCTTTTGTGATGTACCTGCAAGAGGTATATGAGCCTCCAAAAATCCTGAATCCAGGAGCCTGAGATGTACCATCTTTGTTTCTTTTCTTTTTCCAGAAAATACTACGTACCTCTGTTTCTAATCTAAATATAAAATGTTTCGTCAGTTTAAATTGAACAGCCAAAACGTTTTGCATTTTGGAACATAGGTTGTGTTAATTATCAGTTTCTTTTATTTGCGGGCTAGTTATCAGTCTGTTGGTGCTTAACTTACCCACTGTTGTCCTTGTCGAAGTATTGGAACGCGGTGTAGAGGTGCTCTTCCCTGTCCATTCTGTTCATGTGCACCGTCGCGGTGACGAACTCCTCGTAGTCGATCAATCCATTGCCGTCGGCATCGGCCTGGAAATCGAAGCAGAAAATCATTTCTGTTCATGTCAAATACTACGTATATGTAACACCACGTCGTTGATTAATCGTGTCATCTGAATTAAGACTCACTGCTTCCATCAGTTGCTGAATTTCATTGTCCGAAAACTTGTTGCCCTGCTTGGCCAGCCCGTTCTTGAGCTCTTCGAGGGTGATGGTGCCGCTGTTGTCCTTGTCGATGCTCTTGAACATCTCCTTGAGCCCCTTGATCTCCTCCTCTGACAGGCACCCGGCAATGACCTACACAAAGTATCAAAGATTAGTTAGTTAATTACCTGAAGAAGCGTTGTTAATGTCAGTCCATGTGCCTACTCTCAGTGCGGCTTTCTTGAACTGGTTCATGGCCACGAACTGCTTCATCCTGTCTAGAACGACGTTGTCGAGCGGCGTGTCGGGGGCGTCTCCGTCTTCCTTGATCCATGGGTGGTCTGAAAAAGCTCAAGTTATTTTTCAGGGCATCGATTGTCTTTGTCATGTACATACATGAAGCGTGCACGAAGCTAGCATCTGACAGGAGGAAAAAAGAACATGCACAAGTGGCTTACTGAGGACTTGGATGGCCGTAAGCCTATCCTTGGGGTTGATTTGGAGCATCTTCCTGACAAGATCCTTGGCCCCGGGGGAGATGTTGGGCCACGGATCGCTGACGAAGTCGACTTCACCGCGCAGAATGGCGGTGAAGATGGCGTTCTCAGTCTCCGCCCAGAAGGGTGGCACGCCGGAGAGGAAGATGTAGAGCATGACGCCCATGCTCCAGACGTCAGCCTCGTGCCCGTACTTGCGCTTGAGCACCTCCGGGGCGATGTAGTAGGCGCTGCCGACGATGTCCTTGAACACCTCGCCTTCCTTGAAGAAGACGGAGAGGCCGAAGTCGGTGGCCTTGATGGGCGACGACTCGTCCCTGTTGAGCATCAGGAAGTTCTCCGGCTTCAGGTCCCGGTGCATCACCCCCATGGAGTGGAAGGTGTGCACGGTCCCGACCACGGACCGGAGCAGCGAGGCGGCGGCGCGCTCCGTGTAGTGCCCCTTGGCGATGATCCGGTCGAAGAGCTCCCCGCCGGCGCACAGCTCCATCACCAGGTGCACGTTGTGCTTGTCCTCGTAGGCGCCGCGGAGGTCCACGATGTTGGGCTGGCCGGAGAGGTGGCACATGATCTCCACCTCGCGCCGGACGTCCTCCACGTCCTCCGCGCCCGACAGCTTCCGCTTCGCGATCGTCTTGCACGCCAGCTTCTCCCCCGTCTCCGTGTGGGTGCACAGGTAGGTCACGCCGAACTGGCCACGCCCGAGCTCATCGCCGATGCTGTACGTCGCGCGCACGTCCTCCATGGGCCGCCCGAGCACCTCGCCCACGGGGGCCGGCGGCTTGGCATTGGGTTCCGCCTTGGTTGCCGGGGTGGCGGGCTCGGCCTCGGCGGCGCCAGGAGCAGGAGCCGGGCCATCGTTGGTCGGTGCGTTGTCCCCGCGCGGCGTCTTTGGGGGCGCCGGCGGCTCTGCCTCGGCCGCCGCGTCGGCAGCGGCAGCCTGCCCGGCTCCGTTTGTGCAGCATTGGCCCATGGCTGCGGGGAATGCGCGCTGGCCGCTCCGAGGGAGGAGAGGCAGGCACAGACATGCATGAAGAGCACGCACGCGCACACATGCACAAACCAAAGTTCGGAGATGGGTTTCGTTATCTTTGCCACACAAAAAATGGTTTTGAGCTTGGAAGGTTGGGAGTGAATGCCGGGAAGGATGATTATTATGCTGGTGCCACAACCTGAACCTGAAGAAGCTGTCGAATTCTTCAGTTATGTGTAGCATTCCTCACAATACCGCTTTGATTGGATCCTACGGCTCACATGACTCCTCACCTGATCTCGTCGCTGAGCCGTCAGATCCCTTTAACCGTTATAGAGTGGTTATTCTTGTTATTTACTCCTTCCGTTCCAAAATATAAGATGTATAGTTTTTTCAAAAGTCAAATATATTCATGTTAGACCAAGTTTAAAAAAAGTTAAAGTAACAAATTTGTAGCATTAGATTCATCACGAAAAGTATTTTCATATTTCATTAATTTTGTGTTGTAGACGTTAATATTTTATTTTATTATCTTGATCAAACATAGACAAGTTTGACTTGCACAAAAATCAATACACCTTATATTCTAAAAGGAAACAAGTAACTTAACCGATGCAGTGGGTAATGAACCGCCTATATAAGCAGGTGGTTTAACAAGGTACTCAGCTCATTAAGGCTTGTGCTCATTACGCCTCAGCTCATTAAGCTTAACATGCAGAAAATCTGTTCGGCTCTGTTCATCTAGAACTCATTAAGCTCATGAGCACCCACAAGCGCTCGTTAATAAACTACGACATGTCACGGTCTATGGGATGTGAGTGTAGATGTGGTTTTTACGAAGGAAAATGATGACTATAGAAGAAGGTGCACTAGTTGCCTCCTATGGGCTAGGTTGGGTAGATGGGGGAGGTGCTACAAAAATGTTGCCACATAAGATAAACATATATCTTGTGTTGTACTAATGAGTTTAATGAGGTGCTTGTGACACTCGTTAGCTCGTTTGTTAAGCTCATTAAGCTTAACAAGCTGAAATGAGTGACTTGTTATGTTCATTAAGAAGCGAGCTACAAGCTTAACAAGCGCTATCGAGCACCCATTAAGCTCACGAGCTACAAGCTTTTGGTCCAGCCTTATAAGCCCGGTTGTGGCTGGTGTGGAGTACGTTGAATTGTCTATTTCCTAATGGATGGTCTCGATACCCTGTAGCTACAATAATGTAGAAAGGGTCTCCTTGGTTTGAACTTAAAACCCTACCTTGTTCCCTTTATTACCATATTTACTGTCCCAAATTCCCCTTGATCCAATCCGGGCCCTAAACAAATTCGTATTCGAGCTCAAGTTCCTTGGTGGCGTTTTCCATTGGTGATTTTTTTCGTCAGATTGATCAAATACCACCCTCTTGCAGTGGCGGTTTTGAGTGATTCTGGCAGTGCGGGCGACGGTGTTTGTGGCGCGAGTGGCGGTGGTTGTTCCAGTGTAGATCAGTTGACTGGAGTGGTTGTTCAAGAACATCTCTCGTTCGATAAAATTCCATGTCTAGCTCTGATACATGCACCATGGAGACGAGAATCGTTGGCGGCGGTAGGATCTTAACATGGGACGGGTTGTTGGCTTGTTCAGTGGTAAAATTCCTCACCTATTTTTCAGATCAAGGAGATGGGGAGGAGCAACAAGAACATCAGTGAGGCGGATTTGGAGGAAGTTCTGTCTATGAAAGAAGAGTTAATGATTTTTTAAAAGGACAACGCAACCCTACAGAAAGACGTCTCCAAATCACAAGAGGATGTTTAGTCTATTAGATCCAATTAATGTGAGATTTCTCTGCAAGTTGAAGGAGTGGAACAAGCAGTAGTATAATTGGGCAAACAACTGTCAGCTATGCATACAATGTTGCAATCGATTGTCCCACAAACAAGTGCAAACAAGTCAGAAGCCACACTGTCAAATTTCCTCTACAACAAGAACAAGTATAGAGCAAATTGCTAGAAATGAACAATTGAGAAAGCACTTGGAAAAGGATAAGGAAAGGACCAAACAAATAGAAGACCTACAGTTACATAATTTACCACCCATTCGTACCGACGACAACTCCTAGTTTTCAACAACATCATGCTTATGAAAGTACATGTGTTGTGGGCACACCTGTAGCAGATATGAAAGAATCCATACTCCAGCATTTCAATAGTTTCATCAGAATAAGGAGAGGCAATTATGGCAAGGGTATTATAGAACTCATGCACGGTTCATGAAATCCCTGACTAAGGGACAAAGATTGATTTCCCCAAGTTTGAGGGCATTGATGTAGTAGAACGGATAATGTAGTGTAATACATATTTTCAGCTGTGCAAATCAAGATGAATATATAACTCAATTGTATACTATAGGTGAAGCTTGCTTGCTTAAGGAGATCTAGGTTACTTAAGAAACACTTTACTTCGAAAGAATTTGCATTGAACAGATCAAGAGATTTCCAAAGCAAGGATCTTATGATTTGACACACAATTTCAATGCAATGAAGAAAACAATTCAATTGTTACTAAATATACTAAGTTATTTGAGGACTTAATGGATGATGTATAAGAGGACAATCCCTAGATTTGCGGGTTATGGTTTATCCGGTGCTTTGTTAATGCCTTCATGGTTGGAACTAAAAACCAAGCTACATCTTTCAGACCTACTGATGCATATTTTCTAACTAAATATGTAGAGCCATGTTTTAGAACAATTTGTGCCTTCCAATTCCTAAGAAATAATTTTTGCCTTACAACAATTTTTACCATAAGAATACTCCAAGAGAAGATCATCAACAAACATTAGCGAATGGGTATCCATCTGTGAATCCTACAACAACTCCGAAGCTAGTTTTTATCACTCCAACTCCGAATATAGTGAAGATGATGGTGTTGTCGGTATTGCTCCAAGCCCATTTGCTTATTAGATTCTCTAAATGAAGGAATTGGTGGATCTTCAAGATGCTTCATGGCTAATGGTCCTAAGGTAATACATCCCTAGTCGGTGGATTTCAATAGTGGAGCTGATTATTTACTTGATTATTATTATGATTGCAATATGAGCTAGGGCACCCTTGCTAACATGTGTGGTAAACAAGAAAAGTTGGTTGTCAATGCGAATAGTGAGAATGAATGCTTAACTAAAGAGCTAGACAATCTTAAGTTAAGACATCAAATTCATCTAGAAGATCATAAAGAACTTTTGAAAACTCATGAGAGTCTATGTTTTGAGATGCTTAACTTGAAGCAAGAGCACGAGTGGTTAAAAGCTACCAATGACGATCTTCAAAAGAGAGTACCTCTAATATTATCAAATAACTATTGTCTACTTTCACATCACAAGTGAAGCCACAACAATCATCTCACAAATGTAAAACTGTAACCACCCCATCAATTTCTAGTGCTCCTAAAGATACATCAAAATACACCACTTCTTGAAGTAGCTCTAGTGGTTCAACTAACTCTTCTCTTAGCCAAGTTACACTTGAGCAATAAAATGCATTATTGAAAGGAACTAGTGAGAAAGGTATCCACAAAAGTCTTGTCGGAAGTAAGCAATTTGATGAGATTGTGAGTAAGCAAGGATGATATCGTAGTAATCAAAGTGTTGGTTTTGATGTAAGTTCAATGCCAATGGAGTAGAATGGGAAGATGATCAATACCCCAAGACAAAGTTTGTTCCTCAAAAGGAGAAGTATGATCCACTCTCTTACAAGGGAACACAAGGGAAGAATGATCATGCTCCACAAGGATTCAAGCAAAAGGATAGGTGACCCCAATACAAAATGAGCAAGACACTGCTACATATAGTGGTCCTACTAAATACAAGGTCAAGTGGGTTACCAAATATACTTCAAGTTCCACTTCTTCAAGATCTACATCAAGTCACGAGATCCCTGTTAAGATGATGTCGATTGCAAAAAGGAAGAACTAGGAGAGTTCTTGAGGGCGACTCCAACAATGAGTTTAAAGATTACATATTTTCTTCGAATGAGTTAGTGCAACATCACTTACATATCTATCACTAATCTAAGGAGTAAAGAATACTCTTTGGGTTGGTAAGACATAGGGGCAGGGTAACCTGACGCATCTATACACATTATTTATTGTGATTTTCACTCTCTATCTATTGGATATCCTTGTTGTCCCTTGTGTTACTAACCTGTGTAGGATTGAAGTGCAACAAATGAAGAAAAGGTTGTTCCTAACTCTTGATGATAACCACAAGTCATCATCAACGTTGAGAAACCACAACAAGTTTGACTACCCAAATTCGTCTACAACAAATCCGATGTAGGTGCATCCTATTGAGAAGGGATATCATATTTGAGGGGAGCTTTACTCAAAGTATTGAGCTCATGCAACTGTAATTTTGAAAACACTGATGCTTATATCGAAAAAGGCAACCCCTTTTAGAGCTTAAACAATGACTTTGGCTCATAGGATCCAGTGTCTTTACCAGACCAAACGGTACTAGGTCAATATGTGTGACGCCCCCGATTTAATCGTACACTAATCATGCACGCAAACGTGTACGATCAAGATCAAGGACTCACGGGAAGATATCACAACACAACTCTAAAAACAAAAATAAGTCATACAAGCATCATAATACAAGCCAGGGGCCTCGAGGGCTCGAATACAAGTGCTCGATCATAGACGAGTCAGCGGAAGCAACAATATCTGAGTACAGACATAAGTTAAACAAGTTTGCCTTAAGAAGGCTAGCACAAAGCGGGATCAGATCGAAGAGGCGCGGGCCTCTGCGCAGGATCCTCCTAACTACTCACGGTCGTCGTCGTGCACACGCACGTAGTAGTAGGCACCTCGAGGAGGTAGTAGTCGTCATCGACAGTGGCGTCGCTCCGGGCTCAAACATCTGGTTGCGACAACCGTAAAGAAAGGAAAGGGGGAAAAGGGGAGAAAGCAACCGTGAGTACTCATCCAAAGTACTGCAAGCAAGAACTACACTACATATGCATGGGTATATGTGTAAGGAGGCCATATCGATGGGTGAACTGCAGAATGCGAGAATAAGAGGGGATAGCTAGTCCTATCAAAGACTACGCTCGGCAGCCTCCGTCTTCTGCAAACATGTAGAAGAGAGTAGGTGAAGTCCTCCAAGTAGAATCCCCAAGTAGCATCTCCAAGTAGCATCTCCGGTAGCATCGCATAGCATAATCCTATCCGCGATCCTCTCCTCGTCGACCTGTTAGAGAGCGATCACCGGGTTGTATCCGCACTTGGAAGGGTGTGTTTTATTAAGTATCCGGTTCTAGTTGTCATAAGGTCAAGGTACAACTCCGGTCGCCCTTTACCGAGGGACACGGCTATTCAATAGATAAACTTCCTGCAGGGTGCACCACATAACCCAACACGCTTGATCCCATTTGGCGGACACACTTTCTGGGTCATGCCCGCCACGGAAGATCAACACGCCGCAGCCCCACCTAGGCACAACAGAGAGGTCAGACGCCGGTCTAAACCTAAGCGCACAAGGGTGGGCCCATCGCCCTTAGCACACACACGCGTTGCGTCTGCCGAAAGCGTAACTAGCCCCTTAATACAAGTGCGAAGCTTACGTTCCAATCCGGTAGCGCCACTCGATCGCCGATGTCAAGAAGGCTTGGTGATACCACGACGTCGGGATACCCATAACTACTCCCGCATAGATGGTTAGTGCGTATAGACCAAATGGCGGACTCGGATCAAATACCCGGATCTCGTTAAGCGTGTTAAGTATCATGAGAACGCCGAGCAGGCCAGCCCACTGTCTCCTAGGTGGTCTCAACCTGCCTGTCGCTCCGCCAAAGTAACGATCGGGGCCGTCAGAACCCAGGCCCACCTCTACCGGGATGGAGCCACTGTCCTTTCAGCCCCTCATCGAGAATCACTTGCGGGTACTCAATGAGCTGACCCGACTTTAGTCACCATCTGTATAGTATGTATGTATGTATGTATAGTATATACTCGTGATCACCTCCCGAGTGGTCACGGCCCAATAGTATAGCAAGGCAGACTGACAAGAATGTAGGGCCAATGATGATAAACTAGCATCCTATACTAAGCATTTAGGATTGCAGGTAAGGTATCAACAGATGTAGCAACAATGTCAGGCTATGCATCAAGATAGGATCAACGAAAAGCAGTAACATGCTACACTACTCTAATGCAAGCAGTATAGAGGAGAATAGGCGATATCTGGTGATCAAGGGGGGCTTGCCTGGTTGCTCAGACAAGAAGGAGGGTCGTCGATGACGTAGTTGATCACAGCGGCATCAGCGGCGTCTCGGAGTCTACCGGAGAGAAGATGGGGGAAGAAACAGTAAATACATAGCAAGCAAGAGCATAACAGGACAACAAACAGAGCTAGACGTGTTGTAACTCGGTGCTACACCTTACTGGCGAAGGGGGATAACATCCGAGAATGTTTCCCCAGGTTTAGCATTTTCGGACAGACGAATCGGAGGGGAAAAGTTCCATGTTCGCTATGCTAGAAGTGTGTGGCGGACGAACGGAGGGTGTAACCGGATTCGTCTCGTCGTTCTGAGTAACTTTCATGTATAAAACTTTTTCATCCGAGCTACGAATTATTTTATATGTTTTTTTTGAAGATTAAAACAATATTCGAAAAACCCTGGAATTTTGCTAAGTCTGAGAATTCGACAGTTTTAAACATTACTTGGCTGTTTTCAAAACACTACAACTATTGATCTGTAACTCCTATGATTTTGTGCCTTATATCAATATGGAGCATTTTTCTGTGGTCTATAAGATAGTAGCACTTTCATCTCTGTTAGAGTCCATTTGATTGATCATTAACAACTCTAAAGTAGCTATGAAATTAAAGCTGTTTTCAGCTTTTCTATTAACAGAACATTGGAATTTGTGATTTTTGTAGGAATTAAACCATACATCAAAAGGATTTGGTCCAGTGGGATAAAATGGAGTTTGTCATGTATGCTTTCTACTCATATTATTTTTACCCATGTTAACCGCTGGTTAGACGTTGTTTAGAGGCTGTCTGAGAGGGTCGACAATGTCAAATTAGAAAAGCTAGCACTAGCTACAAGATGGCGAATATTCTTGTACCCGTGTAACATAGCAGAGCAGAGCTGCAGCGCAGCAGCACGGGCGCTGGTACGTCTTGATGCGTCGCGGTGGCGGGCGCAGAGCTCGAGCGAGCAGCAAGCGCGGCGTGAGCAGCAGAGGCTGGGCGTTGGACGCGGGCCGCACGGTCGCGGCGACTACGGGCACGATCAAGGGCAGGGCTGGTGCGTGCGGGCGTGGTGACACGCGTGTGGCGGGTCGGCGAGCGCCGTACGGGGCGGCGTTGGAGCAGTAGCAGGCGAAGTAGCACTAGACCACGGCGAGGCCGGCGCGCGCGCATAGAAGCAGCCACAGCACGCACGCACGTACGCGTACGCGGCAGCTCGGACGAGCTCAGGGACGGCGGCCTACGGCGCAAGAATGGGAGGGGAGAGGATGTGCTCACCGAGCAGGCACAAGGAGGCCCGTTGAGTGGCTTAGGAGCAGCAGAGGTGGCCGGTGTTGGCGACGGCGGCGGCGACCGAGACGGATGGAGGTTGAGGACGGGGAAGCAGCGGGTGTCCCGGTGGCTTCCGGCTCGATCTCGCCCATGTAGTCGAAGTAGGCGACGAAGACGGTGCCCCTGGCGCGGTCTTTTGCAGCGAGGAGGCCATCGGCGACGGCTACGCCGACGACGCGTCCATGGCGGAGATCAAAGAGGGGATCGAGGAGGGAGGCAAAGGGAGATGGGGCGAGCAAAACTAGGGTTGGGCGCCGGTGGCGTGGGGGTGGCTTATAGGCGCTGGGAGGTCGGGATGGCCGCCACGCATGTCCTGGCGCCATGGATGGCTGCCACACCCTCCATCATCCTCAGAGCGAGGGAAGGGATAAGTGGGAGTGGGCTGGTATTGTACTCAGGTGGGTCGGCCAGTTGGGCCGTCTGGCCCAGTTGCCCAGGGAGGCCTTTCTCTCTTTTTTTGTATTGTATTTTCATGTTGTTTTTTTGTCCTCTTTTATTTTTAGTTTTTGTAAAAATACTAAAGTGGCACCCAAAATAGATGTTACAATTTATACCACAGCCACAAACAACTTAGCACTGAAACAAAATAGTTTTGAAATTGTTTGTCATTTTAAAAGCATTTATATAATTATTAATGCTGCTATTTTATTCCTTTTAGAGTGTTTAAACATTTTATAAAGGTGTGGTTTGACCACCATAATTACCTATGCATTATTTGGCACAACTCGAACATTTTAGTTTTAATCTTTGAAAACTTTTGTTGTTTGCCTGATTTTTAAATTGAATTCAAATCGGTTTCGAACTAATGCGAGATTAGCCACAGTAATCATGGTGACGTGGCAACGTTAACGTGGGATTACTGTAGCATGATTACCCGGGCGTCACAAATCTCCTCCACTACAAGAAATCTCGTCCCGAGATTTAAGAGGGGGACTAGGGGGAAAGGTCTGGTTACGAAATCCTAACGAATCTTCTCGTCTTTGGTTGCTCTTCTCAAAGAGGTCGACCCATTACATTGATGTCTTCAGTTCTCTGCTTCGGGTCATCATGATGAAGTTGTCGTCCTTCCTTGGGGATCTTCATCGTACTTACGGAAAGGATAAGGGGTAGCTTCAAAAGGACAGACCTCTACAAGGTTGACTATCTGGTCGATAACATCGAGGAAGGTGGCGGAAGTTACTCTCGAATTGAATCTTAAGAAAATATCGAGAGCAAAGTAAGGAGGTACCATGCGAAGTTTCAAACGGATAGGCAAGCGTTCGATGCCTAATCAGAAGGTGAAAGGGGTTCAGGGCAACGAGAATAAGTATTGCGTATGATACCAAAATAGATCACTTGGGACGGTGGTCCGTGAATTACATACGAGTCCACGCGCGAGGAATAACTTTGGAAACAGGGGGTGTACAGGAGAGTCAGGTTTCGATCCTGTGGAACTGTGGGTTATGGGCCCACCATGTGGTTGAAAGTAGGAAGGGGCCGACATCTTGCACGGTCACGATAGTAAGGCGTGTCAGAGGGTAGCCTATCAGTTATGTCGGCAACAACATCGATACCAAGGGCGAGGGATGAAGAGAGCCATTTTCCTGCTCGTTGAACGAGGCGGGCCAATAGGCAAGGTTCTCGTCCATCGGTGGCTACCGGAATGTCATCAACAATAGTAACATGGTCTTACTGACAGAGCGGTACCACGAGGTGTTTACATAAGCAGGAGAATATTACTGCTTAGGTCATATAGATCACAAGAAAGGTTAAATCAAACAATGGAAAGGAAAATATGATTATCAGATTAAACAGAACAATGGAAAGGAAAATGCGTTAAAACACATATTTCGGGGTATTTCCTTCCCAAGGACAAACAGAGCATGATATCCATGATAGGATAGAAAGTAGAAAACCATTTATGTAAGGGGAGAGGAATTTCATGACATTACCCATACAACGGTGTTTGGATAATTGAGCAGGAAACATTTAGCATTGGGCTTCAAATGTTCTTGTTGAAAATCGGAGTACCACAGACATGCTTCGAGATAGTATTAACATGGTCTTCAAGCAAAGGTCAGACTTTGGATACAGGAAGGATCCATCAGGAACAACTTGTAGAATAAGTCTTACAATTTCCTCATGGAAGAATGGATAACCTTGCTAATAAGGAAACTATAACAGCATGTCATCCGGCCAGGTGTGCTGGGCATGCCATCACCTTACCAGGTCATAAAAAGATCAATGTTATAACTCTTGGAAATATGTTCCAACCATCATATCTGTCCGAGGTTCAGATCCGATTGGTGTCAGGATACCTCCGACTTAGGATGCGTGAGAAGAAAAGGTGCACCACAAATTGACGAGATGACATTGTAAGATTCTCGGGAAATGAACTATGGAAGCATGTTCCGAAACAAGCGTTCATCATTAAATCAAGGAGAGGGGAGGAGATGGCTGGTGGACTCAGCGCTAATTAATTGAGATTTCCAAAAAAATGGATTCCCACAATTATATGAACAAAGAGATAACATTTGCCAGATCAAATGATATAATAATGTATGCTCGAGGACAGCATACACATTTAAACATTGGTTGAAAGGTGCACCCGAATATGGGCTGGGTTGCACGACCAACGTCGGAATGGTGATTCAATAATCAATAGTCTAAGAATGAACGGCCGACCATTAACTTCAAAGCAAGAGGGTTGCTAGAAGGGCAGAATCCAAACAGCACCGCTCACTTGTTGGTACCCCCGTTGGAATCAACATGAGGACCCAAGAAAGAATGGTGATGGTGAGAAGTATCACAATACCAAGAATTCCTTAAGTGGTGGAGCAGTCCTCACAATATCCTTGATATTAAAAGATGGTAATACTCCAAGGTAAAGAAGAAGAAATGTTGGATAGTAGGGATCTCAAGGTATAACACAAAACGCGAACAAATTTGTGTTGAACGGAAGGCAATAAAGTGGTCGATGATAACACAAATCATCGAGGGCAAGGACGGTATTCTCTTCATGAATCCGATTGATATCCTGGAAGAGCTCATAAGGTTGATGAAGATCACGACACATTTGTCGAGAGGTTTCAAGAAGATGTAATCAATTAGCGACGACGTCAAATCAAAGGAATGATGAAGCAAAAGGTTATTGGAACCATGGGTACGACACAAACTCGAAATCAAGCTAGCTGTTCAAGGCAAAATGATATGATGAGGAAAATCAACATAAGCTTAGCTCATCATCGACAATTTGTGCTTCAGGAAGAAGGACCAGGTAGCACAGTTAAATTTAGCACGATAATGATATAGCCGATCAGGCTTGGGATGAAGTGATCGGGTAGAAACTTGTAAGCAAGGAAGATTGCTAAGAATGGTTGAATCGTAGAAAGGACACGGTTCAGTTATCGATGTATTTGAGTGACTAACCACTCAGAACCTAGGAAACATTGGAATCGGTGAGAATGTAGTACTTGATGAAGAACTCATAAGAAGTTATGGTCTTCCGTGATAACCTCGAGATACCAGGGGGTAATACTCGACGACGGATCAAAGTAGAGGTTGGACTGGGGGATTGCTCTGTAGAAGACAAGTGCTTAAACTTGCACATGAAATGGTATTTAAAGGAGAACATGGTCGGAACCATGATTGAAAAAGTCCAGATCCCAGATATAAGGTGAACTTATACCAAGGGAATAATTAATTTTAAAAGAAGCTTCAATGAGAAGATCTACATCGTGTCCATGGGTATGAACACAAAGTTCAAGGTCGACTCCCACCTCCACTGCATAACCTTTCATTTACTTCTTGCGTTTGATGAAGTTGTAGTGTTGAAATTTTATCTGGCAAAAATACCAGCAGAGTATGACTCATGAAACTTTCG
Organism: Aegilops speltoides; assembly: GCA_021437245.1. Lineage (NCBI taxonomy): Eukaryota > Viridiplantae > Streptophyta > Magnoliopsida > Poales > Poaceae > Aegilops > Aegilops speltoides. The sequence continues at coordinate 219,784,146 of CM038145.1, forward strand.
AGTTCACACATATTAAGGAAGGTATAGGTTCAACCCATCGGGGCATCGTGGAAACGTATACCACAAGCTTCAAGAATAAATATCACCAGCTCGAAAGCAAAGCAAGGTTGGCAAAAATCAACGAATAGGATTTACTAATGGCATTATGTATCAGGGAAGAATTCACAAGGCGATTAAATATGAAGGACATTGCCGAATAATAATCCAACAAAGGATCTGACGGTCGATAGCGGAGCTGATGTGAGCATCGGTACGCAACCAGTTGAAGAAAGAATGTGAAGGCATTGGATTACAACAGCAACTGGCTAATTCAAAGCTCACATGTAAAAGAATTATGATTTCCAAATCAAAGGATCAGAAGCAAAGTTCTGATTAGGGATGGATAAGTTGAATAGCCTTAGGGGTACAACCGACGGCAATTGGATTGGTTAAGAACCGGCTCATGTTTAAAATGACGTCTGAGCCGGAAGGATAATTTAAAAGGATCAAATGATGATTGCGTGCATTCGCACTCATGTTGAATCAATAGGATCAAAATGACGGTGCCTAAGGATACTAACGAATATTGCCAGACATATGGAAAGCATCCATAATGCAAGCAGACAAGTATTGCAGAGCAATAAGCTACTAAGGATTCCTGGAGGATCGAATAGTATTTCGAAGACCAATGTGAAACACATGAACAACTGGGGAATGAGCGGATACCCAATAAGGGCGAGAAATTTTCCGTAGGGGTATTCATGTGGCAAGGAACTGCAAGGCAATAGGCACAAAATATTCTCGGAACAATAAAGAGGATTTCAGGGTATCTTGTAATAACAAGATCAACTGGGAATAAAAGTAAGAATGGCAAGTGTATGTATTTATCCATAGGGATATTTCGGTGGTAGGGAATTGCAAAACCAACGGGCACAAAGTCTCAAAAGAGTATCGGTGAGTAACTTCGAAATCTTCTGGTGCAGCTGGCAATCATCTGGACTGAAGGGGTTCTCCGGGAGAAAGTGTTTTCGAGAACCTAAAGTTAGATTTTTAGAAAATCATTTAACCCGAATAGAAGAGAGATTAGAGTCCCAGAGTATAGACGAGGAGTAAAAGATCCTAATACCACCCAAATGGCGACGTGAGCCCATGGGCCGCACAACCAAGTTAGAAAAAGTTTTTCAATGACTAGACTCAACTTTGGCCAAGGAGTTGGAAAGGGGGATTCCTACAGGCAGTCGGCTCTGATACCAACTTGTGACGCCCCCGATTCAATCGTACACCAATCATGCACGCAAACGTGTATGATCAAGATCAGGGACTCACGGGAAGATATCACAACACAACTCTAAAAACAAAAATAAGTCATACAAGCATCATAATACAAGCCAGGGGCCTCGAGGGCTCGAATACAAGTGCTCGATCATAGACGAGTCAGCGGAAGCAACAATATCTGAGTATAGACATAAGTTAAACAAGTTTGCCTTAAGAAGGCTAGCACAAACCGGGATCAGATCGAAGAGGCGCAGGCCTCTGCCTGGGATCCTCCTAACTACTCCCTGGTCGCCGTCGCCTTTGCATGTAGTAGTAGGCACCTCGTGGTAGTAGTCGTCGTCGGCGGTGGCGTCGCTCCGGGCTCCGGCATCTGGTTGCGACAACCGAAAAAGAAAGGAAAGGGGAAAAGGGGAGAAAGCAACCGTGAGTACTCATCCAAAGTACTCGCAAGCAAGGAACTACACTACATATGCATGGGTATATGTGTAAGGAGGCCATATCAGTGGACTGAACTGCAGAATGCCAGAATAAGAGGGGGATAGCTAGTCCTATCGAGGACTACGCTTCTGGTAGCCTCTGTCTTGCAGCATGTAGAAGAGAGTAGACTGAAGTCCTCCAAGTAGCATCGCCAAGTAGCATCTCCAAGTAGCATCTCCAAGTAGCATCTCCAGTAGCATTGCATAGCATAATCCTACCCGGCGATCCTCTCCTCGTCGCCCTGTTAGAGAGCGATCACCGGGTTGTATCTGGCACTTGGAAGGGTGTGTTTTATTAAGTATCCGGTTCTAGTTGTCATAAGGTCAAGGTACAACTCCGGTCGTCCTTTACCGAGGGACACGGCTATTGAATAGATAAACTTCCTGCAGGGTGCACCACATAACCCAACACGCTTGATCCCATTTGGCGGACACACTTTCTGGGTCATGCCCGCCGCGGAAGATCAACACGTCGCAGCCCACCTAGGCACAACAGAGAGGTCAAGACGCCGGTCTAAACCTAAGCGCCAGGGTCTGGGCCCATCGCCCTTAGCACACTGCGTTGCGTCTGTGACGAAAGCGAACTAGCCCCTTAATACAAGTGCGGCTTACGTTCCAATCCGGGCGCGCCACTCGATCGGCCGACGTCAAGAAGGCTTCGGTGATACCACGACGTCGGGATACCCATAACTACTCCAGCGTAGATGGTTAGTGCGTATAGACCAAATGGCGGACTCGGATCAAATACCGGATCTCGTTAAGCGTGTTAAGTATCCGCGAGCGCCGAGCAGGCCGAGCCCACTGTCTCCTAGGTGGTCTCAACCTGCCTGTCGCTCCGCCACAAAGTAACGATCGGGGCCGCGGGAACCTGGCCCACCTCTACCGGGATGGAGCCACTGTCCTTTCAGCCCCTCATCGAGAATCACTTGCGGGTACTCAATGAGCTGACCCGACTTTAGTCACCATCTGTATAGTATGTATGTATGTATAGTATATACCCGTGATCACCTCCGAGTGGTCACGGCCCAATAGTATAGCAAGGCAGACTGACAAGAATGTAGGGCCAATGATGATAAACTAGCATCCTATACTAAGCATTTAGGATTGCGGTAAGGTATCAACAGATGTAGCAACAATGTCGGGCTATGCATCGTAATAGAATAGGATCAGCAAGTAACATGCTACACTACTCTAATGCAAGCGGTATAGAGGAGAATAGGCAATATCTGGTGATCAAGGGGGGCTTGCCTGGTTGCTCGACAAGAAGGAGGGTCGTCGATGGCGTAGTTGATCACAATGGCAGTCTCGAGTGTACGGAGAGAAGATGGGGAAGAAACAGTAAATACATAGCAAGCAAGAGCATAACGGGACAACAAAGCGAGCTAGGCGTGTTGTAACTCGGTGCTACGTTCTTGGCGAAGGGGATAACATCGAGAATGTTTCCCAGGTTTAGCATTTCGAGACGCAGCGAATCGGAGGAAAAGTTCCATGTTCGCTATGCTAGGAGTGTGTGGCGGACGAACGGAGGGTGTAACCGGATTCGTCTCGTCGTTCTGAGTAACTTTCATGTATAAAACTTTTTCATCCGAGCTACGGATTATTTTATATGTTTTTTTTGTATATTAAAACAATATTCGAAAAACCCTGGAATTTTGCTAAGTCTGAGAATTCGACAGTTTTAAACATTACTTGGCTGTTTTCAAAACACTACAACTATTGATCTGTAACTCCTATGATTTTGTGCCTTATATCAATATGGAGCATTTTTCTGTGGTCTATAAGATAGTAGCACTTTCATCTCTGTTAGGGTCCATTTGATTGATCATTAACAGCTCTAAAGTAGCTATGAAATTAAAGCTGTTTTCAGCTTTTCTATTAACAGAACATTGGAATTTGTGATTTTTGTAGGAATTAAACCATACATCAAAAGGATTTGGTCGATGGGATAAAATGGAGTTTGTCATGTATGCTTTCTACTCATATTATTTTTACCCATGTTAACGCTGGTTAGACGTTGTTTAGAGGCTGTCAGAGGGTCGAGACAATGTCAAATTAGAAAAGCTAGCACTAGCTACGATGGCGAATATTCTTGTACCCGTGTAGCATAGCAGCAAAGCAGCGAGCTGCAGCGAGCAAAGACGGGCGCTGGTACGCGGCGGTGCATGCGGTGGGCAAGCGCAGGAGCTCGAGCGAGCAGCAAGCAGCGGCGTGAGCAGCAGCAGAGGCGAGGCGTTGGGCGCTGGCGGCGGCACGGTCGCGGCAACTACGGGCACGATCAAGGGCAGGGCTGGTGCGTCGCGGGCGTGGACGCGCGTGTGGCGGGTCGGCGGCGCCCGTCTGGGCGGCGTTGGAGCGAGCGGCGGTAGTAGCACTAGACCACGGCGAGGCGGCGCGCGCAAGATAGAAGCAGCCACAAGACGATGCACGACTGCGTCTGCTGCAGCTCAGACGAGCTCAGGGACGGCGGCCTACGGCGCAAGAATGGGAGGGGAGAGGATGTGCTCATCGAGCAGGCACAAGGAGGCCCGTTGAGTGGCTTAGGAGCAGCAGAGGTGGCCGGTGTTGGCGACGGCGGCAGCGACCGAGACGGATGGAGGTTGAGGACGGGGAAGCAGCGGGTGTCCCGGTGGCTTCCGGCTCGATCTCGCCCATGTAGTCGAAGTAGGCGACGAAGAAGGTGCCCCTGGCGCGGTCTTTTGCAGCGAGGAGGCCATCGGCGACGGCTACGCCGACGACGCGTCCATGGCGGATATCAAAGAGGGGGATCTGAGGAGGGAGGCAAAGGGAGATGGGGGCGAGCAAAACTAGGGTTGGGCGCCGGTGACGTGGGGGTGGCTTATAGGCGTCGGGGAGGTCGGGGATGGCCGCCACGCATGTCCCTGGCGCCATGGATGGCTGCCACACCCCTCCATCGTCCCTGTAGCGAGGGGAAGGGGATAAGTGGGAGTGGGCTGGTATTGTACTCAGGTGGGTCGGCCAGTTGGGCCGTCTGGCCCAGTTGCCCAGGGAGGCCTTTCTCTCTTTTTTTGTATTGTATTTTCCTGTTTTTTTGTTCTCTTTTATTTTTAGTTTTTGTAAAAATACTAAAGTGGCACCCAAAATAGATGTTACAATTTATACCACAGCCACAAACAACTTAGCACTGAAACAAAATAGTTTTGAAATTGTTTGTCATTTTAAAAGCATTTATATAATTATTAATGCTGCTATTTTATTCCTTTTAGAGTGTTTAAACATTTTATAAAGGTGTGGTTTGACCATCATAATTACCTATGCATTATTTGGCACAACCCGAACATTTTAGTTTTAATCTTTGAAAACTTTTGTTGTTTGCCTGATTTTTAAATTGAATTCAAATCGGTTTCGAACTAATGCAAGATTAGCCACAGTAATCGTGGTGACGTGGCAATGTTAACGTGGGATTACTGTAGCATGATTACCCGGGCATCACAATATGCTCATATATGGTTAAGTTATCGATCATTTTCTTGATAGATGCTAGATTGGTTTTGCATGTTCTAGTTTCGTCCTTCACATATCTTATAGGACCAGAAGCATGTGCTTTGCATGATTTCCATTCAAGTTGATCCATATGGAAGCTTTGATTGAGTTGGACTTTTGGCCCATTGGATGCAACAAAAATGCCTAGGAATCCTCCTTGGCTATCTATCTTAATTCTTGTTTCAATTCTAAATCTTGCTAAATCACAAGAAAAAAAATGAACAAGTCTCAGTCGGTCCCTCCGAATGAGGAGCGTTTGGAGCTTCCGACCCATATTGTGACTGTCATTAAAAACCTTTGTTGTTATTTAGAGCCACCAAATGTTGTTCACTTGGTCCTTCCAAAGTGCACAAACTGATCCAAATTTCATCCTTCATAATTGCCAAACGAATTCCACCCGGAGCCACCGAACCACTCTTTGCAGAACAAATTATATAGATCCATGATTCCGAATGTTTTTTGTTCAGAGTTTTTGAATAGTGAACATGTGTGTATATAGATTTCAACCCCAAACCGTTTTGAGGAGTCCCCCAAAGCGACTAGGAGCCTCCAACCCATCGCCGCGTACCGCATCTTCAGGCAATTTCCTTGTTTTTCTAGTGACCTGCATCGCCGGAACTCCTCGTCCCCGTCAGCAATCTGCCTCACCATCGCCACTAGCTTGCATTGGTCTAGTATCATGCCTATTGTGGAAGAGCTTGTGGTCATGCTTATGACGCTCGTTGATTGTCTTTGTTCTTGTATCATGCCATGGGGTCCCGGTAAGCACGCGGGCGTTTTTGGCGGGTCGTGAAGTCTTGGTATTGTGATACATTTGACGACACCCACATCTACATGTGCCTCTATTAGTGATGGTGCTTGTGTTTGTTGGCTGGGATGTGCCTTTTCAAGGGCACCCATTTTGTCTTCTTTCTTTTTCTTTTTGTTAACTGTATGGTTTCGGCCCGACTTCCCTCATAATTGGGATCAATTTGATTAGATTTTCGATTCAGTTTTTTCTAGAAACCGGATTACTCTCTTGGCATATGTCCACTTTGAGTAATATATATTCAGGGGGGAACTCTAGTACTCTATCCTTGTGATTCCTAAAAAGAGCTACCCTAGCAGTAGCGCGTGTTTAAAGCCTATCAAGAGTACGGGAACGCGCTACTAATAAGCGCTTCTGACTAAGGTTAGCGATGGCGTGGGCGGACCGCCATCTTGCTATATCGACTTAGTAGCAGCGCTTTCTAAAATGAGCGCTACTGGTAATTAGTAGTAGCGCTTCTCCTAGCATGCGCTACTACTATTATTCCGTATTTCTTTTTTATTTCATATTGTATTCATACACCTCTATACAAGTTTTCATACCGCGGCAATTTAGAGAATGATTTTACATCATAATGAGTTATTACATTAGTGGAGAAAGAACCGTGGACTAGTTTCAAGTGGATGGACATCCACTTGAAACTAATCCACGGTTCTTTCACCCAATGATATAATAAATATCATCATCATCATATCATTAAAAACTTATCATCATAATACATCATTGTCATATAACACCTCCTCATGATCATCGTTTTCATCAATGATACATCACATACAAGTTGGTCACTAGACATAATCACAACTACTCATCATCATCAACTCTCATAAACATATTGTACCTCATACGATCTACTACATTCTCTTAGGACCTACTATATTATCTTAGGTAAAATAGCATAAAACAAGATAGCCCCTGACTCTCCATTATGGATAATGGAGATTATCATGTCTCCAATTCTTGCCTTTCACACAATGTTGCTTCCAAGAACCTCCTTACGAATGTCCATACATTTCTTCCATTCTTTGATTATCATCTGCTCACCATTTTTAGAAATCCGATATGCACAGGTGAGATTCGTAGGACGACCTGGCTGTATGTTCAAAACATCTAGGTGACCATTCTGATACATCAAATGAGGCACACAATCCATCGGGATTTTCTGTTGAAAAACATAGTAATAACTTCATAGTTAGCAATGTAGTTGAGTTTTAGAAGTATGCAAAAGATGCATGGATGTAGTTCAGTTTTAGAAGTACTCACCATAATTTGGAGGAGTTCGATAAAAGGCATTGTAATTCTCAATGTCAGTACAATATGCGACCAGATGATTTTTCTCTTGATAAGTTAACTCAGAGCCATCGGTGTAGTTGGTTCTGTCTACCATCTTTCGCACACTCTTTGAAGAATGAAAATAAGCTATCAATGGAAATAAGCTGTCAACTATTTTGAAATAAACAATATAAATTACTTATTAACTATGTTTGAGGAACTCACATAGCGGTAGAATTGGAAGCGTATCAACAAGAACCCAAATGTCCAAATTATCTTGGTCGATGTCAGGATCACCAAGATCCATGGTGACAAACATACCCTCTTGAAAATCGTACATCTTGCAAAGTGCTCCCCAACCCGGGCAACCAAAATTGGATACACTCTTAGAATTGTATAGATTTACCTCAAAATCTATACCATGATGGGTCCTTAGGTTAATTTTCTTTGTTTCATTCCTCTCATGATCTTCAAAATCCATCCTCTCCAAGACATAGCGTCTTGCATGGCATGGGATAAGCTAGTTGAATTGTAAAATACGAAAATTACACGTTAAAGTAGTAGAAGTCGAGCTTAATTACGAAAAAACACTTAGCGTCGTAGCGTACCATTTCATAATCGAAGGCCTCCTCAAGCTTAATGTTGAAGCGCCGATCTTCGTCCAGGTGAGGCCTATCGCAAAAACCCCGGTTGTCGCCGCACCAGGAGCACTCCCCGGGACCTTCTTCATTCGACGACATTCCCTATGTTCATAATTCAAAGATTAAACTTGTACAATTAAATATATGTACTACAAAAACTAAATTAGATCATTATTGTTCATCACGGGTTGACTATGGGTCTGTCGAGTCTTTTCTTGAAAACTCTCATCTCACGTGGTATATATATTCGACCGTCGGTGATGGTAGCTCCTCCTTTCGTCCCCGAGTGCATTACACCAAATTGTCTAGCACATGGGAACGAAGGAGAAGCTACCCCCACGAGAACAGTCAGGATTCTTCGTCCTGTCATATATGGTGGATACTCTCCCTCACCGATTCCTCTCTGACATTTGCGAGCGTCGGTGATGGTCATTACTCCTCCTTCCCCTAGTGCATAACAAAGATCTAGCACCCGGAGAAGAAGGAGAAACGACCCCCACGACAACAGTCGGGATTCTTCGGCCTCGATAGTCTTAAAGTCAACCCGAAATATCGTTTAATTATCTTTCTAGAAAATCCAGGCCACTAGATAGTTCCTACATATTCTAGCACATGTCATGCCAAAATTCACGGAAAATTCTGGCATGACCTTTGCTAAAACAGGACATATCGAGCACCTGAAATTTGCCGGAACGGAAATTAATCAACACTCTGGCAAAACATAGGCCACTCGGAGGTGTAACTTGCAAACATGACCGACCACTTGGGCAACCACATATCCTATTTGAGCAACACAAGATATACATATTTTTTATCTACATCATATCTTATAGGACTAATATTGACATGGAGATTTGGCTGGTCTCACCTCGAGGTCGAAGGGGGTCGGTGACGGGGACGACGGCGGGGATGATGAAGGGGCTCCTTGATTTCTGCAAAAACAAAAACCCTATAAATTATCACTAATACATCCCGAATAGTATCATACATATAACATCACTAATACAACTAAAACCCTAGCGAACGACGGGTATCGACGACGAGGATGCGGGATAGGCAACGTCGACGTCGATCAACGTTGATGCGGGAATAATTGCTTAAACTAAAAGAATGACAACAAATGTGACATGTTCAACTAGTTCTATTAATTCAACTAGTTCTTACTAAAAATAAACTTACTATAGATAGAAATAAACTAGTTCTTTTTAAAAATAAACTAGTTCAACTAGTTATATTAATTTTCTTACTAAAAATACATTAGTTCTATTAATTCAACTAGTTCTTACTAAAACCAAACTAGTTCAACTACTTTATTAATTTACTTACTAATTATTTTAAACACTTACTAAAAACAGTACAAAACTACATTATACAATAGGAAAAAAACAGAAAAAAAAGAGCTGGAGGGAGGAGGAAGGAGAGAGGAGGAGGGGGAGGAGGCCGGTGGGATCAGAGGAGGGAGGAGGAGAGGCGAGGAGGAGGAGGGGCGGCGGAGGAGGAGGAGGAGGAGGGAGGGGGCGGGGGGTGGAGGGGGAGGGGTGGCCGGAGGAGGAGGAGGGAGGGGGCGGTCAGAGAAGAAGGAGGGAGGGGCGGTGGAAGAAGGGCGGCCGGAGGAGGAGGGGGAAGGAGGGAGTACCTCGGCGAGGAGCAGCACGGCGGCGGCGGACGACGGGTTCGGCGCGGGCGAGAGCGAGTGAGAGGGAGAGAGTGAGTGAGAGGGTACCAGTGCAGTGAACCGCTCTAGGATAAGGTAAGTAAGTAGTAGCGCGTTTCAGAGAAATGCGCTACTGCTAAGGGACGTAGCAGTAGCGCTGGTCAGGCATATGCGCTACTGCTAAATGGGGCTAGCCATCTGCGCCCAGTACAAGTATAGCAACAACGTTCTTTAGCAGAATGCGCTACATCTAAAGTAGTAGCAGTAGCGCGGTTTATTTAAACTCGCTACTACTAAGTAGCAGTAGCGCTCTGTTTTGTCCAACGCTACTACTAAGATGCTGTGTATAAGGTTTTCCCTAGTAGTGTACCTTTGAATAACATACATAAGGGGAAGAAAATCCTAACGTTCAAAATGCAGAGGAATCCTAAAATCGGATGAGCTTTTGGAGTCAGTAAAAATCCTAGAAATCGAATGAGCTTTTGTGGTCTGTAGTGATAACCCACAAGTATAGGGGATCGTAATAGTTTTCGAGGGTAGAGTATTCAACCCAAATTTATAGATTCGACACAAGGGGAGCCAAAGAATATTTGAAGGTATTAGCATCTGAGTTGTCAATTCAACCACACATGGAGATTAATTATCTGCAGCAAAGCGATTAGTAGCACAATAGTATGATAGTTTTGATGAGAGCAGCAGTAGTAACGGCAACAGTAACAATGATGGCAATGATATTGTAGCAGTAACAATAGCAATAGCAGTAGTAGTAACTTAACAAGAACAATATATGGTAAATTCGTAGGCATTGGATCGACGACTCGTTGGATGATATTCATCATGAGACAGTTATAACCTAGGGCAATACGACACTAGCTCTAGTTCATAAAGATAATGTAGGCATGTATTCCGTAAATAGTCATACGTGCTTATGTAAAGAACTTGCATGACATATTTTGTCCTACCCTCCCGTGGCTGCGGGGTCCTATTGGAAACTAAGGGATATTAAGACCTCCTTTTAATAGAAAACCAGAACAAAGCATTAGCACACGGTGAATACATGAACTCCTCAAACTACGGTCATCACCGGGATGATAACATAAACGGGTCAGATCTGAAATCATGACACCTGGGTCCATGTCACCATTAAGCATGGCAAAGTCATAGCAACATCAACCTCAGAACATAGTGGATACTAGGGACCAGGACCTAACAAAACTAACTCGATTACATGATGAATCTCATCCAACTCCTCACCGACTAGCGAGCCTACGAAGGAATTACTCACTCCCGGTGGGGAGCATCATGGAATTGGCGATGGAGATGTGTTAGTGATGACAAAGATTGAAGATCCCCCTCTCCGGAGCCCCAAACGGACTCCAAATCTACCCTCCCGAGGAAGAACAGGGCTTGGCAGTAGCTCCGCCTCGTGAAACGTGATAATTCTTTCTCCTTGATTTTTTTGCTGAAAATGTGGGATTTTATAGTGTTAGTTTGGAGGTCAGCGGGGCCACCAGGTGGGCAGCACCCACTTGGGCGCGCCTGGGGGGGGGGGGAGGGGGGCTGGCGCGCCCTGGTGGGTTGTGCCCACCCAGGTGGCCCCCTCAGGTCCATCCTGGCTCCAGAAATTCTCTTTTATTGTATAAAAAATCCTCGCAAAGTTTTGTTCCATTCCGAGAACCTTTATTTCTGCACAAAAACAACACCATGGTAGTTCTACTGAAAACAACGTTAGTCCGGGGTTAGTTTCATTCAAATCATGCAAATTAGAGTCCAAAACAAGAGGAAAAGCGTTAGGAAAAGTAGATACGTTGGAGACATATCAACTCCACAAGCTTAAACCTTTGCTTGTCCTCAAGCAATCCAGTTGATAAACTGAAAGTGAAAAAGAAAAAATTTTACGAACTCTTTTGCTCTTGTTTCATAAATAAGCTTAAACAACATCGAGATTTTCAGCAAAGATTATAACTAACCATGTCGACGATAACACTTGAAAATTATATTAACTCATATCAATGATATAAACAACTAGAGAGCAATAATAAAATATCTCAAATAGCAACACATTGTCAAAACAACCAAAATATGACAGTAGTGGTATCTCGCTAGCCCTCTCTGAGACCACAAAACACAAATGCAGAGCACCCCCAAAGTTCAAGCAGCAACTAAACATTGTAATTCATGGTAGAAAAGATCCAGTCATGATGCACCCAACATTAGCTATACACAATGCATCAGCATGACAACAATGCTCTCAGGTTCTGGCACTTATTTGAGAAGGTGATGACACAACATAAAAGTAAATGGATAGTCCCTTCGCAGAGGGGAGCAGTGATTTGCAGAGGTGCCAGAGCTTATGTTTTTAAAACAGAGGTAAATGATATTTTGATACATGCACCCTTCTTATTGACTTCACGACCATCAGTTATCAATATCTTCCATGCTAAGCACGCTAGTGGCGGTTCCCAAGCGGAATGTTAAAGGTTATGACTCCATTGGGAGTTTTTGTTTGATTATTTGTAAGCTCTTTTCTTTTTGCAGATTGGGACTGGGCATCCCTACCTTTTCTCGTGCGATGGCGAGTGAATAAACACTCGAACTGAGAATAACCCGCTTAGCATGGAAGATACCGACTACCTCCTGTCGTTCCATGAACGATCCAGGCACACAAAAGGATATTTATTTGAAGTTTTTAGAGGTGGCACATGAAAATTTACTTAGGACGGTAGGGTAATACCGCATGTAGGTAGGTATGGTGGACTCATCTGGAATAACTTGGGTTTCAGGTCTTTGGATGTACAAGCAGAGTTCCCACTTAGTACAGGCAAAGGCTAGCAAATAGGTTGAGAAGCGGCCAGCTAGAGAGCAACAACGGTCATGAACATGCATTATGCATAAGTAACATTGGATACTAGCATGAGTAGGATATGAACACCATGAACATAAATATCATAGAGGCTATGTTGGTTTTAATTCAACTATATGCATGAACATGTGCCAAGTCAAGCCACTCGAACATTCAGAGGAGGATACCATATCATCATACTACATCACAATCATTTTAACGCAATGTTGATACCCAAGATAAATCATTATTCACTCTTACCTACTTATGCATGGCATGAGAAACTATAATCTCTAATTGTGATTGCAAACATGTTTGATCATAATAGGCTGAAGCATTGATACTAGGTTAAACAAATTTACAAAAACAGAACAAGTCGAGTTCATACCCATTTCTCTCTGCCACGACCAGTTCATCTAATATCGTCATTATTGCCTTTCACTTGCACGACCGAACGATTTGAAATAATAATAGTGCAAGAGTGTCATGGACTAAGCTGGAATCTACGAACATTTTATTCAAGAGGAGAAGACAAGGTAATATGGCTCTTTGTTAGATCGGCAATAATGAAAATGAGAGCCACTCAACATTTTCATCGTGGTCTTCTCCTCGGTATGACTTGATAAAAAGAAAAAGAAATTCAGAGAAACTGATTTTTTTTGGAGTTTTGGGTTTTTATAAAGGAAGCAAACGAAAAAGGGAAAATCAAAAACGAGAAAAACTATTTACACGGGAAAGCTCCCAACAAGTAAAAGAAGATCAAGGAAATCTTTTTGGGTTTTCTTTTTAGTACTACATCAATTTAAACTAGAAAGAAAAATAAAAAAGAAGCAAGAAACATATTTTTGTATTTTCTCAAAGTTTTTCAAACACACAAGAAGAAAGTAAGAAAATAAATTAAACATGGATGATACAATGAAAAAGTGTGAACACCGAGAACTGGAGTGAAATGTGTGAACATGAATGTAATGTCAGTGGGAATACGTACTCCCCCAAGCTTAGGCTTTTGGCCTAGCTTGGTGATCACCAGTCGTAGAAGCCGTGAGGTCCGATGTTGAAGTGCTGGGGAGCAGGCACCATTGGGTCCCACTGCTGGGGCTCCGCCTGTGCTACCGTCAGGTTGTTTCGGTAAGCGACAATGTCCTCAGGCATAACTCTGTATCCGTTCTGGCAACATAATCAAACAAAGCAGGTGCAGGCAAGGGGATAACATCACGAGTAGTCTCACTAAAAACTAAATTATAAGGTAAGTTAAGATCAGGGCTATCGACATCAAGAAAATGATGGTCCAACATAGATGCTCTGTTAAGGTAAACTTTGGGCAAGGGGTGATAATGTTGGCGTATCTGCACATTGAAGTGAGCAGCCAAACGAGTAGCATAAATGCCCCCATGTATTTTACCCTTGAATCTGTTAAGGTGAAGGCGATGCGCCACAATAGCTCCCAAACTAAAAGTGTTATCACCATAAATTGCGCGACGTAAAACAGCAAAGTCTGGGGCACTAAGTGAACCCACCTTCTCTCTCGCTAACAAGCACTTTGCGATAAATAAAGCAAAATAATGCACTGCAGGAAACTGCAAGCTAGCGGCAGTGGTGGCTGATACTCCTCTCTCATCCCCCACAGTTAGAGTACGGTAAAAACCATCAAATTCTGAAGGCCTAGGCACTACCAAACCCCCATCAGAAGGAAGCATGCATATGTCACAAAATTCAGTAAGTGGAATTCGGCGGGATTCAGCATATAAGTTAAATGACACCTCAGGAGGATTATCCCTAGAATGAAACTGAAAGTTTTGCACAAAGGAATTTGGAGGAGATGATACTGTTCGCATTTAGCTGCGATGAAGTTGGTGAGGCCAACATCAGCAGCATATTGATTGAACTCTTGGAGGATTCCGGCCTCTTCCATGAAATCATTGTCCGGCCACTCACACGGCCTTAGTTCCGCCAACCTCGGGGTATGAAGATCATTGTCAGAAGACTGCCCAATAACCCCCTAGGAGTTCTTATTGGAAGCAAACTTCCTGAACATATTCATCTTTTTCCTATGAACAAAATTCTGAAATTTTTTAGTCCACAAAATTTTTCTCAACAAAACTTCACAATATCGATAGCAACTACTCATATGCATGTATAGAGGCCATAGCAAGCATTCAAACTACTTAGAACTCTAAGAATTCAACATGCAAGCTCATCTACAGCAGCACCAAGAGTAGCTAATTATTCTAAATATAAACCACCAAATGAAAAACTAATTGGACACATGGAGGAGTCACATACCAAGCAACAAATCCCTGAAACAGTTTCGGAAACGGAGCTTCAAGCAAAGAGATCGAAATCCTCGGTCTCAGGAGCAAGAACACGAGAGAGAGTGTGTTGGTGATTTTTTTAGGTGAATGGAGTGGTGTGGGAAGGAGAAGTAAGTGAGGGGCCCACCAGGTGGGCAACACCCACCAGGGCGCGCCTAGGGGTGCTGGCGTGCCCAGGTGGGTTGTGCCCACCTGGTGCACCTCCTTCATGTATTATTTGCACCAGAAATTCATAAATATTCAGAAAAAAAATCGTATCAGGTTTTCAGAGCATTCTGAGAACTTTTATTTTTGGTCATTTTTTATTGTACGGAAAAAGCAAAAAACAGATAAAGCATGGCATTTTATTTTATTTAACTAATAAAACCAGAGAACAAAAGGTAGGGACAGAAGGTAGTGCTTACTAAATTCATCAACTTCATACCTCTAAAAAATGATCCATTAATAAGGTTGATCAAGTCTTATTAACAACCACTTTCCATTAGCATGAAACCGAAGAACTTTCGTAAATCACTAAGTTACCTCAATAAGGATATGAATGTCCCCAACAATAAGTATTTCATATTTCTTTTTTATAGTAGGTAGAGGTAGTTGAAAACTTCCAATAGTGATTGTCGAAGATTTTTCAATAACATTAATACCATTCACTTGGAATTGTTTCTTCGAAAAGTGCACCGTATGCTCATTACCATTGATATGAAAAGTGACCTTGCTTTTATTAAAATCAATAACAGCCCTTGCGGTATTCAAGAAGGGTCTACTAAGGATAATTGACATGTTTTCATCGTCGGGCATCTCAAGTATAACAAAGTCAGTCAAAATAATAACATTAGCAACAACAACGGGCACATCCTCACAAATACCGATAGGTATGACAGTTGATGTATCAGCCATTTGCAATGATATTTCAGTAGATGTGAGTTTATTCAAATCAAGTCTTTTATATAAAGAGAAAGGCATAACACTAACACCAGCTCCCAAATCACATAAAACAGTTTTCACATAATCTCTTTTTATGGAGCAAGGTATAGTTGGTATCCCCAGATCTCCATGTTTTTTAGGCACTCCATCTTTGAAAGTGTAAATAGCAAGCATAGTGGAGATTTCAGCTTCTGGTATTTTTCTCTTATTAGTGATGATGTCTTTCATGTACTTTGCATAAGGAGGCATTTTCAAGATATCAGTCAAGCGTGTGCGCAAAAACACATGCGTAATCATTTCAGCAAAGCATTCAAATTCTTCATCATCTTTCTTTTTAGTTGACTTAGATGGAAAGGGCATAGGCTTTTGAACCAATGGTTCTCTTTCCTTTCCATGTTTTCTAGCAACAAAGTCTCTTTTATCAAATCTTTTATTCTTAGGTTGTGGGTTATCAAGATCAACAGCTGGTTCTATCTCAACATCATTATCGGGTTCTTTATCATTGGGTTGAGTGTTTCCATGAACCTCATCATTATCTTTTTCATTATCAGAAGGTGAGTGTTCATTACCAGATTGAGTTTCAGCATCAGAGATAGAAACTTCATTATCATTATTAGGAGGTTTTTCTATTTCAGGTTCACTAGAGGTCGGCAAAGTCTTATCATTTTCCTTCTCCTTTTTCTTTTTAGAAGAACTAGGTGTAGTGGTGTTGTTCCTTTGAGAATCTTGTTCAATTCTTTTTGGGTGTCCCTCAGGATAAAGTGGTTCCTGAGTCATTTTACCTCCTCTAGTTGCTACTCTAACAGCAAAGTCACTTATATTATTGTTCGTTTCATCAAGTAACTCTCTTTGAGATTTAGCAACTTGTTCTAACTGAGTTTGAACCATAGAGGCATGTTTTCCCACACCTCTAACATCATTTGAGATTCTAAATAACAAGTCACTTAAGCAAGCAATCATATCAGAGTTATATTTTAGTTGTTTCATAACATTTGCATTGAAGTGATCTTGCTTTCTAATGTAATTATCAAACTCATAAAGGCATTGACTAGGATGTTTATTATGAGGATCATCACTATCATTTAATTTCATTAAAGATTTTACCTCTACCACCTTGGGTGGTGGTGGTGCTTCAAGCCCATGTATTTCTTCGATAGGTGGTAAATTTTTAACATCCTCGGCCTTAATACCTTTTTCCTTCATAGATTTCTTTCTTGCATATCTTCAGGACTGAGATATAAGATACCCCTCTTCTTCGGAGTGGGTTTAATAGGTGTTTCAGGAGGAGTCCAATCATCATAATTCTTCAATATGTTATTCAATAATTCTTCAACTTGTCCAATAGTTCGTTCCCTGAAAACACAACCAGCACAACTATCTAGGAAGTCCCTAGAAGCATCGATTAGTCCATTATAGAAGATATCAAGTATTTCATTTTTATTAAGAGGATGATCAGGCAAAGCATTAAGCAATTGAAGAAGCCTCCCCCAAGCTTGTGGGAGACTCTCTTCTTCAATTTGCACAAAGTTAAATATTTCCTGCAAGGCAGCTTGTTTCTTATGAGCAGGGAAATATTTTCTAGAGAAGTAATAGATCATATCCTGGGGACTACGCACACAACCAGAAGAAAGAGTATTGTACCAAGCTTTAGCATCACCCTTTAATGAGAACGGAAATAACTTGAGAATATAATAATAGCGAATCTTCTCATCATGAGCAAAAAGGGTAACTATATCATTCAACTTAGTAAGATGTGCCACAACGGTTTCAGTTTCATAACCATGGAAATGATCAGATTCAACCAAAGTGATTATCTCTGGGTCAACAGAGAATTCATAATCCATATCAGCAATAATAATAGGTGAAGTAGCAAACTCAGGATCACATTTCATTTTAGCATTCAGAGATGTTTCTTTATACTTGCATAATAATTTCTCTAGATCATCTCTATCCTTACAAGCAAGAATATCCCTAGTTGCCTCCTCACTCATAGTGTAACCTCCCGGTACGTTTGGCAATTCATATCTAGGAGGACTAGTTCTAGGAGGTGTTTCACTATTTTCAGTTTCAAGTTCATCATCAGATTCAACAATATCATATTGTTTTACTCTAGCAATTTGTTCATCAAGAAATTCACCTAGTGGCACATTATCATCAAGCAAGGTACTAGCATCATCATGAGTAGCATTCATAGCAGAAGTAGCATCATCAATAGCTTGCGACATATCAGAATTAATAACATGTTGTGGAGTTGCAAGTTTACTTATAATAGAATGTGATCTAAAGCATAACTAGATGGCAGTTCCTTACCCCCCTCATCTTTGAGAGGAAAATAGTAGTCTTAGCATCCTTCAGATTCTTCATAGTGATAATATGATAAAAATCCCAAGTGACTCACCAAATACAACTATGCTCCCCGGCAACGGCGCCAGAAAAAGGTCTTGATAACCCACAAGTATAGGAGATCGCAACAGTTTTGGAGGGTAGAGTATTTAACCCAAAATTATAGATTTGACACAAGGGGAGCCAAAGAATATTCGAAGGTATTAGTAGTTGAGTTGTCAATTCAACCACACCTGGAGATTAATTATCTGCAGTAAAGTGATTAGTAGCACAGTAGTATGATAGTTTTGATGATAGCAGCAGTAGTAACGGTAACAGTAACAGTGATGGCAATGATATTGTAGCAGTAACGATAGCAGTAGCAGCAGTAGTAACTTAACAAGAACAATATATGGTAAATTCGTAGGCATTGGATCGGTGACTCGTTGGATGATATTCATCATGAGATAGTTATAACCTAGAGCAATAGGGCACTAGCTCCAGTTCATAAATATAATGTAGGCATGTATTCCGTAAATAGTCATACATGCTTATGGAAAGAACTTGCATGACATCTTTTGTCGTACCCTCCCTTGGCAGCAGGGTCCTATTGGAAACTAAGAAATATTAAGGCCTCCTTTTAATAGAGAACCGGAACAAAGCATTAGCACACGATGAATACATGAAATCTTCAAACTACGGTCATCATTGGGAGTGGACCCAATTTCTGTCACTCCGGGGTTGCCGGATGATAACACGTAGTAAGTGACTATAACTTGCAAGACCGGATCTAGAACATGGATATAATGATGATAACATAAACGGTTCAGATTTGAAATCATGGTACCCAGTCCCAAAGTGACAAGCATTAAGCATGGTAAAGTCATAGCAACATCAATCTCAGAACATAGTGGATACTAGAGATCAGGCCCTAACAAAACTAACTCGATTACATGATGAATCTCATCCAACTTCTCACCGACCAGCGAGCCTATGGAGGAATTACTCACTCCCGGTGGGGAGCATCATGGAATTGGCGATGGAGATGTGTTGGTGATGATAAAGATCGAAGATCCCTCTCTCCGGAGCCCCAAACGGACTCCAGATCTGCCCTCCCAAGGAAGAACATGGCTTGGCGGCGGCTCCATCTCGTGAAACGCGATAATTCTTTCTCCTTGATTTCTTTTCTAGAAATATGGGATTTTATAGCGTCGGTTTGGAGGTCAGCGGGGCCACTAGGTGGGCAGCACCCACCTGGGCGCGCGGGGGGGCTGGCACGCCCTAGTGGGTTGTGCCCACCCTGGTTCCCCCCTCAGGTTCATACTGGCTCGAGAAATTCTCTTTTATTGTATAATAAATCCTCGCAAAATTTAGTTCCATTTCGAGAACCTTTATTTCTGCACAAAAAACAACACCATGGTAGTTCTGCTGAAAACAACGTCAGTCTGGGATTAGTTTCATTCAAATCATGCAAATTCGAGTCCAAAACAAGAGGAAAAACGTTAGAAAAAGTAGATACGTTGGAGACATATCATGTAGAAATCCTAGAAACAGTACACAGTAGCAATGGCGAAGGGAAGTGACTAATTGAGACCCCCGCGCCGCCCCGCTCGGGCGACTCGGGCGGGATCGCAACCCTAGCCGCCGGGGGCTTCTCGTCCTTCCATCCCTCCCTCCGCCACCGCCGAAGGACGCTGCCGGCCTATAGCCCAGGGGCTGACGGCGGTGGTGGGGGCCTTCCCTATCTCCTGCGCCATGGGGGCGGTGTGGAGCCCCCCGACGTGTGGTGGCACGGCCAATCTGGCCTTGGTGGCGCGGCGGGCCTGCATTCCGGCGGCGGTGCGACGACTGCCTCGGCCTAGGGCGGCGATGGTGGCGGGTGCGGCGGCCAGCCCTGTTTCGGGCAGCGGCCTTGGCTGCGTTCGGCGGCGGCGGCCGCCGGGTCTGCGGCGACAGATTATCTGACCTCGGATCGGCGGTGGCGGCATGAAGGGCCTGGTGGTTGGGTCGGTGCCATGCGTGGTGTGCCCTCCGGAGAGATCTGATCTGGCCGGTGCGGCTTGCTTGATGTGCGGCGGCTCAGATCGGCGGCGACCCCTGCACACGATGCTTGATGGAGGTTCTTTGAGTGGATCCGGGTGAAAACCTCGTGCTCGGCTTGATGCCAAGACCGGCGTTGGCGGCACTCTTTTGTGTCATTACCTTCTTGATCGGTAGATCAGTAGATCGGATGATGGCGGCGCGTTGGTGTCGTTTTCTCCTTGGGGGCGTCATTTTTGGAGGTGTACACGAGATCGAGGGACCAGTGGGTGGCTTTTTTTGGTGGAGCGGTGCTTCATCCTACACATTGATGACGGTGGATCACGGCGGCGTGGTGCAGTGAAGAATCAGCACCCGATGCGTGGTGATGGACTCACGCAGGAGGAGGTAGTTGTCTGGCGTCATGGTGACGTCGATAGCAGAGTGGCCTGACACGGTAGAAGCCTCAATATCTGCTCTGAAGAAGGACCTTTGAAAGATGGCGGCGACGACACATGTGAGTGCGTCAGACTAGTTTATGCCCCAGACCCAGTATGTGGCTCGGCTGGGGCTTCTGGCTTTTGATGATAGGCTTAGGTGAGTGGTCCGGGTATTTGGCCTAGCTAGCACCCCTTCATCATATATAGAAGTAGTGGCATATGTTGCCAAGATGGCGGATTCAGACATATTGTTGTAATACTTTATAAGGTCCTCGAAAATAATGCATCTTCCAGATGCAGAGGCTGGAGATCATCCTCCGTTTAAAAAAAAAAAACTGTTTTCGTGACAAAGTGTCCGGCTCGTAGTGTAAAAGCTAACATAATAATTGACTTGACATCACTTTCGTGATAACTTATATGAAGTGTGCTGATTGTGCTGATCGTCAAGATCAGTGACGTGATTCCGACTTGCATATACGTACATACTAGTAAATATGCAAATCTTCAAAACCAAAACTGCACCATATATGCTCCCTTGAACTCCGAACACAGGACACTTGAAACGAGCGACAAACGAACCCAAAAAAGGGCCACGAACTACAGTTTGCGAGATCCCAGAAGATCACAGCAGCAATAACATCAGGTGTTAGTTGCATGAGCAACTGAAGCAAATCAGACATACACGCGTAACTAGTTTATGCAGCGATGATCAGTCGGTACAATTAAATAAGACCACGGTAATCTACAAAGAATTTGGTGTCAAAGATCCCAACATCGCAATTGTCCAGGTTCAACGTGTAGGAAACGAACTCCTGGTACCCATCGAGCTGGTCCAGCCGGAATTTGGGGCGTTCCTTGTACCTCCGCAAGAGCGCCCAGGAGTGTTTTGCCTCTTCCGCCGCAATCCAAGCCAACACCGCGTCACTCGCCGAGACGGGCTGCTGCTCTGCCCTGGCAACTCGTGGGCGCTTAGGCCACGGCTGGTCGGCGTCAACCGCAACCGGCGCTGGCCTTTTCTGCGGCGGCGGGCTCACGGGCTCTAGTAGCACCGCCGGCTCTTTCTCCCCGGTGCACGTCGTGAAGAAGAAGCGGCCGCTGGTGCTCTTGGCCCTCGGTACGGAGGCGAGGTCCTTGGGCTCGACGTCGGCGCGGTAGCTGAGGCGCTCGGCGCCGTGCTGCATCGGTTTGCCGGAGATGGGGCGCGGCAGGAAGTTGGTGACGGCCTCAGTTTGTCCATGGTTGGAGCGATACATGTTTCTCCAGCGATCAATCGCGGCAGCCTTCGTTTCTTCTTCTTCTTGCGGTCGATGGTAGCTACAGAAGAGAAGGGTGCGGTGGAACAGATGAATTGATTATAAGAGGGATCGAAGCGCAAACGGAGTTCCGCGCGACTTCGGAATTCTGGGCCGAAGCCCGGCCAGACTCATCACTTGGCTTGGCGGCGGAGGGGTGTCCTCTGCCTCGTCGACGTACGTCAGCTGGAGTCTGACTCATGGGAGGATTCCTTACAGAACTCCAGCAAACCACACGCGCGTGAACGGATTCTTTTACTGTGGTCATCCACGAACAATTTTTGCACTTCGCCCACACCATGTCGATCCACGTCGATTTTGTTTTGCACAAATCCTAAAGAAATTTCTTGGAATTTCAGTGCCACGTAGGCATAGCGTGTTGTGTGGGCGTTCGAGCGCTCAACCCACACGACCCGCAGTGCGCGGTTGCCAGCTACGCCGTGTGGGCGAACCAGTTCCCGCCCACACCCTCACCACCCAGTACACGCGCGTGTGGATGAACCGCTCTTCGCCACACGACGCTCGTACGGTGATAGATGGCAACTGTAGTTGTATGTATGTGACAACTAGGTAAAAACACATGGCAACTATGATTTGTTGGTAGATGGCAACTGCAGTTGCGCATGCGTGGCAACGAGGTATTCACACATAACAACTACGATTAACCATACATGACAACTATGGTTGGACCACACATGACAGCTAGTTAAACACACGTGGCAACTTTTGTTCAACTTGCTTCAGAAATAGAGGCCGTACGGATAGAGTTTGAGACTGATTCCTCGCTCCTTGCTGATGACATGGCTGCTGGACGTGCAGATTCATCACCGTACGCAGCCGTCATTGAGGATGTGAAGCTCCAGACGAGACTGTGATTTTCTAGGAGTAGGTTCTTGGCGCGTAATCATGATGCGAACCGTGTGACTCGTGAGCTAGTCAGGATTGGCCATCGTTGTAATCCCCATGAGAACCTTTGCTGGATCTCAATTGTACCTGCTCAAGTGGCAGCTGCTGTAGTGGACGATCAGTCCACTAAGTTTTAGTTATAAAACACTTGCTGAAGGGAATATGCAGTTGTTATTTTATATTTCCTTATTTATGATAAAGATTTATTATTTATGCTAGAATTGTATTGATTGGAAACTTAAATACATGTGTGAATACATAAACAAATACCGTGTCCCTAGTGAATCTCTACTAGACTGCTCGTTGATCAAAGATGGTTAAGGTTTTCTAACCATAGACATGTGTTGTCATTTGATAACAAGATCACATCATTAGGAGAATAATGTGATGGACAAGACCCATCCGTTAGCTTAGCATATTGATCGTTCAGTTTATTGCTATTGCTTTTTTGATGACAAATACATATTCCTTCGACAATGAGAGTATGCAACTCCCGGATACCGGAGGAATACCTTGTGTGCTATCAAACATCACAACGTAACTGGAGATTATAAAGATGCTCTACAGGTATCTCCGAAGGTGTTTGTTGAGTTGGCATAGATCGAGATTAGGATTTATCACTCCGAGTATCGGAGAGGTATCTCTGGGCCCTCTCGGTAATACACATCATAAGCTTGCAAGCAAATGACTAAGGAGTTAGTTACGAGGTGATATTACAGAACGGGTAAAGAGACTTGCCGGTAACGAGATTGAACTATGTATGAAGATACCGATGATCGAATCTCGGGCAAGTAACATACCGATGGACAATGGACAAAGGAAATTACGTATGTTGTCATAACGGTTCGACCGATAAAGATCTTCATAGAATATGTAGGAGCCAATATGGGCATCCAGGTTCTGCTATTGGTTATTGACCGGAGAGGTGTCTCGGTCATGTCTACATAGTTGTCAAACCCATAGGGTCCGCACGCTTAAACGTTCATTGACGATATAGTGTTATATGAGTTATATGATTTGGTGACCGAATGTTGTTCGGAGTCCCGGATGAGATCACGTACATGATGAGAAGTCTCTAAATATTCGAGAGGTAAAGATTGATACATAGGATGATGGTATTCGGACACCAAAATAGTTTCGGAGTGCACCGGGTAGTCATCGAGTCGCCGGAAGGGGTTCCGGACATCCCCGATAAGTGTATGGGTTTAATAGGCCAAAGGAGGGGATAGACCAGCCCACTAGGGGCTGGTGCGCCCCTCTACATGGCTAGCCAACCCTAGGGGAAGGAAAGGGGAGGGGTGGCCCCTCCTGCCTTTCCCTGCTCGTGGGAGAAAGGAAAGGGGGTGGGGGGGGGGCTCCTCCTCTTGCCTTTCTCCCGCACTCATGTATGGAAGGGGGAGGGGGCGGCTTGGGGAAGTCCCCAAGTAGGATTCGGCCCTACTTGGGGTGCCCCTTGGCCTCTCCCCTCTCCCCCACCTATACATATGTGGGAAGGGGCGCCACACAGAACCACGCCAATTGTTTAGCCATGTGCGGCGCCCCCCTCCACCGTTTAGACCCCCGGTCATATTTTCGTAGTGCTTAGGCAAAGACCTGCGGAGATAGCATCACCATCACTGTCACCACGTCGTCGTTCTACCGGAACTCATCCACTATCTCGCTATCTTGCTTGATCAAGAAGGCGGAGGACGTCACCAAGCTAAACGTGTGCTGAACGCGAAGGTGTCGTACGTTTGGTATTTGATCGGTTGGAGCGTGAAGAAGTTCGACTACATCAACTGCGATACAAAACGCTTCCGCTTACGGTCTACGAGGGTACGTAGACACACTCTCCCCTCTCGTTGCTATGCATCTCCATGGATAGATCTTGTGTGTGCATAGAATTTTTTTTTGTTTTCCATGCAATGTTTCCCAACAGTGGTATTCGAGCCAGGTCTATGCATAAATGATATGCACGAGTAGAACACAAAGAGTTGCGGGCGGTGATAGTCATACTGCTTACCAGCAACGTCTTACTTTTATTCGGCAGTATTGTGGGATGAAGCGGTGCGGACCAACCTTACATGTCCACGTACATGAGACTGGTTCCATCGACAGACATGCAACTAGGTTTTGATAAAGATGGCTGACGGGTGTCTGTTTCTCCTACTTTAGTTGAATCGAATTTGACTACGGCCAGTCCTTGAAGAAGGGTAAAACAACAAACTTGATAAATCACCATTGTGGTTTTTGCCGTAGGTAAGAACGGTTCTTGCTAGAAGCCCGTAGCAGCCACGTAAAACTTGCAACAACAAAGTAGAGGACGTCTAACTTGTTTTTGCAGGGCATGTTGTGATGTGATATGGTCAAGACATGATGTGATATACTTTGTTGTATGAGATGATCATGTTTTGTAATTCATCGGCAACCGGTAGGAGCCTTATGTTTGTCTCTTTATTGTATGAAATGCAATCGCCATGTAATTGCTTTACTTTATCGCTATGTGTTGGCAATAGTTGTAGAAGCAATAGTTGGCGAGACGACCACGACGCAACGATGGAGATCAAAGTGTCAGGCTGATGATGATGGAGATCATGACGATGCTTTGGAGATGGAGATTGAAAGCACAAGATGATGATGGCCATATCGGGTCACATATTTTGATTGCATGTGATGCTTATCCTTTATGCATCTTATTTTGCTTAGAACGATGGTAGCATTATAAGATGACCCCTTCACTAAATTTCAAGATAAAAGTGTTCTCCACGAGTATACACCGTTGCCAAAGTTCATCGTTTCGAAGCACCTCATGATGATCGGGTGTGATAGACTCTACGTTGACATAAAACGACTGTAAGACAGTTTTGCACATGCAGAATACTTGGGTCAGACTTGACGAGCCTAGCATGGACAGACATGGTCTCGGAACACTGGAGACCGAAAGGTCAAACGTGAGTCATATAGTAGATATGATCAACATTGAGATGTTCACCATTGATGACTACCCCATCTCACGTGATGATCGGACATGGGTTAGTTGATTTGGATCATGTATCACTTAAATAACTTGAGGGATGTTAATTTAAGTGGGAGTTCATCAGTAATTTGATTAATTGAACTTAAATTTATCATGAACTTAGTCTTAATAGTTTTTGCATATCTATGTTGTAGATCAAAAGATCACAATATAGCTCCCCTATTTCTTGATATGTTCCTAGAGAAAACTAAGTTGAAAGATGATAGTAGCAATTATGCGGACTGGGTCCGTGGTCTGAGAATTATCCTCATTGCTGCACAGAAGAATTATGTTCTTGATGCACTGCTAGGTGACAGACCTATTGCAGGAGCAAATGCAAATGTTATGAACGTTTGGCAAGCTCGATATGATGACTACTTTATAGTTTAGTGCATCATGCTTTACAACTTAGAACCAGGACTTCCAAAATGTTTTGAACGCCATGGAGCATATGAGATGTTCCAAGAGCTGAAATTGGTATTTCAGACTCATGCCCGTGTCGAGAGGTATGATACCTCTGACAAGTACTTTGCCTACAAGATGGAGGAGAATAGCTCAGCCAGTGAGCATGTACTAAGAATGTCTAGGTACTCCAATCGATTGAATCAAGTGGGATTTAATCTTCTAAATAAGATAGTGATTGAAAGAGTTCTCTAGTCACTATCAACAAGCTACTAGAACATCATGATGAACTATAATATGCAAGGGATGACGAAAATGATTCCCAAGCTCTTCGCGATGCTGAAATCGGCGAAGGTAGAAATCAAGAAAGAGCATCTAGTGTTGATGGTTAACAAGACCACTAGTTTCAAGAAAAAGGGCAAAGGGAAATAAAGGGAACTTCAAGAAGAATGGCAAGCAAGTTGTTGCTCCCCTGAAGAAGCCCAAAGCTGGACCTAAGCCTGAAGCTGAGTGCTTCTACTGCAAAGAGAATGGTCACTAGAAGCGGAACTGCCCCAAATACTTGGCGGATAAGAAGAATGGCAAAGTGAACAAAGGTATATTTGATATACATGTTATTGATGTGTACCTTACTAGTATTTGTAGTAGCCCCTGGGTATTTGATACTGGTTCAGTTTCTAAGATTAGCTCGAAACAGGAGTTGCAGAATAAACAGAGACTAGTTAAGGGCAAGGTGATGATGTGTGTTGGAAATGATTCCAAGGTTGATACAATCACCATCGCACACTCCCTCTACCTTCGGGATTAGTGTTGAGACTAAATAAATGTTATTTGGTGTTTGCGTTGAGCATGAACAAGGTTAGATCGTGTTTATTGCAATACGCTTATTCATTTAAGTGAGAGAATAATTTTTGTTCTGTTTACATGAATAAAACCTTCTATGGTCATACACTCAATGCAAATGGTTTATTGAATCTCGATCGTAGTGATACACATATTCATAATATTGATGCCAAAAGATACAAAGTTGAGAATGATAGTGCAACATACTTGTGGCATTGCCGTTTAGAACATATTGGTGTAAAGCGCATGAAGAAACTCCATGCAGATGGACTTTTGGAATCACTTGATACTTGCGAACCATGCCTCATGGGCAAGATGACAAAAACTCCGTTCTCCGGAACAATAAGCGAGCTAATGACTTATTGGAAATAATACATACCAATGTATGCGGTCCGATGAGTCTTGAAGCACGCGGCAGGTATCGTTATTTTCTGACCTTCCCTGATGATTTGAGTAGGTATGGGTATATATGTACTTGATGAAACACAAGTCTGAAACATTAGAAAAGTTCAAAGAATTTCAGAGTGGAGTGGAGAATCATCGTAACAAGAAAATAAAGTTTCTACGATCTGATCGCAGAGGCGAATATTTGAGTTATGAGTTTGGCCTTCATTTAAAACAATGTGGAACTATTCCACAACTCATGCCACCTGGAACACCACAGCGTAATGGTGTGTGCTGACCCAAAAGTATAGGGGATCTATCGGAGTCCTTTCGATAAGTAAGAGTGTCGAACCCAACGAGGAGCAGAAGGAAATGATACGCGGTTTTCAGTAAGGTTTTCTCTGCAAGCACTGAAATAGTAGGTGATAGATAGTTTTGTGATAAGATAAATGGTAAC
This sequence comes from Aegilops speltoides, assembly GCA_021437245.1. Classification (NCBI taxonomy): domain Eukaryota; kingdom Viridiplantae; phylum Streptophyta; class Magnoliopsida; order Poales; family Poaceae; genus Aegilops; species Aegilops speltoides. The sequence continues at coordinate 219,811,887 of CM038145.1, forward strand.
GAGCAAAAAGTAAATAAAGTAAATAAAGTGCAGTAAGGTGGCCCAATCCTTTATGTAGCAAAGGATAAGCCTGGACAAATTCTAATAATGAAGAAGGAGCTCCCGAGGACACATTGGGAATTATCGTCAAGCTAGTTTTCATCACGTTTGTAAGATTCACGTTCGGTACTTTGATTATTTGATATGTGGGTGGACCGACACTTGGGTACTGCCCTAACATGGACAAGCATCCCACTTATGATTAACCCCTATTGCAAGCATCCGCAACTACAAAAAGGAGTATTAAGGTAAACAGAAGCACGACATTAAATATATGGGTCCATATCAACCCCTAATGAAGCAACACATAAACTAGGGTTTAAGCTTCTGTCACTCTAGCAACCCATCATCTACTTATTACTTCCCTATGCCTTCCTCTAGGCCCAAATAATGGTGAAGTGTCATGTAGTCTACGTTCACATAACACCACTAGAGGAAAGACAACATTCATCTCATCAAAATATCGAACGAATACCAAATTCACATGACCACTAATAGCAAGACTTCACCCATGTCCTCAGAAACAAACGTAACTACTCACAAAGCATATTCATGTTCAAAATCAGAGGGGTAATAATATGCATAAAGGATCTGAACATATGATCTTCCACCAAGTAAACCAAATAGCATCAACTACAAGGAGTAATCAACACTACTAGCAACCCACAGGTACCAATTTGTGGTTTTGATACAAGATTGGATACAAGAGATGAACTAGGGTTTTGAGAGGAGATGGTGCTGGTGAAGATGTTGATGGAGGTTGACCCCATCCCGATGAGAGGATCGTTGGTGATGATTTCCCCCTCCCGGATGGAAGTGTCCTCGGCAGAACAGCTCCGCCAGAGCCCTAGATTGATTCCGCCAAGGTTCCGCCTCATGGCGGGGGAGTTTTGTCCCGTAAGCTTGCCCATGATTTTTTCCAGAGGGAAAGTGATGATATAGCAGAAGATGGACGCCGGAGGCCCACCAGGGGGCCCAGGAGATAGGGGGTCGCGCCCTAGGGGGGGGCTGTCTCCTGGACAAGGTGTGGGCCCCCTGGCCTATTTCTTTTGCCCATAAATTCTTATTGAATCCAAAAAGTTGTTTCGTGGAGTCTCAGGTCTTTTGGAGTTGTGCAGAATAGATTTCCAACGTTTGCTCCTTTTCCAGCCAGAATTCCAGCTGCCGGCATCCCCCTCTTCATGGTAAACCTTGTAAAATAAGAGAGAATAGCCATAACTATTGAGATATAATGTGTAATAACAGCCCATAATGAAATAAATATTGATATAAAAGCATGATGCAAAATGGATGTAGCAACCTACATAAAGTATAGGGGATCAGAAACAATAAAGGATTGAAACGAGAGGATGCCCATAATGCAATAAATATTGATATAAAAGCATGATGCAAAATGGACGTATCAACTCCCCCAAGCTTAGACCTCGCTTGTCCTCAAGCGGAAGCCGAAATCAAAAAATATGTCCACATGTTTAGAGATAGAGGTGTCGATAAAAATAAAATACGGACATGAGGTCATCATGATCATTCTAATAACAACAACATATAGGGATATTTTTTCATATGATTTCCTATGTTCAAGTGAAAGATCATGGATGTCGCCTAGAGGGGGGGGGTGAATAGACGTTCTAAAATAATTACGGTAGAGACTTGAACAAATGCTGAATAAACCTAGTGGTTAATTTGTCAAGCACAAAACCTACAACAACTAGGCTCACCTATGTGCACCAACAACTTATGCTAAGCAAGATAAGCAAATATGTGATAGCAAGATATATGACAAAGAACAATATGGCTATCACAAAGTAAAGTGCATAAGTAAAGGGCTCGGGTAAGAGATAACCGAGGCACGCAAAGACGATGATGTATCCCGAAGTTCACACCCTTGCGGATGCTAATCTCCGTTTGGAGCGGTGTGGAGGCACAATGCTCCCCAAGAAGCCACTAGGGCCACCGTAATCTCCTCACGCCCTCGCACAATGCAAGATGACGTGATTCCACTAACGGACCCTTGAGGGCGGTCACCGAACCCGTACAAATGGCGACTGAGGGAGTCCCGGACTAGGGGGTGTCCGGACAGCCGGACTATCATTATCCGCCGGACTCCAAGACTACGAAGATACAAGATTGGAGACTCCGGCTCGTGTCCGGATGGGACTTTCCTTGGCGTGGAAGGCAAGCTTGGCAATATGGATATGTAGATCTCCTACCATTGTAACCGACTCTGTGTAACCCTAGCCTCCTCCGGTGTCTATATAAACCGGAGGGCTTTAGTCCGTAGGACAACATACATTACAACAATCATTCCATAGGCTAGCTTCTAGGGTTTAGCCTCCTTGATCTCGTGGTAGATCTACTCTTGTACTACCCATATCATCAATATTAATCAAGCAGGACGTAGGGTTTTACCTCCATCAAGAGGGCCCGAACCTGGGTAAAAACATCGTGTCCCTCGTCTCTTGTTACCATCCGCCTAGACGCACAGTTCGGGACCCCCTACCCGAGATCCGCCAGTTTTGACACCGACATTGGTGCTTTAATTGAGAGTTCCTCTATGTCGTCACCGATAGGCTTGATGGCATCTTCATCCAACGACGCTGTCCAGGGTGAGACTTTTCTCCCCGGACAGATCTTCGTATTCGGCGGCTTCGCACTGCGGGCCAATTCACTTGGCCATCTGGAGCAGATCGAAAGCTACGCCCCTGGCCGTCAGGTCAGATTTGGAAGCTTAAACTTCACGGCCGATGTCCGCGGAGACTTGATCTTCGACGGACTCGAGCCACAGCCAAGCGCGCCGCACTGTGACGATGGGCATGATCTAGCTCTGCCACCAAACAGTGCCTTGGTGGCCGCACACGGATCCGCTTCGGTTATTAGCCCGGAGCCGATCGCCCAGATCGAGGGCCGGTGGATAGACGCCGCCCTGGGGGCTTCAACATCCACGGCGATGGAGCCGAACACTGATCTTGTCCCCTGCGAAACTCATGATTCCGAGGTGTCGGACTCCTCGCCGGACTCCGAACCTCCCGCGCCCCTACCAATCAATCCGGATTGGGCGCCGGTTATGGAATTCACCGCCGCAGACATCTTTCAATACTCACCTTTTGGCGATATCCTGAATTCACTAAAGCATCTCTCGTTATCAGGAGAGTCCTCGCCGGACTATGGCCAGGATGGTTGGGGTACGGACGACGAAGAAATTCAGAGCCCACCCACCACCCACTTTGTAGCCACTGTCGACGATCTAACCGACATGCTAGACTACGACTCCGATGACATCGACGCTATGGACGGCGATGCGGAGGCGAACAGAACCAGCGCCTACAGGGCCCTGGAAGACCACCTCGTCATACGACATATATATGGTGGACACCCCAAAAGACGGGGATGGCGAAGAAGCAGCGGAGGCAACCTCTCTAAAGAAGCAGCCCAAACGCCGACGTCACGGCGCCGCTCTAAATCCCGCCACAGCAAGAATGGAGATTCCGGCACAGGAGATAATAATACTCCAGAGAGTGCCGAAGACAATCCCCTCCAGCAAGACTTAGCGCAGGAGGATGCAGAAGCAAGCCCTCATGAGAGGGCGGCAGACGAAGAGGTTGAGGATCACAACTATATGCCTCCCTCCGAAGACGAGACAAGCCTCAACGATGATGAATTCGTCGTACCCGAGGATCCCGTCGAACAAGAGCGCTTCAAGCGCAGGCTTATCGCCACAGCAAATAGCCTAAAGAAAAAGCAGCAACAGCTTCAAGCTGATCAGGACCTGCTGGCCGATCGATGGACCGAGGTCCTCGCGGCCGAAGAGTATAAACTCGAACGCCCCTCCAAAAGTTACCCAAGACGCAAGCTGCTCCCCCGATTAGAGGAGGAAGCATACATACCTCCATCACCAGCGCACGATATGGCTGACCGACCACCCCGTGGTCGTGACAGAGAGGCATCCAGGCCCCCAGCCAAGACCGTACCCCGACATCGCTCCAAAAGTACGAAGCCCAGAGGGAACGCGCCGGACTTGCGAGACATATTGGAGGACAAGGCAAGGCAATCTAGATCCATCTACGGATCACGTGGGCGCCCTACGACCCACGACGAATACCGTCGCGCCGGATACAATAACCCCGGCCGGGCCGAACACAGCAGACAGCGCTCTCTCGAGCTGCGTCGCGATATTGCTCAATATAGAGGCGCCGCACACCCTCTATGCTTCACTGACGAAGTAATGGATCATCAGATCCCCGAAGGGTTTAAACCCGTAAACATCGAATCTTACGATGGCACAACAGACCCCGCGGTCTGGATCGAAGACTATCTTCTCCACATCCATATGGCCCACGGCGATGATCTCCATGCCATCAAGTATCTCCCACTCAAGCTTAAAGGACCAGCTCGGCATTGGCTAAACAGCTTGCCCGTAGAGTCGATTGGGTGCTGGGAAGACCTGGAAGCCGCATTCCTCGACAACTTCCAGGGCACGTATGTGCGACCACCAGACGCTGATGACCTAAGCCACATCATTCAGCAGCCAGACGAATCGGCCAAACAATTCTGGACACGGTTCTTGACAAAGAAAAACCAAATCGTCGACTGTCCGGATGCAGAGGCCCTTGCGGCCTTCAAACATAACATCCGGGACGAATGGCTAGCCCGGCACCTGGGGTAGGAAAAGCCGAAATCCATGGCAGCCCTCACATCGTTAATGACCCGCTTTTGCACGGGAGAGGACAGCTGGCTAGCCCGTAGCAACAACCTCCGCAAAAATTCTGGCAGTCCGGATACCAAGGACAACAATGGCAGGTCACGTCGAAACAAAAACAAGCGCCGCATTAACGGCGATGATAAGGAGGATACTGCAGTCAATGCCGGATTTCGAGGCTCTAAACCCGGTCAGCGGAAGAAGCCATTCAAAAGAACCACTCCGGGTCCGTCCAATCTGGACCGAATACTCGACCGCTTATGCTAGATACACGGCACCTCTGAAAAGCCAGCTAACCACACCAATAGAGATTGCTGGGTGTTCAAGAAGGCCGGCAAGTTAATTGCCGAAAATAATGACAAGGGGCTAAACAGCGACGACGAGGAAGAGACCCGACCGCCGAACAACAGAGGACAGAAGGGTTTCCCTCCACAAGTGCGGACGGTGAATATGATATACGTGACCCACATACCCAAGAGGGAAAGGAAACGCGCACTAAGGGACATCTATGCAATGGAGCCAGTCGCCCCAAAGTTCAATCCATGGTCCTCTTGTTCGATCACTTTCGATCGAAGAGACCATCCGACCAGCATACGCCATGGCGGATTCGCCGCATTGGTTTTAGACCCAATCGTCGATGGATTTCACCTCATGAGTGTCCTGATGGACGGCGGCAGTAGCCTGAACCTGCTTTATCAGGATACAGTGCGTAAAATGGGCATAGACCCATCAAGGATTAAACCTACAAAGACAACCTTTAAAGGTGTCATACCAAGAGTGGAAGCCAAGCTGACAGGCTCACCACACCGAAGTGGTCTTGAGATCCCGGATAATTTCGAGCGAAGAGTTAATCTTGACATAGTCCTGTTTCGCAGCGGCTATCACGCTCTGCTCGGACGAACCGCGTTTGCAAAATTCAACGCGGTGCCGCATTATGCATACCTAAAGCTCAAGATGCCAGGCCCTCGTGGAGTCATCACGGTCAATGGGAATACGGAACGCTCCCTCCGAACGGAGGAACATACAGCGGCTCTCGCGGCAGAAGTACAGAGCAGCCTCTTAAGGCAATTCTCGAGTCCGGCCGTTAAAAGGCCAGATACAGCGAAACGCGCCCGGAGCAATGCCAATCAAGACCACCTGGCGCGAGCAGAGCAGGCGTAGCAATGCGGACCCAACCCTTGCCCGCGCATGACCGCAAAAATAACCCTCCGCGTACATCATTACGCTTTGGAGATACCATGGGCGCAGGGAAAGGGGCACGATCACAATGGACCCAGAGTGCGGCTTGACCACACCAGGGGCTCGCAAGTGTGCCCCCCTTTTTTTCCTTTTCACTTCACTACTTTGTGTACACAGGACTCCGTTAAACAGAAGCCCTGCCCGGTGGTGAACCTTCCGAACTCATGATGCAACAGTCAGGGACTAAAGAAGGCCGCGACGAATATTCAGGTGGTCTCAATTACGAGCATTAAATTCGATTATATACACCAAGTCTGCAGCTCATCCCTGAAGGGGGACATGTTTATTTAGTCCAAATCCCTTGCTTACCGCACTATTTGTATCAGTCCGCTCTACTAGCAGACCCTTTTTCATAAATAATGCATCACCTTTTTATTGCAATTGCATTATCTTTTATATATATGTTCATTCCATGACATCTTGCAACCGTATATTTTGGTACGGCCGAATACGCCAGGGGCTTCTGTTCCCCAAATTATGGTGTGATAAAGTCCGAACACTTTCACAAGTGCGGCACCCCGAACTTATAGCATTATATGAATCGGCTCCGAATCATGTCTTGGGTCAATAGTTGGGTTTGCCCGGCTCCCACGTTTTGGTGCCTTACGTCCCGTTCTGTCGGCTAAGGTGGCACTGGGAGAACCACTGCGATTGCGCCCCGGTTGAGCCGGGCGAGCACCTCAGTGGAGAAAGCTAAAACTGACTGGCATGATAAGGCGAGAGACTGGTCGCTGTTTGAGAGGTTCTTTTCAGGTCCTTAAAGACTCACGCCGCTTCGAGCGAAGTTCCGGACAATGTCCGAAGAAGGCATGGATAGCGCCCCGGATTTGGTCTTCCGAATACCAGGGGCTTCGCCGAAATTTAAAATTATAGAATTCTATGGCTAAGTGAGAGTGTTCAAGCATTATAAGTCCGGTTGCCTTGTTCGTTGTGTTGAGCACCTCCCTCGATGGACCCCACAATCGGAACAAGAGTGCTCAAGTTTATCCCGAACACCCCAGCACTCGCGGTTTGGGGGCTGAAGCCAACGACTTGCCATCTCTCAGATTTTACAAACGGCCGCACAGAAGGTAATATTTTAAATTAAACAAGTGTTGCTCATGGCGCATATGAACGAAGTTTTCAGCGCACAGGATAAATACATAGCGAGTTCACTCAAAGATTACATTTCGAGAGCACTCATCTGCAATATCGCAGGCTCCCTTCAGGACAATTTTATAATACTTCTCCGGCGTGCGATACTCCCTGCCCGGTGGCGGTGGATCCGTGAGAAGCTTCTCCGCATCCAACTTGCCCCAGTGCACCTTTGTGCGGGCAAGGGCCCGACGAGCGCCTTCAATACAGGCGGAGCGCTTGATGACCTCCACCCAGGGGCATGCATCCACCAGCCGCCGCACGAGGCCAAAGTAGCTCCCAGGCATGGCCTGTCCAGGCCACAGCCGGACTATGAGGCCCTTCATGGCCTCCTCAGCTACCTTGTGGAGTTCGACCAGCTGCTTCAGCTGGTCGCTTGGGGGCACCGGATGGCCGGCCTCAGCGTACTGAGACCAGAAGACCTTCTCCGTCGAGCTCCCCTCCTCGCCACGATAGAATGCGGCGGCATCAGACGCACTACGCGGCAGATCTGCAAACGCCCCTGGAGAGCTCCGAATGCGGGTAAGTGTCAGGTAGTTCACATTAACATGCCTGCTTTGCATGAAAAATGCCTTGCCCGCTGCTATCTTCTTTATGTCCTCAAACTCCTGAAGGGCCTTATGGGCCTCGGCCTTGGCGGACTTGGCACTTTCGAGAGCCGAGGCAAGCTCGGACTCTCGAGTCTTGGAGTCACGCTCCAAACTCTCATGCATTTCCATGAGAGCCTGGAGCTCTTGCCGAACTTACGCCACCCGTGCCTCTTGCTTTTCTCGCTCGGCCCGTTCCGCGGCCGCACTGCATTCGGCCACGGACACGGCCTCCTTCAGGGCTGCCACCTCATTAGTGGCCCCTGCAATACCCGTATTATCCTTGTTAATTTTATTGTAACAGAAATCCTTTTCTGTAAGGTACTAATTCAAAGTGGTGTTACTCACCTTCTTTTTCCTCGAGCTGCCTCTTGGCATGGCCGAGCTCTTGCTCGGACCGCTCGAGATCCTTCTTCAGCACATCGACCTCCGCCGTTAGTGCGGCAGAGGTCAGCAGTGCAGCTTGCAAACCCATATTGACATATTTTAGGCAACCCTGCATATATCTTGTTAGATCCTCAGTCCGGCTTTTCTTTCCGAACACCGAACTAAGCATCAGGGGCTACTATCTATGCGGTATTACATTACATAATTTTAACTTCTTACCTCAAAGCCTGTTAGAAGGCTGCTGCAGGCTTCGGTCAGCCCGCTCTTAGCGAGCTGAACCTTCTCAATCACCGCACTCATGATAGTGCGGTGTTCTTCCTCGATGGAAGCGCCTTTAAGCGCCTCCAACAGGTTATCCGGCGCCTCGGTTGGACGGAGGCGCCCGGCGTCCACAATCCTGCCCTTCTTTGAAGGGCCGCTTGCCGGACTCTGGAACCACTGCGGGTTCCGATGTAGAGTCCGGCACAAAGTCCGGGAGGCTGCCTGACGGCGCCTCCGGAGCCTCCTCCTGATGGGTCCCTCTCTGGGATCCCACCTCGGCGTCTTCGCCGCGGGGGGTAGTGGCGGTCGGAAGTGAGTCCACATCCGACGGAGCCAATGACCCGCTTGATGAAGCGGGAAGATCGTCATCGGCCGGACTACGGACAGAACGCGGCATTAGAAGGACACTACGCGACGCAAAAGAAATTACACATCAAGGATCCGGATACTTACGATCTTGCCGGACGCCTGGCCCTTGGAGGCCACTCATCCTCGCCAACGCTGGTGTTGGCGAAACTGTCCGGGGGGATAGTTCTCCCCCTCTTGGACCCTTCGGCCTCCCCGATTGGGGAAGCCTTCCTCTTCTTCTCTCCCTCCTCCGGGAGAGAATACTCCTCCTCCTCGTCTTCGGGGGAGGAGTCCGCGTCGTCATCAGACGCCTGATTGCGGGAACTCTTTCGAGTCCCCGCGGCCACCTTCTTGGCCTTCTTCTCCGGCACCACGTGCGGTGCCGGAACCAGCAGCCCTGTTAAGCGGGCGTCCACTGGGTCTTCTGGCATGGGAGCCGGGCTGATAAGCAGCTTGGCCTTCTCCATCCATTCCTGTCAAAGGAAGAGGCAGAATGAAACCCCACTAAGAGTTAATTTAATTATCACAAGTGTCCCGTGATGGGGTTGAATCACTTACCTCGTCAGTTGGATACTGCGAGCTGAATCCGCGATCTTCCGTCGCGGATGCGGGGGCTTCGGCGCCCTTGAACAGCACCCTCCAGGCGCCTTCGTATGTTGTATCGAAGAGCCCGCTTAGCGCCTGGTGCTGTTCCGGATTGAACTCCCACAAATTGAATGCCCGTTCTTGGCATGGGAGAATCCGCCGGATGAGCATGACTTGGACCACGTCGACAAGCCTGAGCTTATTGCTCACCATCTTCTTGATGCAGGCTCGGAGTCCCGTCACCTCCACCGGATTGCCCCACTGCAAGCCCTTCTCTTTCCAGGAGGTGAGCTGCGTGGGGATGCCAGATCTAAACTCGGGGGCCGCCGCCCATGTGGGCTTGCGCGGCTCGGTGATGTAGAACCACCCCGATTGCCACCCCTTGACGGAGTCCACAAAGGCCCCTTCGAGCCAAAGGACGTTGGGCAATTTGCCCAACATGCCGCCTCCGCATTCCGCTTGCGTGCCCTTCACAACCTTTGGCTTGACGTTGAAGGTCTTGAGCCACAGGCCGAAGTGGGGCCGGATGCAGAGGAAGGCCTCGCACACGACGATAAACGCCGAGATGTTGAGGATGAAGTTCGGCGCCAGATCGTGGAAATCCAGGCCGTAGTAAAACATGAGCCCCCGGACGAATGGATGGAGCGGAAAGCCCAGTCCGCGGAGGAAGTGGGGGAGGAAGACGACCCTCTCATGAGGCCCAGGGGTAGGGATGAGCTGCCCCTCGTCGGGCAGCCGATGCGCGATATCGCTGGAAAGGTATCCGGCGCTGCGCAGCTTGGTGATGTCCTCCTCCTTAGCGGTGGAGGCCAACCATTTGCCTCCCGCTCCGGACATATTCGGAGAAGGTCGGCGAGATCTTGAGCTTGGGCGTTGGAGCTTGAGTGCGCGGAGATGGATAAGCAAAGGAGGAAGAAGGCGTAGGTGAGAAGGTGAATCCTTATCCCTTATATATAGGCGGACGAAAACTATGCGTCCCCCACCGGCCTGGTAAAACTCGCTTATCTCCCAAGCGCCACCATCAATGGCGCGGTTGGGTTACCCACACACGTATTGATGAGAATCCCGGAATAAGGGGAACACGATCTCTGCTTCGACAAGACGTGCCAAGGAAACCGCTTCGCTAAACGTGCTGAGGTGGTATAGTAAAAACAATTCAAACAAAGGCTTGGTGGCGGTGTGATGTCACGCCGCATAATACGTCAGCAGATTAAGCTAAGTGTACATTTTATTCTCTCTACGGTGGAATGTGGAAATTATTTTTGCAGAGCCGGACACTATCCTGGTGTTCATGATCTTCTCTGGATTATTCAAGGGAGGAACCCGCCTTGCAATGCCAAACATTATGTGCGCCGGACTTATCGTCATTGAAGCCTGGTTCAGGGGCTACTGAGGGAGTCCTGGACTAGGGGGTGTCCGGACAGCCGGACTATCATTATCCGCCGGACTCCAAGACTACGAAGATACAAGATTGAAGACTCCGGCTCGTGTCCGGATGGGACTTTCCTTGGCGTGGAAGGCAAGCTTGGCAATATGGATATGTAGATCTCCTACCATTGTAACCGACTCTGTGTAACCCTAGCCTCCTCCGGTGTCTATATAAACCGGAGGGCTTTAGTCCGTAGGACAACATACATTACAACAATCATACCATAGGCTAGCTTCTAGGGTTTAGCCTCCTTGATCTCGTGGTAGATCTACTCTTGTACTACCCATATCATCAATATTAATCAAGCAGGACGTAGGGTTTTACCTCCATCGAGAGGGCCCGAACCTGGGTAAAAACATCGTGTCCCTCGTCTCCTGTTACCATCCGCCTAGACGCACAGTTCGGGACCCCTACCGAGATCCGCGGTTTGACACCGACAGCGACCCTTGGGGGCGGTCACCGAACCCGTACACTTTGGCAACCCTTGGGGGCGGTCACCGGTACCCGTCAAATTGCTCGGGGCGATCTCCACAACCTAATTGGAGACCCCGACGCTTGCCCGGAGCTTTACACCACAATGATTGAGCTTCGAACACCACCAACCGTCTAGGGCGCCCAAGCACCCAAGAGGAACAAGCTCAAGGGCACCAAGCACCCAAGAGTAATAAGCTTCTCAAACTTCACTTCCACGTATCACCGTGGAGAACTCAAACCGATGCACCAAATGCAATGGCAAGGGCACACGGAGTTCCCAAGTCCTTCTCTCCCAAATCCCACCAAAGCAACTAATGCTAGGGAGGAAAATGAGAGGAAGAACAAAAGAAGAACATGAAGAACTCCAAGATCTAGATCCAAAGGGTTCCCCTCACAAAAAGGAGAAAGTGATTGGTGGGAATGTGGATCTAGATCTCCTCTCTCTTTTCCCTCAAAAACTAGCAAGAATCCATGAGAGTTAGCAAGCTCGAAGAAGGTCAACAATGGGGGAAGACCACGAGCTCAAAGGATAAGGTTCAATGGGGAAGAAGACCCCCTTTTATAGGACCTCCCGAATCCAACCGTTATGTGCTCAGGTCGTGCACAAGCGGTACTACCGCTTGGAGGAGCGGTACTACCGCTTAGCACGCTCAAAACAGCCCAAACGAGAGAGAAAACACGAGTTTTTGGTCCGGGGCGGTACTACCGCTTAGGAGCCACGGTAGTACTGCTCTGGAGCGGTACTATCGCTCAGGAGCCGCGGTAGTACCGCTCTAGAGCGGTAGTAAAAAATTACATCCGCTCTAGTCGCGGTAGTACCGCTTCAGCCTTCACCAAAACAGCCACAACTTTTGCAAACGGACTCCGAATTCGATGAAACCAAGTTTGTTGGAAAGCTAGCGACAAGGGCTAACACAATCTTGAAAGAAATATCAATAAGAAGCAATTTAGAAAAGGCCCATAAGAAAATGGTGAGAACCTTTCCTCGGATAAGACCGGTAAAACCTCCAACACCGAGAACATCATAGAAGACGCATGCGAACTCCGTTTTCGATGAACTCAAGCTTGTCATCAAGATGACCATAAGCTCTAAGACTCACAAAGAGAATCAAACAAGAACCAAGAAACATGATGCAAGGATGCAATGGTTTGAGCTCTCTACGAATGATACGATCAAGCAACTCATCGAGAGCCCCCCTTGATAGTACGGCAATCGATCCTATAACCCGGTCTCCCACAACTACCATGAGACCGGTAAAATAGAAAACCTATGAAGGGCAATCCTTTGCCTTGCACATGGTCCACTTGAGCTAGATGATGACGATCTTCACTCCCTCAAGTTGGACCACCTTTCTTGATTGTGTTGGCTCGATGAAGACTAGATGATTGCTCCCCCATAGTTCACTATGGGTGAGCCACTCTTCGGCTCATCTTCACAAGTCCATTGACACCACAATGGATGGAAAGATTCAAGCACTTGATCTCTTCGTGATGCTCCACTTGAACTTGCACACGGCAATCTTGATGACGATCACCACTTGATGTCATCCTTTCCATGGGTTGTATGATATCTTCCTCTTGATGCAAGCCCATGGATACGTACCTAACCCCACATAGAACTCTCACATAGACTATGGGTTAGTACACAAAGTGCAATGGACAATGCTTACCATACCATGGGATCACTTGATCCCTCTCGGTACATCTTCTACTCTTTGTGAGTTAATCAACTTGATTCACTATCGACTTAGTCTTGATCAACCTTGAATCTTTGAAACTCTCTTCATTTGGATGATGTATTGAAGGTAAACATGAATGATCACACAACCTTCTTCTTCAAGACATGCTTGCAATAAGCTCAACACTCGCATGACCAATCTTTGGATAATTCTTTAATAGCACCTTGGTCAACTCATAAACTCCTTGAAACCAACACATGGACTTCAAGAAAAGCCTATGGACAAATCCTTCAAATATAACTCAAGACAACCATTAGTCCATAGAGATTGTCATCAATTACCACAACCAAACATGGGGGCACCGCATGTTCTTTCAATCTCCCCCATTTTGGTAATTGATGACAATCACTTTCAAGAGAGTTTATACAAGGAATTATGCATCACCATGCAATGCAACAACCAATGATGCATGAGAATGAGATGCAAATGCTTAGGAACCAAAACCAAAGCAAGGAGAAAACTCAGAAGACTTCTCTACAAAACTCTCTGAAACTCCTCCCCCATTGGCATCGATTGCCAAAATGGGTGAAAAGCTAAGAAGGCCAAAATAAAAGGTGTTCCTCCATAAACTGTGTACTTCTCAACAAGAGAGTGGAATGCAATACACATATCCAACTGCCAATACTTGGAGGAAGACAAACTATATTGAGGCCCAAAGATTGCAACAAAAAGATATGACACAAAGACATAACAAAGAGAGACACAAGCAATCAGAAGATACCAATTGAAGCAAGCAATCAACGGATATCAATTGAACCAACTAGACCAATGATCCTACATGCCACAAGAATAAAGAAATTATGATAAGCACAAAGGAGTGTTCTAAAGAAACTAGAGAAGCTCCCCATGATTTGTGCACACATAAGAATTTTTGTATTTGAATACAAAGTGCACAAAATAGGATCATAGCTCCCCAAAATCAATAGAAACTCACATCCAGTGCAAGTGAGCATATGGGAAACAAAGCCTAGGACTTGCAACAAGCACATGGTTGAGCAACATGTAACAGAGGCGACTTAAGAATGGGCTCAACCAAAAGATGTGTGTGAGTCAAGGCAATGCATTAGAGAAGACTAATGTACAGATGAGCATTACGCATCAATATAGTCTTGAAAGAATGAGATACACGTGCAAGGCATGTCATTCCCACACACAACTAGCAACCAGGTTCACAAGCTCACAATAAGCATAAGAGAACCTATGCTTGTGACAACCCGTGGTGAAGATAGACGAAGAGAGGCTCATCAAGGCGAGGGATACCAAATAAGATGGCAAAAGCCTCGTAAAGATAAGCAAGAGGAAAATAATCTTCACCACACAAGAGTGCAACAAGATGCAACGATAGAGGACACGCACTCAAGGCAAAAGCTTTCACGGAGCCACCAAAGAAATAACATAAGAAAGACAGGGTGGGCGTGAAAGAAAGGATATCAACTAGAGATGTAATTTCTCTCAAGTGTATAAGGTTCTATGTAGACGAAATCTTGATGATATATATATCTACAAAGAAGGATGTACACCCGAAATAGTTACAACACGAAGGAACAAGATATCCACAAGGAAGTCATAAATATACCAATAAGATATTTGCTTGGAAGCATAACACTTGGCTAGATATGGTCTTATTGTATATAAATGAAGGCCAATCACACAACCATCAAAGACATCACAACTAGCAACAAGAGATCATCGTTGGGATGCTTTGAGAAAGGAAACAAGTATCACAAGATATGAAATGAATATCATTCCAAGATGCAACCTACACAAGGTTGAATGCAAGAAGGGAAAGCATGAATAGATACTTGTTACCGAGATATCATTGGAAGGAAGTAGCAGATACCAATTGAAGGTAGATAGTACATTCATCATCCTAGCTTGACTCCAATATGCACATGGTGACAACACCTTCCTTGAGAGTGAGCCGAGCATCCAATGCATCTCCAAAAGTTCCTAGAAGAACAACACAAACTAAACGGTACCCAAACTCATCGGGACCAAATAGTTAGAAACACCAATACATAGGACAAACTCCACATAAATATGTACATATAGATATGATAATGAATTTCATGCACATCTCATCCAAATTGAGACTAGATGGAGTTTCCGCTATATATTGAGTCAAAGAAAGAAAGCATGCCAAATAAAATACATGAAGTAAACATGCATGCTCAAGACTTTCAAAACCCGAAACCAAAAGATAAATAAATGCCAAGTGAAAAGGATACCAAATGGAGAAATCATCACTTGGAAGATATCATTAAAGATACATCAAGGAATGAGATATCCATTGATACACACTAAACTAAAGATGTCAAACTCCCAAAGAGAGGATGGTTCCAAACAAACCAAGCTGTCGACAAAGTTTCATGATGGCACAAAGTACCAAAAAGAAATGGCTTGCCTTCCACCAAAACACACTTGATAAGGATCACAATAAGAGTGTTCTAAAGAAAATAGAATAGCTCCCCCACGAGTTGTGCATTATATAGGATTTGTATTTGAATACAAAATGCACAAGGTGGGGTCACCGCATTCACTATATCTAGAAAACACTAGACAAGAACAAGAAATAAACAAGATCCACAAGTGGTATGGAAGACACGGGAGTTGACACAAACCTTGGCAAGAGAAAAGGCAAGTAAAACAAAAGCCAATGTAAATATGATCAACAAATTCTACCACACATAAGACTACCAATTGTCAAAGACAAGAAGTATTGGAAATAATTCCCGGTGGTAGATAACAAGGATATCCGACATCATCTTCACACCAAACACAAGCAAATTGCAACTTGTAGAGCTAACATGCCACCTAGGAACAAGATAATCTACAATATCAATTCTACGTGACAATATCTCAAATGTACACATTTTCTAGGCTTCTAATATGCACTTAGCATATTACTCCCCCATAATGTGATACCAATAAGAACTTAACAAGAGGCAATAAGAGGAACAAACAAGAGATAATTAATGGACTATTTAGAATTTGAATTTCTCATGAGAGATATACCACCAAGCGACTAGATAATCTTGTAATGTCAATACTAGATGGTATTCCTCATGTACACACATTTATAGGATTGTGAGGTGCACAAAGCACATCACTCCCCCAAAATGGGATGTTCCATTAATCTCTCACATGAGCCAACTAGGATACAAACAAGAAGCAAAAAGGCTCAACGCACAACACACATGTACATGAGGTGCAAACCAACACACACATACTTCATTGCTCAAGATAAGCAAGTTGGAAGCAGAACATATACAAACACATGCAAGGAACAAAACCAAACACATGAAGGGGGGGGCAAGTAACATTCAAAGTAAACAATTTAAGTACAAGTTACCGCAAGGAGGCACATTGGATATAAGATAGAAACTTCATAATCCAATTGACTTGGCTTGAGACAATAAGAATGATGAAGTCCCCTTATTTCTTCGTAATGTAGCCAAGTCTCCAATGCCCTCCAACCAACACCTATTGATCAAGTTTGAGCTTGGTGGTCCCCAACCGAGTTGGGTCCTAAGAGGTTAGTCACAGTAGGCTTGGCTACCCAAATGGTTCTTTTCTTGACACCACTTTGAGTACCAACAAACTTGGCAAACACATTGCCAACCTTATCCTTCCCAAGAGAATAGACATCATCAATAATAATTGGGTTGGATAAGTTACCACTAGTGCATGAAGAAGCGAGGTGACCTTTCTCACGGCATAGGTAGCAACGTCTACTCTTCACTTTCTTCTCACTTGATTTCTCAACTTGAGAAGCATTAACTTGAGTCTTCTTGGGAAGAGGCCTTTCTTCAACTTGAGGTTGAGCATGTGATTGAACTTGTGCCCTCTTCCCTTGTTGCTTGACACTAATGGCCTTCTTCTTCAATGGGCAAGATCTAACATGATGCCCTTCAACTTTGCACTTGAAGCAAACAATCTTGGCCGAATTCTTGACTTGTTCTTGGCCCTTCTTTTTGTTCATCTTGGACTTCTTCTTCTTATTTGAGTTTAATCCAAGTCCACCTTTGTCATTGGGGGATTTTTGCACACTCAAGATATTGTTGAGTGTGGATTTCCCTTGATGACTATTTTCCAAGTCTTTCTTCAAAGAAGTGACTTGGGCCTTGAGCTCTTTGATTTCCTCTACATGGTTAGTCTCAACACAAGTACTAGAGGAAGTATAAGCTTCATCGTTAGAGCAACAAGGCAAGGAAAGCAATTCATCACAAGATGTACCAACATTGTGAGTAGATGAATTACAAGGACTAGCACATGGCAATATACTATTTTGACTAGAAGTAGTGCTAGTATCCACATGAGGCTCACTAGATGTTACCTTGGCAATCATGGCCTCATGAGCTATCTTTAGCACACTATGGGATACTAGAAGATCATCATGAGAGCTTGAGAGCTTTTCATGACTTTCTTCCAATTTCCCATAATTGCTAGATAGCACCTCAAGTTGAGCCCATAGCTCAACATTCTCCTTCAAAATGGATGCTTCACAAGTAATAGAGTTAGTAGCACAAGCATCATCATTTACAACAATAGGAGAGGACAACTTGGCAAGCTCTTTTAAATAAGAAGCTTCAAGTTGGGCATGAGACTCGTTGAGTTTGATGAGCTCACCCTTGATGACCCTTGAGCCATTTTCGAGGTGCTCAAAATCCTCAAGGAGTCTAGCATGAGAAACTTCAAGCTTAGCATTTTTATTTTTAAAATCATTGGCCACCTCAAGAGCTCTATCGTGAGATTCCCTCACTCTAGATAATTCTAGAGCAAAAGTCTCCTCAAGAGATTTGGAGGTGGTTTGTTCATGTTCAAGAGCTTGAGATAGCTCCGCGATCTCATTTGCGTAATCACGCCCATGAGCTTCCATTTTCTCAATGGTGACCTCATGCTCCTCGAGATGAGATTCCAACTCCTCAATATATTTCTTGCCCTCAATGGCAATGGACATAATTTCCATGAAGTTGGAACGAGCAATTTTATTTTTATGAAGAACTTTAAAAACCATTTCCCCCTTAATTTTTAAGGAGGCAACATTATCATTCTCTTCATCATAATCAACGTCATCATCATTCTTGCCATTATCAATATCATTACAAGATATATTGGGATTCAAATTGGGAGATACCTTTGAGGCCTTGGCCACAAGGCAAAATGCAATAGATGATGATGTAGGATCCCTTGAAGCACCATAAAACACCACATCTTGTTCCATGGAGTGTTGGCTTTCCTCTACATTGTTAGCACAACAATTCGAGGAAATAGATGCATTTTTATCATGGCAACAAGACATAGCAAGCATATCATCATGAGATTTAGTCAAGCAATTTCTACATGATATGCAAGGACTATCAACACAAGCATGTGAAACATTTGGAGTGCTAGAAGTGTTAAAGTCCACAGATGAAGCATTGCAATAAGAAAGTGATGAAGGATTATCAACGATAAGCACACTATCATCATTGCAATGAACACCACTACTCACCATGTCATTACCTTGTGGCGAACCACATGTAGGTGAAGTAGAAGAAGTTGAGAACACAACACGGCCGGAGGTGGGGGAGAACAATCATCCTTACAAAACTTGGACACGCCATATTTATCTTGAAGCTTTGTCCACAACTCATGAGCATCCCAGAACGGCATGAGTTGAAATATAACTACATTGCTCAAAGCATCGAAAAGCACATTAGAAGCTTGAGCATTGAGATAAGAGTTTTTCTCATCCTATAAAGATAATATTTGGGGATCCTTTGGAGGAGAAAAACCCATATCTACAATTCGCTCTAAATTTGGGTCCACGAACCTAAAGAGATTAAGCATGCGAATTACTCAAACATCAAAATTTGTGCCATTGAAACCTAGAGTGTCAGAGAATCCTAATCCCCTAGTCGACATCTTTACTCTCTAGGCGGTTAAGCCCAACAAAGAGAGACGAGGCTCTGATACCAATTGAAAGATCGTGGATGTCGCCTAGAGGGGGGGGGGGTGAATAGGCATTCTAAAATAATTACGGTAGAGGCTTGAGCAAATGCGGAATAAACCTAGTGGTTAATTTGTCAAGCACAAAACCTACAACAACTAGGCTCACCTATGTGCACCAACAACTTATGCTAAGCAAGATAAGCAACTATGTGATAGCAAGATATATGACAAAGAACAATATGGCTATCACAAAGTAAAGTGCATAAGTAAAGGGCTCGGGTAAGAGATAACCGAGGCACGCAGAGACGATGATGTATCCCGAAGTTCACACCCTTGCGGATGCTAATCTCTGTTTGGAGCGGTGTGGAGGCACAATGCTCCCCAAGAAGCCACTAGGGCCACCGTAATCTCCTCACGCCCTCGCACAATGCAAGCTGCCGTGATTCCACTAAGGGACCCTTGAGGGCGGTCACCGAACCCGTACAAATGGCGACCCTTGGGGGCGGTCACCGAACCCGTACACTTTGGAAACCCTTGGGGGCGGTCACCGATACCCGTCAAATTGCTCGGGGCGATCTCCACAACCTAATTGGAGACCCCGACGCTTGCCCGGAGCTTTACACCACAATGATTGAGCTCCGAACACCACCAACCGTCTAGGGCGCCCAAGCACCCAAGAGGAACAAGCTCAAGGGCACCAAGCACCCAAGAGTAATAAGCTTCTCAAACTTCACTTCCACGTATCACCGTGGAGAACTCAAACCGATGCACCAAATGCAATGGCAAGGGCACACGGAGTTCCCAAGTCCTTCTCTCCCAAATCCCACCAAAGCAACTAATGCTAGGGAGGAAAATGAGAGGAAGAACAAAAGAAGAACACGAAGAACTCCAAGATCTAGATCCAAAGGGTTCCCCTCACAAAAAGGAGAAAGTGATTGGTGGGAATGTGGATCTAGATCTCCTCTCTCTTCTCCCTCAAAAACTAGCAAGAATCCATGGAGGGATTGAGAGTTAGCAAGCTCGAAGAAGGTCAACAATGGGGGAAGAACACGAGCTCAAAGGATAAGGTTCAATGGGGAAGAAGACCCCCTTTTATAGGACCTCCCGAATCCAACCGTTATGTGCTCAGGTCGTGCACAAGCGGTACTACCGCTTGGAGGAGCGGTACTACCGCTTAGCACGCTCAAAACAGCCCAAACGAGAGAGAAAACACGAGTTATTGGTCCGGGGCGGTACTACCGGTTAGGAGCCCTGCTCTGGAGCGGTACTACCGCTCAGGAGCCGCGGTAGTACTGCTCTAGAGCGGTAGTAAAAAATTACATCCGCTCTAGTCGCGGTAGTACCGCTGCAGCCTTCACCAAAACAACCACAACTTTTGCAAACTGACTCCGAATTCGATGAAACCAAGTTTGTTGGAAAGCTAGCGACAAGGGCTAACACAATCTTGAAAGAAATATCAATAAGAGGCAACTTAGAAAAGTCCCATAAGAAAATGGTGAGAACCCTTCCTCGGATAAGACCGGTAAAACCTCCAACACCGAGAACATCATAGAAGACGCATGCGAACTCCGTTTTCGATGAACTCAAGCTTGTCATCAAGATGACCATAAGCTCTAAGACTCACAAAGAGAATCAAACAAGAACCAGGAAACACGATGCAAGGATGCAATGGTTTGAGCTCTCTACGGATGATACGATCAAGCAACTCATCGAGAGCCCCCCTTGATAGTACGGCAATCGATCCTATAACCCGGTCTCCCACAACTACCATGAGACCGGTAAGATAGAAAACCTATCAAGGGCAAACCTTTGCCTTGCACATGGTCCACTTGAGCTAGATGATGACGATCTTCACTCCCTCAAGTTGGACCACCTTTCTTGATTGTGTTGGCTCGATGAAGACTAGATGATTGCTCCCCCATAGTCCACTATGGGTGAGCCACTCTTCGGCTCATCTTCACAAGTCCATTGACACCACAATGGATGGACAGATTCAAGCACTTGATCTCTTCTTGATGCTCCACTTGAACTTGCACACGGCAATCTTGATGACGATCACCACTTGATGTCATCCTTTCCATGGGTTGTATGATATCTTCCTCTTGATGCAAGCCCATGGATACGTACCTAACCCCACATAGAACTCTCACATAGACCATGGGTTAGTACACAAAGTGCAATGGACAATTCTTACCATACCATGGGATCACTTGATCCCTCTCGGTACATCTTCTACTCTTTGTGAGTTAATCAACTTGATTCACTGTCGACTTAGTCTTGATCAACCTTGAATCTTTGAAACTCTCTTCATTTGGATGATGTATTGAAGGTAAACATGAATGATCACACAACCTTCTTCTTCAAGACATGCTTGCAATAAGCTCAACACTCGCATGACCAATCTTTGGATAATTCCTTAAGCACCTTGGTCACAACCTTAGCCAAGCATCCTTGTCTTCGCTGTTGGAGGAGGGAGAAGTCATGGTGCTCTAAACCTGCAACAGAAACAGCTCGAAACGAAAACAGAGGATATTTGCGTGATACGGTGGTCGAAACCTTCGGGAGTATATATAATGAATTTTTACCGACCAAAATACGTAACATACAAGAAAATGGAGTCCGGGAGGCACACGAGGTGCCCACGAGACAGGGGGGGCATGCCCTAGAGGAGGGGGCGTGCCCTCCTCTCTCGTGGGAGCCTCGTGTCCCTTTCGGACTACTTCTTTCTTCCTAAAATCTTTAAATAATCCAAAACTGATAAAAATTGCCATTAGAGTTGTTTTGGAGTCGGTTTACTTACCGTACCATGTACCTATGCCTTTTCGGAGTCTGGAACATTCTGGAAAGTGTCTCTTATGTATTCCTCAGGGGTTATGGTTTCAATAATATTAGTTTCAACATTGATAGGATTACCTGAAATATAATGTTTAATTCTTTGACCGTTTACCACCCTCGGATTTGTGCCTTCAAAGTTGTTGATTTTTATAGCACCAGAACGATAGACCTCCTCGATAACATAGGGACCTTCCCATTTTGAGAGAAGTTTTCCTGCAAAAAATCTTAAACGAGAGTTGAACAATAACACATAATCTCCTACGTTAAGCTCACACTTCTGTATCCTCTTATCATGCCAGTGTTTGACTTTTTCTTTGAAAAGCTTGGCATTCTCATATGCTTCGGTTCTCCATTCATCAAGTGAGCTAATATCAAACAACCTCTTCTCACCAGCAAGTTTGAAGTCATAATTGAGCTCTTTAATAGCCCAATATGCTTTATGTTCAAGTTCAAGAGGTAAATGACACGCTTTTCCATAAACCATCTTATATGGAGACATACCCATAGGATTTTTGTATGCAGTTCTATAGGCCCATAATGCATCATCAAGTTTTTTGGACCAATTCTTTCTGGATCTATTCACAGTCTTTTGCAAAATTAATTTGAGCTCTCTATTGCTCAACTCTACTTGACCACTAGACTGCGGGTGATAAGGAGATGCGATTCTATGATTGACATCATACTTAGCGAGCATCTTACGGAAAGCACCATGAATAAAGTGTGAACCACCATCAGTCATAAGATATCTAGGGACTCCAAACCTCAGAAAAATAAATTCTTTAAGCATTTTAATAGAAGTGTTATGATTAGCACTACTAGTCGGAATAGCTTCTACCCACTTAGTACGTAATCAACAGCAACTAAAATATGTGTATAACCATTGGAGGCAGGAAAAGGTCCCATATAATCAAAGCCCCAAACATCAAACGGTTCAATAACAAGAGAATAATTCATAGGCATTTCTTGACGTCTACTTATGTTACCTATTCTTTGACATTCATCACAAGATAAGACAAACTTACGAGCATCTTTGAAAAGAGTAGGCCAATAAAAACCAGATTGTAGTACCTTGTGTGCAGTTCTATCTCCATCGTGGTGTCCTCCATAGGATTCAGAGTGACACTTGTGTAGGATTTGTTCCTGTTCATGCTCAGGCACACAACGTCTAATAATACCATCTACTCCTTCTTTATAAAGTGTGGATCATCCCAGAAGTAATGTCTTAAATCATAAAAGAACTTTTTATTTTGCTGGTATGTGAAACTAGGCGGTATATATTTAGCAACAATGTAATTAGCATAATCAGCATACCAAGGAGCAGTACAAGAAGCATTGACGACCGCTAATTGTTCATCAGGAAAGCTATCATTAATAGGCAGTGGGTCATCAAGAATATTCTCTAGCCTAGAGAAGTTGTCTGCAATGGTGTTTTCAGCTCCTTTTCTATCAATAATATGCAAATTAAATTCTTGGAGCAAGAGAACCCATCTAATGAGTCTAGGCTTAGCATCTTTCTTTTCCATAAGATATTTAATAGCAGCATGATCAGTGTGGATAGTAACTTTGGAATCAACAATATAAGGTCTAAACTTATCACATGCAAACACAACTGCTAAGAATTCTTTTTCAGTGGTAGCATAATTTCTCTAGGCAGTATCAAGAGTCTTGCTAGCATAATGGATAACATTCAATTTCTTATCGACTCTTTGCCCTAAAACAGCCCTATAGCATAATCACTAGCATCGCACATAATTTCAAAAGCTAAATTCCAATCAGGTGGCTGAACAATAGGTGCAGTGATCAAAGCTTTCTTAAGTGTTTCAAATGCTTCTACGCAATCATCATCAAAGACAAAAGGGATATCTTTTTGCAATAAATTAGTCAGGGGCCTAGAGATTTTAGAAAAGTCCTTAATGAACCTCCTATAAAAGCCGACATGACCAAGGAAATTTCTTATACCTTTTATGTCCTTGGGACATGGCATCTTTTCAATAGCATCAACTTTGGCTTTATCAACTTCAATACCTCTCTCGGAAATCTTGTGCCCCAAGACAATGCCTTCATTAACCATAAAGTGACACTTTTCCCGATTCAGGACGAGACTAATGTCTTCGCATCTCTGCAAAACTCGATCAAGGTTTCTCAAACAATCATCAAAAGAGGATTCATAGACGGAGAAGTCATCCATGAATACCTCACAAATCTTTTCACAAAAATCATAAAATATAGCCATCATGCATCTTTGAAAGGTAGCAGGTGCATTACACAAACCAAAAGGCATACGTCTATAAGCAAAAGTACCAAAAGGGCAAGTAAAAGTTGTTTTAGATTGATCCCCCGCTGATACAGGTATCTGAGAGAAGCCAGAATAACCATCTAGAAAGCAAAAATGTGTGTGTTTGGATAGCCTTTCTAGCATTTGATCAATAAAAGGTAATGGGTAATGATCTTTCTTAGTAGCTTTATTTAACTTACGGAAATCAATTACCATCCTATAACCTGTAATTATTCTTTGCGGGATCAATTCATCTTTATCATTAGGAACTACGGTAATACCTCCCTTTTTAGGGACACAATGGACAGGGCTTACCCATTCACTATCAGCAACGGGTTAAATAATACCTGCCTCAAGGAGCTTTAGTATCTCCTTTCTTACCACTTCCTTCATTTTGGGATTTAATCGTCTTTGAGGATCTCTAACTGGTTTGGCATCTTTCTCCACTGAGATTTTGTGTTGACATAATGTGGGACTAATGCCCTTAAGATCATCCAGAGTATATCCAATAGCAGCTCGGTGCTTCTTCAGAGTTTTCAATAATATTTTTTCTTCTTTCCCTGAAAGGTTAGCACTAACAATAACAGGATATATTTCTTTTTCATCAAGATAAGCATACTTAAGATTATCAGGTAATGGTTTGAGTTCAAACACGGGATCACCCTTGGGCTGAGGGGGATCCCTAAGAATTTCAACGGGAAGGTTTTGTTTCAGCATAGGTTCTTGTTTAAGGAACACTTCATCTATTTCTTCCCTTTCCTTCATAAACATATCGTTTTCATGGTCTAACAAATATTGTTCTAACGGATCAGTTGGAGGAACAACAATGGAAGCAAGACCAATAATTTCATCCTTACTAGGTGGTTCCCTTTCATGAGGTTGTCTACTAATCTTAGCGAAATTGAACTCATGATACATACCATCTATGCCAACAGTGACAATATTCCTTTCTCAATTAATCTTAGCACTAGCAGTATTCAAGAAGGGTCTACCAAAAATAATGGGACAAAAATCATCTTGTGGGGAACCAAGAACAAGAAAATCAGCAGGGTATTTAATCTTCCCACACAAGACTTCAACATCTCTAACAATCCCAATAGGTTTAATGGTGTCCCTATTGGCAAGCTTAATAGTAACATCAATGTCTTCTAATTCAATAGGTGCAATATCGTGCATAATTTATTTATAAAGATCCTAAGGTATCGCATTAGCACTAGCACCCATATCACATAAACCATGGTAACAATGATCTCCTATTTTGACAGAAATAACAGGCGTGCCTACAACTGGTCTACGTGTCTTAGTATCGGGTCTAGCAATACTAGCAGTTTCACCCAAGGAAGAGATAACATGCCCATCTAAGTCCTCATCCAAAAGATCTTTAATCATAGCAATACCGGGTTCAACATTAATTTGCTCAGGAGGTGTATAGGTCCTAGTATTACTCTTACGAACAACAGTCGAAGCTTTAACATGATCTTTTATCCTAACAGGAAAAGGAGGTTTTTCGACATAAGCAGTAGGAATAATGGGATCACTATATGTAATAGTATTTACTTCGACTGTAATGGGTGCAACTACTTTAACTTCAACAAGAGGATTATATTTAAACCACTTCTCTTTAGGGAGATCAACGTGAGTAGCAAAAGTTTCACAAAAAGTAGCTACTATCTCAGAGTCAAGTCCATACTTAGAGCTAAATCCACGGAAAGCATCGGTATCCATAAAAGGTTTAACACAATCAAACTTAGGTGTCATACCTGACTCCTTACCATCGTCGGAATCCCAATCTTCAGAGTTGCGTTTAATTCTTTCCAATAAGTCCCATTTGAAATCAATAGTAAATCAAGATATAGGAACCATCACGGAAGTATCGAGCAAGTTGCGATTATCAAGAGAAAGCCGAGCATAAAAATTCTGAATAATCATTTCCCGAGAGAGCTCATGATTGGGGCATGAATACAACATTGAATTAAGCCTCCCCCAAGCTTGAGCGATGCTTTATCCTTCACGAGGCCAGAAATTAGATATGTAATTACGATCACGATGAACAAGATAAGAGAGAATAGCCATAAGTATTGAGATATAATGTGTAATAACAGCCCATAATGCAATAAATATTGATATAAAAGCATGATGCAAAATGGACGTAGCAACCTACATAAAGTATAGGGGATCAGAAACAATAAAGGATTGAAATGAGAGGATGCCCATAATGCAATAAATATTGATATAAAAGCATGATGCAAAATGGACGTATCAGTGTGTCCGAACGTCATAACCGTACTTTATTAGATATGGTGTGTTCTATGATGTCTCTTGCCATTTTACCACTATCATTTTGGGGTTATGAATTAGAGACAGCTGCACTCACGTTAGATAGGGCACCGTCTAAATCCGTTGAGACGACACCGTGTGAACTGTGGTTTGGCAAGAAACCTAAGCTGTCGTTTCTTAAATTTTGGGGACGCGATGCTTATGTCAAAAGGCTTCAGCCTGATAAGCTCGAAGCTAAATTGGAGAAGTGTGTGTTCATAGCATACCCTAAGGAAACAATTGGGTACACCTTCTATCACAGATCCGAAGGCAAGATCTTTGTTGCTAAGAATGGATCCTCTCTAGAGAAAAAGTTTCTCTCGAAAGAAGTGAGTGGGAGGAAAATAGAACTTGATGAGGTAATTGTACCTTCTCTCGAATTGGAAAGTAGAACATCACAGAAAACCATTCCCGTGATGCCTACACCAACTAGAGAGGAATCTAATGATGATGATCTTGAAACTTCAGATCAAGTTACTACTGAACTTCGTAGGTCGACCAGAGCACGATCCACACCAGAGTGGTACGGTAATCATGTTCTGGAAGTCATGTTACTAGACCAAGGCGAACCTATGAACTATGAAGAAGCTATGATGATCCCAGATTCCGACAGATGGCTTGAGGCCATGAAATCTGAGATAGGATCCCTGTATGAGAACAAAGTGTGGACTTTGGTGGACTTGCCCGACGATCGGCAAGCCATAGAGAATAAATGGATCTTCCAGAAGAAGACTGGCGCTGATGGTAATGTTACTATCTACAAAGCACGACTTGTCGCACAAGGTTTTTGACAAGTTCAAGGGGTTGACTACGATGAGACTTTCTCAGCCGTAGCGATGCTTAAGTCCATATGAGTCATGTTAGCAATTACCGCATTTTATGATTATGGAATCTGGCAAATGGATGTCAAAACTACATTCCTTAATGGATATCTTAAAGAAGAGTTGTATATGATGCAACCAGAAGGTTTTGCCGATTCTAATGGTGCTAACAAAGTCCGCAAACTCTAGTGATCCATCTATGGACGGGTGCAAGCATCTCGGAGTTGGAATATACGCTTTGATGTGGTGATCAAAGCATATGGTTTTATACAGACTTACGGTCAAGCCTGTATTTACAAGAAAGTGAGTGGGAGCTTTGTAGCATTTCTGATATTATATGTGGATGACATATTATTGATTGGAAATGATATAAAATTTCTCGATAGCATAAAAGGATACTGAAATAAGAATTTTTCAATGAAAGACCTCGGTGAAGCCGCTTACATATGGGGCACAAAGATCTATAGAGATAGATCAAGACGGTTGATAAGAATTTCAATAAGTACATACCTTGACAAGATTTTGAAGGAGTTCAAAATGGATCAGCCAAAGAAGGAGTTCTAGCCTATATTGTAAGGTGTGAAGTTGAGTAAGACTCAAAACCCGACCACGGTAGAAGATAGAAAGAGAATTAAAGTCATTCCCTATGCCTCAGCCATAGGTTCTATAAAGTATGCCATGCTGTGTACCAGACCTGTTGTGTTCCTTGCCATGAGTTTGGCAAGGGGGTACAATAGTGAACCAGGAGTAGATCACTAAACAACGGTCAAAATTGTCCTTAGAGGACTAAGGAAATGTTTCTCGGTTATGGAGGTGATAAAGGGTTCGTCGTAACGGGTTATGTCGATGCAAGCTTTAACACTAATCCAGATGACTTTGAGTCTCAATCTAGATACGCATTGAAAGTGGGAGCAATTAGCTAGAGTAGCTCCAGGCAGAGCAACGTAGACATAGAAAATTGCAAAATACATACGAATCTGAATGTGGCAGACCCGTTGACTAAACCTCTTTCACAAGCAAAATATGATCACACCTTAGTACTCTTTGGGTGTTAATCACATGTCGTTGTGAACTAGATTATTGACTCTAGTAAACTCTTTGGGTGTTAGTCACATGGTGATGTGAACTATCGGTGATAATCACATGACGATGTGAACTAGATTATTGACTCTAGTGCAAGTGGGAGACTGAAGGAAATATGCCCTAGAGGCAATAATAAAGTTGTTATTTTGTATTTCCTTATTCACGATAAAGGTTTATTATTCATGCTAGAATTGTAGTGATCAGAAACTTAAATACATGTGTCCCTAGCGAGCCTCTACTAGACTAGCTTGTTGATCAAAGATCGTTAAGGTTTCCTAACCATAGGCATGTGTTATCATTTGATAACAAGATCACATCATTAGGAGAATGATGTGATGGACAAGACCCATCCGGTAGCTTAGCAAATTGACCATTCCGTTTATTGCTATTGCTTTCTTGATGACAAATACATATTCCTTCCGCTATGAGATTATGCAACTCCTGGATACCGGAGGAATACCTTGTGTGCTATCAAACGTCACAACGTAACTGGGTGATTATAAAGATGCTCTGCAGGTATCTCCAAAGGTGTTTATTGAGTTGGCATAGATCGACATTAGGATTTGTCACTCTGAGTATCGAAGAGGTATCTCTGGGCCCTCTTGGTAATACACATCATAAGCTTGCAAGCAAATGACT
The DNA here is from genome assembly GCA_021437245.1 of Aegilops speltoides. NCBI lineage: Eukaryota > Viridiplantae > Streptophyta > Magnoliopsida > Poales > Poaceae > Aegilops > Aegilops speltoides. Next base: position 219,840,708 of record CM038145.1, read on the forward strand.
AAGGAGTCAGTTACGAGGTGATGTATTACAGAATGAGTAAAGAGACTTGCCGGTAACGAGATTGAACTAGGTATGAAGAAATCGAGGATCGAATCTCGAGCAAGTAACATACCGATGGACAAAGGGAATTACGTAAGTTGTCATAACAGTTCGACTGATAAGGATCTTCGTTGAATATGTAGGAGCCAATATGGGCATCCAAGTTCCGCTATTGGTTATTGACCGGAGAGGTGTCTTGTTCATTTCTATATGGTTCTCGAACCCGTAGGGTCCGCATGCTTAAACGTTCGTTGACGATATATTGTTATACGAGTTATATGATTTGGTGACCGAATGTTGTTCGGAGTCCCGGATGAGATCACGGACATGACGAAGAGTCTTGAAATGGTCGAGAGGTAAATATTGATATATAGGATGATGGTATTCGGACACTGAAATAGTTTCGGAGTGCATCAGGTAGTCATCGGGTCACCGGAAGGGATTCCGGACACCCCCGGTAAGTGTATGGGCTTAATGGGGCAAAGGAGGGGACAGACCAGCCCACTAGGGGCTTGTGCGCCCTCTACATGGCTGGCCGACCCTAGGGGAAGGAAAGGGGTGGGACGGTGATGCGGAGCATCCTATGGACATCACCATGTCAAGAGTCCGTTTGGCAAGTGCCACGTGCGACCTCTACTTCACATACATAAAGGTGAATCATCTCCTTTACACGTGTTCACTTGACCCCTTCGAGGATGCTATACTACTTGACACTCCACTCGCGTGCATGCATAGGTATTACTGAAGCTTCATGGACGAGGAGGAGGAGTGCAAGCACCAAGGAACAACTACACCATCCGCGAGGGAAGCATGGAAGAGAAGACAGAAGAAACAGAGCTGCTACAAGTTACAGCTCTCGGACGTCCGACGCCTGGAGACTCCACCATCCAGATCGACTACAGTAGACGAAGATGCTACAGCGGCCAGACGACCGACAACCACCAGACTTTCGACAAGTCCCAGCACTCGGAGGAGCGTGCTACGTCTTGAGCTTGCGTTGGTTTTCCTTGAAGAGGAAAGGGTGATGCAGCAATAGTAGCGTATGGCCAAGGCATAGGGAATGACTTTCATTCTCTTTCTATCTTCTGCCGTGGTCGGGCTTTGAGTCTTACTCAAATTTCACACCTTGTAACACAGGCAAGAACCTTTTCTTTGACTGTTCCATTTTGAACTACTTCAAAATCTTGTCAAGGTATGTATTCATTGAAAAACTTATCAAGCGTCTTGATCTATCTCTATAGATCTTGATTCTCAATATGCAAGCAGCTTCACCGAGATCTTTCTTTGAAAAACTCCTTTCAAACACTCCTTTATGCTTTGCAGAATAATTCTACATTATATCCGATCAACAATATGTCATTCACATATACTTATCAGAAATGCTGTAGTGCTCCCACTCACTTTCTTGTAAATACAGGCTTCTCCAAAAGTCTGTACAAAACCAAATGCTTTGATCACACTATCAAAGCATTTATTCCAACTCCGAGAGGCTTGCACCAGTCCATAAATGGATCACTAGAGCTTGCACACTTTTGTTAGCTCCTTTTCGGATCAACAAAACCTTCTGGTTGCATCATATACAACTCTTCTTCCAGAAATCCATTCAGGAATGCAGTTTTGACATCCATTTGCCAAATTTCATAATCATAAAATGTGGCAATTACTAACATGATTCAGACAGACTTAAGCATCGCTACAGTTGAGAAAATCTCATTCTAGTTAACACCTTGAATTTGTCGAAAAACCTTTTTGCGACAAGTCGAGCTTTGTAGATAGTAACACTACTATCAGCGTCCGTCTTCCTCTTAAAGATCCATTTATACAATATGGCTTGCCGATCATCGGGCAACTCCACCAAAGTCCATACTTTGTTCTCATACATGGATCCCATCTCAGATTTCATGGCCTCAAGCCATTTTGCGGAATCAGGGCTCATCATCGCTTCCTCATAGTTCGTAGGTTTATCATGGTCTAGTAACATGACTTTCAGAACAGGATTACCGTACCACTTTGGTGCGGACCGTACTCTGGAAGACCTATGAGGTTCTGTAATAACTTGATCTGAAGTTTCATGATCATCATCATTAGCTTCCTCGCTAATTGGTGTAGGAATCACTGGAACTGATTTCAGCGATGAACTATTTTCCAATTCAGGAGAAGGTACAATTACCTTATCAAGTTCTACTTTCCTCCCACTCACTTCTTTCGAGAGAAACTCCTTCTCTAGAAAGGATCCATCTTAGCAATGAATAACTTGCCTTCGGATCTATGATAGAAGGTGTATCCAATAGTTACCTTTGGGTATTCTATGAAGACGCACTTCTCCGATTTGGGTTTGAGCTTATCAGGTTGAAACCTTTTTACATAAGCATCGCAGCCCCAAACTTTAAGAAATGACAACTTTGGTTTCTTGCCAAACCACAGTTCATAAGGCGTCGTCTCAACGGATTTCGATGGTGCCCTATTTAAAGTGAATGCAATTGTCTCTAATGTATAACCCCAAAACGATAGTGGTAAATCGGTAAGATACATCATAGATCGCACCATATCCAATAAAGTGCGGTTACGATGTTCGGACACACCATAACGTTGTGGTGTTCCAGGTGGCGTGAGCTTTGAAACTATTCCACATTGTTTTATATGAAGGCCAAACTCATAACTCAAATATTCTCCTCCACGATCAGATCATAGAAACTTTATTTTCTTGTTATGATGATTCTCCACTTCACTCTGAAATTCTTTGAACTTTTCAACTATTTCAGACTTATGTTTCATCAAGTAGATATACGTATATCTGCTCAAATCATCTGTGAAGGTTAGGAAATAACGATACTTGCCACGAGCCTTCATACTCATTGGTCTGCATACATCAGTATGTATTATTTCCAACAAGTCAGTAGCTCGTTTCATTGTTCCGAAGAACGGAGTTTTAGTCATCTTGCCCAAAAGGCACGGTTCGCAAGCATCAAATGATTCATAACCAAGTGATTCCGAAAATCCATCTTTATGGAGTTTCTTCATGCGCTTTACACCGATATGACCCAAACGGTAGTGCCACAAATAAGTTGCACTATCATTATTAACTTTGAATCTTTTGCCATCAATATTATGAATATGTGTATCACTACGATCGAGATCCAACAAACTATTTTCATTGAGTGTATGACCATTGAAGGTTTTATTCATGTAAACAGAACAACTATTATTCTTTGATTTTAAATGAATAACCGTATTGCAATAAACATGATCAAATCATATTCATGCTCAATGCAAACGCAAAATAACATTTATTTAGGTTTAACACTAATCCCAAAAGTACAGGGAGTGTGCGATGATGATAATATCAATCTTGGAACTACTTCCAACACTCATCGTCACTTCCCCTTCAACTAGTCTCAGTTTATTCTGTAACTCCTATTTCGAGTTACTAATCTTAGCAACCGAAAAAGTATCAAATACTCAGGGGCTACTATAAACACTAGTAAGGCACACATCAATAATCTGTATATCAAATATACCCTTGTTCACTTTGCCATCCTTCTTATCCACCAAATATTTAGGGCATTTCCGCTTCCAGTGACCATTTCCTTTGCAGTGTAAGCACTCAGTTTCAGGCTTTGGTCCAGTTTTGGTCTTCTTCACGGGAGTGACAACTTGTTTGCCATTCTACTTGAAGTTTCCCTTTTCTTGAAACTAGTGGTCTTGTCAATCATCAACACTTGATGCTCTTTCTTGATTTCTACCTTCAACGATTTCAACATCACGAAGAGCTCGGGAATCGTTTTTGTCATCCCTTGCATACTATAGTTCATCACGAAATTCTAGTAACTTAGTGATGGTGACTAGAGAATCCTGTCAATCACTATCTTATCTGGAAGATTAACTCCCACTTGATTCAAGCGATTGAAGTACCCAGACAATCTGAGCACATGCTCACTAGTTGAGCGATTCTCCTCCATCTTTTAGCTATAGAACTTGTTGGAGACTTCATATCTCTCAACTCGGGTATTTGCTTGAAATATTAACTTCAATTCCTGGAACATCTCATATGGTCCATGACGTTCAAAACATCTTTGAAGTCCCAATTCTAAGCCGTTAAGCATGGTGCACTAAACTATGAAGTAGTCATCATATTGAGCTAGCCAAACGTTCATAACATTTGCATCTGCTCCTGCAATTTGTTTGTCACCTAGCGGTGCATCAAGGACATAATTCTTCTGTGCAGCAATGAGGATAAACCTCAGATCACGGATCCAATACGCATCATTGCTACTAACATCTTTCAACACAGTTTTCTCTAGGAACATATCAAAATAAACATATGAAAGGAACAACGCGAGCTATTGATCTATAACATAATTTGCAAAATACTACCAGGACTAAGTTCATGATAAATTTAAGTTCAATTAATCATATTACTTAAGAACTCCCACTTAGACAGACATCTCTCTAGTCATCTAAGTGATCACGTGATCCAAATCAACTAAACCATGTCTGATCATCACGTGAGATGGAGTAGTTTCAATGGTGAACATAACTATGTTGATCATATCTACTATATGATTCACGTTCGACCTTTCGGTCTCCGTGTTCCGAGGCCATATCTGTTATATGCTAGGCTCGTCAAGTTTAACTTGAGTATTCGCGTGTGCAACTGTTTTGCACCGTTGTATTTGAGCGTAGAGCCTATCACACCCGATCATCACGTGCTGTCTCAAAGCACGAAGAACTTCATAGCGGTGCATACTCGGGAGAACACTTCTTGATAATTTTTAGTGAGAGATCATCTTAAGATGCTACCGTCAATCAAAGCAAGATAAGATGTATAAAGGATAAACATCACATGCAATCAATATAAGTGATATGATATGGCCATCATCATCTTGTGCTTGTGATCTCCATCTCCAAGCACCGTCGTGATCACCATCGTCACGGTAGCGACACCTTGATCTCCATCGTAGCATCGTTGTCGTTACACCATCTATTGCTTCTACAACTATCGCTACCGCTTAGTGATAAAGTAAAGCAATTATAGGGCGTTCGCATTTCATACAATAAGCGACAACCATATGGCTCTCGCCAATTGCCGATAACCCGGTTACAAAACATGATCATCTCATACAATAAAATATAGCATCACGTCTTGACCATATCACATCACAACATGCCCTGCAAAAACAAGTTAGGCGTCCTCTACTTTGTTGTTGCAAATTTTACGTGGCTGCTACGGGCTGAGCAAGAACCGTTCTTACATACGCATCAAAACCACAGCGATAGTTCGTCAAGTTAGTGCTGTTTTAACCTTTGCAAGGACTGGCGTAGCACACTCGGTTCAACTAAAGTTGGAGAAAGCAGACACCGCTAGTCACCTATGTGCAAAGCACGGCGGTAAAACCAGTCTCGCGTAAGCGTCTGGCGTAATGTCGGTCCGGCCGCTTCATCCAACAATACCGCTGAACCAAAGTATGACATGCTGGTAAGCAGTATGAATTGTATCGCCCACAACTCATTTGTGTTCTACTCATGCATATAACATCAACGCATAAAACCTAGGCTCGGATGCCACTGTTGGGGAACGTAGTAATTTCAAAAAAAATCCTACGCACATGCAAGATCATGGTGATGCATAGCAACGAGAGGGGAGAGTGTTGTCCACGTACCCTCGTTGTCGGAGTAATGGGCCATGGGTAGGCTGACCCGGGACCCAGGATCTTTCAAGACATTGGGGCAGGCCATGCCCCTTCAGCCGAGTCCCAGCTGGCGACCTCTAGAGAGGCCGAGTCCCAGCTGGCGACCTACAGAGAGGCCGAGTCTCAGCTGGCGATCTCCGGAGGAGCCGTACCCAGATGGTGACTTCAAAGCAAGCCGACTCCAGGCTGGCAACCTCCAGGAGTGTCGACTGTGGGAATCGGCCCATGACACTTCATGCGGCCCGACGCGGGGTACGGTCACGACGTGGCCGTCCCGCCGTGCCTACGAAGGGCTGGCATGGCTACAGTGAGCCGTATCGCTGGGGAGATCTCCGGCGAGGCGCGACACTGTTGCCATGCTGCTCGACCTCGGCTCCACCACAAGGCGCGCGACGATGCCCATGACGCCGGCCTGTACGGCCCGAAGACCGCGAGGCCGCCTGTCAGTGGGTGAATCGAAGGCGGCCAGAGCGCCCGAAGACGGCCCTGTGGGAGTCGGCCTCCCCGGAGTCGGCCGTCTCCCCTCCAGGGCCCCACAAGCCATAAACCAGATTGGATGGGGAGAGGCGACAGTGATCGCCTGATGGACAGCGGTACTGTTGCCACGACCCACTGACCAAGCCTGCGTCATCAGGAGCGCCGCATAGTGTCCGGCCTGTCCACGGGACCCACCAGTTGGCGGGCCCCAGAAGCCGGCGGGAAGGACGGCGACATGAGAGACAGACGGCTGGGACCCACGCCCAGTCAGATTACCATTGTACCCCCGGGGGGTAGGCCTATATAAACCCCCCGGGGCACCCATGCAAAGGGTTCGGACCTTGATAGAGATAGACACGTTGCCCAGGGAGGAGAGAACCAGCCTCGCTCTCTCCTGCCTCCCGATACAGCTCTAGGAGCACCATTGTAGTCACCTCGCTATAGTGACCATGCAGAGACCCTGCAGAGCAGCAGTAGGGGTGTTATCTCCCCGGAGAGCCCCGAAGCTGGGTAAGATTCGCCGGCGTGCATGTCTACGCCTTATCCCGTTTCCAGGCACCGGCGACGTTCTACTCGCCCCCACCATGATAAGCCATCCTTTGGCATATGTCGCACCCAACCCCCGACACTCATAGACCGTAAGCGGAAGCATTATGACAACGCGGTTGATGTAGTCGTACGTCTTCACGATCCGACCGATCCAAGCACCGAACGTACGACACCTCCGAGTTCAGCACACGTTCAGCTCGATGACGATCCCCGGACTCCAATCTAGCAGGGTTTCGGGGATGAGTTTCATTAGCACAATGGCGTGGTGATGATGATGATGTTATACCGACGCAGGGCTTCGCCTAAGCACCACAACGATATGACCGAGGTGGAATATGGTGGAGGGGGCACCGCACACGGCTAAGGAACGATCACGAATATCAACTTGTGTGTCTAGAGGTGCCCTTGCCCCCGTATATAAAGGAGCCAAGGGGGAGGGGGCGGACGGCCAAGGAGGGCGCGCCAAGGGGGAGTCCTACTCCCACCGGGAGTAGGACTCCTTTCTTTCCTAGTTGGAGAAGGAGAAGGGGGAAGGAGGAGGAAGAGGGAAGGAAAGGGGGCGCCCCTCTCCTTGTCCTATTCGGACTAGGGAGGGGAGGGGGCGCAGCCCACCTCTTGCCTCCTCTCCTCTTCTCCCTTAGGGCCCAGGAAGGCCCAATAACCCCCGGGAGGGTTCCGGTAACCCCCCCCCCCGGTGCTCCGGTAAAATCCCGATTTCACCCGGAACCATTCCGATATCCAAATATAGGCTTCCAATATATCAATCTTTATGTCTCGACCATTTAGAGACTCCTCTTCATGTCCGTGATCACATCCGAGACTCCGAACAACCTTCGGTACATCAAAACTTATAAACTCATAATAAAACTGTCATCGTAACGTTAAGCGTGCGGACCCTACGGGTTCGAGAACTATGTAGACATGACCTATAACTATTCTCGGTCGATAACCAATAGCGGAACCTAGATGCTCATATTGGCTCCTACATATTCTACGAAGATCTTTATTGGTCAAACCGCATAACAACATACGTTTTTCCCTTTGTCATCGGTATGTTACTTGCCCGAGATTCGATCGTTGGTATCTCAATATCTAGTTCAATCTCGTTACCGGCAAGTCTCTTTACTCGTTCCGTAATTCATCATCCCACAACTAACTCATTAGTTGCAATGCTTGCAAGGCTTAAGTGATGTGTATTACCGAGAGGGCCCAGAGATACCTCTCCGACAATCAGAGCGACAAATCCTAATCTCAAAATACGCCAACCCAACATGTACTTTTGGAGACACCTGTAGAGCACCTTTATAATCACCCAGTTACGTTGTGACGTTTGGTGGCACACAAAGTGTTCCTCCGGTAAACGGGAGTTCAATAATCTGATAGTCATAGGAACATGTATAAGTCATGAAGAAAGCAATAGCAACATACTAAACGATCAAGTGCTTAGCTAACGGAGTGGGTCAAGTCAATCACATCATTCTCCTAATGACGTGACCCCATTAATCAAATGACAACTCATGTCTATGGTTAGGAAACATAACCATCTTTGATCAACGAGCTAGTCAAGTAGAGGCATACTAGTGACAATCTGTTTGTCTATGTATTTCACACATGTATTATGTTTCCGGTTAATACAATTCTAGCATGAATAATAAACATTTATCATGATATAAGGAAATAAATAATAACTTTATTATTGCCTTTAGGGCATATTTCCTTCACCCGACGGAGCCGCGTTGAGCCGCCCTTGCCACCTTGAGCCGCCGGGGTTATATTAAGTCGCCGGTCTGCCATGAGCCGCCGGAACTATTGAGTCGCTGGTCTGCCTGAGCCACCTTTTCATGATAAACGGTTCATCCGTCGTCCAAACAAATAAGGTGATATCGATCCAAATTTATTTTATTAGCACATGTTGTTTTTGTCAAAAAACAAGTTTATCTTTGCCTTGGTCTGCAATATTGTTTATGTAGGGCAATTATTTATGACAAAAAGTGATATTATACCGCGGAGATGGAGGCACGCCAACATCTTTTGGCACATGTGGTCATCGTTACTCAACGGACTCCCGCACCGGCTTACAACACTGTGGCCGTCTCTCACGACCGCACCAGTTTACAATGTCGTGGCCGTCTCTCGCGACCACGCCGGCTTACAATGAGGAGGACAACTTGCCCGTCCGCACCGGCTTACAACACCGTGGCTGACTCATCTATCCAAGCCGCCTTTGATGTTGCGGTCGTCTTTACCGTCCGTCTCTTGCGGCCTGGTCTACATCAACACACTGGGCCGCGCCTGTCTGCGTGAACTGTTCATTGAGTATGAGGAAGTCACTACTTGGGAAGCCCGGTTTTTCTTCCAACAAATTGGAGGCAAATTATCATATATTATCAGCCGCCGTCTGCACTGGATGGTTCAATGGGTAGGCGCACAAGTCGCCGCCACTACAGTTTGGTTAACTTCAAACAACCAGTTGGAAGGAGCCATTGGCCGAGTTGCTGACACAGCTCATACGGGATCATTTATAACCCGCCGCAGTCACCTCAACCTTCTGTAGGTTCACATCGCGCTATCACCGCCAATGATATACATCTCCTGCTATGGTCAAAAATGGAGAATCTCAAGCCAACTCCTCGAGTCGCCTTGAGACTCGGGGCTACAATGGTATGACTCGGCAAAACTAGCCGGTTTCAATAAATTCAAGAACTCCGGGTCATTGAAGGGAAAATAACCCGGGCCCCAGAGATCACTGCTAGATCGATGAAAATTTAAAAGCCGTCAGAAGATTTTCGGCTCAAAGTAAGGACTCTGGTTTAAAATCCGGTTCAAGAGACATCTTTCTCCCACAAAGCACTGAAGCTCTCAAATCCGGTTCAAAATCCGGCCCAGGGTAAATTTGTCCCTCACAAATTTTTGAAGCTCTCAAATCCGGTTCATAATCCGGCTCAAGACAAATTTGTCCCTCACAATTTTTTGAAGCTTTCAAATCCGGTTCAAAGTTCTGGTTCAAAAAGAATTAATCTCTCGCAAGTTCGAGTTAAATTAAAGGTTGCCAAAAATAACTTGCTGCCATGATGCGCGGTTCAAACATTGGTATCCTGCCTTACGACTTATCTAATGTATGGTCACTTGGGGCTTCATGTTCAAACATAGGTCGTATTCGAACCAAAGAGAACATAGCTGTCGATACCCTTTTTGATTGGCACACTGCCAAACTCACTAGGGGGCTTCTTGATCGTATCCGAATCATAGCTTAACCTCTTTTGGGTCCGACGTGGATCGTATTCGAATCAACGTCGTTAAACAACTCTCAAGGTCATTTGGGGGCTTCCTATTCAAACATAGGTCGTATTCAAACCAAAGAGAACATAGCTATCGGTACCCTCTTGATCGGCAATGCCAGAGCCACTAGGGGCTATATGATCGTATTCGAATCTTAGCTCAACCCCTTTGGAACGGTTTTCTGATTGTATATGAATCGGAAGCCTTAAGCTTTTTAAGTCTTTTTTGCGAACAATTTTGGGTTTGACTTGGGACCTTTTTAGGTTATATCTCAAATGTATATAAGTGTTTTATGCTTAACCCGGCTTGACTTTTGACTATAAGTCGCCAGTTTATGATAATCATCATCTAGGTGGAAGCATTGCCTTCTAAGGATTGGGTTATCACCCTTACTGCACAGGTCATGTGAACCGGCAGTACAAATTCAATATCACAGTGGTTATATGTGAGATATTATGACCCACCCTGGCTTTGACGCTAAGTCGCCAGGGCATATGTTATTTAAACTCTTTGCAGGATTTGCAGAAATATGACATATAAATGATTAAGTTCAAGCTCATTACCAAAGTTGATGCTTCAAAATGATTATCCGTTCTGGATTTTTCTCAAAGGCTATAAGCCGTCGGGTTATAAAAATTCTGGCTTACAATGGAGGCGTATTAAATCGCCATCGGCCAAGAGTTGCCGGGTATTTAAACTCCGAATTTACTTGTCAACAGATAAGGTATTCAAAGTCGCTTTAGCGCAATGACTATTATTTTATCAATGGATATTATTAATTCTACAATGGAAGGAATAGTCCCAAGTCGCTGCAGGCTTACGACCCGGCACTTGGGGGCTACATTATTCAAATTGAGATTACATCAAATATGCAAGTCCCATGTCACTGCCAGCATGCACCATGACACTTGGGGGCTAATGCAAAGTCGTTCTTTATTTGACTTATTGAAGACATGACTCATCCCATTATAATGAGTTGGCCCTTGGGGGCTACCAATTGCTCATGTCAAAAATTCAAGGTACACAAGCATTAATCCATTATATTGAACGGTCCACTACTCAGTTGGTAGAGTACAAAGCTCTTAACCTTGTGGACGTGGGTTCAAGCCCCATGGTGGGGATTATATTATATGATGTTATTATCAATAAAGTATATAAAAAGTCCCAGCTCAGTATTATCTTACTGAGCCGGACCTTGGGGGCTACACGTTGTTGTTCAAGTTTACATGGTTATATCTACAAAGTCCATGCTCATTATTGCATAATGACCCGGCCCTTGGGGGCTACACTGGTTGAAGTTTTATGAGCATAAGGCAATTACAAGTCCTAGGTTGCTGCAAGCATAACAACACGACACTTGGGGGCTACAGGTGATATACATATAAGGGGGAAAATCTTCAAATTCTCAGTTTTTAGCAGGTCAGATTGACCCGGTGTTTGCAACAATCATGATCCGGTGTCACCAATAATTATGACCCGGCGTCGGCTACAGTTATGACCCGGTGCTATCAATATTTACAAGCCGGCAATTTTGGTTATGATAAACCGGCAAGTTTTTACCTCTTCAAGCCGGCTGAAAGTCAGATGAGTATTTCAAGACCAATATGTTTTAAGCCGGCGCTTTGGAAGCCGGTTCAAGTGGATTATTTCTTACAATATTTCTCTGCAAGAGAACAATGGCAGCAAATTGACTCTAAAGCTGGCCTATTGACCCGGATTTCTCAAAAGAAGTATCTGGATTTTTTGCATTCACAAAGTTTGAACATATCTACTAAAGGAGATTTGCTATGAGTTCATGGGCATGTATCAAGAAGGAAATGACAAGGATTTAAAGATGATCAGGTGCCGGCTTACAAGAATTTTTAACCCGGAGCACAACCTGTCAAAGTTGTTTTGGTGTTTATTTTGGAGGATCAGTTTAACATGGATACATCCAAATTAAACTGGGGGATAATGTCGGGGATATACCCCGCGGTATGACCCGGCCGGATGTAGGACCCGGCGGAAGCTTGGCGACCCACACGGCGGACTGGCGATTCTGGGTAACCCGCTGAACATCATAACTTACATGGTGACCGGGTCTGTGGTCGACGAGACGACATGGTGACCCGGCAGGGGTGTCATATGGACAACAAGGCCCAAAGCCCAGAAGGCCGGCTCACGTTATGATGGGCCGGATTAAGAGGAAAGGGATGACGAATATTTCCTTTACGAGGAAGCATGACCCAGACTTGTAATCAACTTGTAAGAGAAGATAGACTAGTCATGTAACCCGCCCCTTCAACTTATATAAGGAGGGGCAGGGCTCCCCAAAGAGGGACAAACAAGAAACAAGACACAAAGAGCCGGCTTACTGGCGACTCCCTCATGAGCATAATGAGACCTAGCCACAAACAGCATGTAGGGCTATTACCGGATGATGTTTCCCGGGGCCCGAAGCTGTCTAAATCCTTGTCTTATATTGCGTCTCTCGATTCCGCCCAACCCCTCTCAAGCTACTACATAGATGTGTTGGCCTCGCGACTAAGTCCTCATGCTAAGGACATCTGCCATGACAATTCCACGACAGTTACCATTAAGGATTGGTAACTACGTGTTTCCCTCGGACCTAATAGTATTGGAATCACAAGGATTGGATGTGATATTAGGCATGGATTGGTTATCGAAGTATGGAGGGAACATTGAATGCGCCAGGAAGACAATTTTGCTTACAACGCTAGAAGGAAAGAGGATCAAGTATGTATCAAGACATGAGCCGAAGAGGATGCACGTAAATTCCTTATCGGAGTTGTGCAGGAGGAAGTACCAGTAGTGAGGGATTTTCCTGATGTATTTCCAGAAGAGTTGCCAGGCATGCCACCGGATAGAGACATCGAGTTTTTGATTGAGCTTTTGCCAGGCACAGGGCCGATATCCAAGAGACCATACAGGATGCCTGCAAAAGATTTGGAGGAGATTAAGAATCGGATTAAGGAGTTACTGGATAAAGGCTATATTCACCCAAGTTCTTTGCCTTGGGGATCGCCAGTACTTCTAGTGGTGAAGAAGGACGGGTCATTGAGGATGGTTTTGATTATCGAGGATTGAATGCAGTAACAATCAAGAACAAGTACCCACTACCGATGATCAATGATTTGTTTGACCGATTGCAAGGAGCAAAGGTATTTTCCAAGATCGATTTGCGATTAGGATATCATCAGTTGAAGATTCGAGAGCAAGATATACCTAAGACAGCTTTTACCACCAGGTACGGGCTGTACGAGTATACCGTTATGTCATTTGGTCTGACTAACGCACCTACCTATTTCATGAACATGATGAACAAGGTATTTATGGAGTTTCTGGATAAGTTCGTCGTGGTGTTCATTGATGATATTTTGGTCTACTCGAAGAATGAAGAAGAACATAAGGAGCATTTGCGTTTGGTACTTGAGAAGCTCAGAGAACATCAGTTATATGCCAAGTTCAGCAAATGTGAGTTTTGGTTGAAGGAAGTTGGATTCCTCGGACATGTGATATCCGGAGAAGGAATAGCAGTAGACCCCACCAAAGTTGTCACTGTGACAAATTGGGAAGCACCAAAAACAGTTGGAGAGATCCGGAGTTTTCTTGGACTCGCAGGATACTGCCGGAGGTTCATTGAGAATTTCTCGAAGATTGCAAAGCCCATGACGGAGTTGTTGAAGAAGGACACCAAGTTTAAATGGACTGAGGAATGTGAGGCCAGTTTCTAGGAGTTGAAGAAACGCTTGGTTACATCATCAGTGTTGATTCTGCCAGATCAGCGCAAGGATTATGAGGTGTATTGCGATGCTTCATGTCGAGGACTTGGACCAGTGCTTATGCAGGAGGGAAGAGTTGTTTCTTATGCCTCACGACAGCTTAAACCCCATGAGTTGAATTATGCTACACATGATTTGGAGTTAGCAGGCATAGTGCATGCGTTGAAGATATGGAGACATTTTCTCATCGGAAACCATTGTGAGGTATACACAGATCACAAGAGTTTGAAGTATATCTTCACGCAGAAGGAGTTGAATCTCAGGCAAAGGAGATGGTTGGAGCTCATCAAGGATTATGATATGAGATTGCATTATCACCCAGGAAAGGCTAACGTAGTAGCCGATGCGTTGAGCCGCAAGAGCCATGTTAACACACTCATGACCGGAGAGTTACCCAAGGATTTAGCAGAGGATCTTCGCGAGCTAGGTTTGGAGATAGTTCCGAGAGGCTATGTAGCAGCTTTGGAGATTCAGTCTACTTTAATGGATAAGATCAGAGAAGCTCAGAAGACTGATAAGGAGATTGCCGAGATAAAGGAAAGGATGAGCAAAGGTAAAGCTAAGGGATTTTGTGAGGATGAGCACGATACCTTATGGTTTGAGGACTGCGTATATGTGCCTAATGATCCGGAGATCAGGAAGTTAATTCTACAAGAAGCCCATGAATCACCATATTCGATTCACCCAGGAAATACCAAGATGTATCTAGATTTGAAGGATAGTTTCTGGTGGACCGGAATGAAGAAGGATATTGCGGAGTATGTAGCAGTTTGTGATGTATGTAAGAGAGTAAAGGCAGAGCATCAAAAGCCAGCAGGATTGCTACAACCATTGCCGATACCCGAATGGAAGTGGGATAATCTAGGCATGGATTTTATCACAGGATTGCCTAGGACTCGTTCAGGATATGACTCGATATGGGTTGTAGTCGATCGTTTGACAAAGGTAGCTCATTTCATCCCAGTGAAGACCACTTATACCAGTGCTAAGTTGGCGAAGATATATATGACCAGGATCATATGTCTGCATGGAGTTCCGAGGACCATTGTATCAGATCGAGGAACCCAGTTTACCTCAAAGTTCTGGAATCAGTTGCATGAAACTTTTGGTACCAGGCTAGAGTTGATCTGACTTTTCATCCACACACGATGGACGGTCGAGAGAGTCAATCAGATTACGGAGGATATCTTTGAGAGCTTGTGCGCTAGATTACGGATCTAGTTGGGACGACAATTTGCCATATGCAGAGTTCTCTTACAATAACAGTTATCAATCCAGCTTGAAGATGGCCCCTTTCGAAGCCCTATACGGAAGGATGTGCAGGACACCGTTGTCGTGGGATGAAGTTGGAGACTGCCAGTTGTTTGGACCGGATTTGATTAAGGAATCTAAACAGAAAGTGAAGTTGATTCGCGACAGGCTCAAGGTAGCCCAGTCTAGGGAGAAAAGCTATGCAGATTCAAAATGCAAGGAGACAGTTTACGAAGTTGGAGATAGAGTCTATCTTCGTGTATCACCACTTCGAGGAGTTAAGCGATTTGGAGTTAAGGGAAAGTTAGCGCCACGTTTTGTGGGACCATACAAAGTTTTGGAGTGTATGGGAGAAGTTGCATACAAGATGGAATTGCCTGAGGGATTGTCAGGAGTTCACGACGTGTTCCACGTTTCTTAGTTGAAGAAGTGCCACGCACAGATGGCTGACATAGCGCTGAGAGATACAGTGCCGTTAGAGGCGATTCAGTTGGACAGTAATTTGACCTATGAGGAGAAACCAGTTAAGATTCTTGAGTATGCTAGCCGAGTCACCCGCAGCAAGGTTATCAAGTTTTGCAAAGTTCAGTGGAGCCACCACACCGAGGATGAAGCCACCTGGGAGAGAGAGGAAGATCTGCTGAAGGACCACCCTCACCTATTTTCTAGCCAACCCGAATCTCGAGGGCGAGATTCATCTTAAGGGGGGGTGGGGGTAGGTTTGTAACATCCCAAATTTTCAATTTGGAATGTTATACAATAGATCATTATTGCACATCATATTTATTGCATTTTGTCTCGATCCTAGAAATTCTACGCAACTCAAGGACCCACGGAGAGAGTTGGGGATTTCGATAATTTCATATTTGAGTTTTCTCAAATTTTGAAAATAGGATCATTTGATTTTATTTATTTTATCTTCAATTATTTCAATTATAAAAAATATGAGAGAGGGAATAAAATGACATTCCCAAAATAAAGAAATATTAAGGATTTAATAAAAAAATCAAATAAGATTTTATTTTGGATTTTATTGCTATTTTATTCAAATTTAGGAAAAATGCGTGTTTTTCAAAATTACATTTAGGCCCCAAATAAATGCTCATCTAAACCGGCTTGATTTTAGAAGCCGGGGAAAATTTATTTCGGGATTTTTGGTGTCCGTTTAGTATTTCTTTCGTTTGATTTTTTGCGCGAAAATTATTTAAAAAAAAAGTCCGAACCGACCATGGGTAGAATCGGCCAGACTCACTTTGGCGGGGTCTTTATATAGCATACTGGCCAACCCAGCCCAAGCCGCCGCCGCCCAGCCCACCCCACCAGCGCGCGCCCAAACCCTAACCGCCGCGCCCACCATCGCCGCCCCGCACGCCGAGGTTGACCCGACCCGCCGCGGGTTTTTTTTGAAAAAAACCGTTCGGTTTTTTCGTCGGTTTTTCGTCGGTTTTTTTAGACCCGTTTCTTTATCAGATCGGTTTTTTCGGTTTAGGTTAATTAGCGAGCGCTCGCTCGTTCGTTCGTTTTAACGAACGCGTTCATCGTCTAGATCCAGATAACGAACGTTCGTTCGTTAATCTGTTCGTCATTTTTCTTTTTCTCGGATTTATTCCGCAATTTTTTTCTGATCGCAATTTCTGATCCGATTTTCGTTTTAGTATAACGTTTTGCTCGTTTATCGGAATCAGGCGATTCAAGCGCCTAGAGTTTCGTCTCTATACCCACTTTCCAAATAATCTACTCAAACAAGTTTTTGCTTCTGTAAAATTTGACTTAGGTCCAGATTAGTAAACGAAGCTTGTTTCTTTCGCTGTTTGACTTTCGTCTCTTCGTTCGATTTGATTCTTTTTGCAAACCGGAGTTCTTAAGTTGAACTTTCTGGTTATATCTCTTATTTGAGTTCTACCTGTGCATTAGATGAGTACTTATTGTATGATTGTTTGTTTGTTTGCAATAGAGTACCCGTATTGCGCCGCTTGCTACTTCGAAACTCTAGGTTTCGCGGATCATCAGCAAGGCAAATAACACTTTGATCATACCTTTTTACTACCCAGTTTTATTGCATTAGATCAATCCTCAAACAATTGCATGATTTAGGATCTGATTAATATGTGGGTTTTGGGAAGTAGATGATTTAGGATCTGATTAATATGGAGCAGAAGTTCTATGATTTAGATGTGAAGGTCACTGAGATACAGTCAGTTGTTGAGCAACTTCAGGATGAAGTGCAGGAGAAGAAGGGCAAGTCTACCACTGATGCTTTTTCTAGAGAGCCCAGGAGTCAGAGTTCTGCTGCAATGCCAGTGACAGACACTAGAGCAACTTCATCTGCACCAGCTACAACTTCTGTGCATCCAGCTCCAGCACCCACTCCACCAGCTCCATCTACATCTACTGTTGCCTTAGTCCTTGGAGTTCTATCTACACCACCACCTGAAGACCAAGCCTGAGAGTCGATCTAGCACTATGCATTTTTTATGAACTTTTTGGTAACTTGTTGCCAAAGGGGGAGAAAATGTATAGATCATAGGCTTCGAGAGAGAGTGTTGCTTTTGTTCTCTCTTATTTTGCTTTTGGTGGTTGAACTTTGTTATTTGCTTGGTTGAGATACTCTATGATTGTGTGTGATACTTGGATGATCATGTGTTTGATCATATGCTACCTTAATGCTTGTTGGGTGACATTATCCGTTTATATCCCTATATGATCATTCACTTTGCTTGGTGATGAGTGCATGTATTTAATTATTATCATTTTGAGCACTCCACCAAGATGTATGTGACATGGAAGAGTAACTCATGATCCTAACTCTTTGTGCATTTGCAGTCCAAAGCAAATATTTAACTATGCACAAATTTAGGGGGAGCTCTTGCTTTTCACATACTTCTCAAACCGACAATGTTTTTCACTCTTATTATCATTTGTCGAAGCTTTGATCTGTATGTTGTCATCAATTACCAAAAAGGGGGAGATTGAAAGTGCAACTATCCCTAGGTGGTTTTGGTAATTCCTAACAACATATAGCTCATTGAGCTAATGCTATTTCAAGATAAATATTTCAGGAAAGCTCAATGATTGGCATGGCATGGATGAGAAAAGTGGACCCCTCAAAATACTAAGGACAAAAGGATTGGCTCAAGCTCAAAGCTCAAGATTCTACATTTTCTATTTTAGTGATCCAAGATCACATTGAGTCTATAGGAAAAGTCAATACTACCAAGGAGGGATGAGGTGTTACTTAATGAGGCTCTTGCTCAAAATGCTTAGTGATATGCTCCAAAGCCCTCAACTACTTTCTCACATCCACATATGACCTAAACCAAAAGTCAAACTCGGCCCCACCAATTCTTCCTATCCGGCGCCACCGAGTTGCATATGTCATAGCCACTGCCACAAACCCTAGGCAAATCGGTCTCACCGATAGGGATCTCGGTCTCACTGAGATGGGATTGCAATCTCTCTATTTCCCTTCATAACGTTTCATTCTCACCGAGATGAGCGATTGGTCCCACCGAGATTGCAATGTAAACTCTCTGTTTCACTTTCGTAACATTTCGGTCTCACCGGAATGAACGAATCGGTCCCACCGAGTTTGCCTGACCAACTCTCTGGTTAGCTTATTACCAAAATTTGTCTCACCGAGTTTGTGTAATCGGTCTCACCGAGATTACGTTATGCCCTAACCCAAACCATATCGGTCCTACCGAGTTTCTCAATTCGGTCCCACCGAGATTGGCAAGTTGTGTGTAACGGTTAGATTTTGTGTGGAGGCTATATATACCCCTCCACCTCCTCTTCATTCGTGTAGAGAGCCATCAGAACGAACCTACACTTCCAACTTACTTTTTCTAAGAGAGAACCACCTACACTTGTGTTGAGGCCAAGATATTCCATTCCAACCATATGAATCTTGATCTCTAGCCTTCCCCAAGTTGCTTTCCACTCAAACCTTCTTTCCACCAAATCCAAATCCTGTGAGAGAGAGTTGAGTGTTGGGGAGACTATCATTTGAAGCACAAGAGCAAGGAGTTCATCATCAACACACCATTTGTTACTTCTTGGAGAGTGGTGTCTCCTAGATTAGCTAGGTGTCACTTGGCAGCCTCCGACAAGATCACGGAGTTGAACCAAGGAGTTTGTACGGGCAAGGAGATCGCCTACTTCGTGAAGATCTACCGCTAGTGACGCAAGTCCTTCGTGGGCGACGGCCATGGTGGGATAGACAAGGTTGCTTCTTCGTGGACCCTTCGTGGGTGGAGCCCTCCGTGGACTCGTGCAGCCCTTACCCTTCGTGGGTTGAAGTCTCCATCAATGTGGATGTACGATAGAACCACCTATCGGAACCACGACAAAAACATCCATGTCTCCTATTGCGTTTGCACTCTCCAAACCCTTCCCTTTACATTCTTGCAAGTTGCATCATTTACTTTCCGCTGCTCATATACTCTTTGCATGCTTGCTTGAATTGTGTTAAGATTGCTTGAACCGTGCTAAGTTGCTAAAATCTGCCAAGAACTAAAATTGGGAAAAGGATAGATTTTTATTTGGTCAAGTAGTCTAATCACCCCCCTCTAGACATACTTTCGATCCTACACAAGACTATCTTCCTCGAGAACTACAAGTCCCTCGATGACAACTACATTGGTTCTCTCAAGGTGGAACAAGAACTCATGAAGGCCAAGGCTTCTCCACCCCAAGCACACTTCTCGAAGACCAAGATCCAAGACGACGATCATGAGGCTAGTACCACCATGATGTCCAAGCCTAACAAGCTCCAAGACGACGCTCCCAAGTTTGACTTCACCGCCATCCCCCTTTTGTGGCATTGATGGTGCCGAGTCTACCACGACTCTTTTTCAAGACGATGCAGCGACAACTACGACTATGGAGCCAATCAAGGAACATGCTTTGGAGGCGAGCGACACGGTGGCGAGCAAGGATGATGCTTCCATCTTAGGAGGCGAGAGTGATGATGTGCCATCTTCGGCCTTCATTCACGGCGACAGTGACGAGATGATCGAGCATGGGATTTTCCCTTCGGTCATGAAGGAGAGTGCTGATGTGCCATCTTTGGCCTTCATCCATGGTGACAGCGATGAGATGGTCGAGTATTTCACCTCGACCACGGCGATGTATGATGACTTGAGTGACTTTTGCCACCATATTGAGAGTGAGAGTGACTTCGTCACTAGCCCCAAATATGAAGTGTTTCCCCAATCCCATGTGAGGAGAGCCACAAACCCCACCACTCGAGCGAGATGAGTGACTCCACCATATGTGACTTTGGGTGCACCTATTTCGAGCGTGTGAGTGAGCCACCACATATAGAGAGTGAGATAGTTGATAGGTATCATGCGGCCATTTGCATTTCTAACAACTTGACCTCTACCTCTATTGTGTCTTCTCATTTGGTGCCAGGTCCCATATATGATGACGCACCGATCCTCGACGACTTCGTCCTTCGTTTGGACAAAACGATGGCCATGGTGGAATATGATGCACCCCCCACATGGTTCCATCAAGTTGATGATGATGACCACCATTTGGTCTTTACCACCTCACCTACACCACATGAGTGGAATGACAAAGGTAACAAAGGTGAAGGTGATGCTCTAGCCACACTAGTGTACATTCTTGACATTGATTTCTTGCATGATGTTGACCCACCTATTACCATGCTTCATGCTAGTGTGACTTAGCCATGCAATGATTTACTGCCCATTTATGATGAGTATGATGATTTCCATGTGGAGTATATTAGTTGTGATGCCATGTTACATAGGATTTCTTGTGACAATTGTTTAGGTCACATCATGTTTGACAATCTGCATGACTTGTCATATGCTATGCAAGAGATAAACCATATGTCATATTTGCAATGTCTTCGTAGTGACTATGCTTATGCCATTAAAATAAACCCAATTTGCACATATGGCATAGATGACAAGCCCATGATTATTGGCATTTGTTTTTCTTGTGATGATATTGATATGCTCCCTTTGCTTCATTTATCTCATATGCCATGCCATGACCGCCTAGCTTCGGATATGCATTGTTTTGGATGTTGTCCATTTTCTCCATATGTTGTTTCCGATATTGCTCATGAGGAGACCCCCATAGTTTCCTCATACATTT
Source organism: Aegilops speltoides (assembly GCA_021437245.1). Taxonomy (NCBI): domain Eukaryota; kingdom Viridiplantae; phylum Streptophyta; class Magnoliopsida; order Poales; family Poaceae; genus Aegilops; species Aegilops speltoides. The sequence goes on from CM038145.1 coordinate 219,861,907, forward strand.
TAGGAGATTTTGATCCATCCCATCCATTGCATGATCCCAATAATTATGTGCACAATATGCTCCCAATAAATCATTATGATATTGTTCTGCAATATACTTGCCCGTTCAAGTTGTGTCCCCATCGTGTCATACATAACAACTATTCTTTCATGATGGATGACATGTTCTTATACCATGCATCAAATTTATTTGAGCGATGCTTATTGATGTGGGGTGGAACCCTATAGCGTCGATCTGTCACATTTGGAGTGGATCCTATGGAGGAATCACGAAGACCACGCGGAAGCACAAGGGGAAACACGGGGAAAACGAGAGAGAATCACTCAACCAACAAGGAATCGATCACACAAGTGCTAGATCACCACACACATAAGAGATCCACAAGATACAAAGTCAACTAAGGTAAGGATACAAAGGAACCGTTCATCTCCAAGAGGAGGCCTTGATGTTCTTCCCTAAAGAGGGGTCTTGAATCCACAGGGGGATCTTCTCCGAAGAGGTCCTGATCTCCGTGGAGAAGTAACCAAGTGGATGAGCAAAGGCTCTCACACAAATATGAGCTAATCCAATGCTAACCCTCAAAATGGGGAGGGGGAGGTCTATTTATAGTGCTAAGCCACGAAGGGGTAAGTGAGGCGAAGGGGTACACGGCCTCGGCCCAAGTCATCTTGTGAGCAAGGCGGATGATCCGGACGGGGTCTCGGATGATCCGGCGTCGGTCCGGATGATCCGGACGGAGTCCCGGATGATCCGGCAGCAAGCAACCGGGTGTCTTGGCGAAGATTACGGACGATCCGGACGGAGTCTCGGATGATCCGGCTGGGCGGATGATCCGGACGGCGGTCCGGATGTCGGCCTGGCTCAACAACCGCTCCGTCTTCTTCTTCCTTCTCCTCTTCCATGCTTGTCCTTGATCCTTGGATTCTTCATGGTCATCTTGGTTGTGTACTGAGTGTATGCAAGGTCCATGCATGAGGTAGTAGCCGTGTCTCATATCACGGAAAGTGACGGTTCGAAGAGGAGTGAATTCACCTTGTGTCCAATGGCGCATAGTTGAGGTCTCATCTTATGTATCCTTGGGGCTTGGAGAGTAGTCGGAGTGTACATGGGGATGAACGTGGGATGCTCCGCATCATATCCCCCCCTTTGGAAAGATCCGACCTCGGATCGTGATCCTCATCACCATGGAAACGGGTGTCGTGGACGGACTTGTAGTGGGACGTAGGTGAATGCCTTGCGCAATCCAAGTACTCCAAGGTGTCTCCGGTATGTTGTACATGCAAAATGAGCAAACACAAAGTACACTTGGTAATACAATGGTTAGCGCACACAAAGTGTCCATCAATTAAGCGTGAGTCCGTGCTTAGGGATAGTGCGTGACAAAGTGCATGAAGCTTATCAAGATGATATAGGATTATATGCAAAGAATTCATGGGATAATTAGCATGGTGCACAAAGCGACAAATTCTACCATTGTGCAAAATGATGTCATAATGGGATGGTGCATCAAAAGCATGAACATGGCAATGGATGCTCAATATGTATATGTTATCATGCAATTGATGGTGGGCAATATGATCATGATGTATGAATATGCCATCAAGGAAGATCACAACAAATTTGCTAAGGAAATGCACAAGCTCATATATCATGGATGACATGGAAATAGATGCAACAAGGCAAGCACAATGTGAGTCAATCCATGCATGGCGTGCAAACTTGTGGTGAGTATGATATGTCCATCGAGCATGACATGTATGAGCACAATCAACAAATATGGAGGTGTTGGTGTACCAAAGCTCGTTGTCGAGGCATGAGTGGAATTCCGAAGGTGCATCCAATAAGTGTGAGCGCTCCTCAATGTGAAGGTCCATGTAGATAATCTCCAATGTCGCTCCTCCGATCACGAGATGTATCATGTAGACAACAAGAAGGAAACAACAATGAAAGAGTGACCCATTCAATAAGCGTATTTGAGGATGGCTCAAAGAGAAGGAGTTCACCTTTAGGGGTGTCTCAAGGATGATGGAGTCGCGCATCTTGTATGCCTTCACATAACCAATATGTCTCATGGTGGTCCCGCCTTGTAAATCCTTCAAAATGAAAGAGCATGACAAACACTTGGAAAAACAAATGAGGGTAGCAAAATGGCAAAACTGATCATTCGTGTGGTAAGATACCCAACAAGTGTATGTATCATGCTCATCATAAGAAATGACAAGGGAGTATTGCATAGTATGGAGGCATATGATGTGAGAACAACCAAATGCAATAGGCTCAATCAAACAAACATGCATCACAAGTAAAGTGTCCAAGTCTCCAAGATCAATAAGCATAACAAGTTGGCACTCAATACAAGGTGATATGAGAGATGCAACTAATGGAGACAAGAGGCAATGATCATGACAAATCAAGTGAGAGGCATCAACATCTATGTCATCAACCCAAGAAAGCAAGTAATAGTGGAACATGGGTGATGCAACATAGCAAGCAATCATAGCAATCAAGTTAAGCAAGCTAGTAGTGCAAAGATGCAACGTACTAGAAGGAATCATGGCGAGCATGTCATTGGTGCAAATAGTGTGCATGAATAATTCACATGACATAGCACAAGCATGAAAGCAAGATGTGAGAAAAATAGCATGAATATCTTGGTGAGAAGCCATATGTAAATAGCAATAAGGCATCATGACTCTCCCAACACAACAAGCATCAATAGTATGGGGCACATGATAAACATGGCAATAGCAACAAGGATCTCCACCAAGCATGCAAATACACATAGGGATATCATAATGGTTCATCATGGGTAAATGCAAGCAAGGGTCACAATTGCATGGCAAAGGAATAGGAGCAAGCATAGCATGCAATGTGAACACGGTAAAATGAGCATAATGTGACAAGTGGTAAATAGCCCATAGCCGTGTGAGAACCAAGTAGAAGAGATGCGCGTAGTCCTTGCGCGAAGGGAATGGTGGTAAGGATAGTCCACGGGATCCCAAGTCATCATTGCTCTCAAGAGCTCGTTTCGTCAACTCTTGGGATTGAGAGGTTGACGAGTATACATGAGTACCTACACAAAACAAAGACAAAGGAAAAATTGTGTGTGCGTGGTAGATGTACACATCATCCATCATGATGCGCACGTGCATGTGTTTGTTAGCACAAAATATCCAACGCTCAAATAAATGAGATGCGTGATATAGAAACATGTCATCCATCATGAGAGGTTTGTTATTGTGTAACACATAATGGAGACTCAAAGGATGTAATGCATCATGAGCAATATCTAAAGCATTGTTATTCATGGAATGCATATGGTGCATACTATCATGGGAATCATGCAAAGTATGAAATGCATCAAGATCTCCTAATATGTATGAGGAAACTATGGGGGTCTCCTCACGAGCATTAGTAGAAACATCACGTGGAGAATATTGACAACATCCCAAACAATGCATGTTTGGAACAATGTGATCATGGCATGACATATTAGATGAATTGCGTAAATCATGTAAAGGAAGCATGGCAATATCATCACAAGAGAAGCAAAATCCAATGACCATCATCTCGTCATCTATGCCATAAGTGCAAATGGGATTGATTTTAATGGGGCATGCATAGTTACTATGTTGAGATTGTAGGGATGCAATATGGGAGATCTCACTCATAGCATATGACAAGTTCAATGGATTGTCAAACATGAAGTGACCAATAGAATTTTCACATGATATACTATGAAGCATAGCATCACAACTAGGCAACTCAACATGCTCATCATCATATTCATCATAAATAGGTAAGTCAAGGCATGAAGAAGTCTCACTAGCATGGAGCGTGGGAATAGGTGGGTCAACATCATGGGAGCAATCATCGTCAAGAGAGTCCACTAGTGGGACAAGAGAAGCACCATCACCTATGTTACCTTTTCAGTGTCGCTCATGTGTTGTAGGTGAGGTGTTGAAGATCGTCTCGTTGTCATCTTCATTTTGATGGAACCATGTGGGGGGTGCATCATCGTCCACCATGGCCATCATATTGTCCAATGGAGGGATGGACTCGTCGAGAATAGGCGTGTCGTCATGTAGGAGACCTAGCACCAAAGGAGAAAACACACTAGGAGTAGAGGGTAAGTCGTTAGAAATCATAGTGGCCTCACATGCCGTGTCAACTACCTCACTCTCTAAGTGTTGTGGCTCTCTCACTCCCTCAAGGATGCTCTCACTCATATGGCTGGTGGAGTCACTCAAATGGCGCTCAACCTCACATAGGTTGTGTGGCATGCTCTCATGTGTGGGTCTAGTGGTGGTCACACTCATCCTCTCATAGGAAATACTCTCAATGTCACGTATGGTGGAGTCACTCATGTCACTCATGGGGTGGTGGCTCTCCTCACATGGCAATTGGGTCGTCTCATGATATGTGGGTGTCGGAGAGATGTTGGTGCAAATGTCTCCATGCTCAACTACTATCGTCGCCTTGGTTGAAGGGATAGTCCCATGCTCAACCTTCTTGTCACCGTCTTGTTGTTGGAGGCCCATATGATGTGGCACCTCGTAGCTCGTCTCCATGACCGAAGGGAATGTCCCATGCTCGGCCATCTTCCTTGGGCGGCTTCCGAAGATGGAAGTGTCACCCTCGCTCGTAGGTGGTCGCCTTGGACTTGATGAAGTCGATGTAGGCGTACTCGTGGTAAGTAGGCGAAGATGTCGTACGTCCAAAGGCGAAGATGCCTTGAGAACACTTGGCGAAGATGCCGAAGTGGTTGATGTAGCCGTAGCGCCGTCTTGGTGGTGGTCATCTCGCGGTCTTCTTTTGTGCTCTTGAAGCTTGGACTTGGCGTGAAGTAGGGCTTGTTGGGACTTGTGCATTTGCGCTTGTGGAGCATCTTCATGATGATGATGTCGTTGTCGCGCTTGAGCTCGTAGTAGATGTCGTTCGTCGTCGTTGTGCACATGTTGCTTGGAGGTGACTTGGCCTTCATGACGATGTGGATCACGAACGTGATGATGGTCGCCATGTAGATGTGGACGAGGACGATTTGCACTTGCATCTTTTTCGCGCTCCGAAGACTTGTGGCTTGACCATCGTCGTCTTGAGGATGATGAAGTGGAAGAAGACTTGATCAAGGCCCGAATCTCTTCCATCCTCGCATCTTGCTCCTCCTTTTGTGCGGCAAGCTTCTCTGTCGATGTAGTCCCTTTCCTTGCTTGAGTGGAAAATGTCGATGGAGAGGTTCTCAATGCGCTCTTGCAATCTTGATTGTGCGCCTTGCATTTGTCGTTGTAGTCCAAAGATGGACCTTTTGGTGATGTAGTTGTTCACGCCGTCGTTGTTGTCATAGACCGGAGAGGAAATGCCTTGCCTATCCATCACAAGACTCGAGCAAATATGAGTGGGAGAAAGAGAAGAACTAATACCAATGTACCTTTGACCAAAGTTGAAGATGAATCAAGTTCACTCAAATGTGGACAATGAAATAGCACTATTGGTACCGATCCTTGTCGATTCTCACACCTACACACGTAAAGCTTATGGTGGAGCTCGGTGAGGATAGTGGCACAAAAATTTAATGCAAAATGTTAGCAAGAGTCAATAATGTTGAAAAAGATTCACAAATTTGCAAGTGAAACAAATGGACCAATAGCAAAGAATGGCACACGGAAACACACACACGGATAGATAAATGGGGTCGTGCAACCAAGGAGTGAGCACAAAATGTGGAATCCATGGAAAACGCTCGTGTTGCACAACTCAAGAGAGACGCTACCACGATTGCTCAATAGGCGGATACGACACTTGTGCACAACCTATAGATGCAAGATGGATATTCTTTCTATCCCAAGTATGCTATGTATGTATGGTTCCCGGTGTTTCTCTCAAGCATGATATCATATGATGTAGATTTTGGTATGGCTCTTATGTGCAATGGGGTTATGATGCTATGGCACTTGCTCACGAGCTCTTTGCTCTCTTTTTGCTTAAAAGCTTCTTCTTTTTTTTCTATGGCCACTTTTGCACAATGCACAAACCAAGATAGCAATTGTGTATATGCGGGAACAAACTTAAGGCACAATGGATGATATGATACCAAGATGATATGGTATGTATGCAATGGATGGTGTAGACCACTAATGTGCACAAGTCACGTTGCGGCAATACTCAAATGGCTAGTCTCGATAGGCAAGTAGCATAAAATGGGCTAGGGGTTAACAATGCAATTGCAAGGGAATATACAAAGGTGTCGTCGAGGTTACCGTCCTTTGCGATGATGAGTGGCGGTGTTCTTGGTGTAGATACCAAGATGATGGAGACTCGTCCCTAAGTAGCCGAAACACCTTAGGAAACGGAAAAACCGCAAACTCAAAATCTCAAATGACAAATGTCAAAATGGTGATAGCGGAAAGCGGTGGTGGTGTTGCACTAGGCAATGCGGAAGTGGAATGATGGGCTATACACGAGTTGGAGTTGAATTTGCCGTCCCTAAGTAGCCAAAACACCTTAGGAGACACAAGCCGCAACTCAAACAAGCTCAAACAACTATTGGGTTAAGTTGGGGGTGGCGGAAGTGTATGGTGGGCACGCCTATGCGGAAGTGGTGGTGGTGGTGGTTGAAGAAGAAATTGTCCCTAAGTCGCCGAAACACCTTAGGAGACTCTAATCACAACTCAAACAACCACATATGCAATGGGGAACAAAATGGGTTAGGTTGCGGAAGTCGGTGGTGGCTATGTGGATGATATGGTGGAGGACCTAGGCAAACTTGCCAAATTTCAGAAAGTATGATGGAGTCAAATGATGCTGGTGGTATTTTTGTGGTATGGGGGATGTCAAGAGCTTCAAAACGAGCTAAAGAACATTAAAATCGGACTCCGGATGAATTAGTTATGGCCGAAACAAGAATTCAGCCGAGTCAGTGTTAGGGTTACCCGGACATCCGGGAGTAGGTCCGGAGGATCCGGGTTCGTCAACCGGATTTCTGTTGTGTGGGGCGTCCGGACATCCGGGAGATGGTCCAGCTGATCCGGGTGGATCCGGATGATCTGGGAGCTCTTCCGGATGATCCGGGCAGGTCAAACTGCTCGGGTTTTGCTCGTGGAGACGAATTTTTGGGCGGAAATGGATGATTTTCGGGGCAAAATTTGAGTGATTTCGTGGATAGAAGGTGGGGAAACTTGGGGGAAAGCTAGATCCACTTTAAACCAAGCAAATCCACGGATCAAAATCAACAAAATATCATCAAACCAACAAATCACAAAAAAATTTGGGGCTATTTTTGGTGGGGATTTTCGGATTTAGGACGAAATCAACAAAATCAAGCTAGAAAACGAAGGGTAGGGGCTCCAAAAACGTGATCAACATGGCTCATGATACCATATGATGTAGGGTGGAACCCTATAGCGTCAATCTTTCACGTTTGGAGTGGATCCTACGGAGGAATCACGAAGAACACGCGGAAGCACAAGGGGAAACACGGGGAAAACGAGAGAGAATCACTCAACCAACAAGGAATCGATCACACAAGTGCTAGATCACCACACACATAAGAGATCCACAAGATACAAAGTCAACTAAGGTAAGGATACAAAGGAACCGTTCATCTCCAAGAGGAGGCCTTGATGTTCTTCCCTAAAGAGGGGTCTTGAATCCGCAAGGGGATCTTCTCCGAAGAGGTCCTGATCTCCGTGGAGAAGTAACTAAGTGGATGAGCAAAGGCTCTCACACAAATATGAGTTAATCCAATGCTAACCCTCAAAATGGAGAGGGGGAGGTCTATTTATAGTGCTAAGCCACGAAGGGGTAAGTGAGGGGCGAAGGGGTACACGGGCCTTGGCCCAAGTCATCTGTGAGCAAGGCGGATGATCCGGACGGGTCCCGGATGATCCAGGCGTCGAAGTCCGGATGATCCGGACGGAGTCCCGGATGATCCGGCCGCGAAAACCGGATGTCTTGGCGCGATTATTCGGACGATCCGGACGGAGTTCCGGATGATCCGGCTGGGCCGGATGATCCGGACGGCGGTCCGGATGTCCGCCCGCTCCAAAGCAACCGCTCCGTCTTCTTCTTCCTTCTCCTCTTCCATGCTTGGCCTTGATCCTTGGATTCTCCATGGTCATCTTGGTTGTACCTGAGTGTATGCAAGGTCCATGCATGAGGTAGTAGCCGTGTCTCATATGCGGAAAGCGACGGTTCGAAGAGGAGTGAATTCACCTTGTGTCCAATGGCGCATAGTCGAGGTCTCATCTTATGTATCCTTGGGGCTTGGAGAGTAGTCGGAGTGTACATGGGGATGAACGTGGGATGCTCCGCATCACTTATCTTGTGCTAACTCACACGTGCACATACACATCATGATGGATGATGTTTACATTTACCATGCACACAATTCCTTTGGTTTGTGTATCTTGTGTGTAGGTACCCATGAATACTTGTCAACCACGCAATCCCACGAGTTGGCAAAACGAGCTCTAGAGAGCAATGATGACTTGCGATACCGTGGAGTGTCCTTACCACCATTCCCTTCGTGCAAAGACTTCGTGCATTTCTTCTACATGGCCCTCACATGGTTATGGGTTATTGTCCATTACATGTTCTATGCCCATCTTGCCATGTTCAATTTGCATGATATTCCCATTCCTATGCCTTTACCATGCATTTGTGACCCATGCTTTGCATCACACATGATGATTGATTCTAGTTCTTGTATGTGTATTTGCAAGCTTGGTGGAGATATTGCTTGTTATTGCCATGTTCCACCTATGACCCATTCCTATGATGATACTATGATCTTGCTTTGTGCTCGTTCTTGCGATATGTCATGTGCATTGTCTATGCCTATATTTATTCACATGACATTATTGACATAATTTCTTCTAGTGCGTTGCATCTTCGCTCCACTAGTTTGCACGATATGATTGATATGATTGCTTATGTTGCATCACCCATGATTCATACTTGCTCATTTCATGCGGTTTATGGCATCTATTTCCATGCTTTGCACATGATTGCTATTGCGTCTTGTCCTATATCTCCATGTGTTGCCTCTCTCTTGCTAGATGATTTGCCATGTATTGAGTGCAACAATGCTATTAGTCTTGCTTGTCAGATTGCCCCCATAGCATTCTCTAATATATTTAGAGATTTTGACATATTTCTTGTGAAGCATGCCTGTCTTCCTTCTTTGCACCGTATTCCTAGTGCCATGAACATAGCCAACATATCATTCATGCACTTTTGCTTCTAATGATTATGTGCAAGAGAAGAGAACCATCATGATGGATGATATGTTTATCTACCATGCGCATGCGCTCTTTGCTTTGTTGTGTGCATGTGTAGGATACTTGGACTTTGTGTCGACTTCCACTTCACGTGAGTTGACCATTCGAGCTCTTGAGAGCAAACCTCATACATTCTACCACGACTCGCTTCTACACCGCATTTGCTTGCACTTTGGCATTGTGAAAGATACACAAGGACATGCCTTCAAGGTGACATCTTTCTTGAGCATGGATATTACGGATCATACTACTTGTGTTGCTTGCACCATGAGACTTATTGGTCATCTCGGACCATTTGATTGCACACATGTTAGAGATCTTGCTTCAACTTGTCATTTCGACCTCTCCATGCCTCATGATATATATACCTTGTGTGTTGCATCCAACTTGTGGATTACTTGCTCCTATCATATGGTTGGTTGCAACAATGTCATTTCTTCACATATGCCATGTCCCATTGATTGCTACATGCTTGTGTTGATTGCCTCACACATGATGAACAATTGCTCTTTCTATTGTGTTGAGTGCCATACTATCTTCACTACACCCTATGCACGCTATGCTTGGATTGTCTTGCACTTCACCCATGTGTTTAGACACTTCATTTTATTTGGTGTTGTGAATGATTCTTATGCCTACCATCGACCATTTGTCGAGCACTTTATGCATGATTGCTATGAACTTGAGGTAGATGCTTATTCTCTTATCGCACATATATGCTTCACTACCTCACATTTACATGCTTGTTTCCATGATCACCTTGATTTTGCTCAAATTATGTGCTTACATGCCATGTCACAACCCTTTGTCACACCTTATGCTATGCTTGATGACGACGCTTGTTGGGTGAATCCCTACTTGAAGGCTTGGTTTTGCACTAACGCTAACCAAATTTGTTTTTCCAAGTGTTTGTTGTCTTTGCTCCTTTTGAAGGAATCGCTAGATGGTGCGACATTGGACAGTTCCCATTTCGAGCTTCAAGATGATCAGTACTTGGTGAACGTCCACTTCTACACGGCGAGCCCATCTCTTTCCCATGATGATTTGGTTTTTTATCCGAGGTCGGATCTTTCCCAAGGGGGGGGGATGATGCGGAGCATCCCATGGACATCACCATGTCAATAGTCCGTTTGGCAAGTGACACGTGCGACCTCTACTTCACCTACATAAATGTGAATCATCTCCTTTACACGTGTTCACCTGACCCCTTCGAGGATGGTATACTACTTGACACTCCACTCGTGTGCATGCATAGGGATTACCGGGGCTTCACGGACGACGAGGAGGAGTGCTAGCGCCAAGGAACAACTACACCATCCGCGAGGGAAGCATAGAAGAGAAGACAAAAGAAATGAAGCTGCTACAAGTTACATCTCTCGGACGTCCGTCGACCTCCGAACGACCGATGATCTCCGGTCGTCCGACGCCTGGAGACTCCACCAGCCAGATCGACTATAGCAGATGAACATGCTAAACGGCCACATGACTGACAACCACCGGACGTCCGATAAGTCCCAGCACCCGGATGAGCGACGCCTACCAGACGGCCGGTGCCACCAGTCCAGAGAAGAAACATCAAAAGTGTGACGCCCTCTGGACGTCCGACGCCCTCTGGACGTCCGACGCCCTCCGGACGTCCGGACCCCCGCGAGTGACCGGACGTCCGACACCGGCTGGACGTCCGACACTGCCTATGCGTAGCCAGGCCTTTGGCCTTGTATCCCTCTCCCACTTACCCCTTCGTGGCTTAGACTATAAATAGACCACCTCCACTGCCTTTCTAGGGTCAGCAAAGTGATATCTCATTTGTATGTCAGCTTTGCTCCTACCACTCCTCCTCTTGAGAGAGAGAGAGAGAGACCACCACTCCCATGGAGTTCAAGACCTCCATGTGAGAAGATCATGTGGGATATACATCGTCAAGGCCCCTCACAGGAAGATCCGTCTAGGATATCATCAAGACCTCCTCATGGAGATGAACTTTACCTTGTATATTTCCTTTTGTTGTTCATGTACCTTGTGGATCTTGTGTGTATGATTGTCTAGTGGATGTGTCATTGGACTTGTTCTTGAGTGTTTTCCCCTTGTGATTTCTCTCCGTTCTTCCCCGTGTTCATCGTATTCCTCGTGTTCTTCGAGGGAATCAACTCCAATCATGAAAGATAGGCCTACACCGGGTTAGCCCCGTATCAGGTGGCCCCTCCTGCCTTTCCCTCCTCCTGAGAGAAAGGAAAGGGGTGGGGGATCCTCCTCTTGCCTTCCTCCAGCACTCATATATGGAAGGGACGGCTTGGGGAAGTCCCCAAGTAGGATTCGGCCCTACTTGGGGCGCCCCTTGGCCTCGCCCCTCTCCCCCACCTATATATATGTGGGAAGGTGGCGCCACATAAAACCACGACAACTGTTTAGATGTGTGCGACGCTGTCACACCCTGATTTTCATGGCACAGCACTTAAGCTAATAAATCATGCTAAAATGTGGTTTGACAAAAACTTTTGAGTGTTTTGTCTTTGCTTTGGTTGAATGTTTGTCTGTTGTTTGCTAGTGCTCTAAAAATCAAATAAATCCTCCAACTTCTATACTTCATCTCCTCGCTCCAAAAACCTTTCCCAATGATCATGCCATGTGTATAGGACATAAAAATGTTTCCTTACAAAAATAATTTGGCCAAAAAGTATTTTCAAAAATTAGTTTTTTCAAAAACCCCTGAATTGAGGTTTGCACTTTGCAAGTACTTAATTTAGGGCATTAAAATCTTTATAAAATATATTTGACTCCTATTAGAAATAGGATACCCGAAACCACAAAAATATAATTTTAAAAGTTGTTTTCCTATTTTATTTAAAAGCTTTTTATCAAGGCCAGAAATGGTCTTTAATAGGAAAAATTATTTTATTGCTTCAAAAATATTTGGAAAAATTTAGGAAACTCATAGGACATATATTGTCCATATATAAGAGTTTTAACACATGGTCATGTTCAAAATATTGGTCAAATCCCTCAAAAACCCTTTCTGGATATTTCAAGCTTTTGAAATATTTACAAAGGAAATATTCTCCAAAAATTCCAAGGAAATTCTATCATGTCACATATGACATATTTGGTGATCTTGACAAGTCTCATGTCTTGGAGAACAAGATAACATCATAAAATCCCCTCAAAACCACTTCTGCCCATTCTGAAGTTTGAGCAACTTTACATTGCCAAACATGTCCAAATGTTCCCAAACCTTGTGAACATGCTATAATGGTCTAATAATTCATCTAGACCAAATGGCACAAGTTGGAGAGCAAGTTAACTTGATCAAAGTTCCCCAAAACCCTTTCTGACCAAAACCAAATTTGAACAACTCTACATTGGAAACTTTCTTTCCTTGATTCCAACTTTTGTGAGCATGATCACATGATCAAATGATGACACTACACCAAGTGGTGCATCAAGGAGAACATATTTTCATGACTAAATCTTGGGAAACCCATTTTGTTGATTTCTAGGGTTTACCAAAGTTGCATTGTCAACTTGCTCCAAATGATCTCCAAATTGGTGGAAGGCCCTAATTATGTGTGTCATTTCACCCTATGGAGTCTCAGGACAGATGCAAATCATCTACTTGCCCAAACCTTTATCAAACACCTTCTGGCATTTTGCAAAAACCACCATTTTGACCTCTTCCACTATTCTTGGGGAGCTCAACTTTTTACCACAGCCTCTTCTGACCATCTCCTACCTCCAGTAACTCTCCTCCTTCAATAGCTCAATTATTTGGGGGTAAAACCCATCCCTTTCTCTCTCTGTTTACCCATGGCAACTCCTCCTCTCTCTCTCCTTTCTATATGCAGCGCCCCACCTAGCTCCTGACCACTCTAGAGCATCCAAGGAAGCTCCAGGACACAAGTGGACACGGCAAAGCACGCAAAGCGCACTCGTGCCGGCCAAAAGCCTGCTCTGGAGCGCGCCACAGTAGCGGCCGAGCCCTGCCGCCGCACTCCCGTCCACCTCGGGCCGCCCAAGCGCGCCAGTAGATGCTCCTCGACGTCCGCAACACGACACCAAGCTGGCCCCCTCCTCTTTCTTCCTCCTGCTGCCTCCTTTCGCACGCGCGCCGGCCGCCCGAGAGCTCCAATGGGCATGCTCACACGCGCGCTGCCCTGACGCTCCCCCGCTCCTTCTCTCACTTCCCTTGACCTGGACCACGCCCACGAGCACCTCAGACACGCCCCAAGGCGCCCGTTTGGCCCATGGCAATGCCCCGGGCCGTGGCTGTGCGCCCCGCCTACGGCACCTCTCGGCCGCGCCCGTATAGGGCCACCCCCGAGCCTTATCATGTCTCAAACTCCTCTCTCTCCCCCTCTCGCATCCTCTGACCGACCCACGGCTCTTCCCGTGCTCTCCTTGCACCTCCATGGCCGGAGCAGTGCCGCCGGCCGCCGCTTAAATTCGTGGGCCTCGACCCCTCTCTCTTCCCCGGGAACACCCCGCACCTCTCGTCACCATCACCAACTCACCCCGCTCCATCCCTCCTCCTCGTGCCTTCCTTGCTGGGCCGAACCCCGCCACCACTGTCCCTGCCTTGGCGAGGTCTCGCTTCGCTCCGGCTCTCCGTGAAACGGGTCCCAGTGGATCGGCCCGTCCTCCTAGCTCTCCGGAGTCAGGCGGTCGCCGGAGGTGGCCGGAGCCACCGGGCAGGCGCCGCAAGCGCTCGGCCCGCCTCCTTTGCCTCCTCTCGTCATGGGCGGGAGGAGGCGACGACCTGCGGATGGACCCCGCAGGTCAGCGACCGGCCAGCGGGCCCCTCCCGTTTAAGTGAAGGCGAACCAGCCTCTTCCCCGCTTCCCGCGGCGAAGGCGCCCTGAAGGAATACGCATTCGACGTCGCCCCTGGCACCCGCGCAGCCGAGCCGCTGGGCCGGCCCACTGCTATCCTTCGCCTGGTGCGCAGGATAAGGGTAATGCCTACAATTCTTTTTATTCTTTTCCAGTGGGATTGTAAAATCCATAGATTACTTATTCTAAGTCCAAATCTGATGATTCTAATTTCTACAAGTTCATAAATTCCTGACCTATCACATGGTGCTATTTGCACATTTTTCCAGAAACTTCCACTTTAGAAATATTTATCAAAACCCCATTTTCTTAATTCGTGATAAACTTTAGAAAATCACAGAGAGCTCAATATTGATCCAAATGCTATGATTCAAATTCCTAGATGCATCTAAGTTCAAAACTTAGTTTTGAACATTTTACTAATACTTTCTGTGTCACCTCAACTAATGGTCTATTTATTTGTATATAGCCAACTTTGCAAATTCATAGGAAAATCATCTCAACTCCAAATCCAGTGAAACCAATTCCTAGATGCTTCTAAAATCATCCTTTGTTAAATGGGTGCCTTTGCTCATTTTTCAAAAATATATTTCTGTACACTTCTTGCAAATCCATAAACCCCTTGATTCCACCATATCAAATGTTCAGAGATGTCCATTCATCAAATTCCAATGAAACCACTTTGGTCATCCCTCGTATGACCAGAGGTATCCTAGAAAAGTCCAACTCATAATTTTTAGAGCACTTTTATTTCCTGCCTTGTTGTGTTGCTTATTATGGTTGCTTTCAACAATAGTTGACGAGGTAGACGCAATGCTCGGAGTTGGACCAGGGATATTTGAAGACCTCGAAGACTTTGTTAAACAGGCAAGCAGCCCTTGACCATGACTATGATACCCCTTTATATGCATGTCATTTCTAGCTCTTTATTATTGATGCATCGGAATCATGATGAGATGGTGAACCACGTGGGTTGGTTGCCACGGTTACTTCCTCGTTGATACTTGCATTGTGCATGGCCCTACCTTCTTATGAGGGTTATGCCGGTGGGAGTAGATAGGATGCTAAAGTAGATGCTATGCTAAAAGGGATGGGAATATGCATGGTGAAGGAGACAAAGTGATTTCAAAAGTCTTTTCGAAAACCCCGTCGGGTGCCACTTATGCCCGAGGGAGATGATGAGATGGGTAACCACTTGATGACGAAGTGGTGTACCGAGGCAAGTGTGTGTGTTGTTTTCAAAACGGATTGGTCGGAGTTGCGACCGTTATTCCAACCTTACATGCGCAACCACTCTACCCTTATATGGGAAAGGGCATTATTGAGTACCTAGACCGATACTAGCTTGGGGCCCGCATTACTAGTGACGAGGGAGAGTTGGTGCTCTCTCTTGGGACGGGGTCGTGCCAGGTAGGGCGGCCATGACTGTTTTCACAGGGCACCGGACACACCGTTGGTACCCCGTGCTTGTGGTATGTGATGAATATGGGAGCGAGGCTCCACAACTTTATGATGTGAAATGGTTGGCACGGGGGTTACTACCAATCGAGTGGACTCCATGTTAGTGTCGTCTAGAGAAAGGTAGTGATCGGGTGCTTACCCCGGGTACTTGAGGTACCGCGGGTCGTGGATGACACGGAAGTTCCCCGGATCTAGTGGGTGCAGTGTGCAACCTCTGCAGAGTGTAAAACTATTGAATAGCCGTGTCCACGGTCAAGGACAGTTGGGTAACCGCTCTTGGGCTCGTCCACTTGTTTTCAAATCCAGTGTGTGTGAGATGATGGTGTTGTCTTGGATCAAGTCAGAGGACTTGACACGATTGAGATGGGTTGGTGCCCTCTCTGTTTATGATAAATGGGTTGGTGCCCATTCTATTTATGTTGATATCTGTGACCAGTTCTTATGGTTACTTGAATTCTCTTGATGCATGCTTTATAGGATGTTGAACATGTCCTTGCACTCAAAACTAGCTTTATGCAAAACTTTACCTATGTCATGCATTACCGTACATTGAACCAAAACATGGGTTGCTTGCGAGTACATTCAAAGTACTCATTGGCTTGCCACTGGTTATTTTATTGACCAGGCATGAAAGAACAGGATGTGATGAAGAACTCTTCGGTGACGAGCACGCGAGCTAGGACGCTTCCCAGTCAGAATGCTGTAGGGTTAAGGCAGATGGCATGGGTCCAAGTTATCGACGAAGTTTCCGCTGCGATGTTGTACTCAAGGCTCGACCATAATGGTCCTACTTGTGTAAAGCGGTATGTATGGATGTAAGACTCTTGTTATTCAGCTTACGTGTGTTCGGTGAGCATTGATCTCGGGATCCTTTGTACACGTGCATTCGGCGATCACGACTTACAGTCGGGGTCCCCACAGAGCTGGTATCGAGCCATCTGATTGTAGGAAGCCTTAGTTAGCATGGTCGTTAGTTAGGATAAAACTATTTCCAAAACTACTACTAGTTTTCAAAATTATATGTACTTCTCTTCCCTTCTCAGTTTTTCGAAAACTAGGGTATACTTTCCCTACTGGTCTCTTCCCCTTCAAAACCTTTGGTCGCTAGAACCCTTATGCCCCTGACCACAGGATTCCTTGTAATCCTCGTGGATAATCTGGGAGGACGATGCCTTGCCAGATATTCACCCATATCTCCTGAACACAAGATTGGCGACATCACAACAAGACGATACCAACAGGAGATACATCCTCGAGGAATAAGGACCTGAAGACCCAGGAGATGGTGACACCCTTGACACTGCCCCCAAGATGATGCAACCTTAGCCGCGATGATCAGGGCATAGGATATGCAAGGTCATGATCGCTAATAGAGTAACCATGTCACTACCGTTGTTGTATCGGCAACCACCGATGGATGAGAACCTAGCCATTTGGTCCGCCTCACCATAGTGAGCAGGAAAACGGTTCTCCTCATTCCCCGCTCTTGGTGTCGATGTTATCATCAACGTAACCGACATGATGGACCTCTGTTATGCTTTGATCATGTCATTGCATAAAGGTTTACCTACCTGGTACCATCGATGGCTTAGAAGACAACAGAAGACCGAGTCAATGCCTGCTATGAGAAGCCACCTTCACCCCATCACTTCAACAGGCGAGAAGCTGTTGAAGACTCTTCAAGCTCAACCGGGATCATTTCATCGAACAACTACAAGAGACGTAGCAACACGTGAGGAAACTCAGAAGACTGCATGAGGCACAAGTCACGACTATTGAGTCCGAGAACCCCTAGGGTAGGATGAGTCGTGTACCCCCTATGCGCAGTCGAGTCCGTATAATAGTTCGAATAGAACCATGATTGTGTGTTGCTTGTTTTTATTTGTTTGTGTTTTGATATAGGTCGCACTTTTGCCCTAGGCAACAAGTACGCGACTATATCACCTGCCTTATTTTGTTGTTGTGTTTGACCCTTTTTGGCACTTGTTTGTTCGCACTTGCACTATAGAACCCCCTTTAGGCGTTCCCCTCCTCGATGCTACTTCCCCCTCTCATCTCTCTCCTCAACCGAAGACAAGCAAGACAATATGCACCAAGGATTTCACCTCGGCGACCAGCAAGCGTTGATGACTTTTACTACAGCCTCCTCGACCAAGTGCAACCCCGTAGAATCATGTTTAACCCTCAAGATTAGAGACCCATTCCTAGACCCTTTGAGGCTTCACGAGATACCCAGCTCGAAACCTTAACCCTGAGCTTAACCTACGGAATCGCAAGAGGACAAGTTAAGCTCTGATAAACCTTGCACAACTTTGGGTTCATTATGGAACTAGTGGACATAGTGAAACGAGCACATTCTCATCCTAATATAGCACCAGAACTGACGATGCCATAGGAAGACCAGTTTGAGGATATATGATTTGAGGACAGATGACCTGGTGAGTTTATGTCAATAACTTTGAAGGATCGTCCGAGACTATTTGGTGGATTATGAGGCTACCATGTTGGTGATGAACTTGGTGGGATCATGATTATAGAGTAGCATAGCTTTCGTTACCCCTGAGTAGATTGGATTTATATGACAATCATGATCGCAGGCTGGAATTCTTGGAAGTATTTGGATTTAACTTAGCCATGGGATATTGTTAGGAGACAGTTGATATTACGTAAATGACTTGGGGGAACATGTAGGAATCCTTGTTGGACAAAAGATTTGGATTTAAGTAAGTGATTCTAGTTGAATATAGATGTCGAGTATGTCTACATGGTTGAAGTAATTGGATATAGGTCGATGATCTTGATCATGATACCATGTTTCTCGGTGGACAATAAACTAGGAGATTGGATGTATTGTCGAGTTTAATTAGGTATCTATATAAGCTTGACCTTGGAGTATTACGACCATGATAACGGGAATTGGTGGGTGACTATAGCAAGATAGCCCTTTCAAGCATTTGGGGATTATACGGACTTTAGGAGATCATATGGAACACCGGCATGGGCATTGGATTTGTAGAATTAATGGATTATGTAGTGACTAATGGAAGTTAACAGGTTGTTGGAGTTGATTCATAGAAAAGGAAACAAGATTTTGGAGTGGCATCTGACGTGTTTCCTTATCTGAGAGATCTTAGCATGGACCTTGGAGGAATAGGATGAGCACTTGGATTGTCCTGTTTTACTCCAGCTCCGCAGCCTATATGTGCTACCCATGGATTTTTAGGGGTAGCCACACATATGAGTTTGGGGATTATAGACATGTATGATTTTGTTAGACCCCCTCTTGAGAGCCGTGAGGATATGATTCACATGGGTGATGATTGGAGTTGACCACATAAATGATTTGTCGGTGATATGATGTGATTGTCTAAAGGACTAGATAGACTATTGGCATCTCGAAACCGTGCTTAAAGGTAGGATGATAAATGTTCATTCGCACACTAGAATCCTTGAAACCCTTATGCCCTACCAAGCCACAACATGGTGGGATCGACCTTGGGCTTTGGCTCAAGATCAATAAGACCTTGACCAATGCTCAACCGTGACCCTCACCAATGCCTCACCCGCTCTGCGAACCCCAAATACTTCATAGAGTACTTGGGCAAGTAGATCATTATCCTTACTTGAGGACATGAATGTCCACATGAAGACGGAAGAAGAGTTGATCAGCTGGTTAGGGAACATCCAAAACCGCCATGTCAAGGGGGAAGAACTATACCAACCACCGTCGTCAAGGAATGAGCTTCGCGTTGAAGACCGTGCATATCGCAAGCCACTCCTCTCAAAGGCAACTACGGCCTCATGAAGAAAACTATGCTACTCATGACCTTGAGCTAGCAGCGGTGGTTCATGCCACGAAGACATGGCGACATTATCTCTTACGGAAGGGATGTGAGATATACATGGATCACGAAGGTGCAAGTATATTTTCACTCAAAAGGGATTGAACACGAGGCAAAGGAGATGGCTAGACTCGATCTAAGATTATGACCTCGGTGTTCAATACCACCACAGGAAGGCTAATGTGGTAGCAGATGCATTAGCGTAAAGGCTTGTTCCTTGAATGCTATGCTTAAGGACAAGCTGCCGCCTTGTATGAAGAACTTGAAAGCTTGGGTTGGGCTGGTTGCACCAGATTCTTAACTAACCTTGAAGTCAAGCCTTGGTGGCACCATTTGAAGTGTTATACGGACGGAAGTGCCGCATACCCTCAATTGGTCGAAACCGGAGAAGGACTTGTCTTTGGGCTGATATCCTCCGTGAAACCGAAGAGCAAGTCCATTTTGTCGGAGGCGTTGGAGGACTGCCAAGTCAAGACAAAGAACTCTGCTGACTCACGTCGTCGAGACATGACCTTCGTGTTGGAGGCCATGTTTATCTCCGGTCACCCTCTCAAAGGAACCCAACGCTTCCATGTCAAAGGAAAGCTCGCCCAAGATCCATCGGCCTTCTTGAGATCACTCCAAGATTTAACAACCCCTCGGGATCACCGCAAGATGAAGAATAGACGGCTACCGGCTGAAGTTGCCACCGAGCTACCGAGGTGCAACGCTTTCCATGCATCCCAACCCGAAAGTGTTTCCAACTTCCTAGCTAGCCCGAGCACTAATAAGGACATTGACCACGGGCCATAGACCCCTAGCCCAATCTAACCTCTCATGAGCTACACATTAGCAGCTGAATCAAGAAGAGCGTCATGCACGAAGCCACAACACCAGGTCCTTCAAGATTCCATGGAGCACCACTCACTGGCGAAAAGGCATGAGGACGTGAAGACTACCCCGGATCCAAGCTTCCATACTCCTTTCCGCGCCTAGTCTGGGAATCTCGGGGACGAGATTCTTGTAAGGGGGGTAGGTCTGTCACACCCTGATTTTCATGGCACAGCACTTAAGCTAATAAATCATGCTAAAATGTGGTTTGACAAAAACTTTTGAGTGTTTTGTCTTTGCTTTGGTTGAATGTTTGTCTATTGTTTGCTAGTGCTCTAAAAATCAAATAAATCCTCCAACTTCTATACTTCATCTCCTTGCTCCAAAAACCTTTCCCAATGATCATGCCATGTGTATAGGACATAAAAATGTTTCCTTACAAAAATAATTTGGCCAAAAGTATTTTCAAAATTAGTTTTTCAAAAACCCTGAATTGAGGTTTGCCTTTGCAAGTACTTAATTTAGGGCATTAAAAATCTTTATAAAATATATTTGACTCCTATTAGAAATAGGATACCCGAAACCACAAAATATAATTTTAAAAGTTGTTTTCCTATTTTATTTAAAAGCTTTTATCAAGGCCGAAATGGTCTTTAATAGGAAAAATTATTTTATTGCTTCAAAAATATTTGGAAAAATTTAGGAAACTCATAGGACATATATTGTCCATATATAAGAGTTTTAACACATGGTCATGTTCAAAATATTGGTCAAATCCTCAAAAACCCTTTACGGATATTTCAAGCTTTTGAAATATTTACAAAGGAAATATTCTCCAAAAATTCCAAGGAAATTCTATCATGTCACATATGACATATTTGGTGATCTTGACAAGTCTCATGTCTTGGAGAACAAGATAACATCATAAAATCCCCTCAAAACCACTTCTGCCCATTCTGAAGTTTGAGCAACTTTACATTGCCAAACATGTCCAAATGTTCCCAAACCTTGTGAACATGCTATAATGGTCTAATAATTCATCTAGACCAAATGGCACAAGTTGGAGAGCAAGTTAACTTGATCAAAGTTCCCCAAAACCCTTTCTGACCAAAACCAAATTTGAACAACTCTACATTGGAAACTTTCTTTCCTTGATTCCAACTTTTGTGAGCATGATCACATGATCAAATGATGACACTACACCAAGTGGTGCATCAAGGAGAACATATTTTCATGACTAAATCTTGGGAAACCCATTTCTGTTGATTTCTAGGGTTTACCAAAGTTGCATTGTCAACTTGCTCCAAATGATCTCCAAATTGGTGGAAGGCCCTAATTATGTGTGTCATTTCACCCTATGGAGTCTCAGGAAAGATGCAAATCATCTACTTGCCCAAACCTTTATCAAACACCTTCTGGCATTTTGCAAAAACCACCATTTTGACCTCTTCCACTATTCTTGGGGAGCTCAACTTTTTACCACAGCCTCTTCTGACCATCTCCTACCTCCAGTAACTCTCCTCCTTCAATAGCTCAATTATTTGGGGGTAAAACCCATCCCTTTCTCTCTCTGTTTACCCATGGCAACTCCTCCTCTCTCTCTCCTTTCTATATGCAGCGCCCCACCTAGCTCCTGACCACTCTAGAGCATCCAAGGAAGCTCCAGGACATAAGTGGACACGGCAGAGCACGCAAAGCGCACTCGTGCCGCCAAAAGCCTGCTCGAGCGCCACAAGATGGCGGCCGAGCCCCGCCCGCCTCCCGTCCACCTCGGGCCGCCTAAGCGCCGAAGATGCTCCTCGGCGTCCGCAACACGACACCAAGCTGGCCCCCTCCTCTTTCTTCCTCCTGCTGCCTCCTTTCGCACGCACGCCGGCCGCCCGAGAGCTCCAATGGGCATGCTCACACGCGCGCTGCCCTGACGCTCCCCCGCTCCTTCTCTCACTTCCCTTGACCTGGACCACGCCCACGAGCACCTCAGACACGCCCCAAGGCGCCCGTTTGGCCCATGGCAATGCCCCGGGCCGTGGCTGTGCGCCCCGCCTACGGCACCTCTCGGCCGCGCCCGTATAGGGCCACCCCCGAGCCTTATCATGTCTCAAACTCCTCTCTCTCCCCCTCTCGCATCCTCTGACCGACCCACGGCTCTTCCCGTGCTCTCCTTGCACCTCCATGGCCGGAGCAGTGCCGCCGGCCGCCGCTTAAATTCGTGGGCCTCGACCCCTCTCTCTTCCCCGGGAACACCCCCGCACCCTCTCGTCACCATCACCAACTCACCCCGCGCTCCATCCCCTCCTCCTCGTGCCTTCCTTGCTGGGCCGAACCCCGCCACCACCTGTCCCTGCCGCGGCGAGGTCTCGCTCGCTCCGGCGCTCTCCGGCAGAAACCGGGTCCCCAGGTGGATGCGGCCCGTCCTCCCTAGCTCTCCGGAGTCCGGGCGGTCGCCGGAGGTGGCCGGAGCCACCGGAGCGGGCGCCGGCAAGCGCTCGGCCCCGCCTCCTTTGCCTCCTCTGTCATGCGGGCGGGAGGAGGCGGCGACCTGCGGATGGACCCCTTGGTCGGCCGACCGCCAGCGGGCCCCTCCCGTTTAAGTGAAGGCGAACCAGCCTCTTCCCGCTTCCCATGGCAAGGCGCCTGAAGGAATACGCATTCGACGTCGCCCACGGCACCCAGCAGCGAGAGCCGCTGGGGCCCTTGCTATCGCTATCCTGGTGTGCGCAGGATAAGGGTAATGCCTACAATTCTTTTTATTCTTTTCGATTGGGATTGTAAAATCCATAGATTACTTATTCTAAGTCCAAATCTGATGATTCTAATTTCTACAAGTTCATAAATTCCTGACCTATCACATGGTGCTATTTGCACATTTTTCCAGAAACTTCCACTTTAGAAATATTTATCAAAACCCCATTTTCTTAATTCTGTGATAAACTTTAGAAAATCACAGAGAGCTCAATATTGATCCAAATGCTATGATTCAAATTCCTAGATGCATCTAAGTTCAAAACTTAGTTTTTGAACATTTTTACTAATACTTTCTGTGTCACCTCAACTAATGGTCTATTTATTTGTATATAGCCAACTTTGCAAATTCATAGGAAAATCATCTCAACTCCAAATCCAGTGAAACCAATTCCTAGATGCTTCTAAAATCATCCTTTGTTAAATGGGTGCCTTTGCTCATTTTTCAAAAATATATTTCTGTACACTTCTTGCAAATCCATAAACCCCTTGATTCCACCATATCAAATGTTCAGAGATGTCCATTCATCAAATTCCAATGAAACCACTTTGGTCATCCCTCGTATGACCAGAGGTATCCTAGAAAAGTCCAACTCATAATTTTAGAGCACTTTTATTTCCTGCCTTGTTGTGTTGCTTATTATGGTTGCTTTCAACAATAGTTGACGAGGTAGACGCAATGCTCGGAGTTGGACCAGGGATATTTGAAGACCTCGAAGACTTTGTTAAGCAGCAAGCAGCCCTTGACCATGACTATGATACCCTTTATATGCATGTCATTTCTAGCTCTTTATTATTGATGCATCGGAATCATGATGAGATGGTGAACCACGTGGGTTGGTTGCCACGGTTACTTCCTCGTTGATACTTGCATTGTGCATGGCCCTACCTTCTTATGAGGGTTATGCCGGTGGGAGTAGATAGGATGCTAAAGTAGATGCTATGCTAAAAGGGATGGGAATATGCATGGTGAAGGAGACAAAGTGATTTCAAAAGTCTTTTCGAAAACCCCGTCGGGTGCCACTTATGCCCGAGGGAGATGATGAGATGGGTAACCACTTGATGGCGAAGTGGTGTACCGAGGCAAGTGTGTGTGTTGTTTTAAAACGGATTGGTCGGAGTTGCGACCGTTATTCCAACCTTACATGCGCAACCACTCTACCCTTATATGGGAAAGGGCATTATTGAGTACCTAGACCGATACTAGCTTGGGGCCCGCATTACTAGTGACGAGGAGAGTTGGTGCTCTCTCTTGGGACGGGTCGTGCGGGTAGGGCGGCCATGACTGTTTTCACAGGCACCGGACACACCGTTGGTACCCGTGCTTGTGGTATGTGATGAATATGGGGCGAGGCTCCACAACTTTATGATGTGAAATGGTTGGCACGGGGGTTACTACCAATCGAGTGGACTCCATGTTAGTGTCGTCTAGAGAAAGGTAGTGATCGGGTGCTTACCCCGGGTACTTGAGGTACCGCGGGTCGTGGATGACACGGAAGTTCCCCGGATCTAGTGGGTACAGTGTGCAACCTCTGCAGAGTGTAAAACTATTCGAATAGCCGTGTCCACGGTCAAGGACAGTTGGGTAACCGCTCTTGGGCTACGTCCACTTGTTTTCAAACCCGGTGTGTGTGAGATGATGGTGTTGTCTTGGATCAAGTCAGAGGACTTGACACGATTGAGATGGGTTGGTGCCCTCTCTGTTTATGATAAATGGGTTGGTGCCCTTTCTATTTATGTTGATATCTCGTGACCAGTTCTTATGGTTACTTGAATTCTCTTGATGCATGCTTTATAGGATGTTGAACATGTCCTTGCACTCAAAACTAGCTTTATGCAAACCTTTACCTATGTCATGCATTACCGTACATTGAACCAAAACATGGGTTGCTTGAGTACATTCAAAGTACTCATTGGCTTGCCTTGGTTATTTTATTGACCGGGCATGAAAGAACAGGATGTGATGAAGAACTCTTGGTGGCGAGCACGCGAGCTAGGGCGCTTCGGTCGGAATGCTGTAGGGTTAAGGCGATGGCATGGGTCCAAGTTATCGGCGAAGTTTCGCTGCGATGTTGTACTCAAGGCTCGACCATAATGGTCCTACTTGTGTAAAACGGTATGTATGGATGTAAGACTCTTGTTATTCAGCTTCTGTGTGTTCAGTGAGCATTGATCTCTGGGATCACTGTACACGTGCATTCGGCGATCACGACTTACGAGTCGGGGTCCCCACAGACGCCCCCTCCACCATTTACACCCTCGGTCATTGAGGGAGTCCTGGATTAAGGGGTCCTTGGACAGCCGGACTATATACTTTGGCCGGACTGTTGGACTATAAAGATACAAGATTGAAGACTTCATCCCGTGTCCGGATGGGACTCTCCTTTGCGTGGAAGGCAAGCCTGATAATTCGGATATGTAGATCTCCTTCTCTATAACCGACTCTGTGTAACCCTAGCCCCCTCCCATGTCTATATAAACAGGAGGGTTTAGTCCGTAGGACAAGAACAATCATAATCATAGGCTAGCTTCTAGGGTTTAGCCTCTACGATCTCGTGGTAGATCAACTCTTGTAATACTCATATCATCAAGGTCAATCAAGCAGGAAGTAGGGTATTACCTCCGTCGAGAGGGCCCAAACATGGGTAAACATCGTGTCTCCCGCCTCCTGTTACCATTAGCCTTAGACGCACAGTTCGGGACCCCCTACCCGAGATCCGCTGGTTTTGACACCGACATTCGTGCTTTCATTGAGAGTTGCACTGTGCTGTCGTGATAAGGCTTGATGGCTCCTTCAATCATCTTTAACGATGCGGTTCAGGGGGAGGTTTTCCTCCCCAGACAGATCTTCGTATTCGGCGGCTTCATACTGCGGGCCAACTCGCTTGGCCATCTGAAGCAGATCGATAGCTACGCCCCTGGCCATCAGGTCAGGTTTGGAAGCTTGAACTATACTACCGACATCCTCGGAGACTTGATCTTTGATGGATTCGAGCCCATGTCAGGTGCGCCGAACAGTCACGATGAGCATGACGTAGATCTTCCATTGGACAGTGTTCGGGAATCACGCCTACGATGGCCGTGGGAATCAATCCGGAGAAGATCGTGACATCCGAGGACGGGTGGATGGACCCCGCCACGGAGGCCGCACACTCATCGGCATTGGAGCCGAACACTGACCCCACCTCCTTTGAGGATGGTGTCATCGGACCCTCGGACTCATCTTCGGCTACAGGCTCCGAACTACGTGCATCCATGCCTATCGAATCCGATTGGGCATCGATCATGGAGTTCACCTCTGCGGATATCTTTCAGCACTCACCCTTGAGTGACGTGCTAAACTCATTAAGTTCTCTCTCCTTGTCAGGAGACTCTTGGCCGAACTATGTTCGACTCGAGTGGGAAGCGGACGACGAATAATTTCGCTCCCCACCCACCACCCACTTAATAGCCATTGTCGATGACTTAACCGACGTGCTTGACTTCAACTCCGAAGACATCAACGGTATGGACGACGATGCAGGAGAAGAAAAGGAACCACCGCCTATAGGGCGCTGGACAACCACCTCATCATATGATATATATTTATATATGGTGGACACCCCCAAATAAAGCAATGGCGATGAGGCAACGGAAGATAATCCCCCGGAGAAGCAATCTAGGCACCGGCGTCATAGGCACCGCTCCAAGCCCCGCCACAACAAAAATAGTGATACTGGCACAAGAGATGATAACAATCCGGATGTTGCCGAAGATGAAAACAATCCCGCCCAGCCAAGCTTCGAGCAGGCCGAGCAAGAAGACGGGCAAGCTAGCCCTAAGGAACAGGTAACAAATGGAGAGTCAGAGGATGATAATTACATGCCTCTCTCCGAAGACGAAGTGAGCCTTGGCGATGAAGAATTCATCGTGCCTGAGGATCCCGTCGAGCAGGAGTGCTTCAAGCGCCAGCTTATAGCCACTGCAAAAAGCCTGAAGAAAAATCAGCAACAGCTTCAAACTAATCAAGATCTGCTAACTGATAGATGGACCGAGGTCCTGGCTGCCGAGGAATATGGACTCGAGCGCCCTACCAAAAGTTACCCAAAGCGCAGGTTGCTACCTCAACTCGAGGAGGAGGCATTAAAACCCACACTACCGGCACACGATGTGGCTGATCGGCCACCCCATGGCCGAAACAAAACGGCATACCAGCCTAAAGTCCAGCCCGCACCCCGACGCCAAACAAGCAAAAACACGAAGGCCCGGGGCTCCATGCATGACCTGCGAGACAAATTGAAAAACAAAGCAGGACAGTCAAGATCGATATACGGATCACGGGGGCGTGCCCCAACGTATGATGATGACCGTCACGCCGGATATACCAACAAATCCAGCCGGACCGAATACAATGTAGCCCGGCAGAGAGGCGCCGCACACCCCCAATGCTTCACTGATTAAATAATGGATCATGAATTCCCAGAAGGGTTTAAACCCGTGGACATTAAATCATATGATGGCACTACAGACCCCGCGGTATTGATAGAAGATTTCTTCCTCCATATTCACATGGCCCACGGAGATGATATACACGCCATCAAGTACCTCCCACTAAAACTCAAGGGACCGGCTCGGCATTGGCTGAATAGCTTGCCGGCAAACTCCATCGGGAGTTGGGAGAACCTGGCAGACGCATTCCTTGACAACTTCCAAGGCACTTATGTGCGACCACCGGATGCTGGTGATCTAAGTCACATAACCCAACAGCCCGAAGAGTCAGCCAGGAAATTTTGGACCCGGTTCCTAACTAAAAAGAACCAAATTGTCGACTGTCCGGATGCCGAAGCCCTAGCAGCCTTTAAGCATAACATCCGTGACGAGTGGCTTGCCTGACATCTCGGCCAAGAAAATCTAAAGTCCATGGCAGCCCTCACAACACTCATGACCCGCTTTTGTGCGGGCGAGGATAGCTAGTTGGCTCGTAGCAATAACACAACAAGCAATCCTGGCACATCAAAATCCAGGGATAGCAACAACAAACCATGGCGCAACAAACACAAGCGTCGCAAAAATGGTGATAGTGCTGAAGACACGGCAGTCAATGCCGGATTCAGTGGCTCCAAGTCCGGTCAACGGAAAATGCCATTCAACAAAAACAATTCGGGCCCGTCCAGTTTGGACCGCATACTCGACCGTCCATGCCAAATTCATGGCACCCCAGGAACACCAGCCAATCATACCAACAGAGAATGTTGGGTCTTCAGACAAGCCGGCAGGTCAGGTGCCGAAAACAAGGGGAAGGGGTCTCAAAGCGAAGATGACGACGAGGAGCCCCGATCACCGAACACAGGAGGACAGAAGAAATTCCCTCCCCAAGTGATAACGGTGAATATGATATACGCAACCCATATTCCCAAGCTGAAGCATGCACTAAGGGACGTCTATGCAATGGAGCCAGTCGCCCCAAAGTTCAACCCATGGTCCTCTTACCCGATCACTTTCGATCGCAGGGACCATCCTACCAGTATCTGTCATGGCGGTTCGGCCGCATTAGTCCTCGACCCCATCATTGACGGATTCCACCTCACACGAGTCCTTATGGATGGTGGCAGCAGCCTGAACCTGCTCTATCAGGATACAGTGCGCAAAATGGGCATTGAACCCTCAAGGATCAAGCCCACAAAAACCACCTTCAAAGGTGGCATACCAAGTGTAGAGACCCGTTGCACGGGCTCAATCACATTGGAAGTGGTCTTCTGATCTCCGGACAGTTACCGTACCGAAGAATTAGTCTTCGACATCGTCCCCTTTCATAGTGACTATCAGGCATTGCTCGGACTAACCGCGTTCGCTCGGTCCAACGCGGTGCCACATTATGCCTACCGTAAACTCAAGATGCCCGGTCCGCGCGGCGTCATCACGGTTAATGGCAGGGCAAAACTCCCCCTCACTGCTGAAGAGTCTACCGCTGCTTTAACATCAAGAGCAACGGATGGCACCTTCCAATCGAACATCGAGTCGATGGCCAAGCTCCAGGACACCGCCAAAGGAGTCCAAACTACTGCGTGGAAGGATAGCCCATCTCGTCCGGAGCTTAATTAAAAACACTCCGGCAAAAGTTAAGACAAGCCACATACTGCATCTCAACCGCTCTGTGGCGCAAAACCATTTCTTGCATTTTCTTCGCAGGTTCACCTTTGCGTAGGCCAGGATGGATGGCGTCGAAACAGTGCGAGCGCGTAAGGGAATCTCTAGATATTCCCCTCTATGATCATCCGACTACACTTCGGGTCCGCATACAACTTCCTCCCGCCTGGTCTCAGCAGGTTTCGCAGTCATATTTCTTTTTATCACATTACCTGTACTCATACACATTGACGTATCATTCAAATACAACATGTGGATTTATATGATGCTCGCCTGCTGCTATTTCTTCTTAAAACTCTTTTGTTAAAAGGCAGCTGCACATCGCGATATGCCTTAATATGTCGGGGGCTTCATTATCCCCATACTACGGCAAAGAAGTCTAAACACCTTCACGGCAGTTTGGCACCCCGAACATATAGCATTATATGCATCAGCTCCGAATCATGTCTTGGGTCAATAGTTGGGTTTTCCTGGCTCCTATGTTTTGGTACCTTACGTTCCACTATATCGGCTAAGGTAGCACAGGGACAACTACTGCGATTGTGTCCCGGTTCTTCCGAATGAGCACCTCAGTAGAGAAAGCCAAAAACTGACTGCCATGATACAGCGAGAGCTGGTCAGCTGCTCGAGAGGTTGTAAAATCTTTAAGGATTTCTTCCGCATAATGCCATAACCAATGCAGCATGCGATGGATCGGCTTTTCTTCCAATCAGGCGCTTATAGAGCCCCTCGTGCGGTCTTCCGAACACCAGGGGCTGCACCTACCTTCCTTTTAAAACTCATATGGCTAAGTGTTAGTGATAAAGCCCTATAGTCCGATTGCCTGGTTCGCTATGCTGAACACCTCCTTCAAGGACCCAAAATTGAGATAAAGAGTGCTCAGGTTTATCCCGAACACCCCCGTAATTACTACGTGGGGGCAGAAGCCGACGACTGGCCAACTCTCAGGATTAGTATATAAAACGGCCGCACAGGAGGAAAAACTTTCAAACAACAAGCAATAAATAATAGAAATGACCTTGTTCAAACATTACAAAGGACGAACATGACCGTATTCATGGAAATATAATTTCCTTGGTGCATTGCTCCGCTGCAAGGCGGGCTCCTTTCAAGACACCTTCATAATATAGTTCGGGCTTGCGGTGGTCCTACCCCTCCGGCGGTCCCTCGGTCATCAGCTTTTCCGCATCCATCTTCCCCCAATGCACCTTTGCGCGGGCAAAGGCCATTCGCGCACCCTCTATACAGACCGACCGCTTGATGACTTCGAGTCGAGGGCAGGCACTCACAAGCCGCTTCACGAGCCCGAAGTAACTGCTCGGAATCGGCTCGGCGGGCCATAGCCGGATAATTAAATCCTTCATGGCTAGCTTGACCGCCTTATGCAGTTCGATCAACTGCTTCAGCTGATCGGAGAAAGGCACCGGATAATTCGGCACTAAATACTGCATCCAGAAGAGCTTATCCGCAGTATTCCTTTCTTTGGCTTGGTAGAATTGGGCGGCATCAGATATGCTGCGCGGCAGCTCTGCAAATACCCCTGGAGAAATCAGAATTCAAACTATCAACTTGATTTTCTCCTTTCAAATACCCGCTTTGTATAGAAAAAGCCTTACCAACCGCAATTTTCCTTGCCTCCTGGATTTCTTCCACAGCACCTTGGGCTTCCCCCCGGGCATCACTTGCGGATTGGTGAGCCTAGGAGAGTTTGGATTCTTTCCCTGATAAACTCTGCTCCAAGGTCTCGCATTTCCTCACGGCCTCCTGAAGCTCTAGCTCAGCTTCAATAACTCTGGCCTCATGCTTCTCACGGAGATCCTGCTCTGCGGTTGCCTTCTTCTCGGCTTCGGCCACAGCCTTCTTAAGAGCCTCAATTTCGGCCGTCGCCCCTAGAGCACATCATAAAAATATTTTCATCATGCACCCTTATTCATTTGTGCTAAATGAACAAGGTTTCTGCATACCTTGGTTATCTCCAGCTGTTTCTTCACTCGGCCAAGTTCTCCTTCGGCCCGCTCCAGACTATGCCTCAGTCCGGATACTTTCGCAGCATGAGAAGAGGCAGTCGCTACAGACGCCTGCTTATTAAAAAGAGATAGATGTCATCAAGTTAAGTCTCCTGCGAACATAAATTTGATCCTCTGTTCGGTTCTTTCTTTCACCAAACAGTGTATCAGGGGCTGCTATCTATACCATGACACTCTTCCAAACTTCATAAACATACCTCAAAGACTCTTATGAGGCTGACACAGGATTCATTCAGTCCACTCTCAGCGGACTGAATCTTCTCAATCACCGCACCCATAAGGGCATGGTGTTCATCAATGATGGAGACGCTCTTCAGCGCCGCTAATAAAGCATCCGGCACCTTTGGTTGGACAGAGGTTGCCGGTGGAACAGACGCACCTCCTCCAGCCGACGGAGGCCACCTGTCTGATTTTGGGGCCTTATGGGTCTCCGGAATCATGTCCGACTGGGGGCCGGATTCAAGACGACCCCTGCCGTCGACATCCATGGCAATCTTCTCTCCCGTGTGTCCAGACCCTGAAGTTTGGCCTCCTGGCGCCGCCTTTGCGATCTCCCCCCTCCATGGCCTGGGTCCTTCTGGGACGAAACCTTGGTGTCATTCACATGTCTGAGGGAGGGGGCCTTCGGGGGTGTTCCGCTCTCCATAGCATCTGAACCCAGCAAGACCTCCAACGAGGATTGTTTGGCGTGGGACCTCGCAGGACTGTAAAAAGTATGGCTCAGATTAAAATGTTATGCCATCACAAGTCTGGACGCATAAGCATGTTCGGATTTTATACTCACGAGTTCACCAGGGGCTGGGCCCTGGGATCCCACTCCGGGCTGCTATCGGCGGCGGTAGTGGACTCCTCTGGAAGGGGAGTTTTTCCCCTTTTAGGCGACTCGGCCTCCAAGGATGTAGAGGCCGTCCTTTTCTTCCCCCCCCCCCTCGCAGGGATTCGTCTTCCTCCTCCTCGTCGTCCTCTTCGGAGGAAGAATGGGCATTAGAGTCTTTGGATTTTGTGTCTGAAGCGCCACGGCGATGGAGGCAGCCCCTGGTCTTCTTGGCCACCTTCTTGGCCTTCTTCTTCGGTGCCTTGTAAGGCGCCGGGACCAGCATCTTCGTCAGAAGTGGGCCGGCCGGTTCTTCTGGTAGCGGGGCCAGACAGTAGATCCGCCCGCCTTCTTTGCCCAGCCCTAGGAAAGTTGTGGGAAACACATTAAGCATTTTCCTAAGGATATGCAAATAAAACATATGAATTGTCAACGTACAGTTACTTACCGAACTTGCTGGGCGGGACAGTTGGTACCCGCGGTCCTCGGCGGAGTCCAGCCACGATTTGCCGGACTTGAAAAGCACCTTCCAGATGTCCTTGTGCGAGGAGCCAAAGAGATCTAGCAGGGTCTGGTGCTTGGCCATGTCGAACTCCCATAAAATGCAAGCCCAGTGTTGACAAGGTAGAATCCGGCCAACTAACATCACCTAGACTACATTGACGAGCTTGATGTTCTTGTCTTCCATATCTTGGACGCCCGTCTGGAGCACCGATAGTTCGTCAGACGAAGCCCAGTTCAAGCCCTTCTTGGGCCAGGACGTGAGTCGCAGAGGGGCTCCGGATCTGAATTCCGGGGCAGCGGCCCATTCCTTGCCACGCGGCTCAGTGATGTAAAACCACTGCTGCTGCCACTCCTTGACGGAATCATTGAAAGTTCCTGTTGGCCATGTAACATTGGGCATCTTGCTCACCATGGCGCCTCCGCACTCGGCGTGCTCGCCGCTCACTACCTTGGGCTTCACGTTAAAAACCTTCAGCCATAAGCCAAAGTGTCGTGGGATGCAGAGAAAGGCCTCACACACGACGATGAATGTCGAGATGTTGAGGAAGGAATTGGGGGATAAATCATGAAAATCAATCCCGTAATAATACATGATGTCGCGAACGAATGGGTGAAGGGGAAACCCTAGCCCGTGGACAAAATGAGGGAGTAATACCACCCTCTCGTGGGGTCCCAGAGTGGGGATGATCTGTCCTGCCGTCGGAAGACGGTGGCCAATTCTCTTGGCCAAATACCCTCCCCCCGAAGCTTTTTGATATCCTTCTCCCGGACGGTAGAGGCCATCCACTTGCCTCCTGCTCCGGATCCGGACATTTTTGGGAAACCGTTTTGGGCAGAGAAGACAAAAGCTTGGGCGCTAGGGCTCGAGCGAGAAGGAATGGATGAGCGGAGGAGGAAGAAGGCGTGGGTGAAGAAGGGAGTTCTTATCCCCTTATAAAGGCAGCAGAGATCCTGCACCTCCCCACTTGCCCGGTAAATTCGCTTAATCCCCAAGTGCCACAATTGATGCCACGGTTGGGTTACCCACACCCGTATTGATGAGAATCCCGTGATAAGGGGGGCACGATCTCTGCTTTGACAGGACGTGCCAATAAAACCGCCTCGCGATATGTGTGGTGGCTGGTTGAGAAAAACGGTTCGAATAATGACCGGGTCATGGCGTGATGTCACGCTATGAAAAGTTGTCAGCAGACTAGATTTGTGGAATATTGTGCTCTCTGCGGTGGTATGTGGAATTTGTTTTGCAGAGCCGGACATGATCCTCGTGTTCAAAATCTTCTATGGAGTATTCGGAGAAGAACCCGCCTTGCAATGCCGAAGACAATCTTCATGCCGGACTCATCGTCATTGAAGCCTGGTTCAGGGGCTACTGAGGTAGTCCTAGATTAAGGGGTCCTCTGATAGCCGGACTATATACTTTGGCCCGACTGTTGGACTATGAAGATACAAGATTAAAGACTTCGTCCGTGTTCGGATGGGACTCTCCTTTGCATGGAAGGCAAGCCTGGCAATTCGGATATGTAGATCTCCTTCTCTGTAACCGACTCTATGTAACCCTAGCCCCCTCCGGTATCTATATAAAACGGAGGGTTTAGTCCGTAGGACAAGAACAATCATAATCATAAGCTACTTCTAGGGTTTAGCCTCTACGATCTCGTGGTAGATCAACTCTTGTAATACTCATATCATCAAGGTCAATCAAGCAGGAAGTAGGGTATTACCTCCGTCGAGAGGGCTCGAACTTGGGTAAACATCGTGTCCCCCGCCTCCTATTACCATTAGCTTTAGACGGACAGTTCGGGACCCCCTACCTGAGATCCGCCGGTTTTGACACCAACAGTCATATTTTCGTAGTGCTTAGGGAAAGCCCTGCGGAGATAGCATCACCATAACCATCATCATGTTGTCGAGCTGCCGGAACTCATCCACTACCTCGCCGTCTTGCTGGATCAAGAAGGCGGAGGATGTCGCCGAGCTGAACATGTGCTGAACACGGAGGTGCCGTACATTTGGTACTTGATCGGTTGAAGTGCGAAGAAGTTTGACTACATCAACCGAGTTACTAAATGCTTCCGCTTACGGTTTACGAGAGTACGTAGACACACACTCCCCTCTTCTTGCTATGCATCTCCATGGATAGATCTTGCGTGTGCATATAAATTTTTTTGTTTTCCATGCAATGATTCCCAACACTTGCTTTTCCTCAAAAAAGTAGTTAATCACACACGGCAACTATGGTTTTATTACACGCGGCAACTACCATAAAACAGAGAAAGTTGCCATGCTTTTTCAACTACATTTGTCATCTCGGATAACTAAAGTTGCCATCCCCGGGGTAACTAAAGTGCCATCCCACGGGTAACTAACGTAGCTGCGCCAGGACGTGTGGGCGTATTTGCTTCGTGCCACACATGTGGGGTGGGGATGAGGAGTACTTGTTGGGCGTGTGGCAAGAAGTAGTTGCGCCCACACGTGTTGGCAGTTCTAATGTTCGCCCACACATGACCCGTGTGGGCTGCCTCCTGCTTACGCCACACACGATGTGTGGGCAGATGTCTAATATGCCACACGTGTGGGCATTATCGGTGTCCATTTTTTTACCCGAACAATAAGTGTGTGGCATGAATCAATCCTGCCCTGACATTTTTTTACGACTGAAGTCACCATCTAAAAAGAAAAAACAAACCAAAAAATAAATTAAAATTTGCCGTCCAATTTTTTTGTCATGCATGACAACTAAAGTTGCTATTCTCGCGTCACTGAACTTGTCATAAAAATGTTCGGAGTTGTCATGTATTCATGCCACACGTATAACACTTATCAGGGTCCTTTTTAAGGAGGTTTGTTTGAAAGAATGATGTCATTACGGAGTCTTTCCGTCAAAAATCACTCATGAATTGTCATGTTATAACGCATTTGTTTTGTAAGATTAACACTATATTTTCCATGCTATTACAAAAAGATTTGTCATGTCGAATGTTTTTTTGCCATGCTGGCAAAAAGAATTGTCAGGTGCCGTAGTAGAGTAAATTGCCATGCGTTTTAGGAATTTGCCATTATGCATTACACAGAATTGTCAGGCTAAAAATGGAAAATTTGCCAGACATGGGTATGCTACAACAGGTAGATTTGCAATGTTACATTAGAGAATTGCCATGCGATATGAAAAAACCACCTACTTATTTAGAAATTGCCATGCTGACATAAGAGAATTACCATACTACATCAAAGGAAATTGTCATGCTCTAGATACAAATTTGCCATTTGGATGTGATTTTGAGGAAGGAGGGGGGTAAGAGATAAGAAGAGGGCCACATCATTTGCTCAAATTGTCATGGGGACCAAACATTCAGTGGTGTACACTCAGTTGTTCGTGCAGAGGGGTGCATGGGATCGATGAGTAATTACCAGTGCGTTGCTTTGAGATTCGCACACGGGATTGAATGTACGAGAGCGTTCCCTAGAAAAACCAATCCCAGGGAACCTCATCTCAATAACATTTAGGTTTATATAATATAAAATTATGATGCCCGACTTTAGAAATAAAACCATTACCACATCGACATCCAACATACAACAAACATGGAATGACAGGTTCGAAGACACAACAGGCTCTAAAACAAAAATACTTTAGGGCAAGTATATGACACGCAAGTTAGTCGAAACCAAGTTAAAACCACAATAGCAAGCTAGACCGGGGCAATAGAGGTAGCCAGTTAAGCCAAAGAGACAAGTAAAGCATGAACATTGGAAATTATCAAGGCAATTGCGTCAGCACCCATTGCTTTAGCGAGCGGACTCCATTGTTGCAGAAATACGAACAATTTAAAACATGCGATCAACGGGTCGGTTAGGAAACAAATCTCCGATGGTAAACTTGTTGCAGGGAGTCTATAAATACCAGCTAAGAACAACTAATGCAACCAAAAAACTTGGAGAAATTGACTTGAGTGAGTGATAAGTGCGTAAATAAATCAGAGAAGCTACATGGGTTCCAGCTAATGTTCAACCACGATCAAACACAACTCCAAGTGAACTTAGCCAACACACAATTGAAGATGATATGCTCCATAATTTTAGTCTCTCCACAAAGAGAGCAAGATGCATTAGCATTACCACGGCATTTAAGGATCTGATCACTAGCAGGGACGCGTCGCGTGGATTGCCACCAGAAGATCTTAATTTTAAGAGGAATTGTAAGTTTGTAACAACCTAGAGTTTTTCCCGAATTAAAATTGATATCATTAATTAAATAATTAAGTTAAATGTTTTATTTCGCCATTTGGGTGAATGGTGAATAAGTAAATCCCTCATCTCTTTTGGTGTTGTGCTTTGAGATTTACGCTGAACCGTCATACATGGCATTGTTGTGATTTCTGGGAGCTACCCAAATTATCTCACCCTGTTTTCACAAGCCTAGATATCACCCGTAATGCAAACCCTTCGTTTATTTAATAAGTGGAGATATTTTCTAAATAAATGTCAAATTGTCTCTGATTGGCTTGGGATGAGTTTTGTGGTCTCAATATAGTCTAGTGAGGCTACACTTAAAATCTGCAGGCTCATGATCTCTAGCTTCTCTTTGGCTCAATCCTCTAAATTAATTTCTCAAGATTCTCTTATTGAATACTGGCTATTAGATCCGGCTTTCCTTATCAGTTTCCTGCTCAATCATTTTCTTTCTTCAAGAACTCTTAAAGAAGATTGCCTAGCTTTCTCTTCTTCCATCTGTTGTATCTTGGTCATGACCATCTCTTCAATCTTCTTTCTATAAACCAGGCCAATGATCTATTTGATCTATTTGAGTGGGCACTCCTTAGTTTTCCTATTATACTCAAATGGAGCTAAATTGAGGCTTTCCAAAGAAATAACATGCATGTCAGATTCAGTGCCAATATTTCTCTTGAGCTTTTTCCTCATGTCACCATCATCAGGAGCATCTCCTTGACCAGCAACCTCCATAGACTGTCTCTTAAAATCATCACATCAGCCCTGTTCAACCACTGAATCTAGTTTAGTGGCGACCCTATAAATAATAAGATGTTTTGCAGTAACCTCAATGTATGGAGGAATCTTGTTAATGTCTCTAACTCCCACCTTAGCTCTAATCTTCCCCAAGTTGATAGTATCCATAGCAATGTCCAAAAGAGGACCTAGAGAAGTTGTAGTTTAACACATTCCAAAGAAGTATTTGAAGTATTCATGAACTTTGACAAAGTTTACCAACACAATATGTAGTTTTTGCAATAGCTTGACTGTCAAAAGGCCAGCTCTTAACATTCATAACAACATCAGTCCCTAGCAAGTTGAAATCCTCAAACGTAGATAGCTCCACTAATTTAGATTTATTAGGGACTCTCAGAAGATAGGCATTCTTCCCATGGTCTTGCATCTCAACTTCCAGCCTCAGCTGAATATGTTGTTAAATCCTTTTAAACTGAGTTTCACTCACTTTCCCAGACTTGATCCAAATAATGGCCATTGGATTGGAATGTTCCGCAACAAGAACATCTTCAGAGCTTTGGACAAGCAAAACACCAAGCCCTCTTGCAACATATCTCACATACTTGGGGACATGCTTTATCTGGTTGAGCCAAGTGCACTCATACTCATGTGGGAGTCTGTCGGGGGAATTACCCGTGGTTAAACCCGACTCATTACGTTAAGTCATATCTGGACTTAAGCAGCCCTGTTAAGTCATCTCTGGACTTAACCCGGCAGACAGTGTCTAACCCGGCAGACAGTTGTAAGCCGACAGATAGTTTCTAACCCGGTAGGCGTTTTCTAACTCAGCAGATAGTTGTAAGCCGACAGACAGTTTCTAACCCGATAGACAGTTATAACCCGGCAGACAGATTGTGACCCGGCAGATTGTGACCCGGCAAATGCATGGAGTCACGAAGATGAGTCTCAGACATGATTCGCCTGGAGTTAAGAAGCCCAAGGCATTAAGAGGCCCACGAAGAGAAGCCCACGGCATTAAGAAGCCCATGGTGAGAAGTCAGAATAGGTTAAGTCTTAATCCGACTTGGACTCTACATGTAACCCGCCAATTCAACTTATATAAGGAGGGGCATGGCACCCCAAGAGGGTCAAGTTTCTAGAGGGGACAATAGACAAGATTTAGGGCTTAGACAGACAAGTCTTAGTCAAGATCAAAGTAGATGCTCTCGAGATAGAGGTAGCGAAACACCGCCCTTGTAACCGAGGTCGTCATCATCATTAATATCAATCAAGCAGGATGTAGGCTTTTACCTCCACCGTGAGGGGCCGAACCTGGGTAAAATCTCGCGTCTCTCGTCCCACTCAACCCCGTTCAAGCTACCACTTAGATGCGTTGACCTCATGACTAAGTCCTCACACTAGGACATCTGTCATGACAAAACCACGACAGTTGGCACCCACCATGGGGCTATCACTCGGTGGTGTTGAGTTCTTGGAGGGAGCTCTCCCAGGGATCAAGGGACACACGATCGACCGCATGACCAAGAGGGATACACGATCGGCCGCATGAATATGTATACATACCTCATATTTCTGTCTCATCAAATTCACTAAGCCGGCCTCCATGTCATGGCTTGTATGGAGGCGGCTTAAATAGCCTGTGTGGAGCTCACTTGCGCTGAAAGAGAATAGTTTTCCAAATCCAATTTAGCCTTGCCTTTCTCCAATGAAGGTGTTTCTTCCTTAGCTGAGTGCTTGGCTAGTACTCTGGAATCTTCCGGGCGCCTTAAAAGCTGACCCGATAACAGCAACCTCATCAACATTGTCATCAGCCAGGCTCTTATCAGTTGATTTGGCAGGAGAGGTAGGCTTAGGACTTGGTGGGTCATGACTGGCTGTCGGGTTAACATCTCAAAAGCTGCAGCGTCAGTCTGTGGTGGCAGGTTATCTTGCTGGTTGATAGGATCTTCAAGGTTATGGATTGGGACCTCGGGGGTCTCCAGCACCTGCTTCTCCGGCTCAGAAGCCTCGGGGGCCTTGGAGGAACTGCTCACCTTTTGCTTTTTGCCCGTTTTTGCTTTGCCCCTATGACAAGAATACAAAAGTTTATGAGTATATGACAACAAAGTTTATTATCAACACATGAAGACACTTACCCATGGGCAACAATGAAGACAGGAAGCTGTGTTCCAGTTGAGTCGCCAGATGACGGAGGCGTTCCCTGATAGTGTGAGTCAGAAGGAGTAAGAGCTTGACGCATGAGACCGGCCTTTGGAAAGGATAGAGTCGAGCTATGAGGCACCTCATTACGATGTTTCCGAGGAGCCAGTGTGTTTGATAAGATGGCCACAAGGTCTTCAGTGCCGCCACTCTAGGTCTGACGCCTTGACTCATGCTGCTATTTCTTCAAAATAAAGTCGGGGTCCAAATGAGCAAGAGGGTGAGAAAATCTTACTTTCCGGATGACCTGCCGAGTTTTCTTTCTTGGCAAAGGTTCTGAGTCAGAGGAGACAGGAATTTCCTCTGCTGCATTAGTGTGGCTCATCTCCACTCCGTCCTGGGAGGAATCATCATCAATAAGTTGCATAAAGAAAAGACCAAGGGAGTCAAGTTCTACCTCCGACTTATCTAGCTCGAGAAGTTCTTCTACCATTTGTTTCTTACGGCACCCCGTGCCATGAGACTTCCCTGCTTTAGTCTTCTTAGTGGGCGGGGCGGTTTTTAGTTTCTTCTTCCAAAAGGAAGAGTCAGCCTGTTTACACATATATGTTAGCAGTAATTTAAAGAGGATATGAAGTACAAGGGGTAGATAAACAAGATGAAGAGTCAATCAAAATACTTACAATAGGAGCCGGGTTAAGAGTGCAGAAAGGGTTCAGTCCCGCTTTACTGCAGTTTCTAGAGACTCTCCAAGCAGCATCTTAACTGTGTCATTGATCTCTTTATCAGCCAGACGTGTTTGGTTGTAATGCTGCGGATCCTTTGTATCACTAGTATATTGGCAGCTCAGCGGCAAAATCCTCCATGCGACCCAGCAGTGGACCAGACCAACTCCAGTTAAGGCGTTGGCTATAAAATCCCTTATCATTGAAAAAGTGGGGGCCTACCGGACGCACTCTGTGGCAGTCAATCGACCCGGAAGCTCGCTACTGGTGCTGAGTCAGTAGGGGCGATAACCCGACAAGGGATTTTCTCCAGCTGGAGTGCTGTCCTTGCAGTAGAACCAGGTATAATTCCAGTCCTTAGGATGGCTGGGCAGTGCGGCTGAGGGAAAGGTTACGTCTCTCCTCCTCTAGATGGAAGCACCTCCAAGCTCAAGACTGAGTCTGTCTGACATCTTAGTCTGGCGGTTGATATAAAAGAAATCTCTGAATAAATCAACAGTGGGCTCTTCTTGAAGGTACACTTTGCAGAATACTTGAAAGTGGCATAGGTTGGAGACGGAGTTAGGACCGATGTCTTGGGGGTGAAGGTTGTAAAAATGTAGAGCATCTCGGAAGAATTTTGACCCAGGCGGTGAAAAGCCACGGAGGAGGTGATCCAAAAAAATGACAATTTCACCCTCTCCGGGTTAAGGAGTAGTTTCAGGACCAGAACCTGCCAGTGGATAACCTCTTTAGCCAGCAAGACCCCCATGTCCACATACTCATTTAGCGAGAGCTCGGATACTCTGGAAAGCAACCCAGTTTCAAGAAGTGGGAGTCTTTGTCATGGTTGGCCGGGTTAAAAAGCTGCGGCCAAGAAATATAAGGTATGGCGGGTTAAAATTTTAATGGTAAGCCACCCAAGTGATTATATGATATTTCAGTAATAGTGAGCTAGCCGTGGTTAAAATACTACATATTACGATGAACCATTAACGAATTGTGAGCCGCCCTAGCCATGGAGTGGAGTAATTATTAGGCTATGAGAATATGGTGGGTTAAGTTATGAAAGTAGGAGCCGACAACATATTGGCGGGTTAATTGAAAGAAGCAGTTTTGTAGTTCTTAGTGGGTTACAAATTCATTATTAAGCCGCTCAAAAAGTGAAGGGTGGGTCAATTTTCTATGGATCCAAGATTGTTGAAATTTTGCTAAGTATGGGGCAAACAAGTTTCGCAGGTTGCAGCTATATTCACGGATCAACAACAGTTCAGAAAAGGTGAATAATTGCTAAACCTAGAGCGCAGCGGTGGAAGAACTAGCAAGCTGTGTATTGATTCTGAAAAAGAAGGGATCTATTCTAGATACAAGATGAAAGACAAACCGCTACCGTGTTACTCTCATAGCATATTTGGATTGAAATATGGATTCTATACACAAGCTGGATAAACTCAGATGAATGACTGATGAACTCTATGAACTTGGGTGACCTAATGCAGATCCAAGGAAAGAAAGGAATAATACCCGATAGTGCTGGGAGAGAGCGGATGTGCGCCACTGAGTTCTGGCCATGACAGGTTGATGCAGCGGCCTTGACGGAGTTGCGGGTGAAGTTTGGCTGGGGCGGTGGAGCTCCTGTTGCGGCGGACGACACGAGGAAGAAGAAGAAGAAGAAGAAGTGGAGGCAACGGGAGTAAAAGTGAAAGGGGAAGCCCGCCGTGCCTATTTATAAGGGAAAGATGGAACAATGAAACAGCATGTGCAAACATCGAGGAGGCATAATAACTACTATAGTAAAAGGGGTGCCTCAATTTTTGGAATGGCTGATTAATGCAAAGATCCATTGTGGCATCATGAGTTTTTCTCTGAATTTAATGACATGACGTCATCTTTTCTTATGGCGGGTTATGAAGATCTTTTCAGGATCAAGCTTTAGAAGAATCAAATAAGACTCGCCAACCAGAGACAATGAAGATTGACATGAACAAGTTCAAATCAATCTGAAGCCTAATGTTGGGGATATAACCCCACGGTGTAACCCGACCAGGAGGGGCCGGGTTACGCTGTTGGCGACTCAATGATGAAGCCTGGACAGGCCCAGGAAGCCAAGATATGAAAGCCTGGAGGCGGCTTACGAAGCGGGCCGACCGAAGGCCAAAGACCCGGAGACGGTGTGTGACCCGGAGATGTAAGCCGCCCGATGGCGACTTGCTTAGAAAGGCAAGATGACTTAGAACCAGGGTCGGTCACGTAGTATGACCCGACCCGGACTCTTGTAAGCCCGGGACCTCGACCTGTGTATATAAAGGCAAGTCCCTGCGGCGGATTAAAGTAAAGTTACAATCAATTGATAGCTAGGTCAAGCAAAACTTGCTCCCTTGTAATCGATACTCAAGCAATCATCAACGAGAGCAGGAGTAGGATTTTACCTCCACAACAAGGGGCCGAACCTGGGTAAACCTGTGCCCTTCGTCCCACTCAACCCCTTCGAGCTAATCATCGTAGTGATGGCTCCACACCTAAGTACTTTCACTAGGGCAACTGCCGTGTTAAACCCATGATAGAGTCCATTCCACAGATCACACAATGTCCAAGTCTGCATTCTTTAGTAGTATGTCTGGTGTCTTTTCATTTTTACATGCTTGTCTACTGAAGTTTCAAATTCTCCCATCTTGTCCAGCTCTCATTCCAAACCTCCCAACATTTGAACCAACATTATGAGAATAATGTCTACCACTAGCATTTACACCAAAATTAAAATAATTCCTAGATCTTCCCCTAGAGAAAACATTTCCTATAGATTTTTCTTTGTCACCACCACCACTTGAATGAATCCTTTGAGCCCTAGAACTAGAAGAGCTAGGAAACAATGAGGGAGCAACTTGCTGGCTGCTTTGAGCAAGTTGGGCCAACAACGCTCCAAACCACTATTGCCACTAAATTAGATCAGATGCACCCAGATTACACTTAGAGTCAGAATTACTCGGAGCCATTTTGTTAGAGTTACCTGTATCAACTACACCCACATGCTCTTGGAAGTCTTGATTCCCTCCGTGTATACCTCCTTGATTTAGCACTGTTCCTCTATGTTCCTGGAGTCCTTGGTTCCGGTCTGCTCACCCTCTCTATCGCTATGACCTAACCCTCCATCCCTGTAATTAGGGTTCCTAGATCTGCCATCATCAAACTCTCTTCTCTTGTAATGATAAATCTCTCTTCCCCTTTATTAAAACGAACATCACCATGAGACCCACCAGAATTCCTAGCCATGTTATCTCCCTAAGTAAGGCAACACCCAAGAAAATCCTACTTCTAACTCTACCAAGTTGAGATTCATACCTCTCAGAGCAGGGGAAGACTATTTATATGAAAAAATAAACCCAGAAAGCGCATTCATGTTGTGTGTTTCTTTCTAATCCACATCTAGCCCACTAGGGTTCCAAAAGGGCCATACCTCTGGGCCAACGACCACAGGAGACTTTTCGGGTCCTACCTGCCCTGGCTGAGAAAGAAGATTTTGGCCCCGCCTAGCAGAAATCTCCCCAATCTTACTATTAGATAACACAACATCTCCCAAATCAAGCAAATTCTCTGACAAAAAATCAGGAATAGGAGGGATTTTACTACTAGCAAAATGACCTCTAACTTTAATCCATCATTAATAGCATTTTGCTACTATTATTAGCAATCTCTGCATCTCTATAATCAAATTTCGAAATAGATACGGAAGCTAAGGATTCATCCTCTCCCGGCTTCTTAAATGATTTGATCAAATTCATCTTGTCAGGATCACCTCCCGTCTTATGATTAAGAACTTTTCTAACTCGAATTTTATTGTTTCGAGATGTAGAACTAGTACAAGTACAAGTACAAGCAATACTCATCACTAAAACGCGAAGGAG
This sequence comes from Aegilops speltoides, assembly GCA_021437245.1. Lineage (NCBI taxonomy): Eukaryota > Viridiplantae > Streptophyta > Magnoliopsida > Poales > Poaceae > Aegilops > Aegilops speltoides. The sequence goes on from CM038145.1 coordinate 219,906,044, forward strand.
AATGCAAGTATTTGTAAGCCACATCAAACTTGCATGGATTCATCGACGAGCCTTCATCCTCCTTGTCAAAATCCTCCTCTGCTAGTAATCATAAGTGGTTACCGGTAGGGGAGACCCCTACTCCACCGTGCGCGAACAAGCAAGGTTGAGTAGACTCGTAGAACATCGAGGGAAGCACGATGACCACCTCGGTGTGTAGATCACCTCCTTGACCTTCTTCTTCCATGGCGGCGGCCCATCGTCTTCAATGAGAATAAGAATCGCCATTGTCCCCGGCGATCGGAGGGCCATCACCAACCCCATCTCGATTTCCTCCAGACTCATGGGAGCTCGATGATGGGAGCGGAATGCCCTCCACTTCCTCGCTCGCTTGGGGTCCTTTGATTATGCTTACTCCATTGCCTAGAGCATGATCGCCAGCGGCCACTTCGGCATCCCATCGGGAGTGAGCCTCTCGTTCTGCTCCATAGTCGAATCTTCGCAAATATCCATCGCCGCCCTACTGAGCTTGATTTTGCTAATGAACCATGAATGGATCTCCTGCACCCTCTCCATCTTCCTATCCTTCCTACTTGCGATCCACCATCTGTGCCTCCATCTTTAACCTCCAATCTGCCATCGAGGTCCGGTTGCGGCAAAGATTGAGAGCCAAGCAAAGTGGAAGAGATGAAGTCAAAGTGAGAGGGGATGTGGAGCGGGTGTATGGAGGAAATGGTAGTCTACAGCACCAGAGAGGAATAAATGGCAGCCAACCCTGACACGGAGCCGTGGTGTCACGTCTCCTCCTCCTCGAGACTTGGTCCATGCACCACACCACCCTGCAGTGCACCGACACGAACAATGTGATAGGGAAAGAAACAAAAGGAAAAATAAAGAAAGAAATAGATCTATCCAATTCTAGTTTTTGGGAACATTAGACCAACCATGGTTAAAAGAAATGGTCTACAAAATTGGAGTCAATCCAATCTTTTAAGATACTTAAGTTCTTTTCTGTTTCACTCTATGTTCAAGAAGAGGAAGTTCTTTTTTCAGCAGGTATTTCCAAGTGTCTATGTAGTGAGCTTATTTCCTAAACACCTTTCTATTTATTTGAATCCAAACATTGTGTCTTCAAAAGTGGAATTTCCTCTAAGTTTATTTGGAATGATGGATGTCCACAATATTGAGCATAGGTGACGTCCCAAAATAGGTGCAAGGATGTTTCTTCAGATCTTTCATTACAGAAAACACAATCATAACTCTCCAAATGCATGGAATTCCTTTTGAGCATAATGTGTTTGCTCTATCATGAAGTAAGAGCCAAAAAAAGTCTTATGACTTATTCTGCCGTTGCATTTCCAGAGCCCCTGAAATAGTGTATGATGTTTAGTGTCCCCAATTAAAGCAAGTTGCATCTTCATATAAGAATATTGTCTTTCACATGGTGAGCACCATCTGTCTTGAATATCATGGTTATAGTGTTGTTCCAAAGGAGCATGAAGTTCTTCAAACCGCAGAATAGCTTGTGGTGAAAGAGGGGTGTAGAAGTGGAAGTGTTCAGAGATGTTAGCATTTCTCAACAGGGAGGACAATGTCTGGTTGTTGTCCTTAGCAAAGAGTGAAGCTCGGGAAGCTTTTGAATTAGTGGCATGTCCAACCAAGTATCATGGAGAGCAACATAGACATTGGAGCAGCTTGAGGTGTGCTCTCCACCGGCTAGATCCCACCATCCTAACCCCAGGAACCTGGCTAGCATAGTAACTCTCCCAAATTAATTTCACCCAAGGGAGATTGTCTCTACTGAAGAACTTGTGCAAGTTTCAACATTGGAGCTTTACTATGGACAACCAAATGAAGAATTCCCAAACACCATTTTTCTTTGGGGTTGACAAACCTTCTTTCAAGCAATGAGAGTTGTACCAGACTCTTGATGTTTATATTCCCCCCAGAAAAACTGTCCAAGGTATATTTTGATCCACCTCGATAACTTCGCCCACACGCCCCTCGCGAGCATCGACTAGTTGCCCATCCTTGTTAAGCACGAGAATGCGATGAGCACCACCTCGTCGAACAAGGATGCAGGGCGATAAATCAACAACCCCGCCGCCCGGAGATCAGAGATGAATATCGTTGCCCAGTGTGTGTTGCACGAAACCACGACGTCAGAGTCATGCTTCAGTCCCTCACCCCAAAGGCAACTCTAGCCGATCCCCTATCCGGCGTTAGAGGACGATAAATTCAGTTATCCTCCTCTAACGCGCACCTAGCTGATCCCCAATAGCCGTTAGCAAAGGATAAATTATCCTCCAGCGCCTATCCCACCCCTATTTTTACCCCACCACTACCACTCAGAGCAAAAGCTTGTGCCTCTCTGTCGCCTCTCCCCGCCGCTGCCTCTTTGCCAGTGACTGCCCGTCAGCCCCCACCGCTATCGCGTTGCCTCCCTTGGTCCTTCTGTCCAATGCCCAGTCCGTTCGACCGTGTCGCCAAAATTGAGGTGAAATGTCGCCGCCTCACCATAGCCGATTTGTCAGATTGATTCTATTTTATTCCTCTTTTGTGGCCGCCGCTTCCTGACCTTGCTTCCGCTCTACTGCAAGTCATTTTCACGCTTCACCAGCTGCCGGTTTGACCGAAACAACGATGGCTGGCCGGTGCATCACAACCGCATCGTAAGTGTTTGACTAATTGCCTAGGTGAGTTTTTTTTGTTCATTTATTTTTAAATTGAGCCGTTTGGATTGAACCTAGCCATTTGAATTGTAGATGAAGAGGTTGAGGGGGATGGTCTTCGAAGACTCGTCGTCATCCAAAGAGGAAGAAGACGACGAAGACTTTTGAAACCGTTTTAGGCATGATTTTCCATGATGATATTCGGCTTCCTAGGAGAGGATCATAGTTCGGACGCATACACATCAACCATTACAGAGTGGAGGGTCATGCCAAGATCATGAGAGACTACTTTGCTCCAAAGCGAACACATCTGGAGAAGTACTTTTGTCGGCGCTTTCGAATGCACACAAGTCTTTTTTTGACCATTGCAAAACCCGTTGAGAAGTATGATGATTGGTTCAAGCTCCGGAGAAATGCAAGTGGATAGATAAGGGCAAGCCCTCTGATGAAGTGCATTGCATATGTTCGAGTATTGGCATATGGGTGCTCGGCCGATGCCGTTGATGACTATGTCCACATTGGTGAAGGCACAATCTTGAAGGCTTCAAAGGTTCACAAAATCAGTGATTGATGTCATTGGACCTGAGTACTTGAGAGCACCCACCGAAGAAGGCACCCAGAGGCTGTTGACCGAGAGTGAAGCAAGAGGATGGCCAGGGATGCTTGGATCACTTGACTGTATGCACTGGACATGGAAAAATTGTCCTATACGATCGAAGGGTCAGTACAAAGGTCACTGCAATGATTATTCTTGAGGCAGTTGAATTGAAGGATGTTTGGATATGGCATTCACTCTTTGGTTTGTTTGACTCTCACAATGACTTGAATGTGTTGTCGAGATCACCAATGTTTTCTAGCATTACAAGAGATGCTTCTGCTTGCAACTACTCGGTCAATGCGCATAACTACTCAATGGGTTACTACCTTGCGGATGGCATCTATCCACTATGGGCCACATTGGTCAAAACAATTCCGCGTTGAGAAGGTAACAAAAATATTCACTTTGCCCAATGTCAAGAAGCTTTTAGGAAATATGTGGAGAGAGCCTTCGGCGTGCTTCACAAGCGCTTTGCAATTGTTCGTGTCCCTGTCGAGTACTGGACCTCCCAGGTTCCATGGCAGATCATGACTTCTTGCATCATATTGCATAACGTGATCATTGAAGATGAGAGGGAGATGCGCGAGAACTTTTGGTACATCACCAACGAGACTCCGGTTGAGCTAGAGTATGATCCAATAGGATCCTGGCATTCCTTGAAGAGCATCGCAAGATCGAGAATTGATAAGTTTATGCTCAGCTTCAAGATAATCTTATTGCGCATCACTGGCAACGTCTTAGTGAGTCATAGTTGTTGTATCAAATGTTATTTGCTACATTTGGACCATTCGGCGTGTCTAAATTTGAATAATTTAGTTTATAAACTTTGAATTCTGTTTGTAAACTATATTCTTGATGTTGGAGTTGTGTTGAATATAGTGTACAAGGTAGGTTACAGTTGGACTTGTAGTTGTATTGTGTTTAGATAGGATATGGAGTCGTGTCCTAGTAGGACACTTGTATCCTAGGCCTCTCATATATAGCGGGGCTAGACACACGATGTAACCTATGCCAACATAATAGCACATGAACACAGGGGAAGCCAGCGGCATGTGCCAGCGTCCAGGGCGTCCGGGTGTAGTATTGTAGCAGTGTCATGGGGAGGAGCGCCCATAGTCAGGCCCCGGGGATGTAGCCATATCGCTGAACCTCATTAACAAATCTCGGTGTCGTGCTCGTGTGATTACTTGTTCCTCAGATGATCAACGGTATGCCTTGGATTTATTCTAACAAGTGGTATCATGAGCTAGGTTGTTCGGAGACTGCTGGATTGTTGATCTAGAGGAGGAAGAATATCGACAGGAATCTGCATGATGCGATCGTGATACGGGACGAAGGACGTTGGCGAGTTGCGGTCTAAAGCAGAGTTGGTCGTGTAATATTCGGTGAAGCAATTGGAAGCAGACCGAGTTCTCGGCGAGATCGGATAGAAGCATCGTATGGCGCAAGTAGCAGGCACATTGATTGATGCAGCTTGGAACGGTTGGTCTGCTGCAAATTGGCGCAACGTTCGTGAGGCCCGGCTAAGCAGCGGCCTGGCAGGAGCCCATGGCCCATGTGCGGCTGTTTGGTCAAGCCTGGCTGACCAGCTGGAGGCATGCACGGGGGGCGTACGGACTACGGGGCTTGGGGCTATATTGTTGTATGGTGCGGAAAGCTATGAATCTATACGAGAAGACTGCTGCTGAATATGCAAGGCAAGTTGAGATTTGTTTTGAGAAAAAAAGGGAGACCGAGTCTCCCTATTGACACGGAGATAGGCAGCCAAATCAACTGGCGAAATCAAACGATCAAGGGATATGCATCCATCGGAATTAGCAGGAGGCGTTGGCAAAGCAATAGCTAGCGTGGTTGTGCCTAGGAGCACTACACGTGAGGACCACAAGGATTTTTTGGTTGGAATTGCTAGTAGTACACGGAGGACCGAAGGTTTTGTTCGTGTACTTGGGCCATCGTGTGCAAAGCTCGGATAATTGTTCGTAGGGCCATCCGTACAAAGAACCATGGCGCCAACGGGTACCAGGTTTCAGGTGGAGTAGTTCAACGAAACTAAAAACCTTGGGTTATGGCAGACAAGGGTGAAAGATTTGTTGGCATAATAGGGATGCTTGAAGGTGTTGCAGGAAGTCATGTCAGCAGAGATGGAATTATTATGTGATGGATGGAAATTTGTGGATTGATCTGGGAGCCTAGGTCGGACTAGATAGTCTGACGGATCGACGTGAGTCGGTTGATACAAAAGACGATGGTGGGGTAAGCGATGACGACAAAGGAGTGTGATGCTGATGGTGACCGTTTTCTGGGCGTGAAAACATGTGTTGCAGGCCTGAAGGCTTGTGCGGCTTCAACAAGACTATGGCGCGGGTTGATTCAAGATGGTGCACATGTGAGCTTGAAGTTGCGGGGCGCGGGGTGGACTGATCATCTACCATGGAGTCATGTTGAAGGTGGAGCTGGATTGAGGGGCTACGATGTAAGGATCCAGGGAATCGAAGCCTATTCAGTAAGGGGGAAAGTGAGTGACATGCAGTTCGGACTGAAGCCCAGTGGTCTGATGGGAGCGTGAAACTCGTCATTGGTCGGTGATGATCAGTGGTACTCTGCAGTGGAGGTTGAGTGGTGCGGGTTCGCGACCCTTGAGACTCGATCAGGACAGCGGAGGCTCGATGCGGTAATAGCGGCGAGGCGTGCGGTATGCACGGGACATGGAGATGGGCCAGGGCTCTGGTGGTCATACATGTGGTGAGACAACTACGAATTTGACTCGAGATGACTACAAGCAATGGTGAAATTCCTTCAAGTTTCAAACAGGCGGTCAAGGAAGAGTGGTGATGTTGAGTGTAGGTAACTCTTATGTGTGACACCCAATATGTGAGTTGTTCACTTTCACGCAGGTCAGTGATCGGTGTGTGATGGCGTTGGACTGATACTCTAGAAGTTGGGAGCACAGACTAGAGTAAAGAGGAACTTAATTTTGCTCGAGCATTGACTGTGGTCAAGAAAAGAAGGGGCTACAAGTTACAGGTGGAGTCATATGGAGTCTTTGGAGTAGCAGCGGTACTCATGGGATAAGCTCAAGTTCAATGTACATGGAAGTTTGACGCATGGACAAATCCCGGGTGGTGGAGTATATTCACCAAGGTGGAGTTTGTTGGAGTTGTGACAAATATAGTGTACAAGATAGGTTACAGTTGGACTTGTAGTTGTATTGTGTTTAGATAGGATATGGAGTCGTGTCCTAGTAGGACACTTGTATCCTAGGCCTCTCATATATAGCGGGGCTAGACACACGATGTAACATATGCCAACATAATAGCACGGGAATGTAGGGGAAGCCGGCGGCATGTGTCGGCGTCCAAAGCGACCGGGTGCGGTATTCTAGCGGTGTCATGGGGAGGAGCGCATGTAGTCAGGCCCCGGGGATGTAGCCATATCAGTGAACCTCATTAACAAATCTCGGCGTCGTGCTCGTGTGATTGCTTGCTCCTCAGATGATCAACGGTATGCCTCGGATTTATTCTAACACTTAATTTGCTTGAACATTCATATTTATGTTTAGTTTCCATATGTGTGATAATATGTAGTTGCAATGTATACTGCATAAGTTTAGAAAAACAAAAATTTACTCGGGAATCGGTTAGGTCCGGTCAAAACTTAGTGGAGTAAAAATACTCCAGCAAGGGATCGTTTCGTTGCATGTAATCCCCAGGGATCCCTACCTTTTCCTGAGGGCGGAAACCCACACCGAAATCATGCCCAGGGAAATGAAGCGAGACATTTAGATGCCCAAAACTATGGGCCCATCAGCCTGATCCCCTCGATTTCCCTTGGTAAGGGATCCATGCCTCTCGTTGCGTTGTCTCCCTCTCGCATTGCTGTAACATCCCAAATTTTCAATTTGGAATGTTATACATTAGATCATCATTGCATATCATATTCTATTGCATTTTGGCTTGATCCTAAAAATTCTACGCAACTCAAGGACCCACGAAGAGAGTTGGGGATTTCATTATTTTCATATTTGAGTTTTTCTCAAATTTTGAAAAGAGGATCGTTTGATTTTAATTATTTTATCTTCGAATATTTCTTTTATAAAAATAAAAGAGAGGGAATAAAATGACTTTACCAAAAATAAAGAAATATTAATATTTAATATCAAAATCAAATAAAAATTTTATTCGGAGTTTTATCGCTATTTTATTGGAATTAGGAAAAATGCGCGTTTTCCAAAATTTTATTATAGGCCCAAATAAATGTTCACCTTGTCCGCTACATTCTTAGAGGATGGGGAAAATTTATTTCAGGAATTTCGGAGTCCGTTTATTATTTCTTTTATTTGTTTTTTTGCACGAAATTATTTAAAAAACGAACCAACTCGGTCAGAATGGCGGCGGGACTCGCCACCGGCCTCTTATAAGCCGCGCCCCGAGCCCCCCAGCCCACTAGCCCACTCCGCCCCAAACCTAACCACAGCCACTTGACCGCCGCTGCCAAGGCCCGCCGTCGCCGCCGCCGCCGCTACCTCGCTTGAGCCGACCGCCGCCACCCCGTTGACCCGCCGCCGCCGTTAACCCGCCGGAGGTAGCCACTGCCCCCGGTTTATTTTTTTATGGATCGATTTTATTTTTTCGGTTTAGTTATTTAGCGAACGCCCGTTCGTTCGTTCGTTTTAACCAACGATTTTCACCGTTTAGCCGTAGACAGCGAACGTTCGTTCATTAGCCTGTTCGTCGGTTTTTCTTTTTCCAAGGATTTTCCACGATTATTTTCGATTGCGATTTCTGCCCTGATTTTCGTTTTAGTTTATCTTTTCACTCGTTTATCGGAATCAGGCGATTCAAGCGCCTAGAGTTTTGTCTCGAAACCCTCTTTCTGTTTAACCAACTTAAATATGATTTTGCTACTATAAAATTTGACTTAAGTCCAGATTAGTAAACGAAGCTTGTTTCTTTCGCAATTTGAGTTTCATTGCTTCGTTTAATTTGATTCTTTTTGCAAACCGGAGTTCTTAAGTTGAACTTTCTGGATAGATCTCTTATTTGAGTTTTACCTGTGCTTGTAGTTGAGTGCTTATTGTATGCTTGTTTGTTTGCGATAGTGTACCCGGAGTGCGAAGCGTGCTACTACGAGTCTCTAGGTTTCACGGATCATCAGCAAGGCAAGTAACACTTTGATCATACCTCTTTACTACCCGGTTTTATTGCATTAGGTCAATCCTCAAACAATTGCATGGTTAGGATCTGATTAATATGTGGGTTTTGGGAAGTAGATGAGGTAGTCCCTATTGTCCTGTTTATTATCTAACCTTTGGGAGTTACTTCTATGTTGCTTATATTGCTATGCTATGCTTCTAGACGTGGACTGGGTGAGTGTATCCATGACAGATGTGAGTATTGTTATTTAATGGTTAACTTAAGGTGGCTACTTTAATACACATCTGGGTGGATTGAGGCACCTGGGAACCCAGTGTTGCCTGTGTTTTTTTTTGGAAATCCCGGGGTACCGTGTGATTCTGCTATGGACTGCCACCCAAGCTCAAAGGGATCATAAGATTATTCATGCTAGAAACTTCCGTGTGTAGCCGCCAGCTATTATGGGCTCTAGCATAGTTGATTAAGTCGTGTGAACTCTTACAGTGGTAGACTAGCAGATGTAGGGGATGTAGGTGGTACTGTCTACCCAGCGTAAGGTGCTAACGCTTCTGAAAGACTGTGTCTCGGTCATCCATTTCTCAAACACCATGTAGTGCGAGAAATCCAACGGAGGAGATCGAGTCTTGTGGGGAAAAGTGCGCAAACCTCTGCAGAGTGTACAAACTAATCATGGTTAGCCGTGACCCTGTTATGGACGTTTTGAGTATCTAGTACTTGGACTATCATGTGGATCTCATCACTCTTAATTTAATTTGATTGGGTTTAATGATGATATATTAATTGGGATTGAGAGGGGGATTACCTTCTCAATGTTTAAACAACCACAATGATAATTAAATAAAATTTATTCCTTTGTTGTAGGGAAAAATTGGTTTTATGCAAAACTTTAACCATAGAGCTTACCACCAGCCATATATGCATGTAGTGATAGCATTATCCTGTTCATTACTCTCTATGTGTTACATTGCCAGCATATTCCATGTGTTGATCCGTTTCGGGCTGCAACGTTCATGTTGCAGACTTTTCAGACGACGAGTAAGGTGCCTTAGGTCGTGATCTTTCACTCAGTGATGCTGTTGGAGTTGATGGACCCACTCTATCTTCCAAGCCGTCCACTGTTATCGTATTTAGATGTCCTTAAGCCATATTTATTGTAATAAGTTCTCTTTTGAGACATTCGATGTAATAAGTGTGTGATTGCTACTCTGTTATAAATCCTTCAAGTACTATGCATGTCAGCATTACCGATCCGAGGATGGGCGATGCATAGAGATCGGTATTTGAGGTGCAGTCGCTACAAGATGGTATCAGAGCACACATTGACTGTAGGACACGACCAATAAGCTAAAAGCCCTAGATCACTACTCTCTTCTCATTTCTAACTCCTCTCCCTTTTCTACTCTTTAGGATGGCGGGTGCAAGGAACAAGTTCACACAACCAGATGAAGATTCACCTTTTGAACGCCACTTGAAGGAAGTCACCAGATACCTGAACATCGGAGTACCAAGCTTCACCGGGACCTACATCGCCACTTTACCAGAAGAGGAGCATTGGATGATTCAAGTTCAAGTTCCAGGAAGGACGTTCATGCCCGTCACTGAGCCCATAGAGTTTTCCTTTGATGCACCGACCTGGAGTTTAGGAAAGAGCATGGCAGCCCACATCACCATGGGACGCATTGGAGAAGTTTACCACAAGGATCTCAAGGATACTATCTACCAGATTTGTGGGCGCTGAGATGAGCAATGGGAGATGATCAGCACCAGGAAGGATAGATCAATTTCATCTTTCATCCATGAGTTAAACCAGCACATTCGTCGCCAGGAGAACCAGATGTGCGCATGCATGATAGATCTGAAGAAGGCAATGACCAGGATCACGGAGCTGGAAGAAGAACTCAAGTCTACACACGACGGATATGAGGAGGAAATCGTAACATTATTGGAGATGAATGACGACCTGATAAAGAAAATCGGAGTGTTCATGGGAGACCCTGCGCCAGGAAGAGAAGACAACGATTCCCCCTGTCCAGAGAACTACATCATCATCGACGACGCCGACTTGGACCCTGACGATAGCGATGATGACTTTGTTGATGAAGCTGGAGCAGATAACATGGAGTCTTCGACCAATCAATTTTTCTAGTCGACCACCATAACAAGTAGTAGTATTTCCCCCATGTATATAGTATAGTCTGAGCACTTTTGTAATGTTAGTTAGACGACTGTTGTATGCCCTTGTTTGAATTGATTGAAGTGATTTGATTGTGTTTCTCTCATGTGCATATGGGTAGTGTTTTCCCTATAGACCTCATTCTATTCTATTTTCTCATCTTTTCTAAACCCCTCAGATGCCTCCGAGACGCGACAATGGATTTGATTTCCCACCGGAGCTCACTCAGTTGATCCAGTAGCAGAATGCATTGATGCAGATACTGAAGGAAATATGCCCTAGAGGCAATAATAAAGTTATTATTTATTTCCTTATTTCATGATAAATGTTTATTATTCATGCTAGAATTGTATTAACCGGAAACATAATACATGTGTGAATATATAGACAAACAGAGTGTCACTAGTATGCCTCTACTAGACTAGCTTGTTAATCAAAGATGGTTAAGTTTCCTAACCATAGACAAAGGAGTTGTTATTTGATTAACAAGGTCACATCATTAGTTGAATGATCGATTGACATGACCCATTCCATTAGCTTAGCACCCGATCGTTTAGTATGTTGCTATTGCTTTTATCCATGACTTATACATGTTCCTATAACTATGAGATTATGCAACTCCGTTTACGGAGGAACACTTTGGTACTACCAAGCGTCACAACGAATCGGGTGATTATAAAGGAGTACTACGGTGTCTCCAAAGGCGGATGTTGGGTTGGCGTATTCGAGATTAGGTTTTGTCACTCCGATTGTCGGAGAGGTATCTCTGGGCCCTCTCGGTAATACACATCACTTAAGCCTTGCAAGCATTACAACTAATGAGTTAGCTATGAGATGATGTATTACGGAACGAGTAAAGAGACTTGCGAAGCGAGATTGAACTAGGTATTGGATACCGACGATCGAATCTCGGGCAAGTAACATACCAATGACAAAGGGAACAACGTATGTTGTTATGCGGTCGACCGATAAAGATCTTCGTAGAATATGTAGGAGCCAATATGGGCATCCAGGTCCTGCTATTGGTTATTGACCGAGGCGTGTCTCGGTCATGTCTACATTGTTCTCGAACCGTAGGGTCCGCACGCTTAAGGTTTCGATGGCGGTTATATTATGAGTTTGTGTATTTTGATGTACCGAAGGAGTTGAGTCCGGATGTGATCACGGACATGACGAGAGTCTCGAAATGGTCGAGACATAAAGATTGATATATTGGACGGCTATATTCGGACACGGAAAGGTTCGGAAGTTTCGGAGAAAACCGAGTCTTGGGAGGGTTACGGAACCCCGGGAAGTAATGGGCCTTATTGGGCGAGAGGGGAGAGAGGGCCGCACCGGGAGGTGGCGCGCCTGTGGAGTCCGAATAGGACAAGGAGGGGGCGCCCCCCTCTCTCTCTCCTCTCCTTCCTTCCCCTTCCTCCATCCTAGTTGGACTAGGAAAGGGAGTCCTACTCCCACTAGGAGGAGGACTCCCCCCCTGGCGCGCCCCCTAGGCGGCCGGCCCTCCCCTTGCTCCTTTATATCACGGGGCAGGGGGCACCCTAGAACACACAAGTTGATCCTTGAGATCGTTCCTTAGCCGTGTGCGGTGCCCCCTCCACCATAATCCACCTCGGTCATATCGTTGCGGTGCTTAGGCGAAGCCTGCGTGATAGAACATCAAGATCGTCCTGCGCCGTCATCTTGTGGAACTCTCTCCCGGAGCTTTGCTGGATCGGAGCCCGAGGAGCGTCACCGAGCTGTACGTGTGTCAAGAACTTCGGGCGCCGGAGTGTGGCGCTGGGATCGGTTGGATCGCGAGGAGAACGTCGACTACTTCCTCTATGTTGTGATCGCTTCGCTTCAGGTCTCACGAGGGTGCGTAGACAACACTCTCCCCTCTCGTTGCTATGCATCACCATGATCTTGCGTGTGCGAGGAAATTTTTGAAATTACTCGTTCCCCAACAGTGGCATCCGAGCCTAGGTTTTATCGTTGATGTTATATGCACGAGTAGAACACAAGTGAGTTGTGGATGATATAAGTCATCTGCCTACCGGCATGTCATACTTTGGTTCAGCGGTATTGTGAGATGAAGCGGCCCGGACCGACATTACGCGACGCTTCGCGAGACTGGTTTCACCGCCACGAGCACTCGTTGCTTAAAGGTGATGGCGGTGTCTGTCTCTCTCACTTTAGTTGAATCGAGTGTGGCTACGCCCGGTCCTTGTGAAGGTTAAAGCGAGTCTATTTGACAAACTATCGTTGTGGTTTTGATGCGAGGTAAGAACGGTTCTTGCTAAAGCCCGTAGCAGCCACGTAAAATTTGCAACAACAAAGTAGAGGACGTCTAACTTGTTTTTGCAGGGCATGTTGTGATGTGATATGGTCAAGGCGTGATGCTATATTTTATTGTATGAGATGATCATGTTTTGTAACCGAAGTTATCGGCAATCGGGCGGAGCCATATGGTTGTCGCTTTATTGTATGAAATGCAAGCATACTGTAATTGCTTTACTTTATCACTAAGCGGTAGCGATAGTCGTAGAAGCAATAGATGGCGAAGCGACAACGATGCTACGATGGAGATCAAGGTGTCGCGCGGTGGCGATGGTGATCACGACGGTGCTTGAGATGGAGATCACAAGCACAAGATGATGATGGCCATATCATATCACTTATATTGATTGCATGTGATGTTTATGCTTTATGCATCTTATCTTGCTTTGATTGACGGTAGCATTTTAAGATGATCTCTCACTAAAATTATCAAGTAGTGTTCTCCACGAGTATGCACCGTTGCCAAAGTTAAATCGTGTCGAGACACCACGTGATGATCGGGTGTGATAAGCTCTCGTCCATCTACAACGGGTGCAAGCCAGTTTTGCACACGCGAATACTCAGTTATACTTGACGAGCCTAGCATATGCAGATATGGCCTCGGAACACGGAGACCGAAAGGTCGGCGTGAATCATATAGTAGATATGATCAACATAAGATGTTCACCATTGAAAACTACTCCATCTCACGTGATGATCGGTTATGGTTTAGTTGATTTGGATCACGTGATCACTTAGATGACTAGAGATGATGTCTGTCTAAGTGGGAGTTCTTAAGTAATATGATTAATTGAACTTAAATTTATCATGAACTTAGTAGCTGATAGTATCTTGCTTGTCTATGTTTGATTGTAGATAGATGGCTCGTCTTTGTTGTTCCGTTGAATTTTAATGCGTTCCTTGAGAAAGAAAAGTTGAAAGATGATGGTAGCAATTACGGACTAGGTCCGTAACACGAGGATTATCCTCATTCTGCCTGAAGAGTTACGTCTGGATGCACCGCTGGGTGCGAACTGCTTCTTGATCTAACCGACGGCGTTAAGAACGTCTGGCGAGCAAAGTCGATGACTACTCTATAGTTCGATGTGCCATGCTTACGGCTAAGAACCGGGTCTTCAACAACGTTTTGAGCGTCATGGAGCATATGAGATGTTCCGGAGTTGAAGTTGATATTTCAACAGAATGCGGATTGAGAGATATGAAGTCTCCAATAAGTTCTATAGCTGCAAGATGGAGGAGAATGGGTCATCGGTGAGCACATACTCAAAATGTGCGGGTATTACAATCACTTGACTCAACTGGGAGTTAATCTTCCGGATGATTGTGTCATTGATGTAATTCTTCAATCACCGCCACCAAGCTACAAAGGCTTCGTGATGAACTATAATATGCAAGGGTTAGTAAAGACTATGCTCGAGCTCTTCGCAATGCTAAAGGCTGCGGAGGTAGAAATCAGAAGGAACATCAAGTGTTGATGGTCAATAAGACCACTAGTTTCAAGAAGAAAGGCAAAGGGAAGAAGAAGGGAACTTCAAGAAGAACGATAAACAAGTTCTTTGCTCGGGAGAAGAAACCAGTGCGGACCCAAACCTGAAACCGAGTGCTTCTCCGCAAGCGGTGGTCATTGAAGCGGAACTGCCCCAAGTATTTGGCGGATAAGAAGGATGGGAAGGTGAACAAAGGTATATGTGATATACATATTATTGATGTGTACCTTACTAGAGCTCGCAGATAGCTTTTGGGTATTTGATACTAGTTACATTGCTAATATTTGCAACTCAAAGCAGGGACTACGGATTAAGCGAACACGGCAAAGGGCGAGGTGACGGCGCTTGGCGTGGAAAATGGTTCCAAAGTCGATGTGATCGCGGTCGCACGCTACCTCTACATCTACCTTCGGATTAGTTTTAGACCTAAATAATTGTTATTTGGTGCGGCGTTGAGCATGAACATTATATCTGGATCTTGTTTGATGTGAGGCGGTTATTCATTTAAATCGAGAGAATAATGGTTGTTCTATTTATATGAGTAATATCTTTTATGGTCATGCACCCTTGAAGAGTGGTCTATTTTAATGAATCTCGATAGTAGTGATACACATATTCATAATGTTGAAACCAAAAGATCTGAGTTGATAATGATAGTGCAACTTATTTGTGGTACTTGCCGTTTAGGTCATATCGGTATAAAGCGCATGAAGAAACTCCATCTTGATGGACTTTTGGAGTCACTTGATTATGAATCACTTGGCACTTGCGAACCGTGCCTCATGGGCAAGATGACTAGAACCCGTTCTCGGTACTATGGAGAGAGCAACAGATTTGTTGGAAATCATACATACTGGATGTATGTGGTCCGATGAATGTTGAGGCTCGTGGCGGATATCGTTATTTTCTCACCTTCACAGATGATTTAAGCGAGATATGGGTATATCTACTTAATGAAGCATAAGTCTGAAACATTTGAAAAGTTCAAAGAATTTGAGTGAAGTTGAAAATCATCGTAATAAGAAAATAAAGTTTCTACGATCGATCGTGGAGGCGAATATTTGAGTTATGAGTTTGGTCTACATTTGAAACAATGCGGAATAGTTTAGCAACTCACGCCACCGGAACACCACACAGTAATGGTGTGTCGAGCGTCATGTCGCACTTTACTAGATATGGTGCGATCTATGATGTCTCTTCTGATTTACCGCTATCGTTTTGGGGTTATGCTCTTGAGGCGGCGCATTCATGCTGAATAGAACACCGTCAAAGTCCGTTGAGGCGACACCTTATGAACTATGGTTTGGCAAGAAACCAAAGTTGTCGTTTCTTAAAGTTTGGGGATGCGATGCTTATGTGAAAAAGCTTCAACTGATAAGCTCGAACCCAAATCGAGAATGTGTCTTCATAGGATACCCAAAGGAGGCAGTTGGGTACACCTTCTATCACAGATCCGAAGGCAAAACATTTGTTGCTAAGAATGGATCCTTTCTAGAGAAGGAGTTTCTCTCGAAAGAAGTGAGTGGGAGGAAAGTAGAACTTGATGAGGTAATCGTACCTTCTCCCTTATTGGAAAGTAGCTTATCACGAAACCGGTTTCGAGACATCTACACCAAATAGTGAGGAAGTTGATGATGTTGATCATGAAACTTGAGATCAAGTTACTCTGAACCTCTTAGATCAACGAGTAAGATCCGCACTTTGAGTGGTGCGGTAATCACATTCGGAAGTCATGCTACTAGATCATGATGAACCTCACGAACTATGAAGAAGCGATGGTGAGCCCAGATTCCATAAAATGGCTTGAAGCCATGAAATCGAGATGGGATCCATGTATGAAAACAAAGTGTGGACTTTGGTTGACTTGCCCGAGGGTCGGACAAGCAATAGAAAACAAGTGGATCTTCAAGAAGAAGACCGACGCCGACGGTAATATTATCGTCTACAAAGCTCGACTTGTGCAAAGGGTTTCGACAAGTTCAAGGGATTGACTACGATGAGACCTTCTCACCCGTAGCGATGCTTAAGTCCGTCCGAATCATGTTAGCAATTGCCGCATTTTATGATTATGAAATTTGGCAAATGGATGTAAAGACGCATTCTGAATGGATTTACGGAAGAAGAGTTGTATATGATGCAACCAAAAGGTTTTATCGATCCAAAGGAGCTAACAAAGTGTGCAAGCTCCATGATCCATTTATGGACTGGTGCAAGCATCTCGGAGTTGGAATAAGCGCTTTGATAGTGTGATCAAAGCATTTGGGTTTATCTGAGACTTTTGGAGAAGCCTGTATTTACAAGAAAGTGAGTGGGAGCTCTGTAGCATTTCGATATTATATGTAGATGACATATTACTAATCGGAAATGATATAGAATTCTGGATAGCATAAAGGGATACTTGAATAAGAGTTTTTCAATGAAGGACCTCGGTGAAGCTGCTTACATATTGGGCATCAAAATCTATAGAGATAGATCAAGGCGCTTAATTGGACTTTCACAAAGCACATACCTTGACAAAATTTTGAAGAAGTTCAAAATGGATCAAGCAAAGAAAGGGTTCTTGCCTGTGTTACAAGGTGTGAAGTTGAGTAAGACTCAATGCCCGACCACCGCAGAAGATAGAGAGAAAATGAAAGATGTTCCTATGCTTGACCATAGGCTCTATCATGTATGCAATTGTGTACGGACTGATGTGTGCCTTGCTATAAGCCTAGCAAGGAGGTACCAAAGTAATCCAGAGTGGATCAACGGACAGCGGTCAAGAACATCTGAAATACGAAAAGGACTAAGGATATGTTTCTCATATATGGAGGTGACAAAGATCTCATCGTAAATGGTTACGTTGATGCAAGCTTTGACACCGATCGGACGATTCTAAATCGCAAACCGGATCGATTTACACTAAGCGGAGGAGCTGTCGGTTGGTGCAGTTCTAAACAAAGCGTCGTGGCGGGATCTACATGTGAAGCGGAGTACATAGCGGCTTCGGAAGCAGCTAATGAAGGAGTGCGGATGAAGGAGTTCATATCCGATCTAGGTGTCATACCTAGTGCATCGGGTCAATGAAAATCTTTTGTGACAATTTGGAGCAATTGCTTTAGCGAAGGAATCCAGATTTCACAAGAGAACCAAACACATCAAGAGGCGCTTCAATTCCATCCGGGACTTGGTCGGTGGGAGACATAGAGATTTGCAAGATACATACGGATCTGAATGTAGCGAGACCGTTGACTAAGCCTCTTCCACGAGCAAAACATGATCAGCACCAAGACTCCATGGGTGTTAGAATCATTACTTTGTAATCTAGATTATTGACTCTAGTGCAAGTGGGAGATGAAGGAAATATGCCCTAGAGGCAATAATATAGTTATTATTTATTTCCTTATTTCATGATAAATGTTTATTATTCATGCTAGAATTGTATTAACCGGAAACATAATACATGTGTGAATATATAGACAAGCAGTGTCACTAGTATGCCTCTACTAGACTAGCTTGTTAATCAAAGATGGTTAAGTTTCCTAACCATAGACAAAGGAGTTGTTATTTGATTAACAAGGTCACATCATTAGTTGAATGATCGATTGACATGACCCATTCCATTAGCTTAGCACCCGATCGTTTAGTATGTTGCTATTGCTTTTATCCATGACTTATACATGTTCCTATAACTATGAGATTATGCAACTCCGTTTACGGAGGAACACTTTGGTACTACCAAGCGTCACAACGAATCGGGTGATTATAAAGGAGTACTACAAGTGTCTCCAAAGGCGGATGTTGGGTTGGCGTATTTGAGATTAGGTTTTGTCACTCCGATTGTCGGAGAGGTATCTCTGGGCCCTCTCGGTAATACACATCACTTAAGCCTTGCAAGCATTACAACTAATGAGTTAGCTGTGAGATGATGTATTACGGAACGAGTAAAGAGACTTGCTGGTAACGAGATTGAACTAGGTATTGGATACCGACGATCGAATCTCGGGCAAGTAACATACCGATGACAAAGGGAACAACGTATGTTGTTATGCGGCCTGACCGATAAAGATCTTCGTAGAATATGTAGGAGCCAATATGTGCATCCAGGTCCTGCTATGGGTTATTGACCGGAGACGTGTCTCGGTCATGTCTACATTGTTCTCGAACCGTAGGGTCCGCACGCTTAAGGTTTCGATGATGGTTATATTATGAGTTTGTGTATTTTGATGTACCGAAGGAGTTCGGAGTCCCGGATGTGATCACGGACATGACGAGGAGCCTCGAAATGGTCGAGACATAAAGATTGATATATTGGACGGCTATATTCGGACACGGAAAGGTTCGGAAGTTTCGGAGAAAACCGGAGTGCCGAGGGTTACTGGAACCCCGGGAAGTAATGGGCCTTATTGGGCGAGAGGGAGAGAGAGGGCCGGGGAGGTGGCGCGCGCCCCTGTGGGAGTCCGAATAGGACAAGGAGGGGGCGCGCCCCTCTCTCTCTCCTCTCCTTTCCTTCCTTCCCTTCCTCCTTCCTAGTTGGACTAGGAAAGGGGAGTCCTACTCCCACTAGGAGGAGGACTCCCCCCTCCCTTGGCGCGCCCCTAGGCCGGCCGGCCCTCCCCCTTGCTCCTTTATATACGGGGGCAGGGGGGCACCCTAGAACACACAAGTTGATCCTTGAGATCGTTCCTTAGCCGTGTGCGGTGCCCCCCTCCACCATAATCCACCTCGGTCATATCGTTGCGGTGCTTAGGCGAAGCCCTGCGTCGGTAGAACATCAAGATCGTCCTGCGCCGTCGTCTTGTGGAACTCTCTCCCGGAGCTTTCTTTGGATCGGAGCCCGAGGAGCGTCACCGAGCTGTACGTGTGTCAAGAACTCGGGCGCCGAATAACGGCGCTGGGATCGGTTGGATCACGAGGAGAACGTACGACTACTTCCTCTACGTTGTGATCGCTTCCGCTTCAGGTCTACGAGGGTACGTAGACAACACTCTCCCCTCTCGTTGCTATGCATCACCATGATCTTGCGTGTGCGTAGGAAATTTTTTGAAATTACTACGTTCCCCAACAGATACTAGTCCAGAATCAGAATCAGGGGAACAACAACAAAAACAACCCACCACCACCACCTGTTGATCAGTTAGCCCGTTTCTCTAGTAGCACCGAGTTGATAGTTGCAGATGATTGGCTCCGCGAGATTGGAAGGGAGTTGACCACTTCAGGATGCACAGATGCGGAAGGAGTGTGGTTTGCCGCACATCAGCTTGATGGACCCGCAACATCATGGCGGGAGAACTTCACAACCACTTACCCCATCGACACTGTCACATGGGATCAGTTCAGCAGGCTTTCCGTACTGCCCATGTTTCAACAGGAGCTATGGCCATGAAGAAGCATGAGTTTCGCAACTTGCGCCAAGGAGGACGCACAGTTGGCCAGTATGTGGATGATTTTAGTAAGCTAGCACGTTATGCCCCAGATGACATTGCTACAGATGCAGCTAAGCAGGAGAATTTTTTGGAAGGACTGAATGATGAGCTGAGCATGCAGTTGATGGTGGCAACCTTCAACACTACCGGGAGTTGGTAGATAGAGCTCTCATGATTGAAGGGAAGCAGCAGCAGATTGACAGCCGCAAGAGGAAGTATGGACAAGGGAAGTATAATTCTGGAGCTTAGCAGATGCCTCGTTTTACCCCGAACTCGGGAGGACCGTATCAGCATAACCATGGAGGTCACAACCACAATGGAGGAGGTTCACATAACCATAGTGGCCCCAAGAATGGGAATGGTAATGGAGGAAGCAACGGGCAAAACCGTTCCAACCCAGCAACGCCCACTAAGAAGGATCTGAGCCACGTTACTTGCTACAAGTGCCAGAAGACCGGGCATTATGCCAATGAATGTCCCGAAGCAAAGAATGGAAATGGCAATGGAAGCTCTGGGAAGAAGCCTAACCCTTTCAACAGGGGATAGGTGAACCACGTTAACGTGGAGGAGGTTGAAGCCCAGCCAGATGCAGTAATAGGTAAGTTTTTGGTTAAGTCATTTACTGCAATCGTTCTTTTTGATACTGGTGCATCGCATTCATACATATCAAAGGGATTTGTGGATAAGTATAAACTACCAACTCAAGCCCTTAGGTCACCCATGTTAGTAACCTTGCTAGGAGCAGAGTATATGGCTAGTCTATGGTGTGATCGGTTACCATTAAGGATTGGTAACTACGTGTTTCCCTCAGACCTAATAGCATTGGAGTCACAAGGACTGGATGTGATATTAGGCATGGATTGGTTATCGAAGTATGGAGGGAACATTGAATGCGCCAGTAAGTCGATTTTGCTCACCACTCCAGAAGGAAGGAGGATTAAGTATGTATCCCGGCATGTGCCAAAGAGGACTCAAGTAAATTCCTTATCAGAAGTTGTACAGGAGGAGGTACCAGTGGTGAAGGATTTCCCCGATGTATTTCCAGAAGAGTTGCCAAGCATGCCACCGGATAGAGACATTGAATTTTTGATTGAGCTTTGCCAGGCATAGGGCCAATATCTAAGAGACCGTATAGGATGCCCGCAAAGGATTTGGAAGAGATTAAGAAGCAAATTAAGGAGTTACTGGATAAAGTCTATATTCGCCCAAGTTCGTCGCCTTGGGATCACCAGTTCTTCTAGTGGAGAAGAAGGATAGATCGTTAAGGATGGTTGTTGATTATCGTGGATTAAATGAAGTGATGATCAAGAACAAGTAGCCACTGCCGATGATCAATGATCTATTCGACCAGTTGCAAGGAGCTAAAGTATTTTCCAAGACCGACCTGCGATCAGGATACCACCAGTTGAAGATTCGAGAGCAGGATATACCTAAGACAGCTTTTACCACAAGGTACGGGCTATATGAGTATACCGTTATGTCATTTGGTCTGACTAACGCACCTGCCTATTTCATGAACATGATGAACAAGGTGTTTATGGAGTTTTTGGATAAGTTCGTCATGGTGTTCATTGATGATATTCTGGTTTACTCGAAGAATGAAGAGGAGCATAAGGAGCATTTGCGTTTGGTACTTGGGAAGCTCAGAGAACATCAGTTATATGCCAAATTCAGCAAGTGTGAGTTTTAGTTGAAGGAAGTTGGATTCCTCGGACATGTTATATCCAGAGAAGGAATAGCAGTAGACCCCACCAAAGTTGTCACTGTGACAAATTGGGAATCACCCACGTCAGTTGGAGAGATCCGGAGTTTTCTGGGACTCGCGAGGATCTTGCCGGAGGTTCATTGAGAATTTCTCGAAGATTGCAAAGCCCATGACGGAGTTGTTGAAGAAGGACACCAAGTTTAAATGGACTGAGGAATGTGAGGCCAGTTTCCAGGAGTTGAAGAAACGCTTGGTTACATCGCCAGTATTGATTCTGCCAGATCAGCGCAAGGATTATGAGGTGTATTGCGACGCTTCATGTCGAGGACTTGGAGCAGTGCTTATGCAAGAGGGAAGAGTTGTTTCTTATGCCTCACGACAGCTTAAACCCCATGAGTTGAATTATGCTACACATGATTTGGAGTTAGCAGCCATAGTGCATGCGTTGAAGACATGGAGACATTTATCATCGGAAACCATTGTGAGGTATACACAGATCACAAGAGTTTGAAGTATATCTTCACACAGAAGGAGTTGAATCTCAGGCAAAGGAGATGGTTGGAGCTCATCAAGGATTATGATATGAGATTGCATTATCACCCAGGAAAGGCTAACGTAGTAGCCGATGCGTTGAGCCGCAAGAGCCATGTTAACACACTCATGACTGGAGAGTTACAGAAGGAGTTAGCAGAGGATCTTCGCGAGCTAGGTTTGGAGATAGTTCCGAGAGGCTATGTACCAGCTTTGGACATTCAGTCTACTTTAATGGATAAGACCAGAGAAGCTCAGAAGACTGATAAGGAGATTGCCGAGATAAAGGAAAGGATGAGCAAAGGTAAAGCTAAGGGATTTCGTGAGGATGAGCATGATACCTTATGGTTTGAGGACTGCGTATATGTGCCTAATGATCCAGAGATCAGGAAGTTAATTCTACAAGAAGCCCATGATTTGCTGTATTTGATTCACCCAGGAAATACCAAGATGTATCTAGATTTGAAGGATAGTTTCTGGTGGACCGGAATGAAGAAGGATATTGCGGAGTATGTAGCAGTTTGTGATGTATGTCAGAGAGTAAAGGCAGAGCATCAGAAGCCAGCAGGATTGCTACAACCATTGCCGATACCCGAATGGAAGTGGGATAAGCTAGGCATGGATTTTATCACGGGATTGCCTAGGACTCGTTCAGGATATGACTCGATATGGGTTGTAGTCTATCGTTTGACAAAGGTAGCTCATTTCATCCCAGTGAAGACCACTTATACCAGTGCTAAGTTGGCGAAGATATATATGACCAGGATCATATGTCTGCATGGAGTTCCGAGGACCATTGTATCAGATAGAGGAACCTAGTTTACCTCAAAGTTCTGGAATCAGTTGCACGAAACTTTGGGTACCATGCTAGAGTTCAATACAGCTTTTCATCCGCACACAGATGGATAGACCGAGAGAGTCAATCAGATTCTGGAGGACATGTTGAGAGCTTGTGCGCTAGATTATGGATCTAGTTGGGACGACAATTTGCCTTATGCAGAATTCTCTTACAACAACAGTTATTAATCCAGTTTGAAGATGGCCCCTTTTGAAGCTTTGTACGGAAGGAGGTGCAGGACACCATTGTTGTGGGATGAAGTTGGAGACCGTCAGTTGTTTGGACCAGATTTGATCAGAGAGTCTGAAGAGAAAGTTAAGCTGATTCACGATAGACTCAAGGTAGCCCAGTCCAGGCAGAAGAGTTATGCAGATTCTAAATGCAAGGAGACAGTTTATGAAGTCGGAGACATAGTTTATCTTCGTGTGTCCCCACTTTGAGGAGTTAAGCGTTTTGGAGTTAAGGGAAAGTTAGCACCACATTTTGTGGGACCATACAAAGTTTTGGAACGTATGGGAGAATTTGTTTACAAGTTGGAATTGCGTGAAGGATTGTCAGGAGTTCACGATGTGTTCCACGTTTCCCAGCTGAAGAAGTGCCGCGCAAAGATGGCTGATATTCCACTGAGAGATACAGTACCACTGGAAGTGATTCAGTTGGATAGGGATTTGACCTACGAGGAGAAACCAGTGAAGATTCTTGAGTTTGCCAGTCGAGTTACACGCAGCAAGATTATCAAGTTGTGCAAAGTTCAGTGGAGCCACCATACCGAGGATGAAGCCACCTGGGAACGAGAGGAAGACCTACAGAAGGACCACCCTCACCTATTTTCTAGCCAACCCGAATCTCGAGGGCGAGATTCATCTTAAGGGGGGTGGGTTTGTAACATCCCAAATTTTCAATTTGGAATGTTATACATTAGATCATCATTGCATATCATATTTTATTGCATTTTGGCTTGATCCTAAAAATTCTACGCAACTCAAGGACCCACGAAGAGAGTTGGGGATTTCGTTTTTTTCATATTTGAGTTTTTCTCAAATTTTGAAAAGAGGATCGTTTGATTTTAATTATTTTATCTTCAAATATTTCTTTTATAAAAATAAAAAGAGGGAATAAAATGACTTTCCCAAAAATAAATAAATATTGGATATTTAATATTAAAATCAAATAAAAATTTTATTCGGAGTTTTATCGCTATTTTATTGGAATTAGGAAAAATGCGCGTTTTTCATAATTGCGTTATAGGCCCAAATAAATGTTCACCTTGTCCGCTACATTTTTAGAGGACGGGGAAAATTTATTTCAGGATTTTTAGAGTCCTTTTAGTATTTCTTTTATTTGTTTTTCTGTGAAAAATTATTTAAAAAACGAACCGACTCCGGGCCGTTACTGGCCAGGACTTCGGCCAACCTGCCTCTAATAAGCCGCGCCCCCGAGCCCCCCAGCCCACCAGCCCGCGCCGCCCCAAACCCTAACCCTAGCCGCGCCAAGAATGACGCCGCGCCGACGCTTGCCCGCCACGCCGAGCCGACCGCCGCCGCCCATTGACCCGCCGCCTTGCCGTTGACCACGGAGGTAGCCACAACCGCCACATGGTTTCGTGAAAACCGGCTTTTTTAGGAACCCCGGTTTATTTCTTTTTATAGATCAGTTTTATTTTTTTCGGTTTAGTTATTTAGCGAACGCTCGTTCGTTCGTTCGTTTTAATGAACGATTTTCACCATTTAGCCGCAGACAGCGAATGTACGTTCGTTAGCCTGTTCGTCGGTTTTTCTTTTTCCAAGGATTTTCTGTAATTATTTTCGATCGCGATTTCTGCCCTGATTTTCGTTTTAATCTATCTTTTTGCTCGTAAATCGGAATCAGGCGATTCAAGCGTCTAGAGTTTCGTCTCGAAACCCTCTTTCTGTTTAACCAACTTAAACATGATTTTACTACTGTAAAATTTGACTTAAGTCCAGATTAGTAAACGAAGCTTGTTTCTTTCGCAATTTGAGTTTCCTTGATTCGTTTGATCTAATTCTTTTTGCAAACCGGAGTTCTTAAGTTGAACTTTCTGATTAGATCTCTTATTTGAGTTTTACTCGTCCTTGTTGTTGAGTGCTTATTGTATGCTTGTTTGTTTGCGATAGTGTACCCGGAGTCCGAAGCGTGTTACTACGAGTCTCTAGGTTTCACGGATCATCAGCAAGGCAAGTAACACTTTGATCATACCTCTTTACTACCCAGTTTTATTGCATTAGATAAATCCTCAAACAATTGCATGGTTAGCATCTGATTAATATGTGGGTTTTTGGGAAGTAGATGAGGTAGTATCGATTGTCCTGTTTATTATCAAACCTTTGGGAGTTACTTCTACGTTGCTTATATTGCTATGCTAAGCTTGTAGACGTGGATTGGGTGAGTGTATCCATGATAGATCTGAGTATTGTTATTTAATGGTTAACTTAAGGTGGCTACTTTAATACACATCTGGGTGGATTGAGGCACCAGGGAAACCCAGTGTTGCTTGTGTTTTTTGGAAATTCCGGAGTACCGTGTGATTCTTCTATGGACTGCCACCTAGGCTCAAAGGGATCATAAGATTATTCATGCTAGAAACTTTCGTGTGCAGCCGCAAGCTATTATGGGCTCTAGCATAGTTGATTAAGTCGTGTGAACTCTTACAGTGGTAGACTGTAGGGGATGTAGGTGGTACTGTCTACCCATTGTAAGGTGCTAACGCTTCTGAAAAACTGTGTCTCGGTCATCCGTTTCTCAAACACCATGTAGTGCGAGAAATCCAGCTGAGGAGATTGAGTCTTGTGGGGAAAAATGCGCAAACCTCTACAGAGTGTATAAACTAATCATGGTTAGCCGTGTCTCCGGTTATGGACGTTTTGAGTATCTAGTACTTTGATTATCATGTGGATCTCATCACTCTTAATTTAATTTGATTGGGTTTAATGATGATTTATTAATTGGGATTGAGAGGGGGATTACCTTCTCAAAGTTTAAACATCCACCATGATAGTTAAATAAAATTTATTCCTTTGTTGTAGGGAAAAATTGGCTTTATGCAAAACTTTAACCATAGAGCTTACCACCAACCATATATGCATGTAGTGATAGCATTATCCTGTTCATTACTCTCTATGTGTTACATTGCCAGCATATTCTATGTGCTGACCTGTTTGGCTGCAACGTTCATGTTGCAGACTTTTCAGACGACGAGTAAGGTGCCTTAGGTCGTGATCTTTCACCCAGTGATGCCGTTGGAGTTGATGGACTCACTCTATCTTCCAAGCCTTCCGCTGTTATCATATTTAGATGGCCTTAAGCCATATTTATTGTAATAAGTTCTCTTGTGAGATTCGATGTAATAAGTGTGTGATTGCTACTCTGTTATAAATCCTTTAAGTACTGTGCGTGTCAGCATTACCTATCCAGGGATGACACTGATGCACAGAGATCAGACTATTTGAGGTCTGGTCGCTACAATTGTCGTGACTTGCGAAGCTCCCCCCCCCCCCTCTCTCCCTCCGGCTCCAAGTCGCTCAGCCTCCCTCACGCACAGTCGCGTGCCTCCTCCTCGCCCTTCATCTGGCCACCCACACAACCTTCTCCGCCTGCTCCCGCCCCTTCCCTTTGTTGCCAATTTTGAAACAGGGGTGGGAAGATCCCTCCCACGAAGGAGGGGATCCCATGTGCCCTCTCAAAATCCCCTGACGTGCTTGCTTCCGTGGGTCTTACACCCATCACAGCCAAATGAGTCCTCGGGTTTACTCGGGTGGATCCTCCTCAATTTATTGAGGGTCGGTTAGAGTTGTCCCTAAGTCCTGGCGAGACGAAAGTTATGAATCGTTGCTTCTTTTAAACCCCCCTTTTTTATGCATGAATCCAGTTCCCTTTTAGGTCGGGAGATAATAGGAAAGAGTTTCGCCCGCCGCGAAGATCCAATCTAGTCCCAACATCCAGACCACTGAACCGAACCAGAGCAAAAAGCGCACATACCACGTAGGTGGTCACGTGTACATACACGTAAAAGCACGGAGCAGGTAGTGCACATCGTGCAGCTTAGCTTGCCAGCCTGCGTGGTTGGAAACTAGCTAGCGGCTTGTACAGTATAAACCCCGGCCAGAGAAAGCACCCGGCAGGTGGACCAAGCCAAAGCCCGGGACGAAGCGTACTCCTCCACCCTTCCACCTAGTCCATTGAACTTGAAGAGGAGAGCTCTCCATTGTAATGGGGGACGAGGAAAGAGGAGCGGCGGCGGCGCCGCTGCTGCTGCCAGCGTCGCCGTCGGCGGCGAGCAGTCACCACGAGGCGGGGTGCCCCGGCTGCGCGCAGGACCGGAGGAAGGAGAGGTCCGGCGGCAGGATCCCCTACAAGGAGCTCTTCTTCGTCGGCCTCACCACCCTCGCCTCATGTACGTAACCACTACCTCTACGATTAGATTGGATTCGATTACATACTGCACCGCAATGTATACGTACATTACGGTCTTTGTTGTCAGAGGCGTCGTCGTAATGGAAATATACGGTGTTATCGGTGACCGGCCGTACGGCGACAGGACGCCACAAACAGAGACAAGTCATTGTCCGACACACTGGTTGCACAGAGGTAGGAGTAGGGCCCGATTGATCGGGGCCCGGGCCGTACGGCCCTATGTTCGCCCCGTGACACGAGAATTGTTACACGGACCCGGCCTGATATATTCCTAGTCATCAGTCAGGTGATCACCTCACTTTGTCTCAAAAAAAAAAAAAGGTGATCACCTCACTTGTTGCTCAAAATTTGCTAAAAAAAACTTGTTGCTCAGAAAAAAAAAGGTGATTCCTGCGTGGCTGCATATAGCATTGCAGAGATGGGAGGGGGACCAATAATTGTAAGCAGTTTTCGCGCACACCTTAGGGCATCTCCCATGCGGATCACCGGACCTTCCACAAATTTGTTGTGGAAATGCTAAAACTCTGACGTCAAATTTTTAAGCATGGCTTCCCGCAAAAAAATAAGCATGACAAATCAAGCGTTTTAATGGCAATTTATCTTGGGGTGAGAATGACAATTTCTTTTCCAAGAATGACAACTCCTAAAAAAAATTTGAACCTGTTAAGGATTTGTCATGCTTGCTAAAGAAAATTTCCATCCTCGCGATAATATAATTTGCCATCTCAGGCGTTCGATTTACCATGCTAAAGAAATCTGACATTCAATTTGTAGCGAATCCATTTGTTGAACACCAAAGTTTTGCTATTAGATGGTTCGATGGATATATAAAACTTATTGAACTTTCGGTGCTTGCATTTGTTCGCAACTATTTAAATGTATCATCGAATTGCTATTGATCAAGTAAATTTGACAAAGGAGGATGCCTGGCAAATAGGAAAAATTCAAGGGATAGCATTGGGTGGCATCCGCCCAACCAGATGTCCGCGGGCACTTCTGAACATGTGTGCGAACATTTGGGGGCGTTCATTTGATGAATGTCATAAGGTGCCATTACATGTGTCTAGGGGTGAGGCCAAGCACCGGGAAGTATTGGGCGACGGATTAGGATTCACAACCTCTACTGAAAAAAATTGAGCCTGTCTTTTAGATTTGTTTAAAATTTGACCTAATAATTCTACAAAACAGGCAAATTTTAAGAATAGCAGACCGCCTGATTGCTTAGAAAAAACAGTAGTGTTATGTATACTTGTGAGCTGGTAAATATTCAAAATGGCTCACTTTTTCCAGATCTGACTAATGAAATAAAAACTGTACATATATATCTCATCTGCAAACTCGTTTTCCATGCATTCTAAAAGTATGAAATTCCGTGAACCAAAAGAAGAAGTAATGAAATTCCACGGTGAAGCTAATGCTGTCCCAGAGCAAGAATATCCATTCTTCACACCCTGTACTCTAGCTTCATGTGTGTTTTATCTACTCTAAAATGTTAGAAATAATTTTGAAAGATTCAAAAATTAATAACACAATTCATACATGCTAGAGCATATTCCTATCACAAGCCATCAGTATGTCAGAAGACATGCAAGGCATCTGCATGCATGCACAGGTTCTACCCAGTGTGATACGCCCATGCACGTGTTCAGAGACGAGAAGAACTGCTTTACAGAGTAGATCCAGCATCATGCCTGAGATAGAAAGCTACCCAGAGTAACATGAACTACCACATGTTGGTTGTTCCATGATCATGTATTTAACTGCTTACTTTCTTTTGGTTTTGTTTCTAGCTGTCGATTGTTCTTCTTGCAAAGATCATGCAGTTTCACCTAACTCATCCGGCGGTGCAATATGTGTCCCTCATTCTGACAATAAATATATGCTCTTACTTTGTCTTTTTCAGCTTTGCCCATCACATGCCTCTTTCCCTTTATGTATTTCATGGTATGTATTTTATCGCCGACCTATCGCATCCACTAATCTCTAGATCAAGTTGTTGCTTAGATTATATTAGATTATTTTTGGTTTCTTACTTGGTCCAGGAGCTCTTAAAGTTGAAGTTTAGATGTAGATTTAGATTTTAAATTAGGTTAATACAGCCCCTAATTATTCTTTGGATTTACCCTACTACTTTGCTCTAAAATTCACAGATTTGTCAAAATAGTAGGGTAAATCCAAAGTTTTCGGATATCACCGAAATATCTGAAATCTCGAAAATTCTTTCGACACTGAATCTATCAAAAATTCACTAAAATTTGGATTTTGTTTGAATCTAGTCTGAAACTCCGAGGATACAAATATTTTGGTACTCACCGAAATTAAGGAAATTTTGGACATTTCATTGAAAATTTAAACCTTCTTTCATGCAAATAATATCTCATTTTGTAACAAAAAATGCAAACATCTCATCTCGTTGTATCCCTTTCCACAGGTTAGAGACTTCCACGTTGCTAAAACAGAGGAAGATATAGGGTCTTATGCCGGTTTCCTTGGTATAGTTCCTGGCTCCACTACCCAAAAACAAATATCATCATTTAGCCTGCATCATGCATTGTACTTGAAATATATTTAAATGTATAGGCATGAAATTTGTATGTTGGTGTTTTCAAATGTAGCTTCTTCGTACATGATTGGCAGAGCCTTTTCTGCGATTTTTTGGGGCATTGTCGCGGACCGTATTGGACGGAAGCCTGTCATTGTATTTTCCATCCTGTCTGTGTAAGTATAACATGAATTCTAAATTAGTTTATAACAGGAGTTCTGATTCAACTTGGCAACAATTTTATCTTGCTATTGGGTAACTCATTCGTCACTAAATTAGCTTTCTTTGTATTCCAGGGTCATATTTAACACACTGTTTGGACTAAGTACAGAGTACTGGATGGCTATAGCTACAAGACTTGTTCTAGGTTCCCTAAATGGTTTACTTGCTCCAATCAAGGTACTACAAATTACCAGCTTCAACATGAAGGCATCTCAGTTCTGATTACAAATATTAATCGACCGTGCAGGCTTATGCTATTGAAGTTTGTCAAGCTGAACATCATGCTCTTGGGCTCTCAGTTGTAATCTCTCAGAACAACTCTGTTATTTGCTCATGTTCTTACTGTTTTCATATTATATAGTCCTTTCAAAACAAAGATTATGTTGATACGATTTTCTTTGATTAAAGGTGAACACAGCGTGGGGTTTTGGTCTTGTAATCGGTCCAGCTCTTGGAGGCTACCTTGCTCAGGTATAGTCTACATGTATAAATGGACTTGCATTACACTAGTAAGATTGCTAGTTTGACAAAAACGAAGAGATGAACTGCCTTCATTTTCTTACTCCACTCTCCTTTTGTCAGCCTGCTGAAAAGTACCCACAAATATTCTCCAAGGAGTCAGTTTTTGGGAGGTAGATCTAGCAAGATCAAGATATTGTTATTTACAAAACTGCTTGCAATATATTTATACTGGAATTCATGGCTGATTCATTGGATTAATTTTGCAGGTTTCCATATTTCTTACCTTGTCTAGCTGTGTCATTGCTTGCTGCCATTGTTCTAATAAGTTGTATATGGATGCCGGTAGGTATAGTTTCACTACATATTATCATCAGTCTTCATTTAATCTTTCCTTAGCTAGTGATGACAAGGAATATTAGTATTACTTGGCATAATCTGTACTCTTACCAATTTAATATTCCAATTGCAACAGACCAACAAAATATGGTATAGAAGTTAAAATTTATTTTGTACACATTATATCTAGCTTTTCTTCCCACATTTGCTGATACTGAAAATCCTGTGGATATATTCTTTTAATAAATTCAAATTAGGGGCACATTACATCTAGCTTTTCTTCCCACGTTTGCTAATCTTATTTGTCAAATGGAACTGACAGGAGACCATACACAAACATAAGAGTCTGGAGAAGGATATCCAAAAGGTCAAAGCCTTGCCATCAGAACAGGCTTATTTAGATTCACCTCGCAAGAAGAGTTTGCTCCAGAATTGGCCATGGATGTCAACTATGGTGTCCTATTGTTTCTTTGGTCTTCATGACACTGCATATAGTGAGGTACATATTGTTGCAAAATTCTTGTCCTTTCTGCATTCTGCTGCTACATGACAAGTCTCCAAATCCATCGAAATGCTATTCAATTTTATTTCTTTCGTAGCATCTTATTTACTACTTGCATTCATCTTTAATACGTAGTTATCATTGAATAACACTCCAGCTGACATGCGATTATTCAATACTAGATACTTTCCTTGTGGGCTGTTAGTGACAGAAAGTATGGTGGTCTTAGCTTCTCATCTGAAGATATCGGTGGAGTTCTTGCCGTGGCAGGTCTCGCATCCCTCCGCCTTTACCTAATGTTTTTACTTTTTAAACTTCTATGTAGCTTTGAAGGTGCATGTTAGTATCACGAGGTGACCTAATACTTCCTCCTTTTGGTCCAGGTGCTAGCCTTCTTGTATATCAGCTTATCATTTATCACTGGGTTCATAAGTTTCTGGGGCCAGTCATTTCGTCGCGTGTTGCGTCTGTGAGTAGTCTCCTACTGTTCTCTTTCCAGATAAACAATTAGATTGAGTTTCATGATCATGGCTGATGTTTTTGAAATTGACACTGTAGGCTCTGTCCATACTTATCGTCAGTACTTATCCCTTCATGACATACTTATCTGGCGCCAAACTTTCTTTTGCTCTCTACTCTGCAGCCATGATGAGAAGTGTTGTTGCGGTAAGCATTTTTCTGCACTTCCTTACTCTCTGAAAGTTTAGTGAGTACTTTATATTATCTCAGCACACCTACCTGAAAGCCAATGGCTCCTGTTCTGGTTCATGTGTTCTCCAATAGTAAAGGTGGAGGCGAAAACGATATGCTACACTTCAAATTGTGTATCCAAGGGTATCTAATCTTTGTATACTGCAAACATGTACAGATTACTGCCAGCACAGGAATTTCCCTTCTGCAGAACCATGCTGTGGTATGTACATGTATATATATAACCAAGTGAGCTTTACTTGCAACGCCATGTTTGCGTCAATTGAACTGACTAAAACAATGTTTCTGAATTTGATACCAGCGTCAAGACCAAAGAGGCACTGCGAATGGTATATCGACAACTGCCATGTCGTTTTTCAAGGCAATTGCTCCAATAGGGGCTGGTTATCTGTGAGTAGCTCCTGTCATCACATCTTTTCCATAAACAGGTTGCAATGAGCGAAACAATTACGAGTATTGTTTTTTTTTTGTTTCGAACCGAAAAAACTGAATTTTTCGTGCTGAATGACTCTGCTGTGGGCTCCTAATTCTCATCCCCTAATGTTACTGAAGTACTGAACGAATGCAGATTCTCATGGGCGCAGAAACATCAGGACAGCACCTTCTTCCCAGGTAACCAATCAATATGTTCTGTACTAGTAGTACGGAAGGACTTTCTGATTATACATACTTGATATAGTTATTTTAGGAAGTAACTTGATCTAGTTTGTTCCACTGAATCTGCAGGTGATCAGATGGTGTTCTTGGTGCTGAATTTGGTGCAGCTGCTTGGGTTGATGTTTACTTTTGAGCCTTTCCTGGTCTTACCCACTGTAGGAGAAGAGTACAGTTAGGAACATATAGCAGTATCGATTGTCACCTGTCAAAATCTGTAATAACAGCAACGTTCTTCCAATTATTTTATATTGTAATAATAACAGCAACATTTTAAAACTTGGCATGAGCCTAGGCGGCCAGTGTTCTTTTTCTTTTTAAATTCCAATGCACACTTGACCTGGTGAGCATTTTCTGAAAAGGAGGAGGACGACTCTGCATCAGTTGACGAATATTTTGTTTAAAGCCAAGGAAATCAACAAAAGGAGAAAAGGTTTCAGAAACCGAAAAACGGTGGCGGAAAGAAGATGATGGCCTGCACTTGATTTCAGAAGCTGCTTTAATATATTTTTTGATGAGGAAAAATGGAGGAAGGAACTAGCCTGATAGATCAAAACACGGATCTCATCAGTGGACGACAAAAGGTAGCTAGCCAGCCCAGTGAAAACGACTGAGAAACAAATCATTTCGCCGGCGACTGGGAAGTCATCGACAAACCTTCTTTTTCTCCTTCTGTGAAAGCCATGCACGTTCATGTTCAGGATCGCAACGCACTAAAACTCACTGATCTACGTACGTACGTAGTCACTCATCACCCATCAGCGAAGCTGCTCGCTCAGAAAGCAGAAGGAGCTGCTCCGCCGTTGGTGGGGCTGCCAGAGCACTCGCAAATTTGTCGTTGATCCATGGCCAAGTAATCTACCGCTATGTACTGCAATAATCTACTGTGCCCTTGCTGGTGGAAAGCGCTGCCTCGTCACTAACCACTGTCAGCAAGCTAAGGGACAGGATTCCTAGGATCTCTTCTTGTTAACTCATCATCACGAGTTGACAAAATATATTAACAGCATTTTTCTTATCAGTATAGGCTTTTGAGTAAATTGGCTAGATGTGTGATATTCGATGCTATTAGGCGAGATGGGTGGCGGGCAGCGCATAACATTCTGGACCTATGGTGTGGGCGGGACACGTCACCGG
The DNA here is from genome assembly GCA_021437245.1 of Aegilops speltoides. Classification (NCBI taxonomy): domain Eukaryota; kingdom Viridiplantae; phylum Streptophyta; class Magnoliopsida; order Poales; family Poaceae; genus Aegilops; species Aegilops speltoides. Next base: position 219,939,901 of record CM038145.1, read on the forward strand.
GTGGCAAATGCTTACCTGAATTTTCATTTGGCCCATATGCCGGCAAACCATCAGAGATACAGGGTTTTTAGGTGCCCGCTAGAGAAGCGGGGCCCGAGGCCACAGACGGCGCATTATGGCAAGGCAGCGAAGCATTGCACTGGGATGTTGAAATATATTGCCCATTTTTCTTCATCAGTTCGAATTTTTAAATGAGTTGACTGGTGCAAGAATTCAATACGGGATACTAGGATTGATTTCCAAATTGTATGAGAGCATCGCCATCTCTATGGTAGCATATCACTGGCAATATTACGCACAACAATAGAAGGGGCAAATCGTTGATCGTGGAAGACCTTTGTGTTGCGGCTCTTTCAAACATTCCAAAGAATGGTGACGCAGATCGTGAAGCAAAGGCAAGGTTGAGCCGGGAGGCCAACGACACTGTCTAGGCACAGATCGTCCACCAAGACAACAGATGTTTATTTCAACGATTAGAGGTGTCACATGCAAATTTACTTGAAATAGCAGAGTAATACCCCATATAGGTAGATATGATGGACGACTCATCTGGAACAACTTTGAGTTTAAGGATTTTGGATGCACAGGCAGTATTCCCGCATAGTACGGACGAAAGCTAGCAAATAGATTGAGAAGCGACCAACTAGAGAGCGACAACGGTAATAATCATGCATTGCGAATAATTAACATTGAATACAAGCATGAGTAGGATATAAACACCTGAACATAAATATCGTGAAGGTTGCGTTGGTTTTGAATCAACTACATGTGTGAACATACACCAAGTCAAGCCACTTGAATTATTCAGAGGAGGATACCATACTAACATACTACATCACAACCATTTTAATGCATGTTGACCCTCAAGATAAATCATTATCCATCCTAGATATTTAAGCATGACATGAGCAACTATAATCTCCAATTGTCATCACAAGCATATTTACTCATAATATATTGAATCGAGATTGACTGAGTTAAACATATCTACAAAAACGAAAAACAAGAAGAGTTCATACCAACTTTCCTTCACCACAATCACTTCATGTAGGATCGAAAGTATGTCTAGAGGAGGGTGATTAGACTACTTGAGCAAATAAAATCTAACCGTTTCCCAATTTTAGTTGTAGGCAGATTTTAGCAAATATGACAAGTCAAGAATCATCCTACACATGCAAGTCTAAGAGTATAGCGGCTGAATGTAAAACATTACACATGTAAGTAAAGGGAAGGGGGAGTTGCGTGGCACCGGTCGCACAGCTGTGTGCCCATCACGTGGGTGACGTGCCTGCACAAGATGTCTGCCACAGAGGATGTGCCAGCAGGTGCGGTGGGGGCAGGTTTCCTCTTCGGTGATAAGGGAGCAGTAGCGTCTGCCTCTCCCAAAGCAAATTCCAAAGCTTACCATTTCGGTGCAAGAAGACCACGATGATATGACGTGCTAGGACATATGTCATCGCCGAGCCCACCAGCGCATCATGGATAACGTCTTTCCCAGGCGAAGACTGCTTTTGTCAGGATATGACCAAGCGTCTATCCCTCTTTGAATTGTCGTTGTGTGGCAACCCTCCCCGCCATTATTTTTGTGGGAGAGGACCAAGGTAGCTATAAAAAGGGGCAGGGTTGCTACCATAGAAGGGGATCAACCCTTTGGCCTTCGTGTACCTTGAGCTCGAGAGCACTATCTCCACAACAATCCCACCAAGCAGGAGGGTTTTACACCGCTCGGTTGCCCGAACCTGGGTAGCTCCTTGTGTCACTGACGTGCCTTGTGTGTCCCCGTCGCACCAAGCTCGCTGTCTAGTTGAGAGGTAGCAAAACAGGCCCCCAATGTTCAAACCAAAGTTTTGGAGGATTCCCCGTAGCACAAATCAATCCCCCGACAATATGGTTTTTCTGCGAAACAAAGAAATCGGCAAAAAGCAAAAATTGACACTGGGCACTAAGATAATAGGTTAGTCCATAAAATAACATAAATGGCATATAAAGCATACATGAATGATAATATAATAGCATAAAACGGTCAAAAGTTATAGATACATTGGAGACGTATGACCCGACGACGCAACGCGGACGACGTCGTCAGGCCCCCGTAGTCGCATAGCTCCAGCAGCTCTGCGCCCGTCCAGGTACACCGCCCACCACCAGAAGTTCTGCTCTGGATGGGGTACCCGGGCACCCCTGGGTCTGGCGCCTACCCTGGCGAGGACACCTGAATTTGAGGCACGGGTGTCGGTGTCAAAACCGGCGGATCTCGGGTAGGGGGTCCCAATCTGTGCGTCAAGGCTCATGGTAACAGGAAGCAAGGGACACAGATGTTTACCCAGGTTCGGGCCCTCTCGATGGAAGTAAAACCCTACTTCTTGCTTGATTAATATTGATGATATGGGTAATACAAGAGTATATCTACCACGAGATCGTAAAGGCTAAACCCTAAGAGCTAGCCTGTGATGGTATGATTGTAATTGTGATCGGCCTTCTAAGGACCAACCTCTCCGGTTTATATAGACACCGGAGAGGGCTAGGGTTTACATGGAGTCGGTTACAAGGAAGGAAACACAATATCCGGATCGCCAAGCTTGTCTTCCACGCCAAGGAAAGTCCCATCCGGACACGGGCCGAAGTCTTGAATTTTGTATCTTCACGCTTCAATAGTCTGGATGTTGTACACAGTCCGGCTGTCCGGATATCCCCTAATCCAGGACTCCCTTAGTAGCCCCTGAACCAGGCTTCAATGACGATGAGTCCGGCACGCAGTATTGTCTTCGGCATTGCAAGGCGGGTTCCTTCTCCGAATACTCCAAGGTAGTTAGAGAACACGTAGACCGTGTCCGGATCTGCAAGACGATCTTCATATGCCGTCGCAGAGAGAACAATATTTCACGAACGCAATCTGCTGACAAATTTTCAGACAACATGACGCGTCATTACGGTCGGATCATTATTCGAACCGTTTTCCCCACAACCAGCCACAGCGCGTATTGCGAGACGGTTTCCTTGACACGTCTCGTCAAAGCAGAGATCGTGTCCCCTTATTGTGGGATTTTCATCAATACGGGCATGGGTAATCTAACCGTGCCGCTAACCACGGCGAGTGGGAGGCAGACGGGTTCCACCAGGCAAGTGGGGAGGCGCAAAAAGCATTTACCACCCCTATAAAGAGGTTAGGTCTCCTCCTCATTATCCACGCCTTCTCCTTCCATTAGCTCAGTCCCCTCCGTTCGAGCCCTAACGCCCAAGTACCCTCTTTCTCCATCAAGGAGAGATCTTCCAAAGATGTCCGGATCCGGAGCAGGAGGCAGATGGATGGTGTTGACCGTCCAGGAGAAGGATGTAACGCCCCGGATCCAATGCGCCAGGTGTCTGCCAGTTATTCGCCGTTGTTGCCATGTCATTTGCTTGCTTGTTGCATTTTATCATGTCATCATGTGCATTTCATTTTGCATACGTGTTCATCTCATGCATCCGAGCATTTTCCCCGTTGTCCGTTTTGCAATCCGGCACTCCTATGTCCTCCGGCGTCCCCTTCTTCTCTCCTTTTGTGAGCGGGTATTAAACTTTCTCGGAATGGCACGAGGTTTGCCAGCGGCCTTGGTATACCACCGTGAACCGCTGTCAAGTTTCGTGCCATTTGGAGGTCGTTTGGTACTCAACAGTTAACAAGGTAACCGCAAAGCCCTCTTTTGTTGCAGCCCAACACCCCCTCCAAAGTGGCCCAAAGCCCAGCAAACTCCCCTCCATGCTCTCGGTCGTTTGATCACGATCGTGTGGTAACCGCACCTCATTTGGACTCTCCTAGCTCCTCTACCTATAAATATGTGGCCTCCCCAAATTCGCGGTGCAACCCTATCAGTTTTCCTCCTTGCGCCGCCGGACGCGTCCGCCCGCGTCGGACACGTCCGCCGACCACGCCGCCCGCCAATCGTGGGACGCCACGTCACCGCGCCGCCGCCCAGCCTCTCGTGGCGCCGCCACGTGTCCCCGCCGCCGCCTCTCTCTCCCTCCCGCGAAGCCCTTTGGCCCGGCGGGGCCCGCTGAGCCTATCGGGCCCGAAGCCGCCGCCGGCCCCTCCGTCTGCCGCCGCGCCGCGCCGCGCCGCGCCGCCGTCTTGGCCGTGCGCTTGCCGCGCCGGCTGCGTCGCCGGCGCCGCTCGCCGCCGCCGCGCCTCCATCCTCCCGCTTGCGTGCGAGAGTCGCCGCCGCGCTTCGCCAGCGCGCAGCAGCGCGCCTCCGCGCCCTCGGCCGCCGGCCTCCTCGTCGCCGGAGCACCGCTGCGCCATGAGCTCGCGGAGCAGAGCTCCTCCGCCGCCTCCATCCCGCCGCGCCGCGCCGGCCCAAACTCCCTCCGGCGCCTCCCCTTCGTCGCGCTGCCGCCCCCTCGTCGTCTCCGGCAAGCCCCGTCGCCGGAGTCGCCGTCCTCGACCTCGCCGGAGTTACTCCGGTCAGATCCGGAAAGATGGACGAGATCCACCACTCCCCCGAACCAAACGCCCCGTCCCGGATCGCCCCGTCCAGCTTTTTCCCCGAGGTGAAAAACTGCCAAGTCCCCAGATTCAGTAATTTTCATGCCATGTTCATCGCATCACATCTCTGCATCCGTAGGTCTGTTTTGTACGTGTAATATGTCAAATTGTTCGTCTTGAGGAGTACTTCATTTCATTCCATTGCATCATTTTAATTTGAGCTCATCTTGATGCCCGAAATGCTGTTGGAAGAGTGCATGTTGATGTTAATCTGCTGAAACTGTTATAACTTGCTCATTTATCATTTTTGCCATGATTGATGTGTGCATCCTATGAGGTTGATGCCTACATGTATGTTGATCTATGCCATGCCATCTTTCCAGAGGTGTTAACCATGTATTTTTGTGAGTTGTGTGCTGAGTGTATCAAGCTTTCTAAGTAGGGCACTTGCTGTTGCTGTTTTCCTGGCAGATTCTGTTATATTTTGTTGCTATGTAAACGTGCCTCTACTAATCATTCTATGCATAATCTGGAGATGTTCTATAAACATGTTTTGATCTACATGTCATGCTCTATCCATTCATGCCCTTGGTTGCAATTATAGTCTGGTGTAGCTTGTTGTAATCTTGCTCCAAAGTTGCTTGACAATGTTGCTATCATCCTGTTAACATTAAGTTCACTTGTTCCCATGTGTTTTGCTAGTGTTCCATGTACCCTATGACCTTCCTCTTGCCATGCTTAACTTCACAAACATGTCTTCTTACTGTTGGTTGCCTTTCCATACCATTTATTGCTCTGTGGTGAGTGGTTCAAGCTCACCAACATGCCTACTTATTGTTGTTTCTATCATGTTTGAATCTATAATATAACTTGCCATGTTTACATGGGTGCCATCATATTTTCTATGCCTTTTTGGCTTATGGTCAGTAAGGGACTTTTGATCTATGCTATTAGTAGATTCATGCCATGCCTTTGTTTGCCATGTTAAGCTCCTGTAACATGTTGTTTGATAGCTCTAAACATTGCAACCTGATGTTATTTCTGCCAAGTCTGAAACTGTTATTATTTGCAATCTTACCATGTGTTTTTGGAGCATGTTCTAGTGATTTCTGGAGATAGCTCAGTGTTCATGTTTTGTTATGCTTACCTGTACTTCATGCCCATGCCTTTTGTTATTATGTGGGGTGCTGTAGCATGTTGTTTTGATGCTTGCAAGATGCCTAGTTGCTGTTTTGGACAGATTGTTGTTATGTCTTGTATAGTGTGCATGTGTTGAACCGTTGCTCCGTTTCGAGTGTGCTCTATATGAAACTTGCTTGATTTTGCATGTAGCTTCATATTACCATGTTGCATCCTTGTTTTGGTGTGTTTGCTTGATGTTTGGGTGCATTTTGCGTCAATGCCATGTTAAACTTGTTTTGCTCATATCTTCTAGGCCGTAGCTCCGAATCTAATGAACATTATATGTAACTTGACTAGAATCTCGTGTAGATCATCATGGTGCATTTTAACTTGCTGTTTAACAACTTGAACATAAGGTTTATTCAGATCTGGACCAATTTCGAAATATGCATATGAGGACTTACCGGAATTGTTATATGTTGTTCCCGGCCTCATTTAAACTTGCCTTGATGTGTTGTTCTTGTTTGCATCATCTCTTGCAATGAGTAGCTTCATGTAGCTTTGTAATGCATCATGCTTGTTGTGCATCGTGCCTTTTTCATGTGTGGTGTGTTTACCTATGTTGTGTGCTTCTTCTTGTTAGTTCCTGTTTCGTTGCGATCGTGAGGATTCGTTCGTCTACGGTTGGTTCGGCTTCATACGTTCGTCTTCTTCATGGACTCGTTCTTCTTCCTTGCGGGATTTCAGGCAAGATGACCGCTACCCTGGATCTCACTACTATCATTGCTATGCTAGTTGCTTCGTTCTATCGCTATGCTGCGTTACCTATCATTTGCTCTTCAAGCCTCCCAAATTGCCATGAACCTCTAACCTTTGACACCATTCCTAGCAAACCGTTGCTTGGCTATGTTACCGCTTTGCTCAGCCCCTCTTATAGCGTTGCTAGTTGCAGGTGAAGTAGAAGATTTCTCCATGGTGGACAGGGTTATGTTGGGATATCACAATATCTTTTATATTATTAATGCATCTATATACTTGGTAAAGGGTGGAAGGCTCGGCCTTATGCCTGGTGTTTTGTTCCACTCTTGCCGCCCTAGTTTCCGTCATACTTGTGTTATGTTCTCGGATTTTACGTTCCTTACGCGGTCGGGTGATTTATGGGACCCCCCTGACAGTTCGCTTTGAATAAAACTCCTCCAGCAAGGCCCAACATTGGTTTTACCATTTGCCTCACCATCACCTATATTTCCCTTGGGAGTAATTAACCCAAGGGTCATCTTTATTCAGCCCCCCCGGGCCAATGCTTGTCTAAGTGTTGGTCCAAACTAGAGCCACTTGCAGCGCCACCTTGGGGAAACTTGAGGTCTAGTTCTAGTTGTACGTACTGCTCATCCGGTCGTGGCCTGAGACGAGATACACGCGGCTACTATCAGGATGTCGGCACGCCGGGAGGTCTTGCTGGTCTTGTTTTACCATTGTCGAAATGTCTTGTAAACTGGGATTCCGAGACTGATCGGGTCTTCCTGGGAGAAGGTCTATTCCTTCGTTGATCGCGAGACTTGTCATGGGCTAAGTTGGGACACCCCTGCAGGGTTTAAACTTTCGAGAGCCGTGCCCGTGGTTATGTGGCAGGTGGGAATTTGTTAATGTCCGGTTGTAGATAACTTGACACCAGATCCGAATTAAAATGCATCAACCGAGTGTGTAGCCGTGATGGTCTCTTTTCGGCGGAGTCCGGGAAGTGAACACGGTTTCTGTGTTATGTTTGACGTAAGTAGGTGTTCAGGATCACCTCTTGATCATTGCTAGTTTCACGACCGTTCCGCTTGTTTCTCTTCTCGCTCTCATTTGCGTATGTTAGGCACCATATCTTGCTTAGTCGCTGCTGCAACCTCACCACTTTACCCCTTCCTTTCGCATTAAGCTTTGCTAGTCTTGATACCCATGGTAATGGGATTCTTTGAGTCCTCGTGGCTCTGATTACTACAACAACAGTTGCAGGTATAGGTTATGCGATGATCTTGACGCGAGAGCGATGTTTGTTTGTCTTGGAGTTCTTCTTCTGCTTCTTCGATCAGGGGATAGGTTCCAGGTCGGCAGCCTGGGCTAGCAGGGTGGATATTGTTTGAGTTTCTGTTTATGATTCATCCGTAGTCGGATGTTGTTCTTGTATGTTGTATTGTTGTATTCATGTGACATTGTATGTATTGTATGTATCCCCACTATTATGTAATGTTGATGTAATGATATCCACCTTGCAAAAGCGTTTCAATATGCGGGTCTATCCTTGGTGGGACCTTCGAGTTCCTTTTGGATAGGGTCGCATATTGGGCGTGACAAGTTGGTATCAGAGCCTCGACCGACCTTAGGATCCCCCCATGATTGATCGTGTAGTTTGGCCGTTGTTGAGTCTAGAAGAAAACTATTTTAGGAGTCTAGTTATATCAGAGAGTAGGAATTCTTTTTACTCCTCAGCCCCTTCGTCGCTCTGGTGAGGAATCTTGACGTAGGTGTTTTGAATTACTCCTCTTCCCCTTCAAATTTTTTCTTTAGGTTCACGCAGTTGGTTTTCCGATCGTTGGTTCTCAGCTCTTTTCATCCAGTGCATTTCTCGTCAAGTTGACTTGAGCCTCTTCTTCTTTGCCAAGTTCAATCCTCAGTTGTTTTCTTTTCCCACCCGCCCTCCCTTCTTCCTCTCGGAACCGGAGTCCGTAATCGAGTATCCATCCTACTCGTGCGAAGTCTTTGCTTTCTTTCCTCAATGATTTCAACCGGTGTTTGCTCTTCAAGGTATTCGTCGGTTCCCCCTTCCAAGTTGTCTTTGTTTTTCCCGCCCTCCCACCCTTTTCTTCCCGGAGTCTGAGTTTGTTTCGAGCGGCTATTTCATTCGTGTGGAGCCTCTTCAGTCTTTTGTCAATTATTTCAACCGGTGAATTCTCGTCTCGTTCGTCACTCTTCACCCCTTTCTTTTTCCGGTGCACTCGATTCAAGTTTTTCGGGTTGGTCATATTCTTTTCCTCAGCTCAAGTGTTCGCCTTGCTCGTTCATCTCTCGCCATTCAATCATTCCGGAGTGTTCAAGACATCTCAGGAGATTCGTCAGTGTTCCAATTAATGCGAGGTTATCACCTCATTCAAATATTTCAATTGGTCCGGTGCGTCATCTATCTGTTCAACATCCTTTTCAACGGTGTTTTTTCTCTTCAGTGGGCCCTAACCCACAGGTCTTGTCCCAGGATCTTACCTGACTCTTCTAATTCCCCCGGAGTCATTCATAATTCTTTTCAAGTGTGACGTAAGAATGAATTTCATCAGTCACATGCCTTTTCCAAGATCGATTTCAAATCAATTTCATTGTTGGCTCAACACCCTTTGCTTTCCATTCTCCCGGAGTGCCTCAGTAATTTTGGTGGTGTTTCTCGTCGTCATTTGAAGACCGAAGAAGAGTTTTTCCTCTAAATCTTGTCCGTTCCCCGGAGATTCGCGGTGCTAGCTCGATGTTATCCTATCAAATTGTTTCTATTCATGCAAATTCTTTTCATCCATCCAGAGCATTTCAGGAGTTGCTTTCTCTCTCGATCATCCGGAGACCATCTTTTCGGAAGATTTCTTCGTTCTAAGTTTTCCAAATTCGTTCTCCAATTATTCTATATCCGTGCCCTTTCGTTCGTCTCAATATTATTCCGGTGCTTCGCTCAAGTGTTCTTTATCAGTTCGCGATCTTCTTGTTCTTTGCATCTAAATCCCCTCAAGCATATTTGTTCTTCTAATTCTTCCCGGTGATTAAGTCTCTTTCATCAGTCATTTTCGAATTCCCACGATGGTTCTTTCAGATTCTTTTCCTTGTTTATTATATTAATTCATTCGTTCTTTTCAATCCTACCGGTGATTCATGAAGACCTTCTCAAGTTTGCGATATGTCACTTCTCAATCTTTTTCAAGAAGAATAAGTAGTATGCAAAATCTATTGCTTATCATCAATTTAATTTGATGAAGGATAAGCATACAATAAATCTTATTCTTATTTCATCCAAGTGATTAATCCCTTTCTTTCGGAGTTTGTTCTTGATGAATAAATTCTAGTTCCAAGTGTTTTCATCTTTTCTTTTTCAGAGTTCAAATTTCCTCGACCATCTCGTCGGAACCTCCATCTAAATCACCGCAAGGCTCATCTTATTCTTTCATCCTTCATTTCTATCTCACCATCCTTTTGTTACCGGAGTAGTTTCATAGTCTATTTGATTCAGTGAGCTTTTGATTCTCGTCATTCTCGTCGTCCCTCTCTTCTTCTCAAGTGCTCTCGATTCTTTGCTTCTTCTCTTGAGTTCTCGTTTCACCTCTTCTCTTTTCCCTTCCGTCTCGGTCCTAAGATCTCGGAACGAGATCTCTTGTTAGTGGAGGAGTGTTGTAACGCCCCGGATCCGATGCGCCAGGTGTCTGCCAGTTATTCGCCATTGTTGCCATGTAATTTGCTTGCGTGTTGCATTTTATCATGTCATCATGTGCATTTCATTTTGCATACGTGTTCGTCTCATGCATCCGAGCATTTTCCCCGTTGTCCGTTTTGCAATCCGGCACTCCTATGTCCTCTAGCGTCCCCTTCTTCTCTCCTTTTGTGAGCGGGTATTAAACTTTCTCGGAATGGCCCGAGGTTTGCCAAGCGGCCTTGGTATACCACCGGTAGACCGCCTGTCAAGTTTCGTGCCATTTGGAGGTCGTTTGGTACTCCAACGGTTAACCGGGTAACCGCAAAGCCCTCTTTTGTTGCAGCCTAACACCCCCTCCAAAGTGGCCCAAAGCCCAGCAAACTCCCCTCCATGCTCTCGGCCGTTCGATCACGATCGTGTGGGTGAAAACCGCACCTCATTTGGACTCTCCTAGCTCCCTCTACCTATAAATATGTGGCCTCCCCCGAAATTCGCGGTGCAACCCTAGCAGTTTTCCTCCTCGCGCCGCCGGACGCGTCCGCCCGCGCCGGACACGTCCGCCGACCACGTCGCCCCGGCCAATCGTGGGACGCCACGTCACCTGTGCCGCCGCCCCAGCCTCTCGCGCTGCCACGTGTCCCCGCCACCGGCCTCTCTCTCTCCCGCCCGAAGCCCGCCCGCGGCGAAGGGGCCCGCCCGAGCCCATCGGGGCCGGCCTTGCCGCCGCCGCCCGCCCCTCCGTCCACCGCCGCCCGCTCCGCCCGGCCGCCGCCGTCCGCCGCTGCGCACCGCGCCGGTTGTCGCCAGCGCCGCCCTTCGCCACCGCCGCGCCCATCCCCGCCGCCGTGCGAGGTCGCCGCCGTGCCTCCTCCGGCGCCGGCCAAGGCGCCCCTCGGCCGCTGCGCCGTCCCGCGCCTCGCAGCCGCCCGGCCTCCTCGTCGCCGAGCACCGCTGCGCCATGAGCTCGCCGAGCAGGAGCTCCTCCGCCGCCTCCATCCCGCCGCACTGCGCCGGCCCAAACTCCCTTCGGCGCCTCCCCTTCGTCGCACCGCCGCCCCCTCGTCATCTCCGGCAAGCCCCGTCACCGGAGTCGCCGTCCTCGACCTCGCCGGAGTTACTCCGGTCAGATCCAGAAAGATGGACGAGATCCACCACTCCCCCGAACCAAACGCCCTGTCCCGGATCGCCCCGTCCAGCTTTTTCCCCGAGGTGAAAAACTGCCAAGTCCCCAGATTGAGTAATTTTCATGCCATGTTCATCGCATCACATCTCTGCATCCGTACGTCCGTTTTGTGCGTGTAATATGTCAAATTGTTCGCCTCGAGGAGTACTTCATTTCATTCCATTGCATCATTTTAATTTGAGCTCATCTTGATGCCCGAAATGCTGTTGGAAGAGTGCATGTTGATGTTAATCTGCTGAAACTGTTATAACTTGCTCATTTATCATTTTTGCCATGATTGATGTGTGCATCCTATGAGGTTGATGCCTACATGTGTGTTGATCTATGAGATGCCATCTTTCCAGAGGTGTTAACCATGTATCTTTGTGAGTTGTGTGCTGAGTGTATCAAGCTTGCTAAGTAGGGCACTTGCTGTTGCTGTTTTCCTGGCAGATTCTGTTATATTTTGTTGCTATGTAAACGTGCCTCTACTAATCATTCTATGCATAATCTGGAGATGTTCTATAAACATGTTTTGTTCTACATGTCATGCTCTATCCATTCATGCCCTTGGTTGCAATTACTTGTTGTAATCTTGCTCCAAAGTTGCTTGACAATGTTGCTATCAGCCTGTTAACATTAAGTTCACTTGTTCCCATGTGTTTTGCTAGTGTTCCATGCACCCTATGACCTTGCTCTTGCCTTGCTTAACTTCAAAAACATGTCTCCTTACTGTTGGTTGCCTTTCCATGCCATGTATTGCTCTATGGTGAGTGGTTCAAGCTCACCAACATGCCTACTTATTGTTGTTTCTGCCATGTTTGAATCTGTAATATAACTTGCCATGTTTACATGGGAGCCATTATATTTTCTATGCCTTTTTGGCTTATGGTCAGTAAGGGACTTTTGATCTATGCTATTAGTAGATTCATGCCATGCCTTTGTTTGCCATGTTAAGCTCCTGTAACATGTTGTTTGATAGCTCTAAACATTGCAACCTGATGTTATTTCTGCCAAGTCTGTAACTGTTACTATTTGCAATCTTACCATGTGTTTTTGGAGCATGTTCTAGTGATTTCTGGAGATAGCTCAGTGCTCATGTTTTGTTATGCTTTACCTGTACTTCATGCCCATGCCTTTTGTTATTATGTTGGGGTGCTGTAGCATGTTGTTTTGATGCTTGCAAGATGCCTAGTTGCTGTTTTGGACAGATTGTTGTTATGTCTTGTATAGTGTGCATGTGTTGAACCGTTGCTCCGTTTCGAGTGTACTCTATATGAAACTTGCTTTATTTTGCATGTAGCTTCATATTACCATATTGCATCCTTGTTTTGGTGTGTTTGCTTGATGTTTGGGTGCATTTTGCGTCAATGCCATGTTAAACTTGTTTTGCTAATATCTTCTAGGCCGTAACTCCGAATCTAATGAACTTTATATGTAACTTGACTAGAATCTCATGTAGATCATCATGGTGCATTTTAACTTGCTGTTTAACAACTTGAACATAAGGTTTATTCAGATCTGGACCAATTTCGAAATATGCATATGAGGACTTACCGGAATTGTTATATGTTGTTCCCGGCCTCATTTAAACTTGCCTTGATGTGTTGTTCTTGTTTGCATCATCTCTTGCCATGAGTAGCTTCATGTAGCTTTGTCATGCATCATGTTTGTTGTGCATCATGCCTTTTTCATGTGTGGTGTGTTTACCTATGTTGTGTGCTTCTTCTTGTTAGTTCCTGTTTCGTTGCGATCGTGAGGATTCGTTCGTCTACGGTTGGTTCGGCTTCATACATTCGTCTTCTTCATGGACTCATTCTTCTTCCTTGCGGGATTTCAGGCAAGATGACCGCTACCCTAGATCTCACTACTATCATTGCTATGCTAGTTGCTTCGTTCTATCGCTATGCTGCGTTACCTATCATTTGCTCTTCAAGCCTCCCAAATTGCCATGAACCTCTAACCTTTGACACCATTCCTAGCAAACCGTTGCTTGGCTATGTTACCGCTTTGCTCAGCCCCTCTTATAGCATTGCTAGTTGCAGGTGAAGTTGAAGATTTCTCCATGGTGGACAGGGTTATGTTGGGATATCACAATATCTCTTATATTATTAATGCATCTATATACTTGGTAAAGGGTGGAAGGCTCGGCCTTATGCCTGGTGTTTTGTTCCACTCTTGCCGCCCTAGTTTCCGTCATACTTGTGTTATGTTCCCGGATTTTTGCGTTCCTACGCGGTCGGGTGATTTATGGACCCCCGACAGTTCGCTTTGAATAAAACTCCTCCGGCAAGGCCCAACATTGGTTTTACCATTTGCCTCACCACCACCTATATTTCCTTGGGAGTAATTAACCCAAGGGTCATATTTATTCAGCCCCGGGCCAATGCTTGTCTAAGTGTTGGTCCAAACTAGAGCCACTTGCAGCGCCACCTTGGGGAAACTTGAGGTGCGGTTCTAGTTATGCGCATTGCTCATCCGGTCGTGGCACGAGACGAGATACACGCGGCTACTATCGGGATGTCGGCACGCCGGAGGTCTTGCTGGTCTTGTTTTACCATTGTCGAAATGTCTTGTAAACCGGATTCCGAGACTGATTGGGTCTTCCGGAGAAGGTCTATTCTTCGTTGATCGCGAGAGCTTGTCATGGGCTAAGTTGGGACACCCCTGCAGGGTTTAAACTTTCGAGAGCCGTGCCCGCGGTTATGTGGCAGATGGGAATTTGTTAATGTCCGGTTGTAGATAACTTGACACCAGATCTGAATTAAAACGCATCAACCGAGTGTGTAGCCGTGATGGTCTCTTTTCGGCGGAGTCCGGGAAGTGAACACGGTTTCTGTGTTATGTTTGACGTAAGTAGGTGTTCAGAATCACCTCTTGATCATTGCTAGTTTCACGACCGTTCCGCTTGTTTCTCTTCTCGCTCTCATTTGCGTATGTTAGCCACCATATCTTGCTTAGTCACTGCTGCAACCTCACCACTTTACCCCTTCCTTTCCCATTAAGCTTTGCTAGTCTTGATACCCATGGTAATGGGATTGCTGAGTCCTCGTGGCTCTGATTACTACAACAACGATTGCAGTACAGGTTATGCGATGATCTTGACGCGAGAGCGATGTTTGTTTGTCTTGGAGTTCTTCTTACGCTTCTTCGATCGGGGATAGGTTCGAGTCCATGACTGGCTAGCGGTGGTGGATATTGTTTGAGTTTCTATTTATGATTCATCCGTAGTCGAATGTTGTTCTTGTATGTTGTATTGTTGTATTCATGTGACATTGTATGTATTGTATGTATCCCCACTATTATGTAATGTTGATGTAATGATATCCACCTTGCAAAAGCGTTTCAATATGCGGGTCTATCCTTGGTGGGACCTTCGAGTTCCTTTTGGATAGGGTCGCATATTGGGCATGACAAAGGACATCAAGAAGCTCCGGAGAGCCGGGTATCTGGCCCAGAAGATCGGCCACCGTCTCCCACCGGCGTGACAGGTCGTCCCCACTCCGAAACCTCACGAGAGAGTCATGTTCCTTCCCCATTTTGTCCGCGGGCTCAGGTTTCCCCTTCACCCTTTTGTTCGCGGAGTCATGTATTACTACGGGATCGATTTCCATGACCTTTCCCCCAACTCCTTCCTCAATATCTCGACGTTCATCATCGTGTGCGAGGCTTTTCTTCGGATCCCTCCTCACTTCGGCATGTGGCTGAAGATTTTCAATGTGAAGCCCAAGGTGGTGAGTGGCGAACACACCGAGTGCGGCGGCGCCATGGTAAGCAAGATGCCCAAGGCCGTTTGGCCGAAAGGTGCTTTCAATGACTCCGTCAAGGAGTGGCAGCAGCAGTGGTTCTATATCACCGAACCACGCGGCAAAAAGTGGGCGGTGCTACCTCTTGAGCACTGCGTTGGATTTCCCCGAAGAGGAGAGGATGATGCAGCAAAGTAGCGTAAGTATTTCCCTCAGTTTTTGAGAACCAAGGTATCAATCCAATAGGAGACCACGCACAAGTCCCTCGTACCTACACAAAACGATAGCAACTTGCAACCAACGGGATTAGGGGTTGTCAATCCCTTCTCGGTCACTTACGAAAGTGAGATCTGATAGAGATGATAAATAATATTTTTGGTATTTTTGATAGATAGATGCAAATTAAAAAGTAAAAGGCAAAGTAAAAACAAAGCAAGTAAATAAAGTGATAGAGATTGATATGATGAGAATAGACCCGGGGGCCATAGGTTTCACTAGTGGCTTCTCTCAAGAGCATAAGTATTCTACGGTGGGTGAACAAATTACTTTTGAGCAATTGACAGAATTAAGCATAGTTATGAGTATATCTAGGCAATGATCATGTATATAGGCATCACGTCCAAAACAAGTAGATCAAAACGATTCTGCATCTACTACTATTACTCCACTCATCGACCGCTATCCAGCATGCATCTAGAGTATCACATAAAAACAGAGTAATGCCTTAAGCAAGATGACAAGATGCAGAGGGATAAATTCATGCAATATGATAAAAATCCCATCTTGTTATCCTCGGTGGCAACAATACAATACGTGCCTTGCAACCCTTTCTGTCACTGGGTAAGGACACCGCAAGATTGAACCCAAAGCTAAGCACTTCTCCCATTGCAAGAACTACCAATCTAGTTGCCCAAACCAAAAAGGATAATTCGAAGAGACTTGCAAAGATAACTCAATCATACATAAAAGAATTCAGAGAAGAATCAAATTTTTTCAATAGATAATACTGGATAATAAACCCACAATTCATCGGTCTCAACAAACACACCGCAAAAAGAAGATTACATCGAATAGATCTCCACGAGAGAGGGGGGGATCATTGTATTGAGATCCAAAAAGAGAGAAGAAGCCATCTAGCTACTAGCTATGGACCCGAAGGTCTGAAGTAAACTACTCACACTTCACCGGAAGGGCAATGGTGATGATGTAGAAGCCCTCCGTGGTGGATGCCCCCTCCGGCGGAGCTCCAGAACAGGCCCCGAGATGGGATCTCGTGGATACAGATGGTTGCAGTGGTGGAAATAGGTTTTTGGCTCCTGTTCTGATCGTTCGGGGATACGTAGGTATATATAGGAGCAAGGAGTACGTCGGTGGAGCGTCAGGGGGCCCACGAGGTAGGGGGGCGCGCCCTGCACCCTCGTGACCGCCTCTGGCACTGCTTGGAGTAGGGTCCAAGTCTCCTGGATCACGTTCGGTTGGAAAATCATGTTCCCAAAGGTTTCATTCCGTTTGGACTCCGTTTGATATTCTGTTTCTTCGAAACACTGAAATAGGCAAAAAACATCAATTCTGGGCTGGGCATCCGGTTAATAGGTTAGTCCCAAAAATAATATAAAAGTGGAAAATAAAGCCCAATATAGTCCAAAACAGTAGATAAAGTAGCATGGAGCAATAAAAAAATTATAGATACGTTGGAGACGTATCAGGCATCCCCAAGCTTAATTACTGCTCGTCCTCGAGTAGGTAAATGATAAAAAATAATTTTTGATGCGGAGTGATACTTTGGCATAATTTCAATGTAAATCTTCTTAATTGTGATATGAATATTCAGATCCGAAAGATTGAAGACAAAAGTTCTCATTGACACAAAAATAATAATACTTCAAGCATACTAATCAAAGCAATCATGTCTTCTCAAAATAACATGGCAAAAGAAAGTTCATCCCTACAAAATCATATAGTTAGGCTATGCTTCATTTTCGTCACACAAAAATGTTCCCAACTTCTATACCCCCGATGACAAGCCAAGCAATTGTTTCATACTTAAATAATCTCAAACTTTTTCAACCTTCACGCAATACATGAGCGTGAGCCATGGATATAGCACTATGGGTGGAATAAAATATGATGATGGGGATTGTGTGGAGAAGACAAAAAAGGAGAAAGTCTCACATTGACGAGGCTAATCAACGGGCTATGGAGATGCCCATCAATTGATGTCAACATGAGGAGTAGGGATTGCCATGCAACGTGATGCGGAGCATCCCATGTTCATCCCCATGTACACTCCGACTACTCTCCAAGCCCCAAGAGGACATATGACGAGACCTCGAACATACGCCATTGGACACAAGGTGAATTCACTCCTCTTCGAACCGTCACTTTCCGCATATGAGACATGGCTACTACCTCATTCATGGACCTTGCATACACTCAGGTACAACCAAGATGACCATGGAGAATCCAAGGACCAAGGCCAAGCATGGAAGAGAAGATGGAAGAAAGGAGAAGAAGAAGACGAAGCGGCTGTTGGAGCCAGGCCGGACATCCGGACCGCCGTCCGGATCATCCGGGCTGAGCCGGATCATCCGGACCCTCCCCTGGATCGTCCGGGTAAATGCGCCGAAGACACCCAAAGGCTTCCACCGAAGCCGGATCATCCGGGACTCCGTCCGGATCATCCGGACCCCTGACGCCCGGATCATCCGGGACCCCGTCCGGATCATCCGGCCTTGCCTGCGCGCATGACTTGGGCCGAGGCCCGTGTACCCCTTCGCCCCTCACTTACCCCTTCGTGGCTTAGCCTATATATAGGACTCCTCCTCCTCACTTTGAGGGTTAGCATTGGATTAGCTCATATTTGTGTGAGAGCCTTTGCTCATCCACTTGGTTACTTCTCCACGGAGATCAGGACC
Organism: Aegilops speltoides; assembly: GCA_021437245.1. Classification (NCBI taxonomy): domain Eukaryota; kingdom Viridiplantae; phylum Streptophyta; class Magnoliopsida; order Poales; family Poaceae; genus Aegilops; species Aegilops speltoides. The sequence goes on from CM038145.1 coordinate 219,957,734, forward strand.
TCTTCGGAGAAGATCCCTCAAGCGGATTCAAGACCCCTATCTAGGGAAGAACATCAAGGCCTCCTCTTGGAGATGAATGGTTCCTTTGTATCCTTACCTTAGTTGACTTTGTATCTTGTGGATCTCTTATGTGTGTGGTGATCTAGCACTTGTGTGATCAATTCCTTGTTGGTTGAGTGATTCTCTCTCGTTTTCCCCGTGTTTCCCCTTATGCTTCCGCGTGTTCTTCGTGATTCCCCCGTAGGATCCCCTCCAAACGTGAAAGATCGACGCTATAGGGTTCCACCCTACATCATATGGTATCATGAGCCACGTTGATCACGTTTTTGGAGCCCCTACCCCGTATTTTCTAGCTTGATTTTGTTGTTTTCGTCCTAAATCCGAAAATCCCCACAAAAATACCCCCCAAATTTTTTTGTGATTTGTTGGTTTTGATGATGTTTTGTTGATTTTGATCCATGGATTTGCTTGGTTTCGAGTGGATCTAGCATTTCCCCAAGTTGCCCCACCTTCATCCACGAAATCTCGCCAATTTTGACCCCAAAATCCCCAAATTCCGCCCAAAAATTCGTCTCCACGAGCAAAACCCGAGCAGTTTGACCTGCCCGGATCATCCGGAAGAGCTCCCGGATCATCCGGATCCACCCGGATCAGCTGGACCATCTCCCGGATGTCCGGACGCCCCACACGATAGAAATCCGGTTGACGAACCCGGATCATCCGGACCTACTCCCGGATGTCCGGGTAACCCTGACACTGACTCGGCTGAATTCTTGTTTCGGCCATAACTAATTCATCCGGAGTCCGTTTTCGACGTTCTTTAGCTCGTTTTGAAGCTCTTGACATCCCCCATCCCACAAAAATACCACCAACACAATTTGACACCATCAAATTTTCGGAATTTTGGCATCTTTGCCTATGGCTTCCACCATATCATCCGCATAGCCACCACCGACTTTCGCAACCTAACCCATTTTGTTCCCCATAGCATTAGTGGTTGCTTGAGTAGTGATTCGTGTCTCCTAAGGTGTTTCGGCTACTTAGGGACAATTGCTTCTTCATCAACCACCACCACCACTTCCGCCACCCAAACTTAACCCAATTGTTGTTTGAGCTTGTTTGAGTTATGGCTTGTGTCTCCTAAGGTGTTTCGGCTACTTAGGGACGACAAATTCAACTCCAACTCGTGTTTAGCCCATCATTCCACTTCCGCATTGTGCAACACCACCACCGCTTTCCGCTACCACCATTTGACATCTGTCATTTGAGATTTTGAGTTTGCGGTTTTTCCGTTTCCTAAGGTGTTTCGGCTACTTAGGGACGACTCTCCATCATCTTGGTATCTACACCAAGAACACCGCCACTCATCATCACAAAGGACGGTAACCTCGACGACACCTTTGTATATTCCCTTGCAATTGCATTGTTAACCCCTAGCCCATTTTGCGTTACTTGCCTATCGAGACTAGCCATTTGAGTATTGCCGGCAACGTTACTTGTGCACATTAGTGATCCACCATCCATTGCATACATACCATATCATCTTGGTATCATATCATCCATTGTGTCTCAAGTTTGTTCCCGCATATACACAATTGCTATCTTGGTTTGTGCATTGTGCAAAAGTGGCCATAGAAAAAAAAAGAGAAAAAAAAGCTTTTAAGCAAAAAGAGAGCAAAGAGCTCGTGAGCAAGTGCCATAGCATCATACCCCATTGAACATAAGAGCCATACCAAAATCTACATCATATGATATCATGCTTGAGAGAAACACCGGGAACCATACATACATAGCATACTTGGGATAGAAGAATATCCATTTTGCATCTTATAGGTTATGCACAAGTGTCGTATCCGCCTATTGAGCAATCGTGCTAGCGTCTCTCTTGAGTTGTGCAACACGAGCGTTTTCCGTGGATTCCACATTTTGTGCTCATTCCTTGGTTGCACGACCCCATTTATCTATCCGTGTGTGTGTTTCCGTGTACCTTTCATTGCTATTGGTCCATTTGTTTCACTTGCGAATTTGTGAATCTCTTTCAACATTATTGACTCTTGCTAACATTTTGCATTAAATTTTTGTGCCACTATCCTCACCGAGCTTCACCGTAAGCTTTACGTGTGTAGGTGTGAGAATCGACAAGGATCGGTACCAATAGTGCTATTTCATTGTCCACATTTGAGTGAACTTGATTCATCTTCAACTTTGGTCAAAGGTACATTGGTATTAGTTCTTCTCTTTCTCCCACTCATATTTGCTCGAGTCTTGTGATGGATAGGCAAGGCATTTCCTCTCCGGTCTACGACAACAACGACGGCGTGAACAACTACATCTCAAAAGCGTCAATCTTCGATCTACAACAACAAATGCAAGGCGCACAATCAAGATTGCGAGAGCGCATCGAGAACATCTCCATCGACATTCGTCACTCCGAAGCAAGGAAAAGGGACTACATCGACAACAAGCTTGCCGCACAAAAGGAGGAGCAAGATGCGAGGATGGAAGAGATTCGGGCCTTGATCAAGTCTTCTTCCACTTCATCATGCTCAAGACGACGACGGTCAAGCCACAAGTCTTCGGAGCGCAAACAAGATGCAAGCGCAAGTCGTCCAAGTCAACATCTACATGGCGACCACCATCACATTCATGATCCACATCGTCATGAAGGGCAAGTCACCTCCAAGCAACATGTGCACGACGACGACGAACGACATCTACTACGAGCTCAAGCACGACAACGACATCATCATCATGAAGATGCTCCACAAGCGCAAATGCACGAGTCCCAACAAGACCTACTTCACGCCAAGTCTAAGCTTCAAGAGCACAAAAGAAGACCGCGAGACGACCACCACCATGACGGCGCTACGGCTACATCAACCACTTTGGCATCTTCGCCAAGTGCTATCAAGGCATCTTCGCCTTTGGACGTACGACATCCTCGCCTACTTCCCACGAGTACGCCTACATCGACTTCATCAAGTCCAAGGCGACTACCTACGAGCGAGGGTGACACTTCCATCTTTGGAAGCCCCTCAAGGAAGATGGCCAACATGGGAAACTCCCTTCGGTCATGGAGACGAGCTACGAGGTGCCACATCATATGGACCTCCAACACCAAGACGGCGACAAGAAGGTCGAGCAAGGGCCATCCCCTTCGACCACGGCGATAGGAGTTGAGCATGGCAACATTTGCACCAACATCTCTCCGACACCCACATATGTCGAGATGCCCCAAGTGCCATGTGAGGAGAGCCACCACCCCATGAGTGACATGAGTGACTCCACCATACGTGACATTGAGAGCATTTCCTATGAGAAGATAAATGTGACCACCACTAGCCCCACACATGAGAGCATGCCACACATCCTATGTGAGGTTGAGCGCCATTTGAGTGACTCCACCAACCATATGAGTGAGAGCATCTTTGAGGGAGTGAGTGAGCCACCACACTTAGTGAGTGAGGTAGTTGACACGGCACATGAGGCCACTATGATTTCTAACGACTTACCCTCTACTCCTAGTGTGTTTTCTCCTTTGGTGCTAGGTCTCCTACATGACAACACGCCCACCATTGATGAGTCCATACCTTCTATGGAAACGACGATGGCCATGGTGGACGATGATGCACCCCCCACATGGTTCCATCAAGATGAAGATGACAACGAGACGATCTTCAACACCTCACCTACAACACATGAGCGACACTCCAAAGGTAACATAGGTGATGGTGTTTCTCTTGTCCCACTAGTGGACTCTCTTGACGATGATTGCTCCCATGATGTTGACCCACCTATTCCCATGCTTCATGCTAGTGAGACTTCTTCATGCCTTGACTTACCTATTTCTGATGAATATGATGATGAGCATGTTGAGTTGCCTAGTTGTGATGCTATGCTTCATAGGATATCATGTGAAAATTCTATTGGTCACATCATGTTTGACAATCCATTGAACTTGTCATATGCTATGAGTGAGATCTCCCATATTGCATCATTTGAATCTCAACATAGTAACTATGCATGCCCCATTAAAATCAATCCCATTTGCATTTATGGCATAGATGACGAGATGATGGTCATTGGCTTTTGTTTTTCATGTGATGATATTGCCATGCTTCCTTTACATGATTTGAGCAATTCATCTACTATGCCATGCCATGATCACATTGTTCCAAATATGAATTGTTTTGGATGTAGTCAATATTCTCCACGTGATGTTGCTACTCATGCTCATGAGGAGACCCCCATAGTTTCCTCATACATATTCGGAGATCTTGATGCATTTCATACTTTGCATGATTCCCATGATTGCGTGCACCATATGCATAACATGAATAACAATGCTCTCGATATTTCTCATGATGCATTACATCCTATGAGTCTCCATTATGCTATACATCATAACAAACCTCTCATGATGGATGACATGTTTCTATATCACGCATCTCATTTATTTGAGCATTGTCTATTTTGTGCTAACAAACACATGCACGTGCGCATCATGATGGATGATGTGTACATCTACCACGCACACACAATTTTCCCTTTGTCTTTATTTTGTGTAGGTACTCACGTATACTCGTCAACCTCTCAATCCCAAGAGTTGACGAAACGAGCTCTTGAGAGCAACGATGACTTGGGATCCCGTGGACTATCCTTACCACCGTCCCCTTCGCGCAAGGACTACGCGCATCTCTTTTACTTGGCTCTCATACGGCTATGGGCTATTTACCACTTGTCACCTTATGCCCATACTATTGTGTTCACTTTGCATGTTATGCTTGCTCCTATGACTTTGCCATGCAATTGTGACCCTTGCTTGCATCTACCCATGATTCACCATTATGACATCACTATGTGTATTTGCATTCTTGGTGGAGATCCTTCTTGCTATTGCCATGTTTATCATGTGCCCCATGCTATTGATGCTTGTGTTGGGAGAGTCATGATGCCCCATTGCTATTTACATATGGTCTCTCGCCAATACATTGATGATATTTTACTCATATCTTGCTTTCATGCTTGTGCTATGACATGTGAATTATTCATGCCCACTATTCGCACACATGACATGCTTGCTATGATTCCCTCTAGTATGTTGCATCTTCGCACTACTAGCGTGCTTGACTTGATTGCTATGATTGCTTGCTATGTTGCATCACCCATGTTCCACTATTACTTGCTTTCTTGGGTTGATGACATATATGCTCATGCCTCTCACTTGATTTGTCATGATCATTGCCTCTTGTCTCCATTAGTTGCATCTCTCATATCACCTTGTATTGAGTGCCAACTTGCTATGCTTATTGATCTTGGAGACTCGGACACTTTACTTGTGATGCATGTTTATTTGATTGAGCCTATTGCATTTGGTTGTTCTCGCATCATATGCCTCCATACTATGCAATACTCCCTTGTCATTTCTTATGATGGGCATGATACATACACTTATTGGGTATCTTACCACACGAATGATCGGTTTTGCCATTTTGCTACCCTCATTTGTTTTTCCAAGTGTTTGTCATGTTCTTTCATTTTGAAGGATTTACAAGGCAGGACCACCACGAGACATATTGGTTATGTGAAGGCATACAAGATGTGCGACTCCATCATCCTTGAGAAACTCCTAAAGGTGACCTCCTTCTCTTTGAGCCATCCTCCAATACGCATATTGGATGGGTCACTCTTTCATTTTTGTTTCCTTTTTGTTGTCTACATGTTACATCTATTGGATGGAGGAGCAACATTGGAGATTGGCTCTATGGACCTTCACATTGAGGAGCGCTCGCACTTATTGGATGCACCTTCGGAACTCCACTCATGCCTCGACATCGAGCTTTGGTACACCAACACCTCCATATTTGTTGATTGTCCTCATACATGTCATGCTCGATGGACATATCATACTCACCACAAGTTTGCACCCCATGCATGGATTGACTCACATTATGATTGCCTTGTTGCATCTTGTATTACCATGCCATCCATGATATATGAGCTTGTTCACTTCCTTAGCAAATTTGTTGTGATCTTCCTTGATGGCATATTCATACATCATGATCATATTGCCCACCATCAATTGCATGATAACATATACATATTGAGCATCCATTGCCATGTTCATGTTTTTGATGCACCATCCCATTATGACATCATTTTGCACAATGGTAGAATTTGTCGCTTTGTGCACCATGCTAATTATCCCATGAATGCTTTGCATATCATTCTATATCACCTTGATAAGCTTCATGCGCTTTGTCACGCACTATACCTTCGCACGGACGCACGCTTAATTGATGGACACTTTGTGTGCGCTAACCAATGTATTTCCAAGTGTACTTTGTGTTTGCTCATTTTGCATGTACCACATACCGGAGACACCTTGGAGTACTTGGATTACACAATGCCTTTATCTACGTCCAACTACAAGTCCGTCCACGACAACCGTTTCCATGGTGATGAGGATCATGATCCGAGGTCGGATCTTTCCCAAGGGGGGGGGATATGATGCGGAGCATCCCACGTTCATCCCCATGTACACTCCGACTACTCTCCAAGCCCCAAGAGGACATATGACGAGACCTCGAACATACGCCATTGGACACAAGGTGAATTCACTCCTCTTCGAACCGTCACTTTCCGCATATGAGACATGGCTACTACCTCATTCATGGACCTTGCATACACTCAGGTACAACCAAGATGACCATGGAGAATCCAAGGACCAAGGCCAAGCATGGAAGAGAAGACGGAAGAAAGGAGAAGAAGAAGACGGAGCGGCTGTTGGAGCCAGGCCGGACATCCGGACCGCCGTCCGGATCATCCGGGCTCAGCCGGATCATGCGGACCCTCCCCCGGATCGTCCGGGTAAATGCGCCGAAGACACCCGAAGGCTTCCACTGAAGCCGGATCATCCGGGACTCCGTCCGGATCATCCGGACCCCTGACGCCCGGATCATCCGGGACCCCGTCCGGATCATCCGGCCTTGCCTGCGCGCATGACTTGGGCCGAGGCCCGTGTACCCCTTCGCCCCTCACTTACCCCTTCGTGGCTTAGCCTATATATAGGACTCCTCCTCCTCACTTTGAGGGTTAGCATTGGATTAGCTCATATTTGTGTGAGAGCCTTTGCTCATCCACTTGGTTACTTCTCCACGGAGATCAGGACCTCTTCGGAGAAGATCCCTCAAGCGGATTCAAGACCCCTATCTAGGGAAGAACATCAAGGCCTCCTCTTGGATATGAACGGTTCCTTTGTATCCTTACCTTAGTTGACTTTGTATCTTGTGGATCTCTTATGTGTGTGGTGATCTAGCACTTGTGTGATCGATTCCTTGTTGGTTGAGTGATTCTCCCTCGTTTTCCCCGTGTTTCCCCTTGTGCTTCCACGTGTTCTTCGTGATTCCCCTGTAGGATCCCCTCCAAACGTGAAAGATCGACGCTATAGGGTTCCACCCTACATCACAACGGATGCACTACAGCTATGAATGTTCGACAAAAGGAAACTAGTGGGTGTGCATCCAACTTGCTTGCTCACGAAGACCTAGGGCATTTGAGGAAGCCCATCGTAGGAATATACAAGCCAAGTTCTATAATGAAAAATTACCACTAGTATAAAAATACAACTTATGAGACTCACTACATGAAGAACAAGGTGCTACTTTGAAGCACAATATATGAGACTCACTACATGAGGAACAAGGTGCTACTTTGAAGCACAAGTGTGGAAAAAGAGATAGTAGCATTGCCCCCCTTTTTCGGGCCTTTCTTTTTTTCTTTTGGCCTTTCTCTTTTTATTCATTTATTTGGGCAATGCTCTAAAAATGATGATCATCACACTTCTATTGATTACAACATAAGGATTACAACTCGAAACTTAGAACAAGATATGACTCTATATGAATGCCGCTGGCGGTGTACCGGGATGGTACAATGAATCAAGAGTGACATGTATGAAAAATAATGCATGGTGGCTTTGCCACAAGTACAATGTCAACTACATGATCAGGCAATGGCAATATGACAAAAGTAATGTATGTCATGATGATGGTGATGGAAGTTGCATGGCAATATATCTCGGAATGGCTATGGAAATGCCATGATAGGTAGGTATGGTGGCTGTTTTGAGGAAGATATAAGGAGGTTTATGTGTGATAGAGCATATCGTATCACGGGTTTGGGACGACCGTGAAGTTTGCACCAACTCTCGAGGTGAGAAAGGGCAATGCATGCACAAGAGGCTAGCAAAGGTGGAAAGGTGAGAGTGCGATAATCCATGGACTCAACATTAGTCAAAAGAACTCATATACTTATTGCAAAAATTTAGAAGCCATCAAAAATTCAAGTACTATGCGCATGCTCCTAGGGGGATAGATTGGTAGGAAAAGACCATCGCTCATCCCCGACCGCCACTCATAAGGATGCACAAGCCAGGTACACTTCATGTTTCAAATTTGTTACACAACTTTAACCATACGTGCATGCTACGGGACTTGCAAACTTCAACACAAGCATTCTTTGAATTAATAATTACCCAACTAGCATGACTTTTATATTATCACCTCCATATCTCAAAACAATTATCAAGCATCAAACTTATCTTAGTATTCAACGCACTCAAAAGAAAGTTTCACATATCTTGAACACCAAGTATATTATCATTAAGCAAATTAGCATGCTATTAACGACTCTCAAAATAATCTAAGTGAAGCATGAGAGATCAATAGTTTCTTTAAAACAAATCCACCACCATGCTTTAAAAGATATAAGTGAAGCACTATGAGCAAAACTATCAAGCTCAAAAGATATAAGTGAAGCACTATGAGAAAAACTATCAAGCTCAAAAGATATAAGTGAAGCACATAGAGTATTCTAAGAAATTCCAATTCGTATATGGCTCTCTCAAAAGGTGTGTACAGCAAGGATGATTGTGGTAAACTAACAAGCAAAGACGCAAATAATACAAGACGCTCCAAGCAAAACACATATCATGTGGTGAATAAAAATATAGCTCCAAGTGAATTACCGATGGAAGTGGACGAAAGAGGGGATGCCTTCCAGGGCATCCCCAAGCTTTGACTTTTTGGTGTCCTTGGATTATCTTGGGGTGCCATGGGCATCCCCAAGCTTAGGCTCTTGCCACTCCTTGTTCCATAATCCATCAAAAGAATTCACCCAAAACTTGAAAACTTCACAACACAAAACTCAACAGAAATCTCGTGAGCTCCGTTAGAGAAAGAAAACAAAAGACTACTTCAAGGTACAGTAATGAACTCATTCTTTATTTATATTGGTTTTAAACCTACTGTATTCCAACTTCTCTATGGTTTATAAACTATTTTACTAGCCATAGATTCATCAAAATAAGCAAACAACACACGAAAAACAGAATCTGTCAAAAACAGAACAGTCTGTAGCAATGTGTAATTAACGCAAACTTACGGAACTCTAAAAATTCTACCAAAATAGGAAGTCCTGGAAATTTTTTTTATTGAACAAAAGCAAAAAGAATCAACGCAAAAGCACGTTGCTGTGATTTAACAAAATTATATTCATGCGCGCAAAGTTTCTGTTTTTCAACAGAATCAAATCAACTATCATCGTAGGTTATCCTATAGGTTCTACTTGGCACAAACACTAATTAAAAGATAAAACCACATCCAAACAGAGGCTAGATGGATTATTTATTCCTAAACAGAAGCAAAAACAAAAAACACAAAAATTGGGTTGCCTCCCAACAAGCACTATCGTTTAACGCCCCTAGCTAGGCATAAAAGCAAGGATAGATCTAGGTATTGCCATCTTTAGTAGGCAATCCATAAGTGGCTCTCATGATAGATTCATATGGTAATTTTATTTTCTTTCTAGGGAAGTGTTTCATGCCCTTCTTTAAGGGAAATTGGAATCGAATGTTCCCTTCCTTCATATCAATTGCACCAATCGTTCTAAGGAAAGGTCTACCAAGAATAATAGGACATGAAGGATTGCAATCTATATCAAGAACGATAAAATCTACGAGAACATAATTCCTATTTGCAACAATAAGAACATCATTAATTCTTCCCATAGGCTTTTTAATAGTGGAATCCGCAAGATGCAAGTTTAGAGAGCAATCATCAAAATCACAGAAATCTAGCAAATCACATAAAGTTTTGGGAATAGTAGAGACACTAGCACCCAAATCACACAAAACATGAAACTCATAATCTTTAATTTTAATTTTAATTGTAGGTTCCCACTCATCATAGAGTTTTCTAGGGATAGAAATTTTCACCTCAAGTTTTTCTTCATAAGATTGCATCAAGGCATCAACAATGTGTTCGGTAAAGGCCTTATTTTGACTATAAGCATGAGGAGAATCTAGCACGGATTGCAACAAGGAAATACAACCAATCAAAGAGCAATTTTCATAATTAAATTCCTTGAGATCCAAAATAGTGGGTTTAGCAACATCACGGTTTTTATTTATTTCAATCCCACTTTCATCAAATTCATCATCAAGATCTAGAAACTCCGAATTCTTAAAACGCCTTGTAGGTAAAGGAAGATAATCTTCAGTTGCATCAAGATTCATATTGCAAAACAAAGATTTAATGGGGGACACATCAATAACTTTTAGATCTTCATCTTGATTTTCATAGGAATTGGAAGAACATGCTTTAAAAAAGGCATCTTTGGAAGCACGCATCCTAGCGGTTCTTTCCTTGCACTCATCAATGGAAATTATCATGGCTTTGATAGACTCATTGATATCATGCTTAGGAGTAATAGATCTAATCTTTAAAGAATCAATTTCAATAGAAATTCTATCAACGTTCCTAGCCAAATCATCAACTTTGAGCAATTTCTCTTCAAGCAAAGCATTAAAATTCTTTTGTGAATTCATAAACTCTTTAACACTACTCTAAAATTCAGAGGGCATCTTATTAAAATTTCCATAAGAGTTGTTGTAGGAATTTCCATAATTATTAGAAGGATTACTAGGATAAGGCCTAGGATTAAAATTCCCTCTATACGCGTTGTTTCCAAAACTATTCCTACCAACAAAATTCACATCCATAGATTCATTATTATTCTCAAGCAAGGTAGATAAAGGCATATCATTGGTATCAAGAGGAGTATTTTCAGGAGCAAACATCTTCATAAGTTCATCCATCTTTTCACTCAAAACATTGATTTCTTCTATAGCATGCACTTTTTTACTAGAAGATCTTTTGGTGTGCCATTGAGAATAATTAGCCATAATATTATCAAGCAATTTTGTAGCATCTCCTAACGTAATTTCCATAAACGTGCCTCCCGCGGCCGAATCTAAAAGATTTCTAGAAGCAAAATTCAATCCGGCATAAAAAATTTGTATAATCATCCATAAATTCAAACCATGAGTGGGGCAATTGCGAAGCATTAATTTCATTCTTTCCCAGGATTGGGCAACATGCTCATGATTGAGTTGTTTAAAATTCATGATGTCATTCCTAAGAGTGATAATCTTAGCGGGAGGAAAATACTTAGAGATAAAAGCATCTTTGCACTTGTTCCAAGAATCAATACTATTTTTAGGCAAAGATGAAAACCAAAATTTAGCACGATCTCTAAGTGAAAATGGAAATAACTTCAATTTGACAATATTGTTATCCATATCTTTCTTCTTTTGCATATCACATAAATCAACAAAATTGTTTAGATGAGTAGCGACATCTTCACTAGGAAGGCCGGCAAATTGATCTTTCATAACAAGATTCAGCAAAGCGGTATTGATTTCACAAGACTCATCATTATTAAAAGGAGCAATCGGAGTACTAAGGAAATCATTATTATTGGTATTGAGAAATCACACAACTTGGTATTATCTTGTGCCATGGCAACAAGTAATCCAACACACAAGCAAACAGAAAGGCAACGAGAAAAAGGCAAACGGAAAAGAGAGGAGGAGATTGGGAAAGAGAAGGCGAATAAAACGGCAAGGGTGAAGTGGGGGAGAGGAAAACGAGAGGCAAATGGCAAATAATGTAATGCGAGAGATAGGGATTGCGATGGGTACTTGGTATGGTTGACTTGCTTGCGTGAGCCTCCCCGGCAACGGCGTCAGAAATTCTTCTTGCTACCTCTTGAGCACTGCGTTGGATTTCCCCGAAGAGGAGAGGATGATGCAGCAAAGTAGCGTAAGTATTTTCCCTTAGTTTTTTAGAACCAAGGTATCAATCCAGTAGGAGACCACGCACAAGTCCCTCGTACCTACACAAAACGATAGCAACTCGCAACCAACGCGATTAGGGGTTGTCAATCCCTTCTTAGTCACTTACGAAAGTGAGATCTGATAGAGATGATAAATAATATTTTTGGTATTTTTGATAGATAGATGCAAAGTAAAAAAAGTAAAAGGCAAAGTAAAAACAAAGCAAGTAAATAAAGTGATAGAGATTGATATGATGAGAATAGACCCGGGGGCCATAGGTTTCACTAGTGGCTTCTCTCAAGAGCATAAGTATTCTATGGTGGGTGAACAAATTACTGTTGAGCAATTGACAGAATTGAGCATAGTTATGAGTATATCTAGGCAACGATCATGTATATAGGCATCATGTCCAAAACAAGTAGATCGAAACGATTCTGCATCTAGTACTATTACTCCACTCATCGACCGCTATCCAGCATGCATCTAGAGTATCAAGTAAAAACAGAGTAACGCCTTGAAAGTGCGTTATATCGACTAGAGGGGGGGTGAATAGGCGATTTTTATGAATTCTTCACTGAGGAATTTGCTGGTGAGGAAATTCCTTAGCGAAGAACTACTTGCAGCGGAATAAGTACTCAAAAGTAAACATAGCAGAATACAAACATGGTCATCATGATGAAATGAAGACTAGCTCTGAGTACAGAAAGCGTAAACACGGGATAACAAGATGAAGACAAACAGACTGAAGAAATTGAACTGAGGAATTTGTGAAAGTCTTCAGTCAAAGTCTTCAAGCACAGATATGAACAACATACAACACAGTAATGAGGAAATGAAAGAGTTGAGGAAATAGAACCAGTTAGTTAGTGAAGACAATTATTTGGTAAACCAGTTCCAACTGCTTTGTCTCGGTTATACGTCTGGTTGGAGCGGTGAGTATTTAAACTCGAGACACAGATCCGGACACCCGATCTCGAGCCGCAACTCAGGACACCCAGTCCTCACCGTATTCTCCTTGAACTAAGACCACGCAGCCTCGCCCAATCACTCGTGGTAAGTCTTGGTGACTTCCAAACCTTCACAGACTTGGTCACTCGGCGATCCACAATTCCTCTTGGATGCTCTAGACCTTGACGCCTAACCGTCGGAAGAAGCACAGTCTTCAAAGGTAACAAGCGTCGGATCCACGCAGATCAATTTCTTGATGATGCAATCACTTTGGGTTTGTGGGGGTTCGGTTTTGGGATTTTCCTCACTTTCGATGATTTTCGCTCAAAGTCCTCGGAGGATGGGTTGCTCTCAAATGACAAGTGTCAAGTTCTCTCGGAGCAGCCAACCAGCTAGTGGTTGTAGGGGTGGCTATTTATAGCCTAGGAGCAGCCCAACATGATAAGACATAAATGCCCTTCAATGATATGACCGTTAGGTGGATAAGATATTTTGGACAGCCGGCCAAGAAGACAAGAACGGTCGGAAATTTGACTCTCAAATTCCTCGGGCTATCATGTTCCTCATTGTGTAGGCAATTAGCCTTTGGCGAATTCCTAACTCCTCGATTAGAGCAAAGTCCTCAATGACTGGAAGAACTGCGTCTCGTCACTAAAGAAATTGGTGAATCTGTATGAGATTTCCAATGGCTTCACTCGAAGGGATTGGTAGGTGTAGGATTTTGAGTTGAGCATCACATGGAAATTTTTCCTTAGTATTTCCTCGACCCCCTTTAACAGTACGGTGTTTCCTATGACTCAAGAAAGAGAAAATGAAACTACAAAAACAAAAGTCTTCATGCTCCATATTCCTCGAATGAATACCAAGTCTTCAAGGTCACACCAATTTCTTCACTTTCAAAGTCTTCAGAAAGTCTTCAGAATATCAAAGTCTTCAGTTGAAGAACTTCATTTCTAGGGGTCGACTTTCTCTGTAAATATCAAACTCATCATAGACTTATAGACTTGTGTACACTCACAAACGCATCAGTTACTTAACCTATAAGTCTTCAATACACCTGTCGGTGTCAAAACCGGCGGATCTCGGGTAGGGGGTCCCGAACTATGCGTCTAGGCGGATGGTAACAGGAGACGAGGGACACGATGTTTTTACCCAGGTTCGGGCCCTCTTGATGGAGGTAAAACCCTACGTCCTGCTTGATTAATATTGAAGATATGGGTAGTACAAGAGTAGATCTACCACGAGATCAAGGAGGATAAACCCTAGAAGCTAGCCTATGGTATGATTGTTGTAATGTATGTTGTCCTATGGACTAAAGCCCTCCGGTTTATATAGACACCGGAGGAGGCTAGGGTTACACAGAGTCGGTTACAATGGTAGGAGATCTACATATCCTTACTGCCAAGCTTGCCTTCCACGCCAAGGAAACTACCATCCGGACACGAGCCGGAGTCTTCAATCTTCTATCTTCGTAGTCTTGGAGTCCGGCGGATATTGATAGTCCGGCTGTCCGGACACCCCCTAGTCCAGGACTCCCTCAGTAGCCCCCGAACCAGGCTTCAATGACGATAAGTCCAGCGTGTTTATAGTCTTCGGCGTTGCAAGGCGGGTTCTCCCTTCAAATTCCATATACCTACCGAATAGCGTCCGGCTTCATCTTGAACTCTGTGTTCCTCGGCTTCTACGCCAAATAATGGCCCTCTTCCACGCGTCGCACGAATGCGAAAAGCCAGGGTGTCTTTTATATTTCACCCCCTAATTGTGCGAGTAGTCCGCCTATAAAAGAGGCAGGAATCCAGATCCAAACCGCACCGTCTTCCTCCCGCGAATACTCCATCGAAGCACCATTGACCTAGAAATCCATTCCATCATGGATCGTTGACGCGGCTCTCCCTCGCGCGCTCCCAGCCCACCGCTGGGGAATTGGAGGAGGTGCTCTATTTCGCACAATGAGCTAGTGAGGCTCCAAACGGAGGGATTTCTCCCTCCGGCCTTCATGGTTCCAGTCCGGGCCGGACTGGTTACTTATCAAGGTGGGAGGCAGGCGGAGGACACTCCAAGCCCCAACAAGGGGGAGCGAGTATGCTTTGTCCCCTATCTGATAAGGGGACTCGGATTCCCAATACATCCGTTCCTCCGCGGGCTCCTGAAGTTCTACGGACTCAGCTCCACCACCTTCGCCCGCTTCATCCCGTGCATATCGCGGGTTACGTAGCTCTTTGTGAGCTATTCCCGGCATCGAGCCCCATTTTGCATTGTGGAAGAGGCTGTTTTGCCTCGCACCCGCCTCACGAGGGGTCCATATATCAAGTGGGCGGCGCCAAATATGGCGATCGCGGGACGGATACCTATCCGTACTCCCAAGAAAGCGTCCAAGACGGCCCTCGAGTGGTTTTATATAGGAGACGCTCCGCTGCACTCCAGTCCGAACGGCCTCCGGAGTTTAGTGCTGCTCCCTTGAAGAAACGCCTCGGTGGCGCCCATGAGCCCCGATTGAGGAAGACAAGAGCGCCCATTACTTGATGGGACGGATAAGATTAATGGCTCATTCCGGCTTGACCATGATTGGAGTCATGGCGACATGCATCAAGCGAGGGGTTCAGCCACTACAGTACAGAGGCCACCCCATGTGGGATTTCAACGGGGAAGACGATGCCACCCGGCACGGTCGTAAAGGGCCGGATTCAACCGAGGATCTGGTAAAGATCCTGTCTGGCTTGTACAAGGGGGAGAAGGAGGACTTCCTTCGAACGAACCCTTTGAACGGGTTTTCCATGATCAACCCTAGAGGATGGGTAAGTGAACACCTTGAAGGGCTCTACCCATGCTTTTGAAGTTTAAGCTTCTTACATTATGTCTTTGGCGCAGGATCTACGCCGGACTGTGGAGGACATGGTGAGTCCTGCTCCGCAACCCGAGGATCCAGAAGGATCCCTGGGTCCGGCCTCCGAAGAGGAGCCGAATATCGAGGTGGAGCTGATCGACGGGGTGTATCACCAGCTCAGCATAGACAATGCCCTGGTTGCCATTACGGCAGACTACCCCGGACTAAGTCCGGCTTCCCAGGTGACCGCGATCGAAGTCCGGACACCGTTATCTCTTCCTTGCCCATTTCTGACCTTCGCGAACGATGGTACTTTGCAGGAAGCGCCTTTACGGCAGGAAGCCGAGCCTGCGGCGGCTGACCAACAGAGGCCATCGAACGAGCAGCGGAAAAAGGCGCAAGGCGGATGAAATGTCGCCGCAAAGGTATAGCTCGTATTCGAATTTTCAGAGCAACGTTCCGAGGAAACGTCTGAGTGCTCATGATCTTTGTAGGAGAAAAAGCGCTCGTAGGACTGCGAGCGCAGGAATTGCCGATCCAACCAACACCGCCAAGCTCCGGCCAGCCGGGAGGGGAGGAGGCAAGCGAAAACGCGAGCGGATCCTTCTCCAACGGAGGATACCGACAGATTGTCCGCCACCAAGTGCGAGGTGGAGAGCGCCATGAACCATAGGCGCCACGACAAGATTTCGTGAAGCGTGCTTTTCCCCTGAGGCATTGGATGCCTTTAACACAGGGGACGCGCATCTCCGTGCTACTCAAAATGGTTTTACCAGAGCCACGGAGCAGTATGTGAAAGACATACAAGTAAGGGAATTTTAATGGTTGTACATACCAGTAGCCCCTGAGACTTAAAGTAGTTATGCTAACTGATTTAAGGATCATTTGGAAACGCAGGCTCTTACCGAGAAGAACTCCCAGCTGTCCCGGGAGCTGCAAGATTGCAAGGCCCAACTGGAGGCCGCACTTGCTGCCGCAGGAGGAGATGCGAAGACCTCTCCTGGTAACACATTTTTATTAATAAACATAAGCACTGTGCGGCATGCGCGCAAGTCTAATAATGACATTGTAGGTACCGCCGGACAAGATCCGGACAGGCAAGCATTGCTGCGCCAGCTAAAGGCCGGCGAGAGTGTGCTGAATAGGGTTCAGTAGGAAAGGAACAAGCTCCAAGATGCCAACGCCAAGCTCGGAGAAGAGCTGAAAGGCGTTCAGTCCGAGCTATCCGGCTCCGTTAAGGAGAATCAGCGTCTTCGTCGCGGCATTTATAGTAAGTGCTTGAGCGGACTCTTTTGAAAAGAAGAGTTCGGCGAGGAAGCATTTTGACATGATATGTCTTGTAGGTATACTCACGGGTCGTCCTGCAGAGGAGATGCCCATATCAACGGGTGATCAACTTCCGAATCTGTTGAGCTACTCGAACGAGTTCGGCAGCAATGAGCGGCGCTGTTCGGGCTTTATGGCCAGCCCTCACCCTACCCGAGAGCCTCGGGAGCTTATGGAGAAGCTGCAGGAGTGCAGCAGCGCTTCGCTTGTGGAAGATTTCGACTTGCCGTCAAGGTGCCGTGGAGGCTTGGGCCATGGTGAAGACGCGGTACAAGAAGGCGGACCCCAACCACATGGCCGAAGTTGGACCGGTGGGGCCCGATGGGAAGGAGATCCCTGTGAGTTTAGTGTACAGCCAAGTAGAGTTGGCTGCTAAATTTTCCCAACGGGACTGTAAACTAGACAGCCTGTTTGACGGGATTGAGGAGGAATACAATCAGTAAATATGACAATGTATGTTATCCTTTAAAGTGACATGTGAAATGCCTTCTAGCCGGATTGTAGATCGTTTGTCTTTGCCGACCTTTTCGCTTCAACCTCGGGACTCTAGAGTCCGGAGTGTGTCCGAATACCTCTTTGGTTGAGACACAACCGTGGTATGCATGGAGACAGGCAAAGGGGTCATTAGTGCTTTATCGCATAAGTGCCCAACTAGTTATGTTATATTACATGGTTAGTAAGAAACATCTTCCGGGAGAATAGTTACATTAAGGGTTCCTTTAGCTAGGAGGCATGCCCTAAAGTGCATGTCGGGACTGCAAAGAAAGCGATAAAACATCTAGGGCAGATAGATAAAATAGTTAAAAAGTCATCTTTTAAATCACCGACCAATATTCCCTTAAGAACGCTTAGCTTTCGGCTTCACCCACCGAGGTACACATCCGGTGACCCGGCAAGAATAATCGCAGAGGTGCTCCTTTACCTCCTAGCCGAACAATCGGGAACGTAGGGGTAAGCACAGGAGCCAGGCAACCCAGCTTGGCCAAAACTTAAGTCATATCGATGCATATAATGGCGAGTAAAAGGTACATGTGGAAGCTTGACACATGTGCTGGGTATGAAACCCGTATAATTGAGTTTCTGTAAAAGAAATCCCCAGGAATAATGAGTGCGGGTGGCACATCATGCGTATGCGAAGAGTGCGGAAATAGGCCCGTAAGGGCTTTCAAATAAAAAGGATAAAAAAAGAGAAATAAAAGACAGTCGAAGTGTAAAATTTTGGACGGGGGAAGGGGACTAACTCTTAGTCCGGCGCTAGGCATAGAATCACCGGAGGCGGGCTGCGTTCCCTGGGTTCGGCTCGAGTCGGTTATCCGACGCATTTCGCAGACGGTATGCTCCGCCGGTTAGTACTTGATCGATAATGAAGGGGCCCTCCCATTTGGGCTTGAGCTTTTCCTTTTTCTTGTCCGACAGGCGTAGAACTAGTTCACCAACGTTGTAAGTCTTGGCCCGTACTTCTCTGCTTTGATATCTTCGGGCCTGCTGCTGATAGAATGCGGAACGAGCCTTCGCGATGTCACGTTCTTCCTCCAATGTGTCCAAGCTGTCCTGCCGATCGAGCTCGGCTTCTCTTTCCTCATACATGCGCACTCGAGGTGAGTCATGAATAATGTCGCAGGGCAAAACTGCCTCTGCGCCGTATACCATAAAAAATGGTGTGAATCCGGTAGTGCGGTTAGGTGTTGTCCGCAGCCCCCAGAGTACGGAGTCGAGCTCCTCGACCCATTGTGTGTCGGATTTAGTAAGTGACCTTACTAGTCTGGGTTTAATGCCGCTCATGATTAGACCATTTGCTCTTTCCACTTGACCGTTGGTTTGAGGGTGATAAACTGAAGCATAGTCGAGCTTGATGCGCATATTTTTGCACCATGACTTAACCTCGTCGGCTGTGAAGTTCGTGCCGTTGTCGGTGATGATGTGTGGGGACTCAGAACGGTGTACCACCCCGATATAAAGTCTATCACTGGTGGGACTCTGCCGTTTTGACCGGTTTGGCCTCTATCCATTTGGTGAATTTATCCACCATGACCAATAGGTACCTTTGCTTGTGGGTTCCCTTTAAGGGGTCCAACCATGTCAAGCCCCTGCACATGAACGGCCAGGTAATGGGTATGGTTTTGAGGGCGGTGGGTGGCATATGGCTCGATTAGCAAAGAGTCGACAACCGACGCATCATTGGACCAAGTCTCGCTGGCTCCGCCCGAGCCGTCGGCTAATAAAATCCTGACGGAATGCCTTTCCTACAAGGGCCGGGCTGCTGCGTGGTGTCCGCCTAGTCCGGCATGAATTTCAGCCAGGAGGTTTCGCCCTTCCTCTTCGGAGATACACCTTTCAAGGACTCCGGTTGTACTTTTCTTATAAAGTTCTCCCTCATGGACCTTGTAGGCCTTCGATCGCCGGACTATACAGCGGGCCTCGTTTTGGTCTTCGGGAAGTTCCTGCCTAAGTAAGTAGGCTAGGAAACATTCTGTCCACGCGGATATGACTGCCATTATAACGTGGGCTGAAGGTGTTATGTCATCTGCCGAATCACTAGTTGGTGCGGTTTTCTCCGGTTTGTCACTACCGGGCTCCTCTTCCCATAATACGGATGGCTTGAAGAGCCGTTCCAGGAAGATATTGAAGGAAATATGCCCTAGAGGCAATAATAAAGTTATTATTTATTTCCTTATTTCATGATAAATGTTTATCATTCATGCTAGAATTGTATTAACCGGAAACATGATACATGTGTGAATGCATAGACAAACAAAGATGTCACTAGTATGCCTCTACTAGACTAGCTTGTTAATCAAAGATGGTTATGTTTCCTGACCATGAACAAGGAGTTTTTATTTGATTAACAAGGTCACATCATTAGTAGAATGATCTGATTGACATGACCCATTCCATTAGCTTAGCACACGATCGTTTAGTATGTTGCTACTGCTTTTATCCATGACATATACATGTTCCTGTAACTATGAGATTATGCAACTCCCGTTTACCGGAGGAACACTTTGGGTGCTACCAAACATCACAACGTAACTGGGTGATTATAAAGGAGTACTACAGGTGTCTCCAAAGGCAGATGTTGGGTTGGCATATTTCGAGATTAGGTTTTGTCACTCCGATTGTCGGAGAGGTATCTCTGGGCCCTCTCGGTAATACACATCATCAAGCCTTGCAAGCAATACAACTAATGAGTTAGCTGTGAGATGATGTATTACGGAACGAGTAAAGAGACTTGCCGTAACGAGATTGAACTAGGTATTGATACCGACGATCGAATCTCGGGCAAGTAACATACCGATGACAAAGGGAACAACGATGTTGTTATGTGGTCGACCGATAAAGATCTTCGTAGAATATGTAGGAACCAATATGGGCATCCAGGTCCCGCTGTTGGTTATTGACCGAGACATGTCTCGATCATGTCTACATTGTTCTCGAACCGTAGGGTCCGCACGCTTAAGGTTTCGATGATAGTTATTATGAGTTTATGTATTTTGATGTACCGAAGAAGTTCGGAGTCCCGGATGTGATCACGGACATGACGAGGAGTCTTGAAATGGTCGAGACATAAAGATTGATATATTGGAAGCCTATATTTGGAGTCCGGAATGGTTCCGAGTGAAAACAGGAATTTACCGGAGTACCGGGAGGTTACCGGAACCCCCCGGGAACTAAATGGGCCCTAGTGGGCCTCGAGGGAGAAGAGGAGGGCCGCCAGGCAGTCCGCGCCCTCCCCTAGTCCGAATAGGACAAGGGGGGGGCGGCGCCCCCCCCTTCCTCTTCCCCCTCCCCCAATCCTACTCCAACTAGGAAAGGGGAGTCCTACTCCCGGTGGGAGTAGGACTCCTCCGGCGCGCCTCCCTTGGGCCGGCCGCACCTCCCCCCTCCCTCCTTTATATCTGAGGCAGGGGGCACCCTAGGACACACAAGTTTGATCTACGGATCGTTCCTTAGCCGTGTCGGTGCCCCTCCACCATATTCCACCTCGGTCATATCGTCAAGCTTAGGCGAAGCCCGCGCCGTAGAACATCAAGATCATCACCACGCCGTCGTCGGTCGACGGAACTCTCCTCGACACTCGGCTGGATCGGAGTACGAGGGACGCCATCGAGTTGTACGTGTGTCAAGAACTCGGGGCGTCGGAGTAACGGCGCCGGATCGGTCGGATCGCGAGGAGAACGACGACTACTTCCTCTACGTTGTGATCGCTTCGCTTTGGGTCACGAGGGTACGTAGACAACACTCTCCCTCTCGCTGATGTACATCACCATGATCTTGCGTGTGCGTAGGGAAATTTTTGAAATTACTGCGTTCCCCAACAAGGGTATCGAGCCTAGGTTTTTATGGTTTGATGTTTTGCACGAGTAGAACACAAGTGAGTTGTGGGCGATACAAGTCATACTACCTACCAAAGATGTCATACTTTGGTTCAGCGGTATTGTGAGATGAAGCGGCCTGGACCGACATTACGCCAGACGCTTACGCGAGACTGGTTTCACCGCCACGAGCACTCGCTGCTTAAAGGTGACTGGTGGGTGTCTGCTCTCTCACTTTAGTTGAACTGAGTGTGGCTACGCCCGGTCCTTGAGAAGGTTAAAACGAGTCTATTTGACGAAGTATCGCTGTGGTTTTGATGCGAGGTGAGATTGGTTCTTGCTTAAGCCCGTAGCAGCCACGTAAAATTTGCAACAACAAAGTAGAGGACGCCTAACTTGTTTTTGCAGGGCATGTTGTGATGTGATATGGTCAAGACGTGATGCTATATTTTATTGTATGAGATGATCATGTTTTGTAACCGGTTATCGGCAATCGGCTGGAGCCATATGGTTGTCGCTTATTGTATGAAATGCAAATGCCTGTAATTGCTTTACTTTATCACTAAGCGGTAGTGATAGTCGAGAAGCAATAGATGGCGTAAACGACAACGATGCTACGATGGAGATCAAGGTGTCACGCCGGTGACGATGGTGATCACGACGGTGCTTTGGAGATGGAGATCACAAGCACAAGATGATGACGGCCATATCATATCACTTATATTGATTGCATGTGATGTTTATCCTTTATGCATCTTATCTTGCTTTGATTGACGGTAGCATTTTAAGATGATCTCTCACTAAAATTATCAAGTAGTGTTCTCCCTGAGTATGCACCGTTGCCAAAGTTCGTCGTGCCGAGACACCACGTGATGATCGGGTGTGATAAGCTCTACGTCCATCTACAACGGGTGCAAGCCAGTTTTGCACACGCAGAATACTCAGGTTATACTTGACGAGCCTAGCATATGCAGATATGGCCTTGGAACACGGAGACCGAAAGGTCGAGCGTGAATCATATAGTAAATATGATCAACATAAGATGTTCACCATTGAAAACTACTCCATCTCACGTGATGATCGGTTATGGTTTAGTTGATTTGGATCACGTGATCACTTAGATGACTAGAGAGATGTCTGTCTAAGTGGGAG
The DNA here is from genome assembly GCA_021437245.1 of Aegilops speltoides. Taxonomy (NCBI): domain Eukaryota; kingdom Viridiplantae; phylum Streptophyta; class Magnoliopsida; order Poales; family Poaceae; genus Aegilops; species Aegilops speltoides. Next base: position 219,980,475 of record CM038145.1, read on the forward strand.
TTCTTAAGTAATATGATTAATTGAACTTAAATTTATCATGAACTTAGTCCTGGTAGTATTTTGCAAATTATGTTGTAAGATCAATAGCTTGCGTTGTTGCTCTCATATGTTTGTTTTGATATGTTCCTAGAGAAAACTGTGTTGAAAAATGTTAGTAGCAATATTATGGATTTGATCCATGATATGAGGTTTATCCTCATTCTTTGAATGTAAGAATTATGTCCTTGATGCACCGCTAGGTGACAAACCTATTGCAGGAGCGTATGCGACGTTATGAACGTTTGGCTAGCTCAATATGATGACTACTTGATAGTTTTGTGCACCATGCTTTATGGCTTAGAATCGGGACTTCAAAGATGTTTTGAACATCATGGACCATATGAGATGTTCCAGAGTTGAAGTTAATATTTCAAACAAATACCGAGTTGAGAGATATGAAGTCTCCAACAAGTTCTATAGCTAAAAGATGGAGGAGAATCGCTCAACTAGTGAGCATGTGCTTAGATTGTCCGGGTACTACAATCGCTTGAATCAAGTGGGAGTTAATCTTCCGATAAGATAGTGATTGATGAATTCTCTAGTCACCATCACCAAGTTAGTAGAACTTCGTGATGAACTATAGTATGCAAGGGATGACGAAAATGATTCCCGAGCTCTTCGTGATGTTGAAATCGACGAAGGTAGAAATCAAGAAAGAGCATCAAGTGTTGATGGTTGACAAGATCACTAGTTTCAAGAAAAGGGAAAGAAAGGGGAACTTCAAGTAGATTGACAAGCAAGTTGTCACTCCCACGAAGAAGCCCAAAGCTGAACCAACGCTCAAACCGAGTGCTTATAATCGCAAAGGAAATGGTCACTGGAAGCGGAAATGCCCTACATATTTGGTGGATAAGAAGGATGGCAAAGTGAAAAGGGGTATATTTGATATGCAGGTGTTTGATGTGTACTTTACTAGTGTTTATAGCAACCCCTCGGTATTTGGTACTGGTTCAGTTGCTAAGAGTAGTAACTCGAAACGGGAGTTGCAGAATAAACAGAAACTAGTTAAGGGTGAAGTGACGATGTGTGTTGAAAGTAGTTTCAAGATTGATATGATCATCATCGCACACTCCCTATACTTTCGGGATTAGTGTTGAACCTAAATAAATGTTATTTGGTGTTTGCGCTGAGCATGAATATGATTTGATCGTGTTTATTGCAATACGGTTATTCATTTAAGTAAGAGAATAAACTGTTGTTCATTTACATGAATAAAACCTTATATGGTTACACACCCAATGAAAATGGTTCATTGGATCTCGATCGTAGTGATACACATATTCATAATATTGAAACCAAAAGATGCAAAGTTAATAATGATATTGCAACTTATTTGTGGCACAGCCGCTTAGGTCATATTGGTGTAAAGCGATGAAGAAACTCCATGCCGATGGGATTTTGGAATCACTTGATTATGAATCACTTGATGCTTGCGTAACCGTGCCTTTTGGGCAAGATGACTAAAACTCCGTTCTCGGAACAATGGAACAAGCTCTTGACTTATTGGAAATAATACATACCGATGTATGCGATCCAATGAGTGTTGATGCTCGTGGCAAGTATCGTTATTTTCGACCTTCACAAGATGATTTGAGCAGATATGGGTATATCTACTTGATGAAACATAAGTCCGAAATAGTTGAAAGGTTCAAAGAATTTCAGAGTGAAGTGGAAAATCATCGTAACAAGAAAATAAAGTTTCTGCGATCCGATCATGAGACGAATATTTTAGTTATGAGTTTGGTCTTCAATTAAAACAATGTGGAATAGTTTCACAGCTCACGCCACCGAACACCACAATGTTATGGTGTGTCCAAACATCGTAATCGCACTTTATTGGATATAGTGCAATCTATGATGTTTCTTACCGATTTACCAATATCGCTTTTGGGATCATGCATTAGAGACAGCTGCATTCACATTAAATTGGGCACCATCTAAACCGCTGAGACGACACTATATGAACTGTGGTTTAGCAAGAAACCCAAGTTGTCGTTTCTTAAAGTTTGGAGTTGCGATGCTTATGTGAAAAGTTTCATCCTGATAAGCTGGAACCCAAATCGGAGAAGTGCGTCTTCATAGAATACCCAAAGGAAATTGTTGGGTACACCTTCTATCATAGATCCGAAGGCAAGATATTCGTTGTTTAAGATGGATCCTTTCTAGAGAAGGAGTTTCTCTCAAAGAAGTGAGTGGGAGGAAAGTAGAACTTGATGAGATAATCGTACTGTTCCTTATTGAAAGTAGTTCATCACGTAAATCTGTTCTTGTGACTACTATACCAATTAGTGAGGAAGCTAATGATGATGATCATGTAACTTCAGATCAAGTTACTACCGAACCTCGTAGGTAAAATAGAGTGAGATCCGCACTGAGTGGTACGGTAATCCTGTTCGGAGGTCGTGTTACTTGACCATGACAAACCTACGAACTATGAGGAAGCGATGATGAGCCCAGATTCCGCAAAATGGTTTGAGGCCATGAAATCGAGATATGATCCATGTATGAAAGCAAAGTATGGACTTTGATGGATTTGCCGATGATCGGCAAACCATAGAAAATAAATGGATCTTCAAGAGGAAGACGGACATTGATAGTAGTATTACTATCTACAAAGCTAGACTTGTCGAAAAGGTTTTTGACAAAGTTCAAGATGTTGAACACAATGAGATTTTCTCACTCAGATCGATGCTTAAAAGTCTGTCCGAATCATGTTAGCAATTGCCACATTTTATGAAATCGGCAAATGGATAAACAAAACTGCATTCCTTAATGGAGTTATTGAAGAAGAGTTGTATGTGATGCAACCAAGAGGTTTTGTCGATCCTAAAGGAGCTAACAAAGTGTGCAAGCTCCAATGATCCATCTATGGACTGGTGCAAGCATCTCGAGTTGGAATATACGCTTTGATGAGTTGATCAAAGCATATAGTTTTATACATACTTACGGTGAAGCCTGTATTTACTAAAAAGTGAGTGGGAGCACTACAAGATTTCGATAAGTATATGTGAATGACATATTGTAGATCGGAAATAATGTAGAATTATTCTGCAAAGCATAAAGGAGTGTTTGAAAGGAGTTTTTCAAAGAAAGACCTCGGTAAAGCTACTTACATATTGAGCATCAAGATCTATAGAGATAGATCAAGACGCTTGATAAGTTTTTCAATGAGTACATACCTTGACAAGATTTTGAAGTAGTTCAAAATGGAACAGTCAAAGAAAGAGTTCTTGCCTGTGTTACAAGGTGTTAAATTGAGTAAGACTCGAAACCCGACCACGGCAGAAGATAGAAAGAGAATGAAAGTCATTCCCTATGCCTTGGCCATAGGTTCTATAAAGTATGCCATGTTGTGTACCATATCTATTGCATACCCTACACTGAGTTTGGCAAGGGATTACAATAGTGATCTAGGAGTAGATCACTGGACAACGGTCAAAATTATCCTTAGTGGAATAAGGATATGTTTCTCGATTATGGAAGTGACAAAAGGTTCGTCGTAAAGGGTTACGTCGATGCAAGTTTTGACACCCATCTGGATGACTCTAAGTCTCGATCTAGATACATATTGAAAGTGGGAGCAATTAGCTAGAGTAGCTCCGTGCAGAGCGTTGTAGACATAAAAAATTGCAAAATACATAACGGATCTGAATGTGAAAGACCCGTTGACTAAGATTCTCTCACAAGCAAAACATGATCACACCTTAGTACTCTTTGGGTGTTAATCACATAGAGATGTGAACTAGATTACTGAATCTAGTAAACCCTTTGGGTGTTGATCACATGGCGATGTGAACTATGGGTGTTAATCACATGATGATGTGAACTATCGATGTTAATCACATGGTGATGTGATCTAGATTATTGACTCTAGTGCAAGTGGGAGACTGAAGGAAATATGCCCTAGAGGCAATAATAAAGTTATTATTTATTTCCTTATTTCATGATAAATGTTTATCATTCATGCTAGAATTGTATTAACCGGAAACATGATACATGTGTGAATGCATAGACAAACAAAGATGTCACTAGTATGCCTCTACTAGACTAGCTTGTTAATCAAAGATGGTTATGTTTCCGACCATGAACAAGGAGTTGTTATTTGATTAACAAGGTCACATCATTAGTAGAATGATCGATTGACATGACCCATTCCATTAGCTTAGCACACGATCGCTTAGTATGTTGCTACTGCTTTTATCCATGACATATACATGTTCCTCGTAACTATGAGATTATGCAACTCCGTTTACGGAGGAACACTTTGGTGCTACCAAACGTCACAACGAATCGGGTGATTATAAAGGAGTACTACAGGTGTCTCCAAAGGCGATGTTGGGTTGGCATATTTCGAGATTAGGTTTTGTCACTCCGATTGTCGGAGAGGTATCTCTGGGCCCTCTCGGTAATACACATCATGAAGCCTTGCAAGCAATACAACTTATGAGTTAGCTGTGAGATGATGTATTACGGAACGAGTAAAGAGACTTGCCGGTAACGAGATTGAACTAGGTATTGATACCGACGATCGAATCTCGGGCAAGTAACATACCGATGACAAAGGGAACAACGATGTTGTTATGTGGTCGACCGATAAAGATCTTCAGAGAATATGTAGGAACCAATATGGGCATCCAGGTCCCGCTGTTGGTTATTGACCGGAGACATGTCTCAGTCATGTCTACATTGTTCTCGAACCGTAGGGTCCGCACGCTTAAGGTTTCGATGATAGTTATTATGAGTTTATGTATTTTGATGTACCGAAGAAGTTCGGAGTCCCGGATGTGATCACGGACATGACGAGGAGTCTCGAAATGGTCGAGACATAAAGATTGATATATTGGAAGCCTATATTTGGAGTCCGGAATGGTTCCGGGTGAAAACAGGAATTTACCGGAGTACCGGGAGGTTACCGGAACCCCTGAACTAAATGGGCCCTAGTGGGCCTCGGGAGAAGAGGAGGGGCCGGCCAGGCAGGCCGCGCCTCCCCCTAGTCCGAATAGGACAAGGAGGGGGCGCGCCCCTTCCTCTTCCCTCCCCCAATCCTACTCCAACTAGGAAGGGGGAGTCCTACTCCGGTGGGAGTAGGACTCCTCGGCCGCCCCCTTGGGCCGGCCGCACCTCCCCCTCCCTCCTTTATATACGGGGCAGGGGGCACCCTAGGACACACAAGTTTGATCTACGGATCGTTCCTTAGCCGTGTGCGGTGCCCCCTCCACCATATTCCACCTCGGTCATCGTCGTCAAGCTTAGGCGAAGCCTCGCGCCGATAGAACATCAAGATCGTCACCACGCCGTCAGGCCGACGGAACTCTCCTCGACACTCGGCTGGATCGGAGTACGAGGGACGCCATCGAGCTGTACGTGTGTCAAGAACTCGGGCGCCGGAGTAACGGCGCCGGATCGGTCGGATCGCGAGGAGAACGACGACTACTTCCTCTACGCCAGATCGCTTCCGCCGGGTCTACGAGGGTACGTAGACAACACTCTCCCCTCTCGTTGCTGTACATCACCATGATCTTGCGTGTGCGTAGGAAATTTTTTGAAATTACTGCGTTCCCCAACAGATATTAGGAGGGACAGCATCACGTTTCGCACCGATGCGTGCCAGTACATCGGCCGCTTGGTTATTATCTCGAGCTATGTGATGGAATTCTAGTCCTTCAAACCGAGCTGACATTTTTAGGACAGCGTTGCGATATGCTGCCATTTTCGGATCCTTGGCGTCAAAGTATCCATTTATTTGGGATATTGCAAGGTTTGAATCCCCGCGCACTTCTAGGCGTTGAATGCCCATGGAGACCGCCATCCGGAGACCATGTAACAGGGCCTCGTATTCGGCTGGATTGTTGGAGTCCGTGTACATTATTTGAAGTACATACTGGACTGTATCTCCGGTTGGGGATGTCAGTACGACGCCAGCCCCAGTCCGGCCAACATTTTAGAGCCGTCGAAATGCATAATCCAATTGGAGTACACGCCGTACTCTTTAGGGAGTTCGGCTTCAGTCCATTCGGCGACGAAGTCAGCCAAAACTTGTGACTTTATAGCTCGTCGAGGTTTATAAGTTATGTCGAATGGTAAGAGCTCGATGGCCCATTTTGCAATCCTGCCCGTTGCGTCGCGGTTATTTATAATGTCATTGAGTGGTACTTCAGAGGCCACTGTAATCGAACACTCTTGAAAGTAGTGCCGGAGTTTCCGGGACGCCATGAACACCGCATATGCTATCTTCTGATAGTGCGGGTAGCGGGATTTGCAGGGGGTTAACACAGTGGATACATAGTACACTGGTTTTTGAAGAGGGAATTTATGCCCTTCTGTCACTCGTTCGACGACGAGGACCGCGCTTACAACTTGATGCGTTGCTGCGATGTATAACAACATTGGTTCGCCCAAAGTGGGCGCAGCCAGGACCGGATTTGTTGCCAATATGGCCTTTATTTCTTCGAGTCCGGCAGTGGCGGCATCCGCCCACTGGTGTTGGCATACCGAGGAGGCGATAGAGGGCAGCGCCTTTTCTCCTAAACGGAGATAATCGGCTTAGGGCTGCCACGCATCCTGTTAATTTTTGTATTTGTTTGAGGTCTTTTGGAATATCCAACTGTGACAGAGCTCGGATTTTAGCCTGATTTGCTTCAATTCCTCTACCAGATACGATGAAGCCTAGCAGCTTTCCGGCTGGTACGCCGAAAACGCATTTTTCCGGATTCAGCTTGATGTCATATGCTTTTGAGGTTGTCGAATGTGAGCCTCAAATCGTCTACTAAAGTTTCGACGTGTTTTGTTTTGACGACTACGTCGTCTACGTATGCCTCGACTGTTTTGCCGATCTGGGTGGCCAGACATGTTTGAATCATGTGCTAATATGTTGCGCCGGCGTTTTTGTGTCTGAAGGGCATCGTGTTGAAGCAGAATGGTCCATATGGAGTGATAAATGCCGTTGCGGCTTGGTCTGCTTCCGCCATCTTGATTTGATGATAGCCAGAGTATGCGTCCAGGAAGCACAACGAATTGTGCCCTGCTGTGGCATCGATAATTAGATCGATCTTGGGGAGAGGAAGGATCCTTTGGGCAAGCTTTATTGAGGTCTTTAAAATCGACATAGAGGCGCCAGGATTTATCCTTCTTGGTACCATCACCAAATTTGCTAGCCATCCGGATGTTTGATATCTCTAATGAATCCGGCTTCCAATAGTTTGGCTAGCTCTTCTCCCATTGCCTGTCTTTTGGGCTCGGAAAATCGTCAAGTGCTGTTTGGTGGCTTGAATCCTTTTAGGATGTTTAGGCTGTGTTCCGCCAACTGCGAGGGATTCGGGCATGTCCGAAGGATGCCAAAGAAGATATCCCAATTTTCCGAAGGAATTCGCGAAGGCTGGCGTCTACTTGGGTTCAATTGTGCCCCAATGGAGGCCGTCTTTGTTGGGTTCGTTGGATGGACCTGGAATTTTATTATCTTGTCTCGCTGGTTTGAAGGAGGTGGACTTGGATCTTTTATCAAGTATCACATCGCCCCTCGTTTCACCGTGAGAGCGCAGCGTGTGAGTTCCTCTCGCCGCTAAGGCTTGGATAGTGCCTCGAGGGCTAATGCGGCTGTCTTGTTTTCAGCACGGAGTGCTATGTCCGGATCACTAGCGAGAGTGATTATTCCGCTGGGCCCAGGCATTTTGAGCTTCATGTACCCGTAATGAGGTATTGCTTGAAAAATTGTGAATGCCTCTCGTCCTAATATGGCGTGATACCCACTGCTGAACGAGGCCACCTGGAACGTGACTTCTTCGGATCTATAATTGTCCGGAGAGCCGAACACCACATCGAGTGTGATTTTTCCAGTGCAGCGCGCTTCCCGGCTGGGGATTATTCCTCTAAAGGTTGTGCTGCTTCGCTCAATACGGCTCCAATCGATTTCCATTTTTCGCAGAGTTTCCTCATAAATGAGGTTTAGTCCGCTGCCGCCATCCATGAGGACTTTTGTCACCGAAAGCCGCCCACTATGGGACTAAGTACCAGTCTGTTTGGGGCTCGTTGTTCGGAATGTGGGCTCGTCGTTGGCATTGAAAGTAATAGCTGTGTTGCTCCATGGATTTCTTTGTTGCTACTTGGTAGACTTGGCGAGTTCATGGATTGTTTGTTTTCGATATTATTTGATGCGAAAGTCTCAAGACTGCTGATACCGTGCTGGTATTGTTGGGGTGGTTTCGAGCTATGAGCTCTTCGCCACTTTTGGCCACCGCCGTAATATCCAACATGCTCGAAGGCTATGTGTTGGGACGGCTCCTCTCGTACTATGAAGCTTACAGGTCCATTGAGCCATCCCTCCGAAGACGCTCGCTTCCCTTATTGGGTTTTTGTTTTTTCGCTTTTGCATCCGGGGCCCGAGTGTAAAGCGCCTTTTATCATGGATCGGGTTTGGGGCGGATTATCCCAAAATTGATTTTCGGTTTTCCGAAACTCTCCATCGCACAAGATTTTCGCATAATGGATGCCGATCGGTGAAGCGCGCGTAATTTTGCGACGATCAATGGCGTTTAGTATTCCCTTGTCCGTGCGTTATTATGAAGATTGATATTGCGTTTTCCTCTCGACAATCCTTTATCCTGTCCATAACCGTGGAGGAATCGCCCAAGAGTGATGTAATCGCTTTGAGAGGCTCTTGCCGTATTAGTGATAGATCGCATATGTCTGGGCGGGTGGGTGGAATAAAATCCGGATCCCTGCCCATCTCGAGGCTCAAAGGCCAAGGGGTTTCCGAATTTGGAAGTTTGGTTTGCTGGGCACAATCCAGCGAGTCCGGGGCGATGCATGTTTTCAAGTTCAACGCTCAATCGAAGTTCGTCCCTCCACGGGAATCCGGCATGGAGGGTTCAGGAATCCGGACATGAATTGTTTTCAACACTGGCAAAGACTTGCCGTATTGCTCCTCTACCACTGCGACGTGGTGGGTGGCCTGGGGAGAGTTAATTTCTCTCAGATCGGTTTTAAGCCCAATCTGGTTGTAGTTCGACTCCCAGGGCGGCGATGCGATCCAAGAGCTCGTTAACCGACGAGAGCTCTATTGGATCTAACTGTTCGGCAGCTTTAGGGCTGACGCGAAGATTGCTTCCGACGACTTGAGAAGTCATTGCCGAAGCGGCGGCCGGACAAAGCGGTCATGAGAAACCACCAAGCCGGATAGTTTGGCGGCGGCCAAGGCCCTCCGGCGAAAAACACCGCCTTTGAAGACGGGTGGAGGCATCCGCTTATCGGCGACGACACGAGGAACTCTCAATGAAAGCACCAATGTCGGTGTCAAACCGCGGATCTCGGTAGGGGGTCCCGAACTGTGCGTCTAGGCGGATGGTAACAGGAGACGAGGGACACGATGTTTTTACCTGTGTTGGGCCCTCTCGATGGAGGTAAAACCCACGCCCCGCTTGATTAATATTGAAGATATGGGTAGTACAAGAGTAGATCTACCACAAGATCAAGGAGGCTAAACCCTAGAAGCTAGCCTATGGTATGATTGTTGTAATGTATGTTGTCCTACGGACTAAAGCCCTCCAGTTTATATAGACACCGGAGGAGGCTAGGGTTACACAGAGTCGGTTACAATGGTAGGAGATCTACATATCCGTATTGCCAAGCTTGCCTTCCACGCCAAGGAAAGTACCATCCGGACACGAGCCGGAGTCTTCAATCTTCTATCTTCGTAGTCTTGGAGTCCGGCGGATATTGATAGTCCGGCTGTCCAGACACCCCCTAGTCCAGGACTCCCTCAACACCAAAATCACTAAGGGGCACTAGATGCACCTACAATCTCCCCCTTTTTGGTGATTGATGACAACATAGGTTAAGTTTTCAACGGGGATAAACATATGAAGTGTAAATACCGATATTGAGGAATTTGATTGCAAGATATAGAAGAACTCCCCTAATATGTGCATAGTGAGGAATTTGCTTTTGAGGCAATGCACATTTGAAGAATTGAATCATGGAGATCTCCCCTATATCTTGTAATTCATACACGATTTGATATATAATATGAAGAACTTGAAATGCATGATGAAATATGGTGCCTGATGAGATTCAGCATGCATGCAATATTATTAATGAGGAATAAGCATGCAGAATAACACATCAAAAATATCAGAGCACAGTACATCAAAGTCAGAGCACAATGCACCGTCCAAAAGTATCAGGGCACCATCGGATTTAAGATTACAACTCGATCCAATAAAAAGTTTCGGAAGAACGAGAGTTGTAACTTAGCAAAACGCCCATAACATAAACCCGCTTGAAGACTAACTCAGATTTCTCCCCCTTTGTCATCAAATGACCAAAAGGATCGAAACTAAGGACTAACGCCCCTGAAGAATTTCAAGTCGATGGAGGAGCGCCAGCGTTGTTGGGGTTGTTCGTTGAAGTAGGGCCTGCCGCAGTGTCGTCCAAATCTTCATGTTCATCGGGCCACGCGATGAAGAATAAGAACTGCCACCGATCGTGAACTTTGACTCTCTTGAATTTCTTCGAGGTGGTGCGATCACCAAATGCTTCCGGAGACCCATAGTCTTGATTCTTCCGCTGAATATACATGAGTGAGAACAGCCCAAGTGCGGTTGAGGGTTTCATGAAGGTGATCTCGATTTTCTTCACCGCATTATGGGTTGAGGTCATGTTGTGAAGAATGGCAGCAAATTGGCGTTTCACCCATTTGTGATTGCGATCAACCTTCCGATGAAGACCGAGGAGTAACTCACGGTCACCATCACCCCGGTGCCGTTGCTTGAGGCTTTTGCTTTGGTGATGTATTTGCGGCGGTGTCATGTGTTGCGTAATCGTCATTGGTGGAGTAAGATGTAGCCGACGGAATTGACCATCCAATGGACGAATGCCTTCATCGATCACAGCAGTTGCCTTGCCCTTATCATCGATGATGAAACCGGTCGCTTGAGGACTTCAATGGGCTGCAAGTAGCTACCATGGTTGAGTGTCACTTTGTAATTCAAAGGAAGATCTTGCCCTTATGAATCTCATAATCCAAGGCGATAGGGCTTCAGCTCAAAAGGTGACATTGCAACATTAGCCGAGTCCTCATGAAGAAATCATGAAAGTTGACGGGAACGCCATGAATGATGTTGAAAAGCATGTTCTTCATGATGCCAACGACATCTTCATCATTTGAGTCGTGGCCTTTGATAGGACTCATTGTCTTCGTCAGAATTCGATAGACAGTCCGAGGCACATACAACAATTCCTTGACGGGAATTTGGTTCGAGGGCCTGCCTCGCTTCAAAGGCTTCATGAGCACTTGCATATAATGATCGGTCGATTCGCGGTCATTGTAGATGCAACGCAATCGTCATGGGGAGGATCAAGAGGAAGGACACGAAGCAATTCATTCTTTGGTGCCTTATAGTGAGTATTTTCTATCATCCAATCCAGCACCCATGAATTGACATCTTCAAAGATCTCCGTGATATGCAAAGTGGCATAGAATCAAGAATGAGTTCTTCATTCCAATCACAGATATCAGTGCAGAAATTCAGTAGTCCTGCATCGTGAATAACTCGGAGGACTGGCTCGAAGCATGGCAGGGATTCCATATCCACATGAGGAATATGCTCATTATCGAAGATTTTGTCCTTGTCAAAGAGCACTGAGGAATAGTAGTTGGCTTGAGTAGCAGTCCAGAAACGTCTCTTCCTTATGCGAGCAGAGTCATATGGATTGTAATCAGTGAAGAACACATGCTCGTAAAAGAAGTCTTCACCTTGAATTTTGCTTGCTAGAGAACGGATTCTTTGGTTTGGGCAGAGGAGTGTCGTTGATTTGCAAAGACAACCTCGTGAATCATGATCTCGTGTGCTTCAGTCGAGGAATTTTGGTTCCTCTTCTTGTGCAGTTTGGGGATCAAGAAGAAGAGGTTCTTCAAAGACTAGCGGCTGGAATTTCTTCATGAATGCACGATGTGGGATGAGTTTCTTCAGAGCCCATTTGAACAGTTGTAGCCGGGGACTGAGGAATTTGTTGAATAGGAGTGAAGAGAGGAGTATTGGGATGTTGACTTTCCCAAAAGTCATGGTTCATCACTGGTGTAGTGCATCCAATATCCACATCTTCTTCTTCTTTTTCAATTTCCTCAACACCAGCCTCTTCAGCTGTGAACTGAGGCATAGGTGAGGAAACGACTGGCGTTAAAGGGAATGTTTCCACTTCAATTTCTTCATCAAACTGCTCTGAGGTAGCAACAGAATGAATTTCTTCATCAGATCCGCTTGGGATCTTGTAGTCTTCTCCATAAGGAACAATTTCCTTTGATGTCATGGAGGAAATCAGAACGGCATCAATAGGATTTCCAAGCGAGCTGGTCATTGGCTTCATTTTCTTCGCGGCCGAAGAATTTGATGCAGCTGATGCCTTCCTTTTCTTCACTGCAGCTCGCTCTGCAGCCTTGGTCTTCTTCACTTCATAAGCGTAAGGAAGAATTGGAGTTGGTGTTGGCGCAGGAGGAGCCGAGGACTGTGGTTCATTTTCTTCAAAGCAACTGGTGCGATTTGCCTGATCTCTTGCTTTTCAGCGCACCACTAGTGGATGCCCAGGAATTTCTTCACGGGCTGGAATGGAGTCATCAGCCCGAACTTGTATTCTCATTAGCAGGCTGAAAGTCATCACCATCTTGGCATGTTCTTCAAGCAGCCGAGCAGAGTCTCAGCTCGAGGATTTGCTTGTTGCGATGGGGCTGCAATAGATTGTCATTTTCTTCGTCAAATTGATTTAATCTCACTTTGGCTCCTTGCCAATCAGCATTGTATGCATCGAAATCTTTGCTGAGGGCTTGGATCTCAGATTGAGCCTTGAGAAGTTCTTCAGGAGTCAGTCTGACGATGTTCTTCTTCAGAAGCTTCTCCTTTCTAGCTTGTGCTCTCTTTATCTCACGAGCCTTTTCAAACTTCCATTTCTCTTCAGAGATGAAATGGGTCAGCATACGACTTTGACCAGGAGTCAGAGGCAGATCAGGCATTGGAGTGTTTGGATCCTGATGCCACAAGTCGATGTAGTCGAGGATCTTCTTCGGATCCAGAAGCAGAGGCACAGATGTTCCTTTGGCTCTAGCGGCCTTTGCTTGTCTGTCTCTGATGATTTCTGCAAGTTCTTCATCAGAAGCTTCGTCATCAGAGGGCACTTGGAAAGCAACCTATTTCTTTCTTGGACTTGGCCGAGGACCGCGTCCAGCTGTTGCTTTTGTCTTCAGCAGAGTGGGGCCTGATGAGGACATTGGTGCAGCTGAGGAACTTGCTGAGACACCAGAAGCAATTGAGAAACCCTGAGTCCTTTGACATGTAGCCAGATGCAAGGAGTTGAGGACTTGGAGGAGCTGCCGAGGACTTTGGTGGAGCAGCGAGAGTCGAGGAATTTGCCGTGAGGGCGCTGGCCGAGGAACTTGGCCGTGAGGGCGCTGATGGTGAAGCACTTGGCTTTGAAAGCAGGCTTCTTCGGCATTGATTTCTCGGCTTGACCGAGGTCTCGTGGCAGCAGCAAGCAGCAGAATCCTCATTGAATTTCCTCACCGCCTCCTTGGCTTGTCTTGCAGTTTTGCTTGACGCCTAGCCCATTCTCCAGGAAAGTCCTCACCACGCTTGATGCTAGTGGGATCAGCGACTTGGCCAGGTGCCAGTGAAGCTCTTGGGCATGGAGGATTTAAGGCGAATTTCTTCATGTACTTTGGAGTAACATATCGATATTCCCTCCATTCTCGTGCCCATCTTCGTTCAATCCTCTGAATGCGCACTTTGTGCTGATTCTTGTTCTCTTTGCCAAACTTGGCTTCATCAGGTGTGCAATAATCCTTATATATTTCATCAGGGATCTCGAAAGCAGTCATGACCTCCGGTTTCTTTCCTCCTTTCTGCGGTCTCTTTCCTTCACCATTTTCTTCAGATGAGGAATTTGAACAATTGAACACTCAAGAAGTATGCAGTTTTTCTTCGAGGAACGCTGCAAATGAGTTAAGTTGATGAGAACCTAGTGATTCAAAGAATGACATGAGTACCGTGAGCAGAGTGTAGGTGCGAGGAATTTGGAGAGGTCATATGTTCTCGTAAGATTTTTTGAAAAGACAAGTTTTGAGGAATTTGACCAGTTGAGCCTTGAGGAATTTCTCTAAGCGTTCTTGTCTTAGGTTCCAGAGTTGTACAGATCGAAAATCCGCACAATTGAGGAATCTTGAAGAAATGAGTGCTTAGAGAGATGGATCAAGACGTACAGTGTGTGAGGTGTTCATATGTGAAGATTTGAAGAATAAAAACACCTTTGAAGATTTTCAGAGAAGTTTGAGAATCATAGCGAGTAATAAAAGTGACTTTTAATTACCCGAACTGAATAACACGACGAATAGAGATGAACAGCGATGAAGTTCGTCAAGTTAGATCTCCCATGCCCTAACTTGGCAGAGGGAGACAGCTACGGCGGCGGTGGAGTGAAGATTTCCGCAGCCGGCGCGAGTACAACGGCGACGAGGTCGAGGCAGTGAAGCTCTTCCTCACCGGCGGCGATGGAGTAGCGGCGGCGCTAGGGTTTGAGCAGAGCTCGAGCGAGAGACAGCGACCGAGCGGAGTAAATGAAGTAAGGAAGGGGAGAGGGGTATTTATAGCCACGGTAAAAACTGTTCGCCCGAAGATTTTGGGACGAACATGCCCCTGCCCTTTCTTCTTCACGCGACATGTGTCACCCACGTACTGTGCAGATGAGATCGTGTAAGATCGTGGGTGAATAAACTAATGCATCGTGGGATGCGGAACGGTTTGAGCGGTAAAACCGAAAATCTGGATAGGATTTGTTTTAAAATTTCGTTCGCAATTTCTTCAGCTGACAAGGACACAATGAAGACTTTGAACGAGTTTCAATTAGAACGCACATGAAGGATTTGTGAATAGATTGGGTTGAGTATAGCATAGAGGGGGAAGGGTCCGATCACATTCACTTAGCAGAAATCGCAACTTGAAGAAATAGCAATAAGTGAATGCTGTAGAGGACATAAACTCACATATATATATATAGTCAATGAAGAAAAACGACGGAAACCGTGAAGATTTTGCAAAGTTGAAGAATTTGAAAGATTGAGGAATTTCAAAAATGAGGAAAAACTCAAATTGAAGATTTTCAACTTTTGTGGTGGCGTGTCCCACCGTATAAGAATGATGATTTCAGACACCGCATACAATTGTCGTAGGGTTCTGAGAATCAAATTCTTCATTAATTTCTTCACACTTAGAGTGTTATTCTTCATTGATTGAAGAAAAACGTTTCTTCATGTGTTGCACATCTAAGTCATCAATTCTGCATAAGGGTTAGGATGTGTGTCCTTTTCAAAGAACATTCAAGATTCTAGGATATTTAGCTCACAACGCAACTTGCTAAATCTCTTCTCATCCAAGGGCTTAGTGAAGATATCAGCTAGCTGTTCTTCGCCTTCACATGCTCGATGGAGATGTCGCCTTCAACACATGATCACGAAGAAAATGATGACGAATCTGGATGTGCTTAGTCTTCGAGTGCTGACTCGATTGTGAGCAATCTTGATGGCACTCTCATTGTCGCAGAGGAGAGGCACATTCTTCACGCTGACGCCATAGTCCTTGAGGGTTTGCTTCATCCAAAGCAGCTTGAGCACAGATGAGCCAGCAGCAATGTATTCAGCTTCAAAGAAGAGCAAGTGATACGCAGTTCTGCTTTCTTCGAGGACCAATGCACCAAAGATCGTCCGAGGAAATGACAAGTGCCGATGTTGACTTGCGGTCCACACGATCACCAAAGATAGTCGAGTCGAATATCCAATGAGATCAAAAGCAGAGCCCTTGGGGTACCATAATCCTAGTGTTGGTGTGTGAGCTAGATATCAAGAATATGCTTCACAGCCTTATGGTGTGATTCCTTGGTGCAGCTTGAAATCGCACACATGCAAACACTAAGCATTATATCCGCCTAGATGCACATAAGTACAATAAAGAACCAATCATGAGCGGTATACCTTGTGATCAAGTCAATACCATTTTCATCAAGGCATAGATGGCCATTTGTGGGCATAGGAATTTTGACGCCTTTGCAATCTTGCATGCCGAATTTCCTCGGTACATCTTTGAGGTATTTCTCCGAGATATGAATATGCCATTGCTGCCGATTTAATTTGAAGACCTAAGAAGAATTTCAACTCTCCCATCATTGACATTTGATATTCTTCACTCATCATATAGGCAAATTCATCACTATATCGTTGGTTAGTACAGCCAAAGATAATATCATCAACATATATTTGGCACACAAACAGTTCACCATCATATGATTTAGTAAAAAGAGTAGGGTCGAGTGAACCGGGTGTGAAGCCATTCTTCACAAAGAATTCCTTCAATGTATCATACCACGCCCGAGGGGCTTGCTTGAGGCCATAGAGGGCCTTATTGAGTCTCAAGACTTTGTCGATTCTTGGGATCTTCAAAACCCGGGGTTGAGCAACATATACTTCTTCCTCAAGCTTACCATTGAGGAATGCACTTTTCACATCCATTTGATATAAGATGATATCATGATGGTTAGCGTAAGCAAGTAATATGAATAGCCTCAAGTCTAGCAACAGTGCAAAAGTTTCATCAAATCAATTCCTTCAACCTGTGTAGCCTTGAGCTACTAGTCGTGCCTTATTCCTCACCACAAGGCCATTTTCATCTTGCTTGTTGCGGTAGATCCACTTTGTGCCAATGATATTATGCTTGCGAGGATCTCGGCGATTGACCAATTCCCAGACATTGTTCAGCTCGAACTGATGTAATTCCTCTTGCATAGCCTGAATCCACTTCGACTCCAGAAATGCTTCATCTACCTTAGTGGGCTCTGTGATAGAGACAAAGGCATAGTGGCCACAAAAGTTAGATAAATGTGATGCTTTTGAGCGTGTGAGAGGACCTGGTGCGCTAATGTCATCGATGATCTTCTCCACTTTCACTTCTTTTGCAACGCGTGGATGAGTTGGTTGTCGCTGAGGATTTAGATCAGCATTTTCTTCAAAGACCATTTTCCTCATCTTGTTCTTCGTGCATCACTCGACGCTCTTCATGAACAGGAATGAATTCTTCACAGATTCTTCAATGGAATGACATCCTCGGTTGCTTTGAGCTTGATAGCATCTTGGTGCTGGTTCATCTAACATGTAGGTAGGTGCTCTCTTTGTGAGCCATTAGTTTCATCGAACCGCACATCTACAAAGGTCAACAATCTTGTGAAGAACAATGTTGAAGACTCAGAGGTGTGCGAGTCCTTTCCGTAACCAAGCATAAAACCTTCATGTGCTTTCGGTGCAAATTTAGAGTTGTGGTGAGGATCTCTAATCCAACATTTAGCAATCAAGACTTTGAAATAACTCACATTGGGTTTCTTGTCGGTGAGGAGTTCATAGGCGTCTTCTTGAAGAATTTGTGAAGATATACTGCTGATGATGTGGCAAGCAAGATCAATTGCATCAATCCAAAAACGTTGAGGCATTTTGTATTCATCAAGCATAGTGCGAGCCATCTCAACAAGAGTTCGTTTTGCGCCCACAACGCCATTCTCGCCGAGGAGTATAGGGAGCAGATAACTCATGAGTAATACCAAGTTCATCAAGATATGCATCAAGACCGAATTCTTGAACTCGGCCCATTGTCACTTCGATATGCTTGATCTTCACACCAAAGTTGGTTGAAGCCCTCGAGGAAAATCGCTTGAAGACTTCCCGCACTTCATGTTTGTAAGCAACAATGTGTACCCATGTATATCGAGAATAATCATCAACAATGACAAAACCATATAGAGATGCATCATTAGTGACTGCTGAATAATGATTAGGTCCGAAGAGGTCCATGTGAAGCAATTCGAATGGACGGGTAGTGGTCATGATAGTCTTCGCTGGATGCTTGGCCTTGGTCATTTTCCCAGCTTCACATGCTCCGCATAAGTGATCCTTGAGGAATTTGACATTCTCAATGCCAATGACATGCTTCTTCTTCGCAAGCGTGTTCAGATTCCTCATGCCTGCATGACCAAGTCGTCGATGCCATAGCCAGCCTTCTGAAGCTTTTGCAAGTAGACATACGGCTGGTTGTGGTCCTGTAGAGAAGTCAACAATATACAGATCTCCTCTCCTAAAGCCTTCGAAGACTTTGGAATTGTCAGCTTCCATAATCACAACACAGTGATATTTGCCAAAGACAACAACCATATCAAGATCACAAAGCATTGAGACTGACATGAGATTGTATCCTGAGGACTCAACAAGCATGACTTTGTCCATGTGCTTATCCTTAGAGATAGCAACCTTACCAAGACCCAATACCGACTTTTGCCTTTGTCAAGCCAAAGATGATATGCTTCAGAGGTGACGGTGATAAGGAGCATCCATCAATAGATTCTTGTCACGGTCATGTGATTTGTACATCCACTATCAAGGACCCATTCGGTGGTTTTGGGTTGATCATCCTGCGGATGAATTAGTGTAACTTACAATCTCATATGCTTCATCAATGAAGAATATGATATCAATTTCATCGATGAATTTCATCAAGCGAAGAAATGATATAGCAGTATGAGGACGTGTGAAATTGAAGTTCATTTCATCATGATTCGCCTGCGTCCCTTCAGGCATTTTTGTCAGGTCCCCAGCAAATTCTTCAGACGTTAGAGCACGTCTAGAGACCTGACCCTGCAAAGGAGATTAGTTCTTTTTCTTCACCACCCACATCTGGAGGGGTGGCAAAGAGTTCATCATTCTGCGAGCACCATATGAGAAAGGTGGCAAAGATGCCAAACCATTTCGCTTCACATGAGAGGGGTTAGGGTAAGCATATGAATAAGCAGAGTAATTCTTCGAGGACTTATGAACATAATGGTTTGAAGAATAATGCACATATTCATAGCCCTTAGCTCTACCCTGCGAGACAGAGTTGTTAGCACGATGATAATCATATGAGGACTTTGATTCAGTTGAGGAATTTGATCCATATGAAGAATTTGGTCCATATGAAGAATTTGATCTGGGGTTCCTGTTCTTCACAGGTGGTGTCATGAGGACATTCACCTGAAGACTTTCAACACAGCTTTTGGGAACCCAGATTTTCTTCATAAGGGAATCGTTCCTGCAGTTAGTGCCAACATATCTAGCAAATACTTCACCATTCTGTTTTTTGAACAGTTTATAGTTGGAGTCAAATGACTCATCAGAAGAATGAGGAGATTCACATGTAAAGCAGATAAGTTAGATGGATCAATCGAGGTCCCTTTGCAGCAACCCATGAGGTTTTGGGGTACCGCTCAGCTTCCAATATGTTCCATCGGCATTGAATTTCCTCTCAAAGGCAATACCCTCTTTCCTAGGGTTTCGTTGAGGATCTGCTTTTGAGCACATCACAAAGTGTCTCGATGCCCTTTGAGGCTTTTGTACATGCTGTCATGTACAATTCCTTCAGCCCTCGCATTGTCAAGGATACTAGCAATGTCCTCGATGAGGAATTAGTGATAGCAGAGGCAGATGAAGAATTTGTAACATTTGAAGCATTTAAACATTCAGGTGAAGAATTAGCAGATTCACGTTCAATGCACTTTAAGCATGGAGGAACAAATTCTTCCTGAGAAGCGCTGATTTGTTGAGCAAGTAATGAATCACGCTCCTTCTGAAGATCTTCATAACACACTCTTAGCTTTTCAAGATCTTCCTTTCTTTGAAGAGATTCAAGAGAAAGCTTCTCGTGATCAGTCAAGAGGGTGTTATGTTGATCCTGAAGGGCGTCAAACTTGGAGTGAATTCTCTGAAGACATTCACCCAATGCTTTTGACTGATCCATTTCTTTGCGCAACATATTATCACTCTTTTCTAGCATATCTTGAGTTTGTTCTAAAACAGTTTGTTGTTTAGTGGCAACGCAAATAAGTTTGGTATAGCAGGATTCAATATCATCATCAGATTCATCATTGTCAGATTCATCATCACAAGACTCGGATGAGGAGCATTCGGTTACCTCAGCACCGTTTGCCATGAGACAAGATGCAGAAGATGATGATTCTGACTCGAAAGTCATCATTTTGAGAGATTCCTTGAAGTCCTCAAACCAGGGATCATGACGAGTTCGATGACCTTCATAGACATCAGAGATTCGGTCCCAGATGAGCTTCGAGTTGCCAAGATGCATAATTCACCCGAATTGATCTCTGGATAGGCAGGAGCAAATGATATCCTTCGCTATGATGTCAAGTCGAGTGTACTTGCGAATATCATCAGCATTCGCCATCTTGCATAGGTCAGTAAGACCAATCTCAGTGACGGTCCACAACTCGCTGTTCCTTGCCATGAGGCGCTTCCTCATCATGGCCTTCCACTTGGGATAGTCATGACCGTCAAAGATAGGGCATGTCACTTTCTTCATACCGCGGTCGACATAACATAAACTCCAAAGCGGTTAAACTAAAATCACACGTAACAAGGGAGTACCTTGCTCGATACCAATTGAAAGTCGTTATATCGACTAGAGGGGGGTGAATAGGCGATTTTATGAATTCTTCATCGAGGAATTTGTTGGTGAGGAAATTCCTTAGCTAAGAACTACTTGCAGCGGAATAAGTACTCGAAGTAAACATAGCAGAATACAAACATGGTCATCATGATGAAATGAAGACTAGCTCGAGTACGTAAAGCGTAAACACAGGATAACAAGATGAAGACAAACAGATCAAGAAATTGAGGCGAGGAATTTGTGAAAGTCTTCACCAAAGTCTTCAAGCACGATATGAACAACATACAACACAAGAATGAGGAAATGAAAGAGTTGAGGAAATAGAACCAGTTAGTTGGTGAAGACAATGATTTGGTAAACCAGTTCCAAGCGATGTCTCGGTTGTACGTCTGTTGGAGCGGCCGAGTATTTAAACTCGAGGACACACAGCCCCTGACACCCGCCTCTCGAGCCGCAACTCAGACACCCATCCTCACCGTATTCTCCTTGAACTAAGACCACGCAGCCTCGCCCAATCACTCGTGGTAAGTCTTGGTGACTTCCAAACCTTCACAGACTTGGTCACTCGGCGATCCACAATTCCTCTTGATGTTTCTAGACCTTGACGCCTAACCGTCTGGAAGAAGCACATCTTCAAAGGTAACAAGCGCCGGATCCACGCAGATCAATTTCTTGATGATGCTCAATCACTTTGGGTTTGTGGGGTTCGGTTTTGGGATTTTCCTCACTGATGATTTTCGCCAAAGTCCTCGGAGGATGGGTTGCTCTCAAATGACAAGTGTCAAGTTCTCTCGAGCAGCAACCAGCTAGTGGTTGTAGGGGCGGCTATTTATAGCCTAGGGAGCAGCCCGACATGATAAGACATAAATGCCCTTCAATGATATGACCGTTAGGTGGATAAGATATTTTGGACAGCAGCGCCAAGAAGACAAAGAACGGTCGGAAATTTGACTCTCAAATTCCTCGGGGCTATCATGTTCCTCATTGTAGGCAACAAGACTGGCGAATTCCTAACTCCTCGCTAGAGCAAAGTCCTCAAGGAATGTAAGAACTGCGTCTCACATCAAGAAATTGACTGAATCAGTATGAGATTTCCAATGGCTTCACTCAAGGGATTGGTAGGTGTAGGATTTTGAGTTGAGCATCACATGGAAATTTTTCCTTAGTATTTCCTTGACCCCCTTTAACAAAGACGGTGTTTTATGACTCAAGAAAGAGAAAATGAAACTACGAAAACAAAAGTCTTCACGCCCATATTCCTCGAATGAATACCAAGTCTTCAAGGTCACACCAATTTCTTCACTTTCAAAGTCTTCGTAAAGTCTTCGTAATATCAAAGTCTTCAGTTGAAGAACTTCATTTTTAGGGTCGACTTTCTCTCAGAATATCAAACTCCTCGTAGACTTATAGACCTGTGTACACTCACAAACGCATTAGTTACTTAACCTATAAGTCTTCAATACACCAAAATCACTAAGGGGCACTAGATGCACTTACACGCCTTAAGCAAGATGACATGATGTAGAGGGATAAATTCATGCAATATGATAAAAAATCCATCTTGTTATCCTCGATGGCAACAATACAATACGTGCCTTGCAGCCCTTTCTGTCACTGGGTAAGGACACCGCAAGATTGAACCCAAAGCTAAGCACTTCTCCCATTGCAAGAACTACCAATCTAGTTGGCCAAACCAAAAAGGATAATTCGAAGAGACTTGCAAAGATAACTCAATCATACATAAAAGAATTCAGAGAAGAATCAAATATTTTCCATAGATATCTTGGATCATAAACCCACAATTCATCGGTCTCAACAAACACACCGCAAAAAGAAGATTACATCAAATAGATCTCCACGAGAGGGGAGATCATTGTATTGAGATCCAAAAGAGAGAAGAAGCCATCTAGCTACTAGCTATGGACCCAAGGTCTCAAGTAAACTACTCACACTTCATCGGAGGGGCTATGGTGATGATGTAGAAGCCCTCCGTGGTGGATGCCCCCCGTGGAGCTCGAACAGGCCCCAAGATGGGATCTCGTGGATCTGTAAGATTGCGGCGGTGGAAATAGGTTTTTGGCTCCTGTTCTGATCGTTCGGAGATACGTAGGTATATATAGGAGGAAGGAGTACGTCGGTGGAGCGTCAGGGGGCCCATGAGGTAGGGGGGCCGCCTAGGGGGCACGCCCTCCACCCTCGTGACCGCCTCTAGCACTGCTTGGAGTAGGGTCCAAGTCTCCTGGATCACGTTCGGTTGAAAAATCACGTTCCCGAAGGTTTCATTCCGTTTGGACTCCGTTTGATATTCTGCTTTCTTCAAACACTGAAATAGGCAAAAAACAAGCAATTTCGGGCTGGGCCTCCGGTTAATAGGTTAGTCCCAAAAATAATATAAAAGTGGAAAATAAATCCCAATATAGTCCAAAACAGTAGATAAAGTAGCATGAAGCAATCAAAAAATATAGATACGTTGGAGACGTATCAGGCGGTAGCTCCAGAGTTCAGATCCGGAGCTCCCCCGAGACTCACGTCCTGGCCCAAGGAGGGCCCGAACTGGTGCTCGTCTGATGAGCTGTCTCTGCTCCAGACGCGTGTCAAGGGTGTGGTTGACAGGGACGTCAAACTCGTTGACGTAGTCCAGGTGATGCTAGTTCACCTGGTTCTCCCCTGTCAGCGCCAAACCCTTCAAGAGCTTTACCATTCCTCCCACAAGGATATCTGGAAGGTGCTCTTCAAGTCCAGCAAATCATGGCCCAGTCCCATGGAAGACCGCGGGTATCAATTATCTCATTCTGCAAGCTCGGTAAGTTACAACCACGCTCTGTCTATTCATGCTTCAGCTGGCATGTCATGAGGGAGACACCTTAATCGTGTTTCATTGTGACCTCAGGGATGGATAAAGAAGGTGGAGCGGATACATTGTCCAGCCCCCATGCCGGAGGAACCGGCCGGACCTCTTCTAACGAAGATGCTGGTCCCCACGCCTTACGAGGCGCCAAAGAAAGAGGCCTCCAAGAAGGCCAAGAAGACCTGGAGTGGTCTTCACCGTCGCGAGGCTTTGGACGCCAAATACGAAGACTCCAGCGACGATCCTTCGTCTGAAGACAAAGAGGAGGAAGCATAGGAGGATGAGCCTCACTCTGATGGTGGGAGGAAAAGAACGGCCTCCACCTCTCTGGAGGCCGGATCACCCAAGAGGGGGAAAGGTTACCTCCCGGAGGCATCCACCACGGCTGCCGATAGCAGCCCGGAGTGGGATCCCAGGGCCCATCCCCTGGAGAAGTCGTAAGTATCCGAACACGCATATGTGTCCGGGATTGTTTTTGGGTATAGTAGTTTTAACTGTTACCATATTTTGCACAGTCCGGCAAGGTCTTGCACCGGTCGGTCCTCATCGGAGGATTCGCTGGGCTCAGACGCCTTGGCGAGCGAGACGCCTCCGCGGGCCCCTTCCCCAAAGTCCGGGCGTGACACTAAGGTGTCATCTCGACAAGACCCGGATCAGGGAGGACATATCCCTGGAGCCGGACACACGGGGATGGATACGGCCCCCGGGACCTCTACGGTTACGGGATCGAGCGAGCAGCCACCCTCGATGGTGGGGGGCCTGCCTACCCCGCCGGCGTCCTCTGTTCGAGCAGAGCTGCCTGGCGGTCTATCGATAGCGTTGAAGAACGCGTCTATTGTCGATGAGCATCGGGCCCTCATGGGCGCGGTGGTCGAGAAGATTCAGGCCGCCGAGAGCGGGCTGAACGAGTCCTGCCTTGGCCTTATAAAGGCTTTTGAGGTATGTTTCCTAGGAAACCTTTGAGGAATTGTCATAATATGAGTAGTAGCCCCTGATGCACTGTCCGGCGGAGGAGACAGAGCCGAGCAGGGGATCAAATCCCCTGCTCTCGCAGGAGCCTATGTGAATGACGTATACCCTTTTGTGTGAAAAACAGACATCTGCAGAGAGGACGGCCGCTTATAATGCGGAAGTGTCCGAACTGAAGCAGAGCCTTACACGGGCCGAGGAGGAACTCGGCCGTGTGAAGAAGCGGTTGGAAGACAAGCAAGGTATGTTGAAAACATTTATCCTGTAGTTTGCTCGATTGAGTAGTCGTGCTTCGTGAAAAGTATTTGTATTGTATGCTCTAGGAGCGAGTGCCGAATACGCGGCACTAAAGAAAGTTGTGGCCGATGCCAACAAGAAAGCTGCCGCCGAGCAGGCGCTTCATGAAAAACACGAGGCCAGGGTCATCGCAGCTGAGCGGGAGCTCCAGGAAGCTGTAAAGAAAAGCGAGGGCTTAGAGCAGAGTCTAGTAGGGAAAGAATCCGAACTCGCTCAAGCTCTCGAGGTTGCAGAAGGTGCTCGGGAAGAAGCCCAAGGTGCCGCGTGGGACATTCAGGAGGCCCGGAAAGTCGCGGCTGGTAAGGCCTTCTGTATTTTTAGCCTTTGTACATGATAATGGGAAGAATCCTAAGCGGCAAGCTGAATTCTTATGTTTCCAGGGGCTTTTGCGGATCTTCCTCGCAGCATATCAGATGCCGCCCAATTCTACCAAACCGTGGAGAAGAAGACTGTGGAGAGGGATTTCTGGTCGCAGTATTTGGCGCCGAATTATCCGGTGCCTTTTATCGATCAGCTGAAACAGCTGGTCGAACTGCACCAGGCGGCCGAACTGGCCATGAAGGACTTAGTTGTCTGGCTGTGGCCTACGGAGCCAATCCGAAGCAGTTACTTTGGACTCATCAAGCGGATTATGGGTGCCTGTCCTCGGCTTGATGCTATCAAGAGATCAGTCTGTATAGAAGGCGCGTGCATGGCGTTTGCCCGTGCGAAAGTGCATTGGGGGAAGCTCGACGCGGAGAAGCTGATGACTGAGGGGCCGCCGGAGGGTAAGGAGCACCGCAAGCCCGAGCTGTACTATGAAGGTGTAATGAAAGGGGCCCGCCTTGCGGCGGATAAGTGTGCCAAAGACATTATATTTCCCTGAGGGCATTTGTGCCGGCCTTTGTAATATGAGATAATGCATTTTTCATTATATATTGCACGTTTTGTTTGAACATATGTTCTTCCTGTGCGGCTGTTTATTGTAAGCAAATCCTGAGAGTTGGCCAGTCGTCGGCTTCTGCCCCCTCGTAAAAAGAATACAGGGGTGTTCGGGATATATCTGAATGCTCTTTATCCCATAGTTGGGTCCTTTTAAGGAGGTGTTTCTCTCCACGAACCAGGCAATCGGACTATAAGGCTTTATCACTCTCACTTAGCCATAGGAATTCGAGTATGGTCGGCGCAGCCCCTAGTGTTCGGAAGGCCTAACTAGGGGCTCTATTGGCACCTGATCAGAAGACCGATCCGCCGCACTCTGCATTTATAATGGCGTTGTGTGGAATAAATCTTTAAGGATTTTACAACCTCTCGAACAGCTGACCAGCTCTCGCATCATCATGACGGTCGGTTTTCGGCTTTCTCTACTGAGGTGCTCGTCCGGCTGAACCGGGACACAATCACAATAGTTCTCCCAGCGCTACCTTAGCCGACGAAACGGAATGTAAGGTACCAAAACATGGGAGCCGGCCAAACCCAACCAATGACCCAATACATGATTCGGAGCTGATGCATATAGTGCTATAAGTTCGGGGTGCCGAGCGACCGAAAATGTGGTCGGACTTTATTGCCATACTGTGAAGCCCATGGTGTAACCGAGCGAACGCGAAGCGTGGCTGTCATTTTCGGCAAAGAGGCATCGGCGATAAACGACAGCCGGTAAGTGTTATTTTAAGCCTACGCATTCTAGTAGGATGATATGTCTATGCATATAAGTATGATGTATGAAAGGAGGTATTATTTGGCGGAACCTGTGGTGACCGGACTGGAGGGGGTTGTGAGTGGATCAAGATTGAACTGAAGCGCCTTACATCGCATGTTCACGCCATTGCGTGTCCGGGCTGGTTCCATGCCGCCAATCCTGTTCTGCGTCAAAGTTAGTTTGTGAAGGCATATGTTATGAGGCGGCTAAGCGTCCTCTTGTGGTTAGTCTAAGGGTTCCTTATCGGACCCTGGTGAACCCAACCGTTATACCGTGAGGTAGCGCGGACTCCTCAATGTGTGTCCAGATAATTGGGCTGAGTGATTTACCATGTGGAATCTAGTCAACGTGGTTTATCCCGTTGGAATGCGGTAAACTACCGCATGGTGGGAAGGTGCCAAAGATTTATTCCTTGGCGTGGCAATTGTGAGTGATCCGAAGACAACCGTTAGGGTGGTCGGCCAATAAAACTTGGCCTTTGCGCCTTACATCTTTAGGAGATGTTATTCGTGGCTTCATACCCGTGTGGGCTTTTTGTGTTATAGAGCCCCTGGACTACTAGGTCTAGGGGTACTGCAATTGACTTGCTATGGTTGATGTGATCATGGGCGATCGGCCGTACTTTTATGCCCTGGGGGGGTTCTTTGACGAGGCGCCTCCCCTTATTGCTTCCGGCGCACGACCAGCCGCTTTGTTCTGAGGATCCGGCATTCTCTATTGGTATGCTTTGCCGTCCTTCTGGGGATACCGTGAATTTCACACGGTTGATCCAGTGTGTGGCTTTGGTCGATTAGGCTTGAGCCATTCTTTGTCCGTTTACCGGACTGAGGGTTGCTGGACTTAGCACCAGTCTCCTTGTCTTGACGTTTATGACCTTTGTGCCGAGGCTTGAGGGTGCTTCTTCGTGTATGCTTCTTGCTGTCTTGGACCGTAGTGATGTGTGGACGTCAGGGTGTGTGCCTGTGGTTTTCTTGCTCGAGTTGAGGTAACCAGTTGTGCCGTGTATGCCCTTTGCTAGGGCTGTCGAGTTTGTACGTTTCGGTGGCCAGTACCTTGGTCCACCTATCCACTAGCATGTCTTGGTCAGCTTTAAGATGCTCTTGCTTCCTTTGTAGGCTCCTTGCCATGGCCATGAGCCGTCACTTGAAGCGAACTTGTTCCACTGGGTCTTCAGGTATGCCGAATTCGTCGTTGTCGAGGCTTACCTCATCGTCGGAGGGGGGGTGTATAGTTGCCCCTCTCCAAGTATCCCATCGTGACCGGTCCGGCCTGCTTGAGGGTAGGCTGATCAGGGTTGTATTCCTCTTCGGCACCATCCGGATTGCTTTTGTCTCCGGGGCCAGTGTTGATGTGGCGGGGCTCGGAGTGGTGCCGATAACGCACATGTTTTGGTTTTCTACCTGAGGGGTTATCCTCCGTTGCCTTGTCGCCATTTGTTTCCTTTGGAGTGTCCACCATATATATATATCATATGAGGAGGTGGCCGTCCACCGCCCTGTGAGCGGTGGCTCCTGTAATTCTCCTGCATCATCGTCCATACCGTCGATGTCTTCGGAATCGAAGTCAAGCACATAGGTTAAATCATCGATCGTGGCAATGAAGTGGGTGGTGGGTAGGCAACGAATTCCGTCGTCGTCCGCTTCCCACTCAAGCCGGACATAGTTTGGCCTAGAGTCTCCTGACAAAGAGAGAGACTTCAATAAGTTCAGCATGTCGCCAAAGGGCGAGTGCTGAAAGACGTCCGTCGCAGTGAACTCCATCACCGGAGCCCAACCAGGCTCGACGGGCTCGGGGATGCGCGGACTGGAACCTACAACCGGATATGAACTGGGTCGAGTCACTGAGCTCCCTCAAAAGTGAGACTGTGTTCGCTCCATCGCCGATGAGGGTACGGACTGCGGGCGGGTCCAGCCTCCGCCCTTAGGCAATGCAACCTGCCCCGGATTTAGATTCGGGGCTTCTGCCGGGGTGATATCCCGAGCATCGTCTGACAGCAGGTCTAAGCCATGCTCATCGTGACTGTTCGGCGCTCCTGGTGCTGGCCCGAATCCGTCGAGTCTCCACGAATATCCGCTGTGTAGTTCAAGTTTCCGAACTTGACCTGGTGGCCGGGGGCATAGCTATCGATCTGCTCCAGGTGGCCAAGCGAATTGGCCCGCAATGCGAAGCCGCCGAACACGAAGATCTGTCTGGGGAGGAAAGTCTCGCCCTGGACAGCGTCGTTGATGATGATTGAAGGAGCCATCGAGCCTGACAGCGACGACACAGAGGAACTCTCAATGAAAACACCAATGTCGGTGTCAAAATCGGCGGATCTCGGGTAGGGGGTCTCGATCTGTGCGTCAAGGCTGATGGTAACACGAAGCAAGGGACACAGATGTTTACCCAGGTTCGGGCCCTCTCGATGGAGGTAAAACCCTACTTCCTGCTTGATTAATATTGATGATATGGGTAGTACAAGAGTAGATCTACCATGAGATCGTAGAGGCTAAACCCTAAGAGCTAGCCTGTGATGGTATGATTGTAATTGTAATCGGCCTTCTAAGGACCAACCTCTTCGGTTTCTATAGACACCGGAGAGGGCTAGGGTTTACATGGAGTCGGTTACAAGGAAGGAAACACAATATCCGGATCGCCAAGCTTGCGTTCCACGCCAAGGAAAGTCCCATCCGGACACGGGCCGAAGTCTTGAGTCTTGTATCTTCACGCTTCAATAGTCCGGACGTTGTACACAATCCGGCTGTCCGGATACCCCCTAATCCAGGACTCCCTCAACGGGTAGCCTGCCGCTAGCGGTAGCGGGCGAGGGAGAGGACGTCGGTAGGGGATGCGCTGGCCACGCGGCGGGCACACGCGCGTGCATCGGTGGATCCTGAGGACACACTCCTCGCTTTGGTCCTCTGCCGCTACGTGAAGACGGCGGAGATGGATGTGTGGCGGCTCCGTGGCAAGAATGCGAAAGCGCTCTGGACTCGCCATCGAGATGTTGGAGCGGGAGGCATTGGCGGAGATGGCGGCCAAGGCAAAGGAGGCCTGACATGCAAAGGAGCAAGACCGCCTGCTCCGAAGGCTAACATGCCAAATCTGCTCGACGATAACTTAGACATCACCAATGAGTCCAGCTCCGACGACGACACCCCTCCGGCGGCCGACGCCTACACGAAGGGGAACAGTCGCACCGGGGACTGCAGTAGGAAGGGGCCGCCGGGGAAATGGTGATTTTCTCTGCCCTTCTCCGTTTTATCTATGTTTTTAGTACAAATTTGCACTGCCCCGGTGAAATATGATCCTTTTACCCGGCGATGAACTATGATCCTTTTGTATCGGACAAACTTAGTTTTTTTGTTGCTATTAAGTGTGTTTGTCATGTTACGTACCATTGCATGAGTTGCATGGTTTTAAGGGTTCAGATATGAGGGACACGGTTGTGGGAGTAGCCAAATGAGGGGTGCCGAGCAGGGACGGAGCTAGAAAATTTGTATGAGGGGGCCAATGGAACATGTAGAACATTGGAGGGGCCAAACATATAAATTTAGTGATTAACTGCACAAATCATGTATTATATAGGGGTGGCTTGAGAAAAATTTCAGCATGGAGGAGCCATGGCCCCAGCTAGCCCCTGCTGGCTCCATCACTGGTGCCCGGTCACTGGACACGCCTGGGCATGTCTGCCGGGCGTTTGAGAAGCCAGATTTTAGTGTCTCCGATTGTAGATACTCTTATAGCGAGAATGGTGTTTTGGCTCTCGGCCTCCATGGAGGCCTATGTTTGAAAAAAATCCAAATTTGAAAATTTTTGTTTCAAAAAAATCTGAATTTTTTGTACAAGTAAACAAGGATGTGAGGCGCACATGTGTAAAATTTCAGGTTAAAATACGTTGAAATGCGACATGTACAAAAAAGACAAATTCACGATTTGGGAGGATGAACAATATCATGTGTTAGAAAGCCCTAGATTTGTGTTTTTTGCGCAACCCTCATTTTGACGTATTTCATCCTGAAAATTTATACAGTTGTGCACTATGCCTTCATCTATCTTTGTATATTTTTCAAAAAAAATTAAAATATAAAAAATACGAATTTTCATGAATTTTGAATTTTATATTTGGAGGCCTGCATGGAGCTCGGCTTCTAACTAATATACTTGAGATTTAACCAACCCTGTCAGGAGTACTACCGCCATCCTGACCTATTGGTCCCCTTTATATTTTGTGTTAAATTTTAACCACAATTTTTCTTTTGTGGATAAATTTTAACCACAGATTTAATTAACAAAATATTAAAACATATCACAAAAACTGTATCGTTGGATTCATATTTGAACATAGTTTTCAGTGATATCATTTTTTGTGTCATGCACTAATATTTTGTTAATTAAATTTAATATTAAAATTTGATCCAAAATACGATGAAGACAATAAAGCAGGAGGGAGGCAGTAGCTGCCAAGACGCCACAAGTTTCATTTCCCTACGTTGGGCGCTACTACCCTGGATTGCGTACAGCTCGATCGTCGGTTGCGGTGGCTCCGTCACGCTGCCGCAGCACACAGTGGCCACCACTGCTCGCGCTCACGCCTCATCTTTTCCGCAGCTGCCATTAATGCATCATGAGTGTGTAAGCGAGCGCGAGACGCAACGCGGCACACGTACCAACACAGCGACGGCCCCGCTGCTAGCTTCTCCTCAGCCTTTCCTTTCCAGGTCCGACTACCGCGTCTCATCATCTACTCATCTCAATGACTCATTCTTTGAAAAGAAACAAAAGCTTTGTTGCAGTACTGTATTTTTTCTGTAAAGAAATTATGAGATTGTTTAGATCACTACTTTATGATCTAGACGATCATATTTATTTTTACGAAGTAGTGTCGAAAACGTTTTTACATTATGAGACGAAGGAAATAACATTTTATTTCATTAAGAGAAAGGGGTTTAAAGAAGACCTTGGTCATGGAACTTTCTACGTCTCGGCATCCTCCACGTTCACGCAATGCATACTTACTTTGGTTGCCCTTTCTCATCTTACGGAAACAACACCACTGCTGACCCGATATCTGGGCCAGATCTTCTAAGAACCACCAAAAATATGGTCTAGTTTTCTTTTCTGCCGAAGCAGAGATTACTGGCGTATCATGACGGAACCAAAGGGGGAAGCTTCCACAATAGAGTAATAGAAAAAGAAAAAGAGAGGAGGAGGATTTCACTGCTTTATTAGATCAAGACACGGATCAGTGGGTGACAAAAGCTAGCCAGCCAACATGCCGGTTGAAAACGATCGAATCGATCATGATGAAGAAATAATTCGGCATGTGAAGCCCTGGACCTAGCCTTTTGTTTTGTAAAAGCATCTTTATTTTTTGAGATGTTGTAAAAGCATCTTTACCGTCGCGTTGCAACGCACTCACAGACACAGTCATCTACTCCTGAATGATCCATCCAAATAGGATTCGGCCCAAAGACATCTCCTTACTCCTGCCACTGGCCCATCCACCACTGTCCACGCAAAGTATTGAACTAGAAGTTTAAAAAGAAAGTAGAAGTTTTTTTTTTGCGGGTGAAGAAAGTAGAAGGTTCGAAAGAAAGAAAAACAGAAGTAATTAGTCCCTCTATCCGACAATATTTATCGCAGAAATAGATATAAATGGATGCATCTAAAACTAAAATATGTCTAGATACATCCATTCCTCCGACGGTATTACTCCCTCCGTCCAGAAATACTCGTCAGAGGAATGAATGTATCTAGATGTATTTTAGTTTTAGATACATTCATTTTTATGCATTTCTCCGACAAGTATTTCCGGACGGAGGGAGTACTATATAGCCGAAGGGAGGGAGTACGTATTCACTCCATCATAAATAAAATGAGTAAACGACCGAGGGAGTAATTGGGTGCGGATCTTCGTTCCGGCTTGTGAATGAAGAACTGTTGTCACTGACTACGTCTACTACTCTAGCAAGTGGCATGATTCATAGGATTGGTTGTATACCTGGCCATGGGCCGGGCCGGGCCGGGCTTGGACCGGGCCTAAAAAAGCCCACGGCAAAAAACCGAGGCCCAGGCCCTACCATTGGGCCTACTTTTCAAGCCCAAACCCGGCCCATCTGGTAAAAAGCCATGAAAAGCCCTTAGGGCTTAGGGCCGTGGGCCGGGCCTCTTCCTTAAAATGCTAATATGCCAAGCCCAAGCCCGTCCAGGCCCTGCTAGTGGGCTCAAAACTCAGGCCCAAGCCCGGCCCACGGTCAAGCCCATCAGGCCTAGGCCCTGGATTTTAGGGCCGGGCCTGGGTGGGCCGACAGGGCCAGGCCGAAGATGGCCAGGACTAATTGGTTGTGTTCATTCAATGGCATCTTATCATGCATGGCCGACCTGATGGGCTGTCGCGAAGTCTGCAGATTAATCCGTGTCAGTAACCACTAGTATGTTGGGTGACAAAAGGATGGAAGTATCCAGGATGATTATTATTTCCGAGCAGGGAAAAGGGAAAAGACTGTGCATGTGATGGACGAGTAGACGTGTTATTTTTTTTTTCTTTTTGCGGGGGAAAGAAGGACGAGTAGGCGTTTTATTTTTGTTTTTGTGGGGAAAAGAAAATGTGGTGGACGAGATCGGTGAATGGTGGTGGCATCTTCATCTTGGCCAGGCCGTTGGAACATTTCCAAAACTGTTTTGGTTGCTTGTACTCGTCATAATAAATTAACCATGGCATGCATCAGTTCGGTTTCAAGTATAATACTCCTACTCCTATATACTCCATCCACCTTAAATCCCTTTTAAGTAAAGTACAGGGGGCGGAGCCAGCGTGTAGGTCCACGTCACGTACATGTATAGATGCGATCGCTTGTATGAACCCAATACAAATGTACGGTTGAACCCATCGAAACTGGAACACGCGAGCGAGAAGCCTTTTGGCCCATTAATGTTTTATATAACAGTAGCCCAACCAGAAGCTCGCACCTTGTTTTCTTTATATAGGAACAAAAGAAGCCTGTAAGTACAGCTAAAAAAAGCCCGTAAGTAAATGTGATACCATACCATCCACGAAGCAGGCTGGATGGGCTAACGACTAATTCCCTGATTTACATCGTCTCTTGGTCTCTCGTCTCTATGTTCGCGCATAGATGAGACGGCGTGGAGGCTTCTTGACCATGGTGACGCAAGATGGTGGTCGGTTTGGTGGCAGGCTCTGGAGCACCCGAGGTGAAGGTTGGGATTGGGGGAAACCCCTGTCGGCCTGTCCAACATCGACGCGGAGACGCCGGTGGGTGCCACCGGACCTTCCTGGAGGGCGTCGGGGGCGACCCTTCCTCTCGCCTCGTCGTGTACCGGGGGAAACCCTTGGCAGCAGCGTCGTCTTTGTCACGGTCGTTCTTGGAGGTGCTGATTGGTACCGGTGCTTGAGCCTTGGAGCTTAGGGAGATTTTCGGTGGGCGCAGTGGTCGTGAAGCTTCTTCGTTTCCGTCGATCCGCCGTTGTCGGCATTCTTTTCTCTTGTTGTTTCTCTTTCGTTTCTTTTGGGTGTGATTATGTTGCTTCCGCCCCAGCACCTATCCTTAGATTTATCGGTTGGTTGCTTTGGAATACAAAGCGGGGGGAAACCCTTTTTCTTCTCTATGTTCGCGCATGGCGGCGCCGGATTGCCGACGGCCAGCGGCAAGCCGAGTAACTGAGAACACTAGGTCAGCCGTCAGCAGCGGCCGGCAATTGAAATCCAAACTGTAGGTAACGAGACCACATCGTCCTTCTTGTGCAGGTGTTATCCTAGCACGGAATTAACCTTTGCCCTAGTTTTCTAAATATATTTCCTTTGAACTTTGATTGACCTAGGCTATGGTGCGAATATTTATCAAATAGAAATTGATCATCATCGGATTCAGATAATGATGTATAAGGACTTCAAGCCTACCCACCAGATGCAGGTGCGTTAAATTCCTTGATAGCTTTGTTGCCATTAATCCCCCAAACCTTCCATTCTGAGAAATTAATTTATATGATCTCCCAAAGCCTTTTATGCATAGATAATCTATTTTTCAGATTATTAAAGACCTGAAGGGCACACTTTGAAATGTCAGTAAATTTACATGCATCTTTCGCTTGATGGTAGTTTACTTGAAACTTGTCAAACTAATGTGTTTTTCTTTTCAATCTTTTCTGGAAGTTGAGAAGTTGGTCCGAAAGCTAGGGAGCTATTTTGGTAAGTCTATTTATAAAATTTAAACAAGTGTTTTAGAATTTCATCAAACTGGTACGTCTTGCACTCTTCAATTTTTAATGTAAGTAACTATATGTAATATTGTACTTCATCTGGTTCATATCAATTGATGTTGGTAACTTCGTAGTAAACTAGCATCAATTAATATGGATCGGTACTCTCAAAACTAATATGGCTCGCAGTGAGTATCATATCTCTATTTGTTACAATGATTTTACCCAATCCTCACAATGAGCTAACAAGTGAACCCATCGACCAAATTTTCTGGCTCCGCCCCTGGTAAAGTATAAGCTCGTATCTTAATTTTCGACCACAGAAAATCTCGGCTCTGCACCTGGCACTCTATATATATCATCGCTGGGACTACGTACCTTCTTCACCCTCTGTTGGTTTGCCAGCTTCAGTGACAGTAACTACGTAGTACGTACTGTAAGCTGGATTTGTCTGGACTGGACAGACGGTGATCTGGTGCGCTGGTGGCTCCCGCTGCCCGTCACGCCGCCCGTGCGCCCGCTCCTGAGCCGTGACGTGTCACTGCCTCTCGCGGCGCCCCGGCCGTCTGCTGCCAAGCGGGGCACACGTACCAAGACACGATCCACACGACAAGCTTCTTCAACTCACCCCCACTCGACTCCATCGGCGCCGCTCGTCCTTCCTCTTCTGCCCCGGCCAGCCGCCTCTTCCTCCTTCCTTCCTTCTTTCCTTCCCCGGCTCCGTTCCGCCAGCCAGCCATCATCTGATTCTGAGACTAGTCGTCGTGGTCGTCTGGCTGAGACGGATGGGAGAGTCGCCGTCACCAGCGCCGGCGCCGGCCAAGGTGTACTACGAGGGGTGCCCCGGGTGCGCCATGGAGCGGAGGAAGGAGAGCAGCACGGGGACCCCGTACAAGGAGCTCTTCTTCGTCGGGATCACCACCTTTGCATCATGTCAGTACTCCTACTTACTAAAACCAAGAGGATTAAATTACTGTCATGGTCGATCTTGCTCTTGTCTTGTCTTGCTCCTGCGAGCCGGAGTATTTCTTAATTCATCCCTTCTCTCGGTCTTATCTTATAGCCACTGCACGTACGCTGTATCACTTCTTAATTCATTTCTTAGTTCTTGCTCGTAGCAATTTATTACGTACTGTATATTATAGTGTACTCCAGCATAACTGATACCCCCCCTCTCTCTCTCTCTGTCCGTCCGTCTGTCGCTTTTTCAGCTTTGCCGATCACGTCGCTGTTCCCGTTTCTCTACTTCATGGTGAGTTCGCCTTCACATACCCATGCCATTTCCCCTTTCTTCATACGTAGCTACTAGCTGGATTTCACTCTTCATTTTGTCTCGATAGCTATGCAAAATTTACCTTTTTGCGAGTAAGCTATTTTCATCTGTATTTGCCAAAAAGCAGATGCCATGCAAAATTCAGTGGCATATCCTAGTGATCACCAGTCAAGTATTCTTTTTATTTTACTGAACGTTTTTATAACCCGACTGTAGGCAGGAAACTCCTTTCCTTGTGTCCGTTTTTTTACAATAGGCCTGCTCCAGCTAGTAGTTATTCACTAGTTGTGCACCCCTATGATCTGCTATCTTCCTAAGATATATATTTTGCAAATAAAAAAGTGAAACTACTCAGGTTTTTCCCTTCTCTAAATCAGATACAAGACTTGCACGTTGCTCAACGAGAAGAAGATATTGGATTCTATGCTGGATTTCTTGGTAAGATTTTTTGTACTACATAACTGCCATTCTGTACCAGCAAAGTTGATGCACATGTCTTTGTTTCACAAATGTACCAACGTTAATTCTAATTTTGTTCATACATAGTAAAAGTTTCAATGAGCAACGAAACTCATGCATACTTATGGTCTCTTTGATTCAAAGGATTTTCATAGGATCTTTGAAGGATTAGAATCCTTAGGAATTTTTCCTACGTTGGTCGTTTGATTCGTAGGATTGAATCCTGTAGGAATTTTTCCTAAGGATTCATTTGTACTACATTTCACAGGAATTCTAACATCCACTCCAACCTCTTGGAAGAAATCCTTTGTTTTTTCCATGCCACAATCAAACAAACTCAAATCCTATAGGGATCCAATGGACATGCCATTCCAATCCTACGTTTTTCCTATTCCTGTGTTTTTGCAATCCTATGAATCAAAGAGGCCCTTACTTTGTTTCAGAATAATGTCATTATTCGGTACATAACTGTTACATTCCTCCTGTAGGTGCATCATATATGGTTGGTAGAGGTTTCGCGTCGATCTTTTGGGGCATGGTTGCAGATCGCATCGGACGAAAGCCTGTAATTGTATTTTCACTTTTCACGGTGTAAGTATTGGTGACGATATCTTTCCCTCCAAACGGATGAAAATTTACCACAACATTTAATTTTCATTTTCTTGTCTTTTATTAGAGAGAGAGAAAAATGTACACTAATTTCCTCATGCACATTTCAGCATTGTGTTCAACACTTTATTCGGATTAAGTGTGAAATATTGGATGGCTATCACTACAAGGTTGCTTCTTGGTGCACTAAACGGATTTCTAGCACCAATCAAGGTATCTTAAAAAACAAAACTCTAGGGACAGTCGCAGGAATGAAAACAGCTGTTTCTGTTAATCATGTCAAATGTCTATTTTGATAATGTTATGGGATGCAGGCTTACTCCATTGAAGTTTGCCGGGATGACGAACAAGCTTTGGGCATATCAATTGTAAATTCAGTTCAACATAAAACACTTAACTACCTATGCATAGTCCATAATAACACCGAAGCATATCATGAACTCAGTTTGATCTTCCATAAACATTCAGGTCAATACAGCATGGGGAATAGGCCTTATAATTGGCCCAGCAATCGGGGGCTACCTTGCTCAGGTAATATCACAGGCGTTAATCATATTCACTGAGATTTTCATTTGACCATTTTTTTTCTACTTATTACCAGCCAGCCAAACAATATCCACACATTTTTCATGACAAGTCAACGTTTGGGAGGTACTCATTTATCCTATCATTGATTTGTTCATACTAAATGGCATAAATATTTTCCCATTTTCATGTCCGTGATCCCAATCATGCAGGTTCCCATATTTTCTTCCATGTCTTTGCATATCAATTTTCGCAACCTTCGCCCTCATAAGCTGCATATGGCTTCCGGTGTGTACAACCTGAACTATGCATACTGTATATGTATATCTATTGAGTTTTGTTTGAATGCTATGTATTCACATCGATGCACTAAACAGGAAACACTACACAAGCACAACAAGTTTGAAATGAGAGCTGAAACGGCTGAAGCTGGCACAACTCAGGAAAGTACAGAGTCACCTAAGAAGAGCTTATGGAAAAATTGGCCGTTGATGTCATCAATTATCACATATTGTGTCTTCTCCCTTCATGACACTGCATATAGTGAGGTAATATACAGTATGACTAAATCATGATATATAGAAGTTCTCCAAAAGGACACTGCAGATCTAGGTGCAGTAAATATATTAATTCTTGACCCATTGTGTCTAAAATTCATACATATTTTTCATGCAAAGCTCATATGCTGCATGCAAGATGAAATTTTCTAACCGTTATTTCTTACAATTCAACATCAGATATTTTCCCTGTGGACTGTAAGTGGTAGAAAATATGGTGGACTTAGCTTTTCATCTAAGGATGTCGGTCAAGTTCTTACAGTGGCAGGTAAGCATAGTTTAATCTATTCCTTCCCTAATTTTTTGAACATTTTTGCATACCTCTTAGTGATTTATTTTTAAGCTGTAAACATGCAATCTGTTACACTGTAGGTGTCAGTCTTCTTGTATACCAAATCTTTGTTTATCGTTGGCTCAATAATACGCTAGGACCTGTAAACTCAACCCGCATCGCATCTGTGAGTTACTAATATCACTCTTTTTCTTTATGCCAATTTCAGTTTACTTAATAATTCACTGTTTCCTATTTTTGCAAATTGACGATTAGCATTGCAGGCCCTGTCTATACCAATTATTGCTGCTTATCCCTTTATGACACACTTGTCAGGAATAAGACTTGGTCTGGCTCTCTATATTGCAGCAATGATTAAAAGCGTTCTTGCTGTAAGTACTTTACGAGAATATTGTTCCCAAGGTTTAAGCCATCTTTACTTCTAGCTAATGGTTACATACATGTGCCAATAAATCATCATAGATAAGAATGTGCGCTTGGTATTTTATTGCATATCCAATTCAAATATTTTCCTTCCACGAATGCTCATCGCTGTGATGTTGATCAGATAACTAGAGTTTCCGGCACTTCTCTTCTACAAAACAATGCTGTGGTACGTGGCCAACTTATCTCAGTTCACCGGAGCACTGCCCGAGATCTTTCTCACAGAAAACAGTATTTGTCCAATTCACTAATGTGTACACAAATTCCTCATTTGAGTTGGATCTTATTTTTGACAGCCCCAAGGGCAAAGAGGTGCTGCGAATGGAATAGCCACAACATTAATGTCCTTGTTCAAGTCTGTTGCTCCAGCTGGGGCAGGTGTTCTGTAAGTAGTTTTGCTTACTTAATCTCCTATTTGTTGGAAAGATAAAGAAGAGTAGAGTATTTCATGATCTGAACTTCCCAGACTGAACAATGGTTTCTGCGCAAATATGGGTACTGTTTTGGAAATACTGGTTTAGTAAACACAGAGATGCTGCTATTATCCATAATCACTAATATCGATGCCAGTCTTATTATCACCTCCCAAGTGTAGTAAACCGATGTGGCCGTGTTACCTGAAGATAAATCTGAAATCCTGAACCAATTCTAATAAGCCATAAATATGTTTTGAAAAAAAAATGATAAACTTGTTGTTGAAAAACATTTTGTGATCGCAGATTCTCGTGGGCACAGAAGCGACAGCACGCAGCGTTCTTTCCAGGTAAAAAGATGCAGATCCAAGAAATATGTCAGCTGCGGCGTCACTATAAGCTGTTGTGTTAATCATCTCATGATTGGTCGTGTATGTTCAGGTGATCAGATGGTGTTCCTTCTACTGAACGTGACAGAGGTCCTTGGGCTCTTGCTGACCTTCAAGCCTTTCCTGGCAGTCCCCCAACACTACAAGTAAAACCTGACAGAGCACCTGTTTAGGTAGCGCTAGAGAGCAATGCGTGTGGTTCTGTGGCACTGGCGTGCTGTAATCGTGCTGTACCTCTAGATAGATGTACCGTAGCAGTGTTGTTGGCACTGTGACCTCCTAAAGCAAATCGATCGGTCGACCAATCAGGCCATCGATCGCTAGTCTTGGATTGCTCCGTTGCTCTCCTAGTTTCTTAACCTATGTGTAGTAGTACAGTAGTACGTACTCGTAGTAAGGAGGAATAGAGGTAACCTGAATGAATCTTTCGATTTGTTGATGCAACTGGGGGTGCGCTTATGTATTACGGTGGGTGTGGTCATGGTGGTGAAACGCGGGTTGGATCTTGGGGTTGTGGTTAGGAGCAGGGGGCTGAGCGCTTCGTACCCGCCACCTGGAGCCTGCTCGTTGTGCTCGACGCCGATGGCACTCCTCCTGCTATCGCCGACGCGGGCCCGATACCCGCCGCTGCGCGAGCGCCCGGCGATGATGCTGCCGGAGGCCTATGGCGCTCCTCTGTCGCTCGTCGAGTCGTCTCGTAGCGCCGTCCGACCACGCCTTTCCGCCCCGTAAAGAGAAGCGCGGTTTTTTTTTTTGTTTGTATTTTTTTAAGAATAAGAAGCACGGTTCGTGCCCGGGTGACGGATCGGATCATAAACGATGGGCTTTTGTGGTCCAAAGCCCGCCAGTGGGCTCTAAGAAACATATGGACGCCCGTTTTCACTAAAATCTTGTCACCTCAAAAAAAAAAACTAAAATCTTGTTGCCTAAAAAAAGGTAAAATCTCCCTCGAAAAAAAAGGTAAAATCTTGTTCACTTGTCTCAGAAAATAAACTAAATTTTTTCACTTTCCTATAATACTGAAATCTTGTTCACGGAAAAA
Organism: Aegilops speltoides; assembly: GCA_021437245.1. Taxonomy (NCBI): domain Eukaryota; kingdom Viridiplantae; phylum Streptophyta; class Magnoliopsida; order Poales; family Poaceae; genus Aegilops; species Aegilops speltoides. The sequence goes on from CM038145.1 coordinate 220,021,000, forward strand.
AAAATAAGTGTCATATTCGTGGGTGTGCACTGTGTTAAAAAAAACAGAGAGCTCCCCTGGAAGTTTTTTTTTTATTACACGCCATTGCCACCAGAAATTCATTTCCATATTCGGGGTCCTAATTATCACGATCAATCTTGACGATCTAACAAAACCCTCGCCGTTTATGATCGATCCATGCGTAGAAGCAAGCACAATCCAAATTAACCGGAGGATACTTAACTTGACATTTACGCAATTTGAGTAGTTATGGAAGCCAAGCTGAAGCATATGCTAGAGAGACGTAAACTGGGAGGTTTATGCTCTTGAAGGCAGACCCATTATTTATGTGTAAGATACATAGCTTACACATTTCTTGCACGCAAGGGAGCTCTCTCCCCCACTTGAAAGGAACGAGGGACGATATCTCAACCTGCGATGTGACCTTCATCTTGTTCGTCCTATGTGGACCGATTAATGATTTGCAAAACCGCCCACACCGATATGGGAAAACCGTCCTTGATGAGGCGTCTAATCTAAGTACTTCCATAGTAGTGTAGGATGTACTACCAGACGAGGTTAATTGATCGAACTGGAAATACGTACATCGGAAATGATATACAGAAATGGATTGCTTAACCCCGAGCACACGTTTCTTGCATTGCATCCATAGTTAAGCAACAGAGAGTGAGCATCTATATAACGAGTTCACGATCGTCGGGAACATTCGCATATCTGCACACGGTAGCCTACTGGTCTCTTCATCCATTCCTAAGGTGACGAAGCTAGCTACATTGGATTGGAGCGCAAGAAGATGGAGGGGGAGACGACCAAGAGGTTGGCCACGCTGGTGGGCTGCAACTACGTGGGCACGCGCTACGAGCTCCGCGGCTGCATCAACGACGTCGACACCGTGCGGGCCACCCTCGTCGCCCGCTTCGGCTTCGCGCCGGCCGACGTCGCCGTGCTCACCGACGGGCGCGGCGCCGAGGTGCTCCCGACGGGGGCCAACATCCGGCGCGCGCTGGCGGACATGGTCGCCCGCGCCGCTCCCGGGGACGTGCTCTTCTTCCACTACAGCGGCCACGGCACGCTCGTTCCGCCGCGCCACGGCGACTCCGGCGCGGAGGAGGAAGCGATCGTGCCGACCGACTTCAATCTTATCACGGACGTGGACTTCCGGCAGCTGGTGGACCGGGTGCCGCCTGGCGCGAGCTTCACCATTGTGTCCGACTCGTGTCACAGCGGCGGCCTCATCGACCAGGAGAAGGAACAGATCGGGCCCTCCGTCGGCTCCGACCCCGGCGCACCGCGCACCACCCGGTTCCTTCCCTACGGCGCGCTCCTCGACCACCTCTCCGCCGTCTCGGGCATGCCTTCCTCCCACCACGTCGCCGACCACCTCGTGGCGCTCTTCGGCGCCGATGCCAGCGCCAAGTTCCACGTTCACGGCGGGAGCGGCAACGGCAGCACCCTGTCCACCACACCCGCACCGGCGCCAACGCCGCCGCGCCCGGACGAGGGCATCCTGCTGAGCGGGTGCCAGACGAACGAGACCTCCGCGGACGTGCCGGCGTACGAGGCCAGCGGAGGCAAGGCATGCGGGGCGTTCAGTAGCGCGGTGCAGAGCGTGCTGGCCGCGCACCCGGCGCCGCTGAGCAACCGGGAGCTCGTGGCGAAAGCCAGGGCGGTGCTGGAAGAGCAGGGGTTCCAGCAGCACCCGTGTCTCTACTGTACCGACACCAACGCTGAGGCACCGTTCCTTTCGCAGGACAAGAAGGAGGAGACAGCGGTGGGCGCGGCAAGTCCGGCCATGTCAGCGGCGCTGCTGTAGAGCACGTTCAGCTCACGAGCTACGGAGCGGGCATGCGTTTCATGTGTCGTGTTTTACTGTTTCTGCGCACGTCGGATTGGATGAGGGGCCAAACTCACGTGCTATATTGTTTGTGTGTGGGTCAAGTTTATAAGTGTGTGTACACGGATTTGTTATGACTCACTTGCATATACTCACGTGTAATCATGGTAGCTTTGAAGTCATGAAATCTTCGCTTACAACTCTGTCTTCGCTAATTTTAAGACGTGATGTGGGCTTAGTATCTCGAAGATGTTCATAAGTTTAGAGTGTGCATGTGTATATTCAAAATGATGAGTGTATATACATGTATGTGAGCATTCACGGTTGCGTTGTGTTAAAAAAATAAATAAACGTGTGAACGAAAAGAAAAACTCAGTCTTCGCTTCTTATATTATTTTTTTCTTCTTACACAGTTGCCGTTTTGTTCATCCTTCATACTTCACTGCATGTCTATGTCATTGCAAGTTTTTGATTTATTTTCCTTTTTCAAATCTACGAACTCTTTTAATCGCTTTTGTTTTAGCGTACAAAGATTTTTTACATGTGACAAACAATTTTTAAAAATTACATGAATAGCAATTTTACATTTTTATGAACGCTTTCCTAGTGGAATGAACATTTTCAAAAATGGTATAAATATCTTGTATATGCTATGAATATGTTAAAAAAGTCTGTAAACAAATTTTTACATTTCTAAAACATTTTAAAAAATCATGAACATATTTTTAAATAGGTGAACATTTTTAATGCACAAAAAAAAATCTTTAACATGTGAACATTTTCATAAGTGTTGTGCCTCTGTTTTTAAATGCATACTAACAGTTTTTATATGTCATAGACATTTTAAAAAATTGGTCAAATAATTTTTCACTTCTCATGTACATTTTTTAGAAAATGCCACGAATAATCTTTTCAGCATGTAAACATTTTTGTGGATGGTAATAATATTTTTCTAAATGTGATGATGCTTTTTATAAATGTGTGAAAGTGTTGAAATGCCATATTTTTATTGAAAATGTAAAGAATTTTCTTAAAAGTTTGTGCTCATTTTTCGTGAGTACATTTTTCTTTTATGATGATTTATTTAAATATTTGATGCATATTGTTTTATATTTTTTCGAATATTATGAAATATCTACTATTAAAAGGGAGTTGGTGGGTTTGCCTTGGCTTCTCCCGATTTTTCTCCCCACGTATCCCTCCCCCTTTTGTTCGTTGTTGATTCTTTTTGTTAATCTTAATCGGTGCCGCAGAATAATAAAACCAACAGAAATAGAGGAATTTCAAATAATCTAAACCAAATTTATACTTTCTAAAAACCACGTACTTCATTAATTCAATCAAATTAAATAAAATGTTACTAAGATACTTTCCTTGCCTTCCCTACATACCCAAATCAAATCAAATCAAATCTTACGAAAGGTTTAACTAAACCAAAACTTTCCTTGCCTCCTCCTACACATACGCAAATCGAATTAAATATTACCAAAATATAGAATATGGTGAGTGTAAGGTATTTGTCAGATGACATTGATGTTCAACCACTAGAATATTGAAAGCGCAGGTTATCTCCCTCAGAGTGGTGAATGGGAGATTTTTATAAATTCATCAAACTCTGAAGAATTCGACGAAGATCGGAGTGAAGAAGTAGAAACACAAGGAAAATTAAGTCATCAATCAGGATACATAAGAGTGAAGAACATGCAATTAAACAATCATACATGCATGAGGAATAAGAATTGAGGAAATGAAAGATAACTTGATGAAATTCTTCAGTTCAAATTCGTCAGAGGATAGATCACAAATTCATCGGCAGCGGAATAAAGTAAGGGAGAGTTGAGGAATTTGAAACCAGGTTGGCTCGGTGAAGACAATGCAAGTTGGTAGACCAGTTCCAGTTGCTGCATCAACTGTACGTTTAGTTGAGGCGGCTGAGTCGCAACTCAGAGGACGCACAGTCATCACCGTATTCCTTTTGAGCTAAGGCCCGCAGACCTCGCCCAATCACTCGGGGTAAGTCTCCAAGATAGACTTCCAAAACCTTCACAGACTTATTCACCGGCACACCACAATGACTCTTGGTGTACTCAGAACTTGACGCCTAACCATCTGGAAAAATGACAGACTTCAAAGGTAACAGGCATCGGATCACACAGATCAATCCCTTCAGTGATGCTCAATCACTTTTGCTCTGGGTTTTTCCTCACTTAGGATTCTCTCAAAGTTGTCGGATGATGGGTTGCTCTGTTATGACAAGTGTCAAGTTTTCTCGGAGCAGCCAACCAACAAGTGGTTGTGGAGGACGACTATTTATAGCCAAGGGCAACCCGACATGAATTGTCATAAATGTCTTTCTCTGATTCGACCGCTGTCAGGATAAGGATCCACTCGACAGCTGACACGCGGCGCAACAACAGTCGCAATTTGAACTCTCAAATTTGTTGGGGCACTCAATATCCTCACTTAAGGCACATCGCATTGGCGAATTCCTAACTTCTCAGCCTGACCAAATTCGTCAGCGACCAGATGAATTTCGTCACTATCGCTAGCAAATGTGTCAGCTATTCTCGAGATTTCCAAAGGCTTCACTCGAAGCAGCTTGTGTATGAGTTTGAGTAAGTTTGAACATCACTTTGAAAATGTAAAATATATTTCACCTAGACCCCTTTTACAGTACAATTTTTCTTATGACTCAAAGAAGAAGCAAACGAAACTATGAAAACAAAGTCTTCACATCAATTTCTTCAAAGGCCGTACCAACTTTATCACCAAATTATTCACTTGAAGAAATCTTTTTCAGGGGTCATTTTTCATGTTTTAAACCAAATCTTCTAGAACTCTTTCTCCTGTGTATACTCATAAACACATTAATTCCTCAACCTATTTGTCTTCAATACTTCAAAACCACTAAAGAGGCATTTGATGCACTTACAAATATGTATGCCCCCATTGTAATGCATAGATAATTAACTAATATGTGTATAAATGAGGTAAAATTAAAACAAACAGAAGCAAGGGTGTGAAGGCTACACCTACGGCCAGCTAACGTGATGGATACCAGTCAAACGCACATCCTCCACGGACGACGCTAGCTGTTACATGGGCCGACCCATCTTACTGTTTTTGTGCGTGAGCTTCCCATCAAATTTGGGAGGGTTCTAGAATGTGTTCTTTTTTAGTTTTTGTTGGTATTTTTAGTTTTTTCATAATTATTTATTTCTTTTTTATTACTTCATTTTGTGTTCCCTTTATCCCTATATTTAATTAATCAACATTTTTTCAAATTTAGAGTTCACGAACATTATTTCAGACTCGCAAGTATTTCGTGGATCCATTAACAATTTCTAAGTTTCTGAAAGTTTTTCAAATTTTGTGAACATTTTCCAATCGACAAAATATTTACAAATTCAGGGACATACTTTGATTGTGCACTTTTTGAAAGAAATATGCCCTAGAGGCAATAATAAAGTTATTATTTATTTCCTTATTTCATGATAAATGTTGATTATTCATGCTAGAATTGTATTAACCGGAAACATAATACATGTGTGAATACATAGACAAACATAGTGTCACTAGTATGCCTCTACTTGACTAGCTCGTTAATCAAAGATGGTTATGTTTCCTAACCATAGACATGAATTGTCATTTGATTAACGGGATCACATCATTAGGAGAATGATGTGATTGACTTGACCCATTTCGTTAGCTTAGCACTTGATCGTTTAGTATGTTGCTATTGCTTTCTTCATGACTTATACATGTTCCTATGACTATGAGATTATGTAACTCCCGCTTACCGGAGGAACACTTTGTGTGCTACTAAACGTCACAACGAATCGGGTGATTATAAAGGTGCTCTCTGGTGTCTCCGAAGGTACTTGTTGAGTGACGTATTTCGAGATTAGGATTTGTCACTCCGATTGTCGGAGAGGTATCTCTGGGCCCTCTCGGTAATGCACATCACTATAAGCCTTGCAAACAATGTAGCTAATGAGTTAGTTGCTGGATGATGCATTACGTAACGAGTAAAGAGACCTGCCGGTAACAAGATTGAACTAGGTATTTAGATACCGACGATCGAATCTTGGGCAAGTAACATACCGATGACAAAGGGAACAACGTATGTTGTTATGCGGTTTGACCGATAAAGATCTTCGTAGAATATGTGGGAGCCAATATGAGCATCCAGGTTCCGCTATTGATTATTGACCGGAGACGTGTCTCGGTCATGTCCACATAGTTCTCGAACCCGTAGGATCCGCACGCTTAAAGTTCGGTGACGATCGGTATTATGAGTTTATGTGTTTTTATGTACCTAAGGAGTTCGGAGTCCCGAATGAGATCGGAGACATGACGAGGAGTCTCTAAATGGTCGAGACGTAAAGAACGATATATTGGACGACTATATTCGGACATCGGAAAGGTTCCGAGTGATTCGGGTATTTATAGGAGTACCGGAGAGTTACGGGAATCGTCGGGGAGTATATGGGCCTTATTGGGCTTTAGGGGAAAGAGAGAGGGGAGGCTGCACGCCCCCAAAGCCTAGGCCGAATTGGACTAGGGGGAGGGGCTGCGCCCCCTCCTTCCCTCTCTTCTCTTTTCCGTTTCCTTCTCTCCTACTCCTACTACTTGGAAGGGCTCCTAGCTCTACTAGGAAAGGGGAATCCTACTCCCGGTGGGAGTAGCACTCCCTTAGGGCGCGCCATAGATAGGGCCAGCCCTCCCCCTCCTCCACTCCTTTATATACGGGGAGAGGGGCACCCCTTGGAGACACAACAATTGATTTCTTGATCTCTTAGCCGTGTGCGGTGCCCCCCTCCACCATATTCCACCTTGATAATATCGTAGCGGTGCTTGGGCGAAGCCCTGCATCGGTAGAATCATCGACACCGTCATCACGCCGTCGTGCTGACGAAAATCTCCCGCAAAGCTCTGCTGGATCGGAGTTCGTGGGACGTCATCGAGCTGAATGTGTGCTGAACTTAGAGGTGCCGTACGTTCGGTACTTGATCGGTCGGATCATGAAGACGTACGACTACATCAACCGCGTTGTGCTAACGCTTTCGCTTTCGGTCTACGAGGGTACGTGGACAACACTCTCCCCTCTCGTTGCTATGCATCACCATGATCTTGTGTGTGCGTAGGAATTTTTTTGAAATTATTACGTTTCCCAACAGTGGCATCCGAGCCTGATTTTATGCGTAGATGTTATATGCATGAGTAAAACACAAGTGAGTTGTGGGCGATATAAGTCATACTGCTTACCAGCAATGTCATACTTTGGTTCGGCGGTATTGTTGGATGAAGCGGCCCAGACTGACATTACGCGTAGCTTACGCGAGACTGGTTCTACTGACGTGCTTTACACATAGGTGGCTGTCGGGTGTCATTTTCTCCAACTTTAGTTGAACCGAGTGTGACTACGCCTATTCCTTGAGAAGGTTAAAACAACACTAACTTGACGAACTATCGTTGTGGTTTTGATGCGTAGGTAAGAACGGTTCTTGCTCAGCCCGTAGCAGCCACGTAAAGCTTGCAACAACAAAGTAGAGGACGTCTAACTTGTTTTTGCAGGGCATGTTGTGATGTGATATGGTCAAGACATGATGCTAAATTTTATTGTATGAGACGATCATGTTTTGTATAAAGTTATCGGCAACTGGCAGGAGCCATATGGTTGTCACTTTATTGTATGCAATGCAATCACCCCGTAATTGCTTTACTTTATCACTAAGCGGTAGCGATAGTCGTAGAAGCAATAGTTGGCGAGACGACAACGATGCTACGATGGAGATCAAGGTGTCACGCCGGTGACAATGGTGATCATGACGGTGCTTCGGAGATGGAGATCACAAGCACAAGATGATGATGACCATATCATATCACTTATATTGATTGCATGTGATGTTTATCCTTTATGCATCTTATTTTTCTTTGATTGACGGTAGCATTATAAGATGATCTCTCACTAAATTTCAAGAAAAAAAGTGTTCTCCCTGAGTATGCACTGTTGCCAAAGTTCGTCGTGCCGAGACACCACGTGATGATCGGGTGTGATAAGCTCTACGTTCATCTACAACGGGTGCAAGCCAGTTTTGCACACGCAGAATACTCGGGTTAAACTTGACAAGCCTAGCATATGCAGATATGACCTCAGAACACTGAGACCGAAAGGTCGAGCGTGAATCATATAGTAGATATGATCAACATAATGATGTTCACCATTGAAAACTACTCCATCTCATGTGATGATCGGACATGGTTTAGTTGATTTGGATCACGTGATCACTTAGATGATTAGAGGGATGTCTATCTAAGTGGGAGTTCTTAAGTAATATGATTAATTGAACTTTAATTTATCATGAACTTAGTCCTTATAGTATTTTGCAAATTATGTTGTAGATCAATAGCTTGCGTTGTTGCTTCCCTATGTTTATTTTTGATATGTTCCTAGAGAAAAACTATGTTGAAAGATGTTAGTAGCAATGATGCCGATTGGATCCGTGATCTGAGGATTATCCTTATTGCTGCATAGAAGAATTATGTCCTTGATGCACCGCTAGATGACGGACTTATTGCAAGAGCATATACAGATGTTATGAATGTTTGGCTAAGCTCGGTATGATGACTACTTGATAGTTTAGTGCACCATGCTTTACGGCTTAGAACCGGGACTTCAAAAATGTTTTGAACGCCATGGAGCATATAAGATGTTCCAAGAGTTGAAATTGGTATTTCATACTCATGCCCGTGTCGAGAGGTATAAGACCTCTGACTGTACTTTGCCTACAAGGTGGAGGAGAATAGCTCAGCTAGTGAGCATGTGCTCAGAATGTCTGAGTACTACAATCACTTGAATCAAGTGGGAGTTAATCTTCCAAATAAGATAGTGATTGACAGAATTCTCTAGTCACTATCACCAAGTTACTAGAACTACATGATGAACTATAATATGCAAGCGATAATAGAAACGATTCCCAAGCTCTTCGTGATGCTAAAATCGACGAAGGTAGAAATCAAGAAAAGCATCAAGTGTTGATGGTTGAAAAGACCACTAGTTTCAAATAAAAGGGCAAAGGGAAAGAAAGGGAACTTCAAGAAGAATAGCAAGCAAGTTGTTGCTCCAATGAAGAAGCCTAAAGCTAGACCCAAGCCTGGAACTGAGTGCTTCTGCTGCAAAGGAATGGTCACTGAAAGCGGAACTACCCCAAACATTTGGCGGGTAAGAAGGATGGCAAAGTAAACAAAAGGTATATTTGATATACAGATTATTGATGTGTACGTTACTAGTGTTCATAGTAACCCATCGGTATTTGATACTAGTTCAGTTGCTAAGAGTAGTAACTCGAAACGGGAGTTGCAGAATGAATATAGACCAGTTAAGGGTGAAGTGACGATGTGTGTTGGAAGTGGTTCCAAGATTGATGTGATCATCGCACACTCCCTATACTTTCGGGATTAGTGTTGAACCTAAATAAGTGTTATTTGGTGTTTGCGTTGAGCACGAATATGATTTGATCATGTTCATTGCAATACAGTTATTCATCTAAATTAGAGAATAATTGTTGTTCTGTTTACATGAATAAAACCTTCTATGGTCATACACCCAATGAAAATGGTTTGTTGGATCTCGATCGTAGTGATACACATATTCATAATATTGATGCCAAAATATGCAAAGTTGATAATGATAGTGCAACTTATTTATGGCACTGCCATTTGGGTCATATCAGTTTAAAGCGCATGAAGAAACTCCCTAAAGATGGATTTTTGGAATCATTTGGTTATGAATCATTTGATGCTTGCGAACCGTGCCTTTTGGGCAAGATGACTAAAACTCCGTTCTCCGGAACAATGGAACGAGCTACTGACTTGTTGCAAATAATACATACCGATGTATGCGATCCGATGAGTGTTGAGGCTCGCGGCGGGTATCGTTATTTTTTGACCTTCACAGATGATTTGAGCAGATATGGGTATATCTACTTGATGAAACATAAGTCTGAAACATTTGAAAAGTTCAAAGCATTTCAGAGTGAAGTGGAAAATCATCGTAACAAGAAAATAAAGTTTCTACGATCTGATCATGGACACGAATATTTGAGTTACGAGTTTGGTCTTCATTTGAAACAATGTGAAATAGTTTCAAACTTCATACACCGAACACCACAATGTAATGGTGTGTCCGAACGTCGTAAGCGTACTTTACTAGATATGGTACAATCTATGATGTCTCTTACTGATTTACCACTATCGTTTTGGGGTTATGCATTAGAGACAGCTGCATTCACGTTAAAAAGGGCACCATCTAAATCCGTTGAGACAACACCATATGAATTGTGGTTTAGCAAGAAACCTAAGTTGTCGTTTCTTAAAGTTTGGGATTGCGATGCTTATGTGAAAAAGTTTCATCCTGATAAGCTCAAACCCAAATCGGAGAAATGTGTCTTCATAGGATACCCAAAGAAGACAATTGGGTACACCTTCTATCACAGATCCGAAGGCAAGATATTTGTTGCTAAGAACGGATCCTTTCTAGAGAAGGAGTTTTCTCAAAAGAAGTGACTGGGAGGAAAGTAGAACTTGATAAGGTAATTGTACCTTCTCCCGAATTGGAAAGTAGTTCATCACAGAAACTAGTTCCAGTGATGCCTACACCAATTAGTGAGGAAGTTAATGATGATGATCATGAAACTTCAGATCAAGTTACTACCGAACCTCGTAGGTTGCTACGTCTTGAGCTTGCGTTGGTTTTCCTTGAAGAGGAAAGGGTGATGCAGCAATTGTAGCATAAGTATTTCCCTCAGTTTTTGAGAACCAAGGTATCAATCCAGTAGGAGGATCCTCAAAAGTCCCGCGCACCTACACAAACAAACAAAGAACTCGCAACCAACACAATAAAGGGGTTGTCAATCCCTTCACGGCCACTTGCGAAAGTGAGATCTAATAGAGATAATATGATAAGATAATTTTATTTTTGGTATTTTATGATATAGATTGGAAAAGTAAAGATGCAAATAAAAGTAGATTGAAAGCTTATATGATAAAAGATAGACCCGGGGCCATAGGTTTCACTAGTGGCTTCTCTCAAGATAGCATAAGTATTACGGTGGGTGAACAAATTACTGTCGAGCAATTGATAGAAAAGCGAATAATTATGAGATTATCTAGGCATGATCGGTATATAGGCATCACGTCTGTGACAAGTAGATGACTCTCCTGCATCTACTACTATTACTCCACACATCGACCGCTATCCAAAGCATGCATCCAGAGTATTAAGTTCATAAGAACAGAGTAACGCATTAAGAAAGATGACATGATGTAGAGGGATAAACTCAAGCAATATGATATAAACCCCGTCTTTTTATCCTTGATGGCAACAATACAATACGTGCCTTGCTGCCCCTGCTATCACTGGGTAAGGACACCGCAAGATTGAACCCAAAGCAAAGCACTTCTCTCATGGCAAGAAAGATCAATCTAGTAGGCCAAACCAAACTGATAATTCAAAGAGACTTGAAAAGATAACTCAATCATACATAAAAGAATCTAGAGGAGATTCAAATATTTCTCATAGATAAACTTGATCATAAACCCACAATTCATCGGATCTCGACAAACACACCGCAAAAAAGAGTTACATCGAATAGATCTCCATAAGAGAGGGGGAGAACATGGTATTTGCTACGTCTTGAGCTTGCGTTGGTTTTCCTTGAAGAGGAAAGGGTGATGCAGCAATAGTAGCGTAAGTATTTCCCTCAGTTTTTTAGAACCAAGGTATCAATCCAGTAGGAGGCTCCTAAAAGTCCCACGCACCTACACAAACAAACAAAGAACTCGCAACCAACGCCAATAAAGGGGTTGTCAATCCCTTCACAGCCACTTGCGAAAGTGAGATCTAATTGAGATAGTATTATAAGATAAATATATTTTTGGTATTTTATAATATAGATGCAAAGAGTAAAGATGCAAAAAAAAGTAGATTGGAAGCAAATATGATAAGAGATAGACCTGAGGGCCATAGGTTTCACTAGAGGCTTCTCTCAAGATAGCATAAGTATTACGGTGGGTGAAAATATTACTGTCGAGCAATTGATAGAAAAGCGAATAATTATGAGATTATCTAGGCATGATCATTGTTACGCCCTCAATGCGGCTATATCTCCCACGTGTCGAAGCACGACTTAGAGGCATAACCGCATTGAAAGCAATGTCGCAAGTGAGGTAATCTTCACACAACCCAAGTAATATATAAGGGAAAGAGATACATAGTTGGCTTACAATCGCCACTTCACACAATTACATGAATAAAGCATTACATCATCCAGATACAATCAAGGTCCGACTACGGAACCAAAATAAAAGAAGAACCCCAAATGCGACAAATGGCCCCGATCAACCCCAACTGGGCTCCACTACTGATCAACTAGAACGAAACAACACAAAGGGCAAGATCATCATCGAGCTCCTCCTTGAGCTTGGATCGCCACCGCTTTCGGTAACATAGGCACCGCAAACTGGTTTTGAAGTATCCGTGAGCCACGAGGACTCAACAATCCCATTACCATGGGTATCAAGACTAGCAAAGCTTAAAGGGAAAGGAAGGGGTAAAGTGGTGAGGTTGCAGCAGCGGCTAAGCATAGATGGTGGCTAACATACGCAAATGAGAGCGAGAAGAGAAACAAGCGGAACGGTCGTGAAGCTAGCAATGATCAAGAGGTGATCCCGAACACCTACTTACGCCGACATAACCCGAAACCGTGTTCACTTCCGGACTCCGAGAAGAGACCATCACGGCTACACACTCGGTTGATGCGTTTTAATTTGGATCAAGTGTCAAGTTGTCTACAACCGGACATTAACAAATTCCCATCTGCCACATAACCGCGGGCATGGCTCTCGAAAGTTTATACCATGCAGGGGTGTCCCAACTTAGCCCATGACAAGCTCTCGCGATCATCGAAGGAATAGACCTTCACCCAGGAAGACCCGATCAGTCTCGGAATCCGGTACATCAAGACATTTCGACAATGGTAAAACAAGACCAGCAAGACCGCCCGATGCGCCGACAATCCCGATAGGAGCTGCACATATCTCGTTCTCGTGGCAACACCGGATGAGACAACTACTGAGTAAAACCAGCCTCGAGTTGCCACGAGGTGGCCCAAGAGCGGCTCGGTTCGGACCAACACTTAGACAAGCACTGGCCGGGGGGCTGAAATAAAGATGACCCTCGAGAGAGCGACTCCCAAGGGAAAAAGTAGGTGGTGGTGAGGCAAATGGTAAAAGTCAATGTTGGGCCTTCTTTGGACAAGTTTTATTCAAAGCGAACTGTCAAGGGGTCCCATAAATCACCCGACCAGCGTAAGGGACGCCAAATCCGGGAACATAACACCGGTATGACGGAAACTAGGGCGACAAGAGTGGAACAAAACACGTGCATAAGGCCGAGCCTTCCACCCTTTACCAAGTATATAGATGCATTAATAATATGAGAGATATTGTGATATCCCAACATAAACCCTGTCCGCCATGGAGAAATCTTCAACTTCACCGCAACTAGCAACGCTATAAGAGGGCTGAGCAAAGGGAACATAGCCAAACAACGGTTTGCTAGGAATGGTGTCAAAGGTTAGGGGTTCATGGCAATATGGGATGGCTGGACAAACAGTAATAGGTAGCGCAAAGCATAGCGAAGAACGAGGCAACTAGCATAGCAATGATAGTAGTGAGATCCAGGGTAGCGGTCATCTTGCCTGAAATCCCGCAAGGAAGAAGAACGAGTCCATGAAGAAGACGAACGGATGAAGCCGAACCAACCGAAGACGAACGAATCCTCACGATCGCAACGAAATGGGAACTATCGAGAAGAAGCACACAACATGGTAAACACACCACACATGAACATGACATGATGCACAACAAGCATGATGCATGACCAAGCTACATGAAGCTACTCATGGCAAGAGATGATGCAAACAAGAACAACACATCAAGGCAAGTTTAAATGAGGCCGGAAACAACATATAACAATTCCGGTAAGTCCTCATATGCAAATTTCGAAATGGGTCCAGAACTGAATAAACCTTATGTTCAAGATGTTAAACAGCAAGTTAAGATGCACCAAGATGATCTACACGAAAATCTAGTCAAGTTACATATAAAGTTCATTAGATTCGGAGCTACGGCCTAGAAGATATGAGCAAAACAAGTTAAGCATGGCATTGATGCAAAATGCACCCAAACATCAAGCAAACACACCAAAACAAGGATGCAACATGATAATATGAAGCTACATACAAAAACAAGCAAGTTTCATATAGAGCACACTCAAAACGGAGCAACGGGGCAACACATGCACACTATACAAGTCATAGCAACAATCTATCCAAAACAGAACTAGGCATCTTACAAGCATCAAAACAATAAGCTACAGCACCCCAACATAATAACAAAAGGCATGGGCATGAAGTACACGTAAAGCATAACAAAACATGAACACTGAGCTATTTCCAGAAACAACTAGAACATGCTCAAAATGACATGGAGATATTGCAAGTAATAACCATTTCAGACTTTAGCAGAAATAACATCAGGTTGCAATGTTTAGAGCAAGCAAACAACATGTTACAGGAACTTATCATGGCAAACAAAGGCATGGCATGAACCTACTAATAGCATATATCAAAAGACCCTTACTGACCATGAGCCAAAAAGGCATAGAAAATATGATGGCACCCATGTAAACATGGCAAGTTATATTACAGATTTATACATGGCAGGAACAACAATAAGTAGGCATGTTCGTGAGCTCGAACCACTCACTACAGAGCAATACATGGCATGGCAAGGCAACCAACAGTAAGAAGGCATGTTTATGAAGCTAAGCATGGCAAGAGCAAGGTCATAGCATACACGGATCAACTACAACGACCTCGTGAAAATTGACTCTCATGCAAACAATCTGACAGGAAACATTTTCAAGCAACTTTGGAGCAAGAAATGAACATGTTCCAGCAGGCTATAATTGCAACCAAGGGCATGAATGGATAGAGCATGACATGTATATCAAAACATGTTTATAGATCATCTCCAGATTATGCATAGAATGATTAGTGAAAGCATGTTAACATAGCAACAACTTATAACAGAATCTGTCAATAAAACAACAACAGCAACTACCCTACTTTACAAGCTCAATGCACTCACTACAAGCATCACAAAAATATATAGTTGACACCCCTGGAAAGATGGCATGGCATAGTCCAACATTCATGTAGAGCTCATACTCATAGGATGCACACATAAATCATGGCAAAAATGATAAAAGAGCTCGAGCTGATAAGATTCTGGAACTAACGATCTGAAGCCCTCTTCCAACAGCATTTCGGGCACCAAGATGAGCTCAAATGCAAATGATGCAATGGAATGAAATGATGTACTCGTCGAGTCGAACAATTTGACATATTATACGTGCAAAACGGAGCTACGGGTGCAGAGATGTGATGCAATGAAAATGGCATGAAAATGTAAGAAAACTGGGACTTAGTCATATCGGGGGGTCAACCTGCGCGGGCACGGATTTCGAGGCGGGGGCGCGAGCTCGCCGGAGTTCGGCCGGAGTTGGCAGATGAGGCGCGGGGAGGTCAGGGAAGTCGCCGGCGAGGTCGGGCCGGCCGGATCCGGTGCCGGGGAGGCCGGATCTGGGCGCCGGCGACCGGAGGAGGCAAAACGCGCGCAGGGCGGCCGGAGGTCGCCGCGCGTGAGCCGGGCGGGCGGCGCGCGCCGGCAGCGCGGCACGGGAGGCGGCGACGGGCGGAGGGCGCGGGCGGGCGGCGGAGGCGGCGCGGCGGCGGCAGCGGAGGCGCGGCAAGGCGGTGGCATGGGTATGGCGAAGCCGGCGAGGTCGACGGCACGGGCATGGGCGCAAGACGGGGCGAGGCGGCAGGGAGGCGGCGCGGCGCGCTGGTCGGCACGGGCCCGCTGGCTGGCGGCAGCGGAGGGCGGCGAACCCACGTGTCGCTGGCGGAGAGGGAGCTTGGCGGCGGGCGTGTCGGCGTGGTCGCGATATGTCCGTGTGCGCGAGGGGAAATTAGGGTTTTGGACCGGGAATCTCGGGAGGGCACATATTTATAGGTAGAGGGAGCTAGAAGAGTCCAAATGAGGAGCGGTTTTGCCACGCGATCGTGATCGAACGCACCGAGAGCATGGAGGGAGTTTGGTGGGTTTTGGGCCAATTTGGAAGGGTGTTGGGCTGCAACAAAGAGGCCTTTACTTGTTACCGGTTAACCGTTGGAGTACCAAACGACCTCCAAATGGCACGAAACTTGACAGCGGTCATCGGCGCTATACCAAGGTCGCTTGGCAAACCTCGGGCCATTCCGAGAAAGTTTAACACCCGCCACGACAAGAGAGAAGAAGGGACGCCGGGGACATAGGAGCGCCGGATTGCAAAACGGACAACGGGGAAAATGCTCGGATGCATGAAACGAACATGTATGCAAAATGAAATGCACATGATGACATGATAAAATGCAAATGATGACATGGCAAAGTGCAACACGCAAGCAAATGACATGGCAACGACGGCGAATAACTGGCGGACACCTGGCGCAACGGATCCGGGGCGTTACAACACTCCACCACTACGAGAGGATCTCGTCCCGAGATCTAGGATGGCACCGGAGGGAAAACAGAAAGGAAGAGAGGAGGTAAAACAAAGTTGCTTCTTTGACCAACGAGTGAAAACCCTGAACCTTGAGAGGTTGAGCAAAATGAAATGAAGAAAACAATGAAGATGAGCAAAGTTGAAAACACTCCGTTAGAAAAGAGGAACAAGGGATACGACGAGAACCTTGTAGGTTTAGTGATAAGATTGATATAATTTGGGCAGCACTCCGACTGAAAAAAAGAAGGAAAACTTGATAAGATGAAAAGCACTTGAAGAGATGACACAACACTCCGGTTAAATGGATAAGAATGAAAAGAACACGATGCTCACAATTCGAGATGATGAGTGAAGAGCACAACATCACAATGCCTCCGTAACGAAAGAATATGAGTTAGAGCGTTGGGATAAAGCGACGGAGGAGAAAATGACAACTTTTGCCACAAATGAACTTGGAAAGCATCCTTGCAAAGAGGAATTGAACGGAGTTGTTGGAAAACCAACAACGAAAAGAATAAGCTTGTGGCGGGCTTATGAAAACATCTCAAAATTATGAGGTGAGCTTCTGCCACCAACGGAAACAAATGATTGGATTGATATCAACAAGGAGACGAGAAACTTATTTCACTGGGAGGACAAATGAAGAACTTGGGTCATTTATAAGCACCATAATAGCAACAATCCTTGAGGAAAGGTTTTAGGTGAAATCTGACACAAGATAACTCCAACGAAGAAGTTGATTGGTCGAAAAGATCCCTTGAACAAAGAGAAAATGATGGATTTAAAATACTTCATTCTTGACAACATATGAATCATGAAACATGAAGAAAATTGTCAAGAGTGACATAACACCACCTCAAAAGATAAGGTAGAAAGAATTGCACTTCGGATGCAAGATGAAGAATACTTGAACTACTCAAAACAAAACATGTGTTGAGCATCATGTTTATTTTGAAGTATGGCTTGGCGGGTCATAACTTCAAGAGAAATCTTGAAGAACAACTTAAGAATGAAAAGAATCCTTGACGAACCACCATGTAGAGCCTCCATGAAGAACTCCGGTAAAGAAAGGATGATAAAAAGAAAGAGAATTTGAAAACACAAGGTGAATCCTTGCAATGATTTAGATGGATCTCCGTGATAATTAGAGCTTGGAACTCCGAGAAAAAGAGAAGATGAAATAAATGAAACCGAGAATATTAAGGGCCTCCGGAATAAAGAATTAATCCCTTGGATGAACAAGAATAAGAATTATGTTATGCTTATCCTTCACCAATTAAATTGATGACAATCAACGGATCTGGCATACTACTTATTCTCGTAGAACGGATTAAAGAGATATGGCGTAAACTTGAGAAGGTATTGATGGAGCCACCAGTGGGATTTTTTAAGAACGAATATTTGATATGATAACAAAGAAAGAGAACTCTTGAACGAACCGCCGTAAGAATTGAAAATGAACGTTGCAAAGGCACAATTCACCGGGAAGAATTGCAAAATGAATGAAGATACTTGAGGGTATTTAGATACAAATGAACGAATAGATCACGAGCTGATTAGAGAATACTTGAATGATGCACCGGTATGGTTTGGAGAACGAGAGCTGAAAGCTGAGAATGAAGAATTATGACATGATGGACTTCGGAGGAAAGAAATGGAAACAACTCATGAAATGCTCCGGATGGGTAAAAAGAATTCTCACAATCGAAAACAATTATGAGAGGATGGCACCAGGCTAGAACCATGAATCTTGAAGAGAATAGAGCAAGATTAAAGAGAAACTCTTCTTTGGTCTTCAAATGATGAGAATGACAACGAGAAACACCACCAAGAATTATTGAGGCACACCGGAAGAATCAAAAGCGAAGAGGTTGAGCCAACTATGAAAAGAATTTGAAAGATCTTGGAGAAAAGCATTTGACTGATGATAACTCATTCTTACGTCAAACTTGGAGAAGAATTTAGGATAACTCCGGAAGAATTAGAAGAGTCAGGTAAGATCCTGGGAAAAGACCTGTGGGTTAGGGCCCACTGAAAAGAACACCGTTGAAAATGATTTAAAAGAGATGTTGCACCGGTTGAATGAAATGGTTTGAATGAGATACCAATCTCGAAAGAGCTTGAATGAATGCAGAGTGGAAACACGAATCTTCGAGATATCTTGAGCATTCCGGAATAAAAAATAGCGAGAAGTAGAATGATTAATAGATACACCGGCATAAGAAAGCACTTGGAATGAGAAAAAGAATATGATCAACACCGAAAGCTTGAGTTAAATCCACCGGAAAAGAATACGAGAATGAAGAATGATGAACTAGAAACTCGTGAGCATCTTCATGGGAAATCACCGGATAAGAACATTGATTGAAAAGAATGAAGAGACTTCACATGAATAAATGGATACTTGATTAAGAAATCTGTGTCCTTGAAGAAAAAGGGTGGGTGGGCGGGAAAACAAAGGCAACTTGGGATGGATGCAACAAACACTGTTGAGAAAACTTAGAAATGATCTTGTGGATGGGAAAAATGATGGGATCCACTTGAAGAGAAGCACACCGGTTGGAAAGGAATTGACATGACAATCTCGATGAACAAAAGGATTGATATTCACATCGGAGTATGAGAACACCATTTAGGAAAGGTATGGATTCAACACTTGACATTGAAGCAACTCGAATACCACAACTCAAAACAAAACAAAGGATGAAGGAAATATGCCCTAGAGGCAATAATAAAGTTATTATTTATTTCCTTATTTCATGATAAATGTTTATCATTCATGCTAGAATTGTATTAACCGGAAACATGATACATGTGTGAATGCATAGACAAACAATATGTCACTAGTATGCCTCTACTAGACTAGCTTGTTAATCAAAGATGGTTATGTTTCCTAACCATGAACAAAGAGTTGTTATTTGATTAACAAGGTCACATCATTAGTAGAATGATCTGATTGACATGACCCATTCCATTAGCTTAGCACACGATCGTTTAGTATGTTGCTACTGCTTTTATCCATGACATATACATGTTCCTGTAACTATGAGATTATGCAACTCCCGTTTACGGAGGAACACTTTGGTGCTACCAAACGTCACAACGAATCGGGTGATTATAAAGGAGTACTACAGGTGTCTCCAAAGGCAGATGTTGGGTTGGCGATTTGAGATTAGGTTTTGTCACTCCGATTGTCGGAGAGGTATCTCTGGGCCCTCTCGGTAATACACATCATGAAGCCTTGCAAGCATTACAGCTAATGAGTTAGCTGTGAGATGATGTATTACGGAACGAGTAAAGAGACTTGCCGTAACGAGATTGAACTAGGTATTGATACCGACGATCGAATCTCGGCAAGTAACATACCGATGACAAAGGAACAACGTATGTTGTTATGCGGTCCGACCGATAAAGATCTTCGAGAATATGTAGGAGCCAATATGGGCATCTAGGTCCCGCTATTGGTTATTGACCGAGACGTGTCTCGCCATGTCTACATTGTTCTCGAACCGTAGGGTCCGCACGCTTAAGGTTTCGATGACGGTTATATTATGAGTTTATGTATTTTGATGTACCAAAGAAGTTCGAGTCCCGGATGTGATCACGGACATGACGAGGAGTCTCGAAATGGTCGAGACATAAAGATTGATATATTGGAAGCCTATATTTGAGTTCGAATGGTTCGGGTGAAATCGATTTTACCGAACACCGGGGTTACGGAACCCCTCCGGGGTAAATGGGCCTTAGTGGGCCATGAGGGAGAATAGGAGGGGCCGCCCGGGGCAGGGCAGCGCCTTCCCCTAGTCCGAATAGGACAAGGGGGGGGGCGCCCCTTCCCTCTTTCCCTCCCCCAATCCTACTCCAACTAGGAAGGGGGAGTCCTACTCGGTGGGAGTAGGACTCCTCGGCAGCGCCTCCTCTAGGCCGGCCGCACCCCCCTTGCTCCTTTATATACGGGGGCAGGGGGGCACCCTAGAACACACAAGTTTGATCTACGGATCGTTCCTTAGCCGTGTGCGGTGCCCCCTTCCACCATATTCCACCTCGGTCATATCGTCAAGCTTAGGCGAAGCTCTGCGCCGTAGAACATCAAGATCGCCACCACGCCATCGTCTTGTGGAACTCTCCTCGACACTCGGCTGGATCGGAGTTCGAGGGACGTCATCGAGCTGTATGTGTGTCAAGAACTCGGGGGCGCCGGAGTAACGGCGCCGGGATCGGTCGGATCGCGAGGAGATCGTACGACTACTTCCTCTACGTTGTGATCGCTTCGCCCGGTCTCACGAGGGTGCGTGAGACAACACTCTCCCTCTCGTTGCTATGCATCACCATGATCTTGCGTGTGCGTAGGAAATTTTTGAAATTACTACGTTCCCCAACAAAGTGGCATCCGAGCCTAGGTTTTATGGTTTGATGTTTTGCACGAGTAGAACACAAGTGAGTTGTGGGAGATACAAGTCATACTACCTACCAGCATGTCATAACTTTGGTTCAGCGGTATTGTGAGATGAAGCGGCCGGACCGACATTACGCAGACGCGCTACGCGAGACTGGTTTCACCGCCACGAGCACTCGTTGCTTAAAGGTGGTGGCGGGTGTCTGCTCTCTCACTTTAGTTGAACTGAGTGTGGCTACGCCGGTCCTTGAGAAGGTTAAAACGGAGTCTATTTGACGAAGTATCGTTGTGGTTTTGATGCGTAGGTGAGATTGGTTCTTGCTTAAGCCCGTAGAAGCCACGTAAAATTTGCAACAACAAAGTAGAGGACGTCTAACTTGTTTTTGCAGGGCATGTTATGATGTGATATGGTCAAGACATGACGCTATATTGTATGAGATGATCATGTTTTGTAACCGAAGTTATCGGCAACTGGCAGGAGCCATATGGTTGTCGCTTTATTGTATGAAATGCAATCGCCCTGTAATGCTTTACTTTATCACTAAGCGGTAGCGATAGTCGTAGAAGCATAAGATTGGCGATACGACAACGATGCTACGATGGAGATCAAGGTGTCGCGCCGGTGGCGATGGTGATCATGATGGTTTGAAGAGATGGAGATCACGAAGCACAAGGCGATGATGACCATATCATATCACTTATATTGATTTGCATGTGATGTTTATCTTTTATGCATCTTATCTTGCTTTGATTGACGGTAGCATTATAAGATGATCTCTCACTAAATTATCAAGAAGTGTTCTCCCCGAGTATGCACCGTTGCCAAAGTTCGTCGTGCCTGCACACCACGTGATGATCGGGTGTGATAAGCTCACGTCCATCTACAACGGGTGCAAGCCAGTTTTGCACACGCAGAATACTCAGGTTATACTTGACGAGCCTAGCATATGCAGATATGGCCTCGGAACACGGAGACCGAAAGGTCGGCGTGAATCATATAGTAGATATGATCAACATAAGATGTTCACCATTGAAAACTACTCCATTTCACGTGATGATCGGTTATGGTTTAGTTGATTTGGATCACGTGATCACTTAGATGACTAGAGGGATGTCTGTCTAAGTGGGAGTTCTTAAGTAATATGATTAATTGAACTTAAATTTATCATGAACTTAGTACCTGATAGTATCTTGCTTGTCTATGTTTGATTGTAGATAGATGGCTCGTCTTTGTTGTTCCGTTGAATTTTAATGCGTTCCTTGAGAAAGCAAAGTTGAAAGATGATGGTAGCAACTACACGGATCGGGTCCGTAACTCGAGGATTATCCTCATTGCTGCATAGAAGAGTTACGCCCTGGATGCACCGCTAGGTGCCAGCCCGCCGCAGAGCAACAACACGGATGTTATGAACGTTCGGCAGAGCAAAGCGATGACTACTCTATAGTTCGATGTGCCATGCTTTACGGCTTAGAACCGGGACTTCAACGACGTTTTGAACGTCATGGAGCATATGAGATGTTCCAGAGTTGAAGTTGATATTCCACAGAATGCCCGGATTGAGAGATATGAAGTCTCCAATAAGTTCTATAGCTGCAAGATGGAGGAGAATAGTTCATCGGTGAGCACATACTCAAAATGTCCGGGTATTACAATCACTTGACTCAACTGGGAGTTAATCTTCCGGATGATTGTGTCATTGATGAATTCTTCAATCACGCCACCAAGCTACAAAGGCTTCGTGATGAACTATAATATGCAAGGGTTAGTAAAGACTATACCGAGCTCTTCGCAATGCTAAAGGCTACGGAGGTAGAAATCAAGAAGGAGCATCAAGTGTTGATGGTCAATAAGACCACTAGTTTCAAGAAGAAAGGCAAAGGGAAGAAGAAGGAACTTCAAGAAGAACAGCAAGCAAGTTGCTGCTCAGAGAAGAAACCCAAGTCGGCCCTAAACCTGGCCGAGTGCTTCTACCGCAAGCGACTAGTCACCGAAGCGGAACTGCCCCAAGTATTTGGCGGATAAGAAGGATGGCAAGGTGAACAAAGGTATATGTGATATACATGTTATTGATGTGTACCTTACTAGAGCTCGCAGATAGCACTGGTATTTGATATGGTTCATTGCTAATATTTGCAACTCAAACAGGACTACGGATTGCTTAACACGGCAAAGGACGAGGTGACGATGCGCGTGGGAAATGGTTCCAAAGTCGATGTGATCGCGGTCGGCACGCTACCTCTACATCTACCTTCGGATTAGTTTTAGACCTAAATAATTGTTATTTGGTGCTGCGTTGAGCATGAACATTATATCTGGATCTTGTTTGATGCGAGACGGTTATTCATTTAAATCAGAGAATAATGGTTGTTCTATTTATATGAGTAATATCTTTTATGGTCATGCACCCTTGAAGAGTGGTCTATTTTGATGAATCTCGATAGTAGTGATACACATATTCATAATGTTGAAACCAAAAGATGCAGAGTTGATAATGATAGTGCAACTTATTTGTGGTAATCGCCGTTTAGGTCATATCGGTGTAAAGCGCATGAAGAAACTCCATCTTGATGGACTTTTGGAGTCACTTGATTATGAATCACTTGGCACTTGCGAACCGTGCCTCATGGGCAAGATGACTAAAACCCGTTCTCGGTACTATGGAGAGAGCAACAGATTTGTTGGAAATC